>CAJGYO010000010.1:58493430-59693430 GCA_904845875.1 Miscanthus lutarioriparius
AATAAAAATTTTTAACTATAAAGTTTTAGATCTTGTCGACTACTGCAACTTTTATTTAGGGCATGTCTCCATCCAAGATTATTTGAAAAATTAAAAAAAATCTAAATTTAAATTTAAGAACTTGTTAGTTTCGGGTTTTGGATCTATTTTTGAAGTAGTAAACTTAGAGATTACGTACTGCAAATGTTTTGTACTGGGATAAGACCACCCCCTCTATATAAATGAGAGGATCATAGCCGATTGAGAATCCAACATCTAATCGACTTTTTTTATATCTATTACCCTTTTTGCCCTATTTTTTCCAATCTCTTGGTGTTCATTGCATCTCTCAACAAGATCCAACCATGTCCTAGGTGGCATTGCCAACCCTAGAGCAACCTCAGGTGTGCATCTCCTCGACGGGTCTTTCTCGAGAGGTGTTCCTGAGTTTTTGTGGCGAAGGACGGGCTATGAATCATCCTAACTGATCCCTTGATCGGTCTTTCTGATTTTGGAGTTGCTTACTAGGTGTGATAGGTTGTGTGCGACGGCGGCCGTGCTAGCCCCTGTTGGTGTGTGACCCAATTCGGTGTCAAGACTAGGGATCAATTTTATTAGTTTCAAACCAAATAAGCTTCCACTATTGTGAAGCAAGGGACTGAGATTGGCAATTCAGCAAGGGACTGAGATTGGCAATTCAATGGATTGACTTACCTGTCATTTTGGAGACTGACTGCCTATCAATTTGCAAAGATCTAACTCTAATGAAGACAATCGATCTAACCTTGTAGTACAACCAAAAGAGGCTAAATTACTCGGCGATAAGCTTAGATGGGTTGAGATTGTCCACTGTAATAGAGTTTGTAATAGGGTTGCTCATGAATTAGGCCACATGCTTGTGAACATCTTTCTTCGACGGTGTGGCTCAAGAGAGCACCGGATCTTGTTGGCCATCTAGTGCCTGATGATGGTAATCATGTACATCTCTCACCCTTTCTTGCCAAAAAAAGATTGATGTCCAGTTGCTTTCTTTTTCTCTTCTGAAACTACGTTAGTACTTTTATTTCGAGACAGTGGCAACACAGAAAAAATACGAGAGCTTGTAGGATCCTGACAGCGTTCACGTGTATGTAACTATACAAATTGTGTTTGTCAGTGGTGTGAGTACCTTATGTCTATAATTTGATTACCTGAATTACACTACGGCATCTTTTGTTATTACTTATCCTTCATTATTTTTTAGTTAGAAAAGGATATTTTGAAGTCTATCATCTCTGTAAGGTGTCAGTACTTCCTCTGTTCATATTTCACTAGAAAATGTAGCGCCCTGCAATAAGTATTATATATCAATTATTAACTCTTACAGATTAAGAATGTAAATTGACATATGAAATGGGGTTCCTGAGTAGCCCAACAGCAGCGCTATGATACTAACAGACATGATAGATCAGGGCCGAATCAGAACTCTGAAATAACACAAAGAGGGTGTTAACCACACAACCACCACCATTAGCATAATAGCATGCCTTTAATTCTAAGCATAAGATGCAATAGTACCGAGCAACAGAGATCAGGAACAGTGGTGAGCCGGCCAGCACCAAAGATCTGGTCTGCAGCAGCCCAGTAGTTTTTTCCCACCAACCAGGAGTTAGTTCGGCAATGATCCTCCCCTGGGCATAGCTGCAAAGGTCTTGTCCACTGTGAACCATCTCAAAGGTTCATTGTACACCGCTTTGGGTTCAGCGTGAACCAGGCTCCCTGAGATCGAGAGCCTATTGGGCGGAGTGCCACTTGTATGGGCTGTGCCGAAGGGCATACAACCCATATCTAAGTTGGTCCGAGCCTAGGACCACCCTAGCTTGGTCGGCGGTTGACTTTGACCACCTAGGGACCCACATGTCAGCGACCTCCTGCTATATGACTCATGTCACATTGTGTTGCTGCCATGTGTTGGACTCCTATGCCTCCATGTGTCCCTTTTTTTTTCTAGGTATGAGAAAACCCCTTAATTCACAACTAATTCATTTTACATATAAAAAATTTTGGAACTTGTACCCAATTTTTCGTAAACATAACCTCTATGCGATGGAGGTATGTTTGAGTGCATTTAGATCATGAATTTGTCATTCTTTAGTTCTCACGCCATAGCTCCATAACGTTGTTACGGTCAGTCATGTTTGGAACGCCAGAAGGATCCCCCGACATGAATGATGACTTGGATATTAAGAGGTGTTAAGGTTTCACATCTCCTTAAAATCCTAATTAGACATTTCTATCCGAAACACTGGCGCTTTAATTCCTTTTATATCCATGGTATTGATTGCATATGGTTGAGTCCTTGCCTTGAGTGAAAACCATTATTTTGGCATACCTGCTTATAAATATATTTTGTGCTTGTTTATGCTTACCATTCTTTCACATTACTATTAATATATATACCATGTTTATGTTGAATAGTAGAGATGTGTCTGTGGATGTGGCTTGTTTTGTGAGTAGTTAGGCACTTGTTGCCCTTGAGATATGGATGTATATGGATGAGGGACTTCTAGCTTTCATCCGTAGTAAGGGTGTATTTGACTACAAAAGATATTGTGACTTAGTATGTCTTTGGACGACGTCGAGCCACGATGGTGAGACCTGAGCACCCTCTCTCTGAGGGTATCTATAGTGGGTACAAACTTTGTGGGGTTCCATAGGAACTTAGCCTTTGTGGGCCCTATTATGGTGGTTTGAGGTACTTGAGATAGGTACGCGAAGTAGATCTTCCTGTTTGGAGATGTCTTGCCTTAGTTCATGAAGAACTTAGTTGGGTATCAGGTTCCAACACCATGTTGTACGCACCACCTGCCTTGTTATGGGAGGGGGTCTACCAAGGCTAGTTATGGACGATGCCACACCCGTGATGATGAAGGTGTTCGGATAACCACACTAACACACTTGCTAGTGTCAGCGGAAGCACTTAATTTCACCATAATGCGAAATCAGCCCATGGTTGTCACCTATTTAGGGAAGGAAACATATGCATCACACATATATATGAAGAAAATAGCAGCAGTCACAACTAGTCCCAACCAGTTGTTATCACATCAGTCCAGTTGCAGCTGATTGCAACTGTTCACAACAACACAAACAACAAGCACAACTAGTTGCAGCAGATCACTTCCAACTGCAGTAGCAACTAGTTGCAACCAGAATCGCATAAACATCAATACACCAAATTTAACGTGGAAAACCCCCAAATCGGGGTAAAAACCACGAGACCAAGCCAACCAAAT
Organism: Miscanthus lutarioriparius; assembly: GCA_904845875.1. Lineage (NCBI taxonomy): Eukaryota > Viridiplantae > Streptophyta > Magnoliopsida > Poales > Poaceae > Miscanthus > Miscanthus lutarioriparius. The sequence goes on from CAJGYO010000010.1 coordinate 58,496,685, forward strand.
CTTCTTCCACTATATACTTGTGGGATTACAACAAGTTCATCTCTAGATAGCACTAGAGGCAACTATACATCAAGATACAACAGATATTGGACAACAACAATAAGATTTGTGGTTGCTACTCAGGGAGTGGAAAGACCTCACCAAATAATAATGGAACTTAGATTAGAGGCACCAAGGATGTGGATGTGAAGCTTCACAGCTTTGAGGATGAATCCTTCTTGATCTATAGCAAGATCTCCTCTCTAATCTCACTCTTCTCCCTCTCTTTTCTTTCTCTGATTTTCTTCACTTCTCTCACGCGCAAGGAGAACAAGGGGCTGAATTGGAGCTGCTCTGTTGTGTCTCGTGATGTCCAGAGACTTCTCCTTCCTTCTCTTGTAAGCCAATAGGCAAAACAATAGATGCACACATGGTTGGTCCACTTCCTGTGCTGCACCTATGACGTGTGGGCCTGCTCACTAGGAGCATTTACTCTCCCCATCAGCCACTCATGAGGAGAATTTCCCAACAGAAGATGATAGTGTCAGGGGTAGAAATGACAGAGTACAACACTTGTGTCCCCGAGACTTGTAAGCACTCTCCTAGAGGTTAGAGGGTCGGAGTTCATAATTCACAGCCTAAGCATGCCGGTGAACTCTAGGGCGACTTAGGATTAGGGACATGGTGGTACCACACTAGCTAGATCTCCATCCGAACAGGGCCTTGGTAGTGCACATTGCTACTAACCTTGTGGGTACAAGTGTAAACACTATGGAATGTTTAAAACAATATGTAGAGTTTTGTCCGCGGTCATGGATGACCCTATGTTATATGCTTCACATTGACTAGGATAGTTGTGCTTTTCACCCCTAGGTTGTTAGGTATGGCTTGAGGCCATTAAGTAGAGGATGAAAGAGAGCTGGATGGTGCTGAGGTGTACGATGGTGTTGGGATGGGATGTTGGTTGAGACCATGGGTTGGAGCTGAAGATCTTGAGAGGAGGAGGTTGTGATGAGGGGAATAATGTGCTAGGGCGTGGTCTCGAGAGGAGGCTCGGGTCTAGAAGCGAGGATGTGGACTCATTGAGGATATTATTTTATTTATTTCTATTGCTTATTCTCTTGCACTAAGGTTGCAAACATTGCCAAACTTTTAGGACCGTCCGATCCTTTTCTTTACTTCCACTATATGCTCTTGCTGTTGACCATGGCTTCAAATGGAGGAGCTAGAACATACAAATAAGAAAGCCCAGTACAAACTGATGAGTTCCTAGAAGGGCATAGTCAAAGTTTTCATTGAATTACATGTCAGGATCAACGCCCTTTTTAGCGAGTACCCAAAATGATAGTCCACTAGGGTCTATTAAGTTGGACACATCTAAACAGGTTATCCCGGTACACCTCCCATAAGATGTACTAAATGCCCGCCTTCATCTAGGATCACCAGAGAGAGAGAATACATCACAACCACGCTTAAGTTACAACATAACTTGAACAAACTTCAGTTTACAATCCAAGGTTCGCAAACTTAGTTCATGACACAAATCCACGCATCACAAACTACACCGAAGTTTCTAGCGGAAGTCTTTCAAACATAAATGAGTTCATGATAACTGATATGCAATGGTGCCACTATCACATATCTACGCAAGCAAGGTGCTTCACCACTCCTGATCAGAAGAAGGGTCGGGAGCATAGAAGAAACCTTGTATTGGCGCAATGTCTCCTGCAAAACTCAAAATCATACTGGGTGAGTACTCGAATGTACTCCACAGGATTACCCAATATAATAAACAAGGATTATGCAATTTGGGTAGTAGCGAGGAGTACTTTGATTTTGCAGAAAAGCCTTTGAACAATGAATAACAAAAGGTGATCTATAGACTTAGCAACTGCAAGTGTAGCATAGGTAAATAGGTAAAGTGATTAGCAACTGGAGCTCGATCTTCCACGAGTCCTGATTCCTTCCAAACAACACTTGTCTGTATCTAGAAGTTTAGAACTTATATCTTTCAAAAAGACACTCTGCAGAGGGGTACACATTAACCCCACCAGAAACGAGGGATATCGCCCATAACGACCCGTCAGTACATAAGGGATACCTCAATATCTCGACCTTTCCCCAATTCGGCCAAGATGTCCATGAAAGGTTTGATTGGTTCCCAGGTAATGCTACCATGATCTACCCAGCGCCACCTTTGTGCTAGTTTCTCAAACAACTCGGTCGCAATCGGTTTCTTGGCTTGTCACCCCCATTTGTGACAAGTGGTTTTTATGATTTTGTGTTCAGAACTCGCTATTACGAATGCACGGTCCTTAATCGGTTAGCAAGCTATGTCATTCAAGATTCCACCCTCTTGCCATGACCATACCCCTTGCTGACCATCACTCATCTCATATTCAAAGTGGAATAAGTGTTGATCCCTTCCCTTTGGTGTTGCTTAGTGGACAAACATGCCTATCATCGCGCGAGTAATGAGAAACCCATCATCAACTCGACTCTAAGATCTAAGCATACTAAGCAAGAATTAATAAAGGAAACAAGCAAGGTTGATTGGTGTGGCAATATGTGGATCACGGCTTGGAATAGGTAAACCCCCCAGTTCAACTAGTAATATAGTAACATAGCAATGCAATAGATAACCATAGTTCATAATGCAATTAGCAAAGCATAGGAATGCATAGGGGCCTGCCTTGAGCTATGATGCTCGGATCGACGACGCGCTCCTCTTCCTGAGCAACATCCTCGCCTAGGGCCTCCTCAAGAACTTCGTCGCCTATTCATGCATGATGCTTGATGAGTACAATGCATGAATGTAAATGACATGCTATGCAATGCTTAGATGCTTGTTGACTAACTTTAGCTCTTAGGTATTAAGTGTTCAAGTGTTATACTAATAGGCTGTCAGAGTGAGTTATTGGATAGTCCGGTGTGAACGGCGGACAGTCCGGTGACTCAGGGACTTAGTGAAATAGAATAGCTAAATCGATGGACCCTCCGTGGTGATTCACGGACACTCCGGTGGTACTTGTTGGTTTCGGGAAACTTAATTGATTACACTATAAGTCAACAGAACATTCCATTGAGGTGACGGGCCATCCGTCAGGCTAGGTCTAGGTTTCATTAAATGGCTAAGTGTTCAGGTTCCATCGGAATGTTCCGCCAAAGGTGATGGAGCTTCCGCCACTACTTGGCTATCTTCGGGTTTTTCTGTGAAGTGAGTCTATAAATCAGTGGACACTCCGGTGTGATCCGCGGACTCTCCTCTATAACAATTCTGTAGCCCTAGACTCTGGTTTTGGTTTATAATTCCATGGACACTCCACCAGACACGACGGATGCTCTGGTGAATTATAAATTGCCCTGCTTAAGTTAACAGACAAATGGCTGTGGTGACGGACACTCCACTGGGTACGATGGACACTCCATTAGTACACTTATAGTGAACCATACTTGCTATATCAAAATGCAAATCTTCACCTCAAGCATTTGCATGGCCAAAACATCACTAGGATAAGTTTCTAGTGTCCTATGGAGCATATCTAGCTAGTTGGTTCTAGCTCCAAAGTGTGCAAACTTGGATTCGACCAAAAGGTGATATTTCCTAGGCACTACCCCAGATCTGGACATCACTGCCGGTTCAAAAACCCACTTCACTGCCGGATTTTGAACCGACAGTGGCATACCGGCAGTGATGTGGGGTTGACATCACTGCCGGTCCTTAAAAACCGACACTGATCTACAGGAAACAGTGTCGGTTTCTGGCTCCACCCGGCAGTGTCTAGTTGAACAACACTGCCGGTTTGTAGTTCCAACCGACAGTGACAGTTGCTTCAAGAGTGTCGGTTCTTGGCTCAAGCCAGCAGTGTTGAGCAAGCCTACACTATCGGTTCATGGATCAAACCAGCAGTGTTGTTGTAAATATCAGTGTCGGTTGGTGGATCAAACCGGCAATGTTGTTGTAAATATCAGTGTCGATTCGTGGATCAAACCGGTAGGGTTGTAGTAAATATCAGTGTTGGTTCTTGGCTCAAGCCAGCAGTGTTGAGGAAGCCTACATTGTCGGTTCATGGATCAAACCGGCAGTGTTGTCCTAATCATTAGTGTCGGTTTATGGTTTAAGCCAGCAGTGTTTAGCAAGCCAACACTGTCGGTTTGTTTCTAACTGGCAGTGATAGTTACGACAACACTACCAGTTTGTTGCTAACCGGCGGTTATGGCCCGTTTGTATTTTATTGTTTTATAATTTATTTTAATTTATATTTTTTCGTGGGATCGGGTTTCGCTTTATATACGACAGGTCCATCAATATTAAACATTACAAATGTTACGGTTACAATTCAAATGTTCTTATCCAGATCTCGATCCCTCAAAATAAAAAAGAAATGTTCTCGGATTTCTTACAATAATCTGGCGAGCCGCTCTAGGCCATACTAGTCCTTGTACTTCACAGATTGTGCAATGGAAAATAGTCTATCTTTTTCCAATACCTCGGCTAAGATGAATTTTGCCAGCTCCGATTGTAGTGCGATGATCTCCATCTCTAGCAGCCTTTCCTGCTTAAATTTCTTGCGCTGTCGTTCAAAAAAGATGATATCCAAAGAGGAACAGTAAATCATTTTGTTGAATTATTAACAGACATAAATGAAATGGGGATTATACACACCAACTTATTGGCTTCTTCCGATTTCCCGCCGATGTAGCGAAGCATTGTCCACATTACGTAAAACCCGCATTCATTGTTTCCCGTCGGCTGTGATAGGTACTTCCTCCCCATTTCGACAACCTTGAATGGGACCGGCTTCCCACCGATATGACTTCTTCGGACACTGAGCAACATTAAAAGGAGAAACCTTAGAAAGCGGGTATGTGTGATTAGAAAATAATATATTATTAGGATCGCTTACTAATTCAGCACTGAAACCATCCAGATGATGAAATGGTTTTTTCTTCGAGTCCCACACCTCGAGCAGATTTTTGGCAAGATTAACACAAATGAAGACAAAATGGTTGCTGCAATCACAGAATCCTAATTATCGAATAATCTTAACGAAAAAAGAAGCATAAAATTAAAAGCCGAGAACACATACTCGCAGTTGTAGGCTAGAAGTATGTGGGTTTTCTTCTTCATCGTGAATTCGTAAAAAACAGCAATCAATCTCTATTTTAGGTCTTCCACATCACTTTCATAGAGGCCTAGACATGTCCTCTCATTGACTCGCATGGGGTCCAAGAAGCCTATGTAATCCCATTTGCTTTTTAGAATGCAAAATTTTGCTATACACCTACATAAAATCATGGGAAGTGCTCAAAAGTTAACAATTTGTGTCTCGAGAGAGTAGTTAATTGTAATATCGTGCGTGTAGGGTACTTACTAGTCCACAGCGTCAACAGTTGAACATCGAGATCATGTTTCTGGTATAGCTGGAACAAGCACTCCCACTCGACATCGAACTTCTCTTCTTCAGGATAATTGAAAATATATGGCGAATGAATAATAACCTCAAAACCAAAGCTGTCCGTCTCTGTTGCTTGAGCCATGTAATATTCATATAAATGGCGCATATATGTTGTCAGATTTTTAAACTCATGATCGGGAACCAAAAAATTGCCCCTTACATACTTCATTGCTGGTGTTGCCGTCTCTTGTACATCATAATAGATGGTCGCGGCCTCTTCCATGGTTAATCCTGGGTTGTCTTAGATATACTTCTGTATGTTTCATAAATCTTTATTGTGTATTTCTTCGTCTCTTGTTGTAGCGTATTTATTCTGTATTTGCCTTTCGAATTCGGACTTCAACATAAACGAAGGCAGTGAGGCACAGAGATTGAAGAAACTAATACAATATTCCTTCTTGACGTGTGCTGTAAATTTTTCTTCCATCAAGGAGGTAATGCTGCCACTGAACGACCTTTTTCTTTTTTGTTGGTCCACTTTGGGAGCATTAGCGACCGAATCCAAGGACCTTTTCTACGACTGCGAGGATGTCCTTGATCTTGTTTTGGGCTGAGGTGGAGGAGGAGGATGATGACGATGAGAATTTTGTTTTCCCGGTGCTGATGAAGGTGGAGTCGGACGAAGAGGAGGAGGAGGAGGAGTCTGTTTTCTCGGGGCTGATGAAGATGGAGTTGGACGAGGAGGAATAGAAGGAGACCTCTGTCTTCTCAGGGGTGATGGCTCCGGATGAGGAGGGGAGTGGTCTCTGTTGGGAGATGGTGAGTTATCATCACGGGTGGGCGAAGACTCGCAGTCGTCCTCATCATCAGAGGACAATTGGTAGTGAAGCTTAATGAAGCGCTTGCGCCAGGCCACTTGAGAGCCCTTGTTATGACCAAGTTTTGGCCTGTCTTCCGCTACGGGGTACTCAATGGGTATCTTGTTATACTTCTTATCAAGTATTCTATCAATGGTGACGCGAGCGTACCCTAGTGGAATTGGGTGGCCATTAATTGTCCCGTCTCCCATAGGCCAGGCCTGGCCGAGCGCCACCTTGTCCTTTGTCCATTCCTAACGGATGTACAACCTGACATTGACGGGTTCAGTGATGTCGTCCACCAGATGAGGCACATTCGCCTCTTCTTCGTCGAGCGGGGTCGATCCGTAGCTGCTGCGACCCCTAAACTATGGGCTAAAGGAAGTAGGAGTAGGGTTTTGTGGTACTGCTGACCCCTTGGACAGCAAAATTTTCTCGACTCGCGCTTCAACGGTCGCCTCAATCCATGCTTCTATTCTGTCTTCCATCTCTTTTAGTCTCCTCAAATACTTTGCCTCATGTTCCTCTCTACCCCTCGAGCGGCTCCGGTAAGTGTTAGATTCTTGGGGGAATGCTAGTTTCCAAGGAACAACACCGGTTCCTCTAGTGCGACCAGGGTGCTCCTTGGTTCCGAGTGCTTGGGTGAGCACGTCTTTCTCCCTATTAGAAGTGCGAGTCCCTTGCCTCACCTCCTCAGTTACCTAGGAGATCCTCTAGATGAGTTTGCTCATGGGTAGATTTGAGGAGCTAAAGCTCCCGTCCTTGGCGTGCCGTACATTCCTCCCCATACAGTATATTACCGATCTGGGCTCCCAATGGACAGTCTCAACCTGAACGCCTTCCTCAGTAAGGCGATCCATCTTTTGAAGTTCTGCTTCAAATTCTGGCATCTTTTTAGCGTAGCCACGAGAGCCGAGATGATGAGGATTCGTCGCTTTCTACGAATTCTCCTTATTCTTCCTGCTCAGTTCTAAGTACTCCTCGGATAACCTGTATTCCTTGAAAGCCTGCCAGAAGTCCTTCTGCTTGCTAAACTGTCCACCATCAAAATCTGGCTCTTTATTTTGGAGGACAAAATTCTTGTACAATGTCCCCTTGAAATTCTTGAAGCATGTTCCCATGATTTCTTTTGCTTTTTTCTTGACTAACTCCCTATCATACTTGGCTAGGAAAGTGAAATACTCTAGGATCTTGACATCCCATATGTAATCCTTCTTACTTTCAGGAACCCTCCACCGGTCATCATCTTTCCCAATCCACTTCCTGTACTTAATCGGGATGAAGTCCCTAACAAGTAACCCGAGGATAGTCTTGTATTTGGTCAAAGCTATAGGCCATGAGAGTGGATCCCCGAATTCATTGAACTCAGTAATGTGCCAGTGTGCATTCCTACCAGCAGGAATCTTTGACACGCCTCGCTTGGATCTGGCCTTCCTGCTACCTGAACCCTCTGGCTCCTCGGCCGGCGGAGGCTCCTGCTAGAGACACCAAGTAAGGTATGACCCTCTCAATTGATTAGCGTGTGTGGCTACATAGTGACATGATACCAAAGTTACCTAGCCATCTTGGTCATTTTGACCTAGATCGAGCAGGCCGAACGGGGTCCAGGGCTGCTCGTTGTCACCGACCTGATTGACACCGTCACCGTTTGTCGGATCATGCGGCTCTCCCATCCCAGCGATATCAGCTGCTTCTTGTTGCCGATCAGTTCTTCGGCGACGGGGTAACAGGCGACGATGAGTCATGGTTGTGACACGATCGTGGTTAGTTTTGGCCGTGGACAACTACTAATAGCATATGTTCATATATATATATAATATGTTTAATGCAAAGTCTAATAATAAGTTCACATACAACAAAGTCAAACAATAGCATATGTTCACCTAGAACAAATTCATTGTTTGATTGACCACATACAACAAAGTCCACCTACTCTTCTACGAAACTAAGCCTACATCAACTTTCAAATAAGAAAAGCGATGACCATAGCCATAAATAAAAAGCATGACATCTTTCCAAGACCAAGGAGCAATTCTCCTAATCTTCACATCTCCGGTGGGTGGCTTCTCTTCGATCTCCAGTGCCAGCGGATGGCCATGGTTTGCATTCATTGGACCATAGTAGGCCGGTTGCCCATGGTTTGCAAGGTAGGCCGGATGACTATAGTAGGCCCTCAAAGCTTCAGCTTCTGTGTTGTATTTTTTGTGCAAATTACCAGGGTAGCGATTGACTTGAGCATAGCAATCTTCCTAGGTTTGATAAATCCCAGGCATGTGACCAACATGCACTACATACCATGCCATGGTTGCCTATACATTTAAGTAAATTAGGTTGTCATTCAAACATGATGTATTCTTATACAATTTAATATATTTACGAATAACACACGACCATTGCATAGATAGGAGTGTTTGGAAAATAGCTATTCACGTGCCTTAGTAATAGTTGTTAGATGTAGGAAAGATATAAAGAATATTTTTTATTCATTAAAAACCAAATGATGATTTAGAGAGCCAGTTTAATACTTTTGGATATACTCCTAGAGATGTCTAAGAGTCTTCAGTCTCACTATAAATCCCCCAACCATCGGCGTGATGTTCTTTCACAAGTATCAGTGCATGTAAGCATCTTTCCAAATTAGTGAAACTTTGATCTGAAACTTACATGGTTGGTAGGGGCAAATATGCATCTCATACTATCCCAGGAAAGTGACATGCAAAAACTCATAATAAGATAGGATTGTTGGAAAATATTCCCAGTTTAATGCACAAGGCTACATAACTATGTATTACTTGTAATCTTGCATAAGTTAATAATTATGCATCTTTATGCCAATAGCATGGAGAATTCCATGACAAGTTTGGACATATATTAGTTCTATAGGTCAAAAGTAGATATACTCCATCCTCACATCCAAAAACATTGAGCATCGGTGGCACAGTTCCAAAAACATTGAGTACCCGCCTGATGGGAGCACAGTTGCAATTGGAAGCTATGAGGTGAGGCCAGCCATTGGTTTCACATATGTATCCGGCCAAGCTCCAATGATGCACAAGATGGTTTCACAGAGAAAACGTAAGTTTGTTTCACAGAGAAAATGTAAGTACTCCGAAAACAAACTACCATTAACGTTCAGAGAGCAATTTCTGTCAAGTATTACGAGTCCCTGCTATGTTTATCCTGGTAACCAAAAATAAAATTACGCTTTTGTTCTTATCAGTATACTGATGAATAGAGCTGAGCAACGTGCTACTAAGTAACAATGTACTACTTACTAGCAATGCGTCTAGAAACACAAAGAAACAGATAGCATACACTGTGTGGCAAACCTAGGTTCTAGCATTCACAGCTGCATGATCAAACTGTATGACAGCACACACTGCATGATCAAACTGATTCAAGTAAGCAGCTGTGGGACATTTCATCAGACACGTAGCGGGCAGTGAGCCACACACTCACCGTGGGGGTGGGAAAGAAGCTGTCTGCGCTCTCCTGAAGGCCTCGGTGGTGGGACGGATGTCGCGGTGCTCTGGACGGCATGGTGCTCTGGCTTGGCACGGACGGCGCGGTTCTCTGGCTTGGGGCGGTGCTCCGGCGTGGGGACATGCTCCGGCGTGGGGCGGTGGACGGCGTGGGGCGGTGCTCCGGCGTGGGGTGGTGCTCCGGCGACGCGGGGGGAGGGGTTGGCGCGGGGTTGAAATTTGGGTTGGCGTGGGGTTGAAATGAATTGGGATAATTTCAACCCGCGCCACTTTTATAGCAGTAGCTCATCACTGCCGGTTCTGCTTGTAAACCGACAGTGATGGGCACATCACTGCCGGGTCACTCCCCACACCGGCAATGATGTTCTATAGTAGTTAGGTGTTAAGTTAGGTCTTAAGTAGGATAAGTTTTTGTTTTCTTTCGAACTCCTCCTACTGGCGCAATGGTTAAGACCCCTCAACTTAGCCCTCGAGACCCGTGTTCGAGTCCCAGGTGGCCCAAATTTTTTGTTCTATTTTATAAATTATTAATTTATTTCGGGAAATAGCTCATCACTGCCGGTTTTGCTTGCAAACAGACAGTGATGGTGTACATCACTGTTGGGTCATTCCCCAAACTGGCAGTGATGTTGTGTAGCAGTTAGGTTTAACTTAGGTGTTAAGTAGGATAAGTTTCCGTTTTCTTTCGAACTCCTACTGGCGCAACGATTAAGACCCCTCAACTTAGCCCCCGAGACCCGTGTTTGAGTCCCAGGCAGCCCAATTTTTTTGGTTTAATTTTATAATTTATTAAGCGGTCTAAAGGTCAAAAATATAAAATAAATTTGTTGCATCCCTGAATCGAACCGAAGCCTACAAGTTCCAGAGCAGCGGACAAACCATTGAGCTATCGCCTGATTTCAGAAAGTTTGAAGGAATTTATTCCTTTGAGTGATTATCTGTCCCTGCTTTGCGCGTAGGCCCCTTCAACTCCCTGGCCACGCTGGTCGCGCGGTTCCCATGAACAGCCACTATTTTAATTACGCAGTCCATGAAGCGCGGTTCCCATGAAGAGCCCTTCAGTTCCCCACGAAGAGACGCCGCGTTTACACGTCCATTGGCTACTCGCACCGGTTCCCAAACGCAGGCGCGCTCCCAACGTAGGCGCAATGGCGGTTCAATGGCGTTTCCCAATGCAAGCGCGCGCTCCGTTTCTGAGGGGTGCGAGTTATTGCACCGTTATCAGTTCCACACCGACACGCCTATATAAGCCAGGCCCCCATGCACATAGTCGGCCACCACACCACCGCGCGTCAAGAAAGCGAAGCACCGCCCTTCTCAAGCACACCTCGCCCCAGCCCTCGACCCACCACCACGCACAATGCCATGCCACTTGAAGACAACATGGGCGAAGCTCAACCCGCTGTCCTCACGTCGCCCCCTAACTCCACCGACGCCGTCGTCCGAATCGGACCTCGAGGTGAACCTCGAGGACGATCCGGACCGGGAGACCGCATCGGAGGAGGAACCGGAACCTCTTCCAGTGGAGGAGGTCGTCTTCAATTCGATGGAGGTGTCTCGGAAGGAGGAGGAGGACCGGCACCTCCGCGCCATCACACAGAAGGAGAGCGACGACTGCATCCTGAAGCGCGTTGTCAAGATCTCCAAGGAGGATGAGCGCTGCCGCGAGGAGGAGGAGCGTCGTCGCCAGGAGGAGACCGAGTGGCGTCTTGCGATGGATGTGGAACGGTGGCACCAGCGTAGGGCTGAGCGACAGAAGCGCGAAGAGGAGCACCGTCGCCGCCGGTAGCCGGGGGACGACGCATGCGGCAGCACCGACAGTAATTAGTAGCACTAGTGATTAATCAATGCCTTAGGTCGATGTAATAATTTACTGGTGCTGAAAAAAACCGTATCGTCGAATCCTTTGTTTGATCATCATCACCTGAATTGGGTTGATACTTTGCATTGCATGACCTCTCGTTTTATTTGCTTACATATTGGATGTTGCATTTTGTATGATCTCATTTTGCTTACCTCGTTGTCATGAAGACCGTAGTATATGATATGCTACGTACCGGAGATCGAGGGGGCAACAGGACTGTTGCTCTTCTAGATAATACCGTGTTGCAGTATGTCTGTCATCTATCACATCACTGCCGGGCCATTCTTTAAACCGGCAGTGATTTCCATGTAGTGGTTACATCATATGTAACTTATCTTTTCCACTTCTTTGGAATATCTCCTACTAGCTCAACGTTTAAGGCCCTATTTGGTTGGGCTTTTGGCTTTGGCTTTTGGCCCCAAAAGCCAAAAGCCCAACCAAAGGGGCTGCTTTTGGAGGGTGCTTTTTCAGAAACAACTGCTTTTTCGTAGTTCATTTTTGAAAGCTGGGTTGACCCTGCTTTTGGCTTGTGGCTTTCTACTTTTCGAAATTGGTGGAATAAAAAGCTCTTCCATAGTTGTTTCAAGAGATATAAAGATAAAAGGTATATTTTATACTTGTTTAACCAAACATCTTTCAGCTTTTCTACAGCTCACAGCCCACAGCAGCTTTTCCACAGCTCACAGCCCACAGCAGCTTTTTCCCACAGCCACAGCTCAACCAAACAGGGCCTAAGATTCTGCAACTTAGCCCCTGATACCCGTGTTCGAATCCAGGGCGGCCCAATTTTTTTGGTTTAATTTTATAATTTATTAAGCGGTCTAAAGGTCAAAAAGATAAAATAAATTTGTTGCATCCCTGAATCGAACCGAAGCCTACAAGTTCCAGAGCAGCGGACAAACCATTGAGCTATCGCCTGATTTCAGAAAGTTTGAAGGAATTTATTCCTTTGAGTGATTATCTGTCCCTGCTTTGCGCGTAGGCCCCTTCAACTCCCTGGCCACGCTGGTCGCGCGGTTCCCATGAACAGCCACTATTTTAATTACGCAGTCCATGAAGCGCGGTTCCCATGAAGAGCCCTTCAGTTCCCCACGAAGAGACGCCGCGTTTACACGTCCATTGGCTACTCGCACCGGTTCCCAAACGCAGGCGCGCTCCCAACGCAGGCGCAATGGCGGTTCAATGGCGTTTCCCAATGCAAGCGCGCGCTCCGTTTCTGAGGGGTGCGAGTTATTGCACCGTTATCAGTTCCACACCGACACGCCTATATAAGCCAGGCCCCCATGCACATAGTCGGCCACCACACCACCGCGCGTCAAGAAAGCGAAGCACCGCCCTTCTCAAGCACACCTCGCCCCAGCCCTCGACCCACCACCACGCACAATGCCATGCCACTTGAAGACAACATGGGCGAAGCTCAACCCGCTGTCCTCACGTCGCCCCCTAACTCCACCGACGCCGTCGTCCGAATCGGACCTCGAGGTGAACCTCGAGGATGATCCGGACCGGGAGACCGCATCGGAGGAGGAACCGGAACCTCTTCCAGTGGAGGAGGTCGTCTTCAATTCGATGGAGGTGTCTCGGAAGGAGGAGGAGGACCGGCACCTCCGCGCCATCACACAGAAGGAGAGCGACGACTGCATCCTGAAGCGCGTTGTCAAGATCTCCAAGGAGGATGAGCGCTGCCGCGAGGAGGAGGAGCGTCGTCGCCAGGAGGAGACCGAGTGGCGTGTTGCGATGGATGTGGAACGGCGGCACCAGCGTAGGGCTGAGCGACAGAAGCGCGAAGAGGAGCACCGTCGCCGCCGGTAGCCGGGGGACGACGCATGCGGCAGCACCGACAGTAATTAGTAGCACTAGTGATTAATCAATGCCTTAGGTCAATGTAATAATTTACTGGTGCTGAAAAAAACCGTATCGTCGAATCCTTTGTTTGATCATCATCACCTGAATTGGGTTGATACTTTGCATTGCATGACCTCTCGTTTTATTTGCTTACATATTGGATGTTGCATTTTGTATGATCTCATTTTGCTTACCTCGTTGTCATGAAGACCGTAGTATATGATATGCTACGTACCGGAGATCGAGGGGGCAACAGGACTGTTGCTCTTCTAGATAATACCGTGTTGCAGTATGTCTGTCATCTATCACATCACTGCCGGGCCATTCTTTAAACCGGCAGTGATTTCCATGTAGTGGTTACATCATATGTAACTTATCTTTTCCACTTCTTTGGAATATCTCCTACTAGCTCAACGTTTAAGGCCCTATTTGGTTGGGCTTTTGGCTTTGGCTTTTGGCCCCAAAAGCCAAAAGCCCAACCAAAGGGGCTGCTTTTGGAGGGTGCTTTTTCAGAAACAACTGCTTTTTCGTAGTTCATTTTTGAAAGCTGGGTTGACCCTGCTTTTGGCTTGTGGCTTTCTACTTTTCGAAATTGGTGGAATAAAAAGCTCTTCCATAGTTGTTTCAAGAGATATAAAGATAAAAGGTATATTTTATACTTGTTTAACCAAACATCTTTCAGCTTTTCTACAGACTCACATTTACACAAAGCAGCTTTTTCCACTCTCACACACCCACGAGCTTTTTTTCCCCACGACCACAGCTCAACCAAACAGGGCCTAAGATTCTGCAACTTAGCCCCTGATACCCGTGTTCGAATCCAGGGCGGCCCAATTTTTTTGGTTTAATTTTATAATTTATTAAGCGGTCTAAAGGTCAAAAAGATAAAATAAATAAACCATGGCATATATCCTATACTAGCGCAGCGGTTAAGTGTTTGAACTCTATGGCCCGAGACCTGAGCTCAAACCCGAGGGCTGGCACAATTTTTTTTAATTTTTTATATATCACTGCCGGTTTTCAAAATAAACCGACAGTGATAACAGGCATCACTATCGGTTTCCTCTCATCACTGTCGGTTCCTTGAAACCGACAATGATGTTTATATATATTAAAAAAATTCTTTCATATGCTGAATAAATAGAAGCATATGTGTTCCTATGTCGAAATGGCTTGAATTTTTTTTGCCAAGCGTGTACACCCAAATTAAGATCCCACACAGGATCTTAGGTTTTTCTAATCATTTTTTTATTAATTATATTTTTCTATGTGCTGAATGAGACAAAAGAGGGTGAATTTCATCTTGGACCCAATAGATTTTTTCATCCACCTTCACAAAATTCTTATCCCTAGGACACATTAGAATATGTGTAAAAGTTTGGCACCATTCCGGATCTTTTCGTGGGTAGACTTAGTTTGACCTATAATTAAACGGTCTCGTCGCGCGAAAATTCAATTAAACCTCAGAAAGTAGCAAACCTTCTCCGGAAAATCTCAAACTTGGTGTTTTCTTCACACGTAGCACGTGCAAGCCTAAGAAAAAGTTTGAGACCAATATGACACCGGAATGCCTATGAACCACAGAAACCTTGATAACCTATGTGTATAGTCATGGTTCGATGAAAGGGCACATGTACCTCTGTGAAGCATATATACTCTACCTATGTCGACATGGCTTGAAATTTTTTTGGCAAGCATGTACACCCAAATTAAGACCCCACACAGGATCTTAGGTTTTTCTGTTTATTTTTTTATTAATTATATTTTTCTATGTGCCAAATGATACAAAAGAGGGTGAATTTCATCTTGGACCCAATATATTTTTTTATCCACCTCTACAAAATTCTTATCCCTAGGGCACATTAGAGTATGTGTAAAAGTTTGGCACCATTCTAGATCTTTTCGTGGGTAGACTCAGTTCAACCTATAATTAAACGGTCTCGTCGCGCGAAAATTCAATTAAACCTTAGAAAGTAGCAAACCTTCTCCGGAAAATCCCAAACTTGGTGTTTCCTTCACACGTGGCACGTGCAAGCCTAAGAAAAAGTTTGGACCAATACGACACCGAAATGCCTATGAACCACAGAAACCTTGATAACCTATGTGTATAGTCATGGTTCGATGAAAGGGCACATGTACTTTTGTATAAATAGAAGCATATGTAAAAGTTTGGCACCATTTTGGATCTTTTCGTGGGTTGATTCAGTTCAACCTATAATTAAACAGTGTCGTCGCACAGAAATTCGATTAAACCTCAGGAAGTAGCAAACCATCTTCGGAAAATCCCAAACTTTGTGTTTCCTTCACACGTGGCACGTGCAAGCCTGAGAATAAGTTTGAGACAAATACGACACTGGAATGTTACACGAATTACTTGCATGACAATAATTAAACACACAAAGCCGTACATATGAAAATTAGAACCCAATTAAACTACGACCTTGAAAACCTAGCTAAATAAACATTAATTACTATCGGAATCACTGCCGAGATCGATCGGGCCACGCACGCTAACATGCCTCTACAGCCATATATGGTAATTGATGTCACGGATTATGTATCCGCTTGTATCGATGAAGTCCAATACCCGTATGAGTGCACTCTCTCGTGCCTCACAATACTGAAATAATGGTCGGCCATAGATGTAATCTACTGAACGACCGCTGCCCCTATTAGTAATCCTTATGCAGTACTGGCGTCCTTCTATAGTGAGCTGGCCGAGGTTTCCATTGCAGAAGTCCCAATCATACCCGAGTTGCTCCGTAGCTTGGTCTAGAATGGCCCACAAGCCACATGCAGCATAGGTAAGGTCCTGTAGCGCAATCTGCATATGGAGAAAAAGAAAAAAAATAGAGAATGTTATTACAATATTAAACAACAAATAACCACGACTCAGGTATAAGTGACCATTTTACCACATCCGCATGGTTGTAGCTCGCAAACCATTCACTTGCTTACGGGACGGGGATATCACCAGCATTCAAAGCAAGTGCCTTGAAGTGCGAGAAATCAGGCACATCATAGCAAATACGTCGAAGTGCCTCTAAACAAATGCGCACGATAGTTAATTGGGCGCTTATCACGTCCGAGCTCTGTATTCCGGTCCCGTGGATATGGTTCCGATGATTTGAACCCCTCACAGGGATGAAAAAACTAAGTTCACACGTCCATAGCCGACCACTTGCATTAGATGCTGTGTTCTCGATGATGTCCGAGATAAAGAACCAGCTAAGTGCTGTTTGCAGCCAATCTATTGTGGATATAGTCTGCGACATATATGCATGCAACAATGATATTAAACTAATTACAGTTATTTGTTAGCATAAAAAAACAAAAGATGTTGGAAAATATTTCATACAATAGCTGGAACAGGGAATCATGGAATGACCACATTAGGAGTGAATGGCTCATCGCCAGGGTGGAAACCTAGTTCTTGTGGTGGGGGAGGTCCGTTGTTCATACTACCTGATCGATAAAATGCAAAAACATATGAACATAAAATATATGCACAAAAAATTCTTCCAAGTAAAATGTGGCAACATAATTAAATATAGATCGAATGCAAAGAATAAGAATATATATAAATGTAGAATGCAAAGAAACATGAATATAAATATAGATCAAATGAATATAGATAGAATATTGGAGAAGACAACATATCAATACCATTGAAAAATGCAGGAGCCATGACCAAATCACGTAGAGAGAGAGTGGATGTCTTGAGAAATGAGAGTGAAACATGAGAAATGAGACTGAGAGAGTTCGTGGGTGAGTGGGATCGATGTATGTGGCCGGCGGTTTGTTTTATATAGGGGGGCATGGACATCACTGTCAGTTTTTAAATAGAACCGAGAGTAAAGGTGGCTATCACTGCCGGTTTTTAAATAGAACCGACAGTGAAGGTGACTATCACTGCCGGTTTCTAAATAGAACCGACAGTGAAGGTGCATATATGTAAAGGATATATTTATTTAGATACTACAGTGGGAAAGTTTTAACAACAACGGTATATTTATTTAGATAGTAATGAAATACATCAAAAAATTACAAAAAAATTAGAAATAAGCTACATATACGATAACAAAGACCTTACACTAAAATTCCATATACGATAACAAAGACCTATTTGCGTACATGTCAATGTTACCATTAGTGTGTATCAACACATTATAATTTAACCACCTTAGTAGCATTCTTCTAGCACCAACTAGGGTCAAACAACACCACCGAGGTGGTCTACGAGCTATACCGGTTGGAGATGATAAGGTGGCATCGATGAATCCATGCCTCTACAGGCCATGGTCTTTTTCTCGATACAGTCTAGAGCACATCAGATTCAGCTCGGCACCGCACCGATGAACTAATGCCGCTTCGGGGCAGGAAATTTCCCAGAGCACACCAGGTCTCTCTAGACATACAGTCCAGAGTGCACCACAGCGGATGGCTCTGTGAACCTCGTGGCATCTCCAATCTTTAGTGTTGCTCTATCTTCAGTAGCATTCTTCTAGTACCTCATGTGTGCATCATTTTGGTGGACTACGATGCATAACGATATCTGTGGTTTGTTGTGAGAGGAAAACATTGTACCATGGCTGATAAGGCCTGGCTGAAACCAATATGCATGGAGAGGCTAGCTCCTGGCCGAGGGCCATTTTATAGGGGCTAGCAATCATGGTACATTTTTATTTCTGAACTAAAGTTGTCGGGGCAGGTGGGAGCAGTGTTCCAACCGTTGTGGTCATGGGAGCACTGTTGGCATATGAGGAGCATCTACACATCACTGTCGGTTTTAGTTTAAAAATCGACAGTGAATTGGGCCTTCTGTGTCGGTTTGAGCAACCGACTGTGATAGAAGATATCATTGCCAGTTTTAAAACCAAAACTGGCAGTGAAGGGCCCTGCCGCCAACTTTAGGTAAAAAAATATAAAAAAACAGTGTCGGTTTGGAGCCTGCCATCGCAGCCTTTTGTAAAAAATATAAAAAAGTTTGGCCCGCCTGAGATTCGAGCGCGGGTCTCAGAGTACAGAGTGCGCGGCCTTAATCGCTGAGCTAGAATAGGGAGTTCACTTAGTTTGCTTTTCTTTATTTATTTATTAACAGAAATAATGCAGTTAGTTTATATTCTAAAATAACACAAAAATTTGTGTCTTGATTATTTAATTCTATGATAATGAATTAATGGTCTATAATTATCAAATAATAGTGTTTGTGAACATCATCTTAATATTTGATTACATAGTCAATAATTAAATTGTAGAGATGCGCACAAAATATAAATTAAATATTCAGTGCGAATTACTGATACAACGTCTGCATAATGATTACATAGTTAACAATAATCTAACTATCTTTAGGTGCATCAACAATGAGGGCCTCATTGTGATCAATTCGTACGTAAGCAGGTTCGTCACCCTCTTGAAGGATAGGTAGGGGTACGTTCACCCCGAATGGAGGCATTTCCTGATAGCCCCTGTAGTCTTCTTCGTCCGTCACTCTATCGACACCGACAATCTTCCTTTTCCCTTCTAGGACTACTTTTAGCCTTCCTTTTGTCTTGTTGTCCCTTGCATAGAAGACTTGCATAACATCTCTTGCAAGGACGAAGGGGTCGTCTCTGTATGCAGTCTTAGTGAGATCAACGGTAGTGAACCCTTCGCTGTCAGTGTTGATTTCCTTGAGCCGGACCCACTGGTAGCGAAAAAGAGCTGCCTTCAACAGACCGTAGGCTAGCTCCCATATCTCCTCTATGAAACCATAGTATGTCGCCTGCACGTTGCTGTTTTTGTCGTGAGCATCAAAACGAACACCACAATTTTGGTATGTGCTCTTTCCATCTTGCTTTTTTGTGTAAAATGTGAATCCATTGATCTCATACCCTTGGTACTTAAGATATGTACTCGAAGGTCCCTTGGCTAAGGCATCCAGTTGATTACCCAACTTTATTCCAAGCAAGCGACGTCGCAACTAGCTAACAAATTCCTCCTTATGTTTTTTATTCAGCCAAGCCTGTGACTTGCTCGGATACAGAGTTTGCAGCGATTGCCTGTGCTCGTCAATGTATGGCATCACACCCTCGGCCTGCTAGAGAACAACGAACTATGCCTGTCTGAAAGAAACAAGGTCGTCTACTGTAACAGATTTCTCCCCGACCGTTCCTTTGCCACTTAGTCTTCCCTCGTGATGAGATTTTGGAACTCCGACCCTTTTGATGTCCAGATAATATGTGCAGAACTCAATGGCCTCCTCTGTTGACCATCCTTCAACCATGCCCCCTTCTGGCCTGAATCTGTTCCTAACATACCTCCTGAAAACTTTCATCAATCTTTCGAAAGGGAACATCTGATGCAGGTACATTGGGCCAAGGGCTCTAATTTGGTCAACAAGATGAATGAGCAGATGCAATGAGATATCAAAGTAAGTCGGAGAGAAATGCATCTCAAGCCTAACGAGAGTTTTGGCTATGTCCCGCTGCAGCTGCTCTAGCGTGGACACATCAGTGACCTTTTTTGAGATTGCATTGAAGAACGAGCAAAGCTTTATGATTGGGGCACGGACCTTTGGGGGGAGGATACCACGCAGGGCAACAAGGAGCAGCTGAGTCATAATGACATGACAGTCATGGGCCTTCATAGGGACATAGTTGAACTTGAGTTCTCTCATGTTCACTAGCCTCTTCGGGTTCACACAGTAGCCCGTCAGGACTTTGAGTTCATTGAAGAAAGAAATAAGCGCATACTTTTCTTCCTTCTTCAATGTCCATGACGCAACCGGAAGTTCGAACTGGCCATTCTCTAGCTCCATGGGATGCGGCTCTTTCCTGATTCCCAAGTGTTGCATGTCCAGGCGTGTGGCTAGTGAATCCTTCGATGTCCCCCCGGTGTCCATCAAGGTGTTAAGAGTGTTAGCGCACACATTTTTAGTGATGTGCATGGGATCAAGACAGTGGCGTACACTCAGAAATGGCCAGTAAGGTAGTTTCCAGAAAACCAATTTTTTCTTCCAAACGCTCCCATCAGGCGCTGCTACTACATTGTCCCCCTTCCAAAGGACAACCTCCAGTTTGTTGAGTTCTCGAAGTATCGCAGGCCCGTCTCGATATTTTGGAGCTAAGCGTTTCTCAATAGTACCATTGAAATATTTTATGTTCCTGCGGTAAGGGTGATCCTTAGGTAGGAACCTACGGTGTCTTATATAAACTATCTTTGAGTTATTTGGCAGATTTACCGCATCGGTGTCGTCCAAGCACTCGACACATCCAGTATAGCCTTTTGTCTTCTCTCCGAACAATGAACCTCGACCTGGCAGGTCGGTGATTGTAGCGATAAGTACTCCCTTGATCGTGACATGTTCCTTTTTGTACTCGTCCCAAACATTCAGCACACCCTTTTCAAACATCTCCACTAGTTCATCGATCATTAGTTCTAGAAACACATCGATGTCATTCCCAGGCTGTCTTGGCCCTTGGATCAGTAGTGGCATCTGGATGTACGACTGCTTCATACAGACCCAAGGTGGAAGGTTGTATATATAGAGCGTCACTGGCTAGATGCTATGATTGCTTCTAACCTGGTCGAAAGGATTCATCCCATCTGTGCTCAAAGCAAACCAAAGGTGCCTTACCTCTCCACCGATGTCCTTATAGAACATAGTATTGATAGTCCTCCAGTCATGCCCATCGGCGGGGTGCCTCATCATTGTATCTTTCTTACGCTCTTTGCCATGCCAGCGCAACAGCTTGGCTGACTTTGCATATGCAAACAGCCTATGCACCCGAGGAGCTATAGGGAAATACCAAACGACCTTTATGGGACCTCCTCTGGTCTTGGTACCCTCATCTGATGGCCCTTCCTTGTACCATGGAGCTTTACATTTGGGGCACTTGTCCAAGTCTTTGTATTTTTCTCCATGGTACAATATGCAATCATTGGAACACGCGTGGATTTTTTCAACCTCGAGGCCGATGGGGCAGATCATTTGCTTGGCCAAGTATGTCTTTTCTGGCAACTCGTTTTTTTCTGGGAGCATTTTCCTTATTATACCTAACAACTGATCGAAGCCTTTATCGCTCATTCCGTTTGTCGATTTGAACTCTAACAGCATGATGTCGGCTTCCAGTTTGCTCATTGGACAATTCCTATACAATGGTGTTTTGCCATCTTGTCTCATTTTCTCTAGCTTTCTCAGCTGTCTTTCACTAAGACATCCGGTCTCTACATTACGTAGCAGCTAAGAAATGCCATCGTTATCCTCAGTGTCGTCAGCTAGCGTGTTCCTAAACACATTATTAACTGTGGCCATAGGTTCCGTGTTGACACCGGGTTCCTCGTCGGCATCGTGGATGGCTACGTCAGGCATGTCCACATCATCATCGTTTTCCTGTAGAACATTCACACCAACCTCGCCATGCATAGTCCATATCGTATAGTTTGGCATGAACCCCCTAGTAATCAAGTGCGATCGTATAGACTTAATTTGACGAAAGTTCCTATGATTCTTGCAATCTTTGCATGGGCAGAAGACAGGGTTCCCATTCCTAGCATGGGCTTTAGCATCGGTGATAAACTGGCTGACGCCATGCATGTACCGCTTGTCTGTTCAGGACAGATGCATCCACTCTCGATCCATCTCTGCACAAAAAAATACTGAGACAGTAATTACAAAGAATTAATAAGAAATCGAGCTTCATGAACAACAATTGTAGCTCAAAAGTACCATTTTTGGAAAACATTATTGTACACTAATTATTGGAAAATTGAAATTGGTAGCCCCGGCCTTGTAAATTGAAAATCGTAGTAAAAACAATTATTGCACAATATTGAAGAACAACTATTCTACTCTACTTCTAAGAACTAATTATAGCATCACATACTAACAATGATGATCTTGATCACCATGGAATAATTAGCTAGGAATTTAAATGTGTTCATAGATACCAACCGTTTGGATGATGGATTCACCACAATTTGAGCCTTGCACAAATGTCCAATTGAAAAAGTGCTCTCTAGAATGGAGAAACAACTAGAATGAGAATCAAACAATGTAGCCATCAAAACGAAGCTAATTAAGCAACAAAATCAAAGGAGTAGATGTTTGTTACTAACCTTACAGAAAAAGATCAAGCCATTCTTCAAAATCCAAGAGCTAGCTTCATGGTGAAGAGCAGCCACAACAATGGAGGGAAGGGCCTAAACGCTCGCCTCTGTTCTCGGGATGGAAGAGAGGAGGAAGAAGAGGACGTCTGCAGCCTTTTTGTGCTGTAGGCTTATCACCGTCGGTTCTTGGCTAGAACCGACAGTGATATAGCCAAATCACTGCCGGTTTGTGGCTTGAACCGACAGTCATAAGTGCCCGCCAAAACACTGTGGGTTCAAGCCACAAACCGGCAGTGATGTGGTCCTTCACTGCCGGTTTTAGCCTAGCCCCAATCATTTTCTCATTTTCAAGCTCATAACCGGCAGTGAAAGTACATCACTGCTGGTTCTCACAAATCCGGCAGTGATGAGGCCGGCAGTGATGTGCAAATCTGGCGTAGTGAGGGTTAGTGCTCATGAAAGTGAAAACTAGGATTTGGCTCAAATCAAACCATACCAAAGATGCAAAAGATAGATGCAAGCTCCTCAAAGGTGGTGGAGAAGCTAGATCTAGCCTTGGTGACTTGGTTCTTGCTTCTTGCCTTCTCCTCCTAGCTCCAAATGGCAAGGATGAGAGAGCTCCTCCCTCTTCAACCCTAACCTCTTGTGGTGCACACCTCCTAGATGATCTCCATCTCTATCCTAGCAGCTCCAAGCTCCAATCCCCTTCCCCTTTCTTCTCCTTTCCTTCTTGTTCTCCTTGCTTGAGTGTGGGAGACATTAGAGAGAGAGAGAGAGAGAGTGAAGAGCTAGAAAGAGAGAGGGAGTGTGAGAATGAATGGGTGAGCTACCTAGGCTGCTGGTTTGGGTGCTCCACGAAATGGATAGGTGTGCTGGCGTGTGGGACCAAAAGAGCTAAGCAAGTGACACTTCAATTCTGCTGCATGGGCTATGCTGACGGATCATCCGTTGGTGCGACGGACTGTCCAGTAGGTGTCGGCAAAAACTGTCAGAAGCCTAACTCTATCAGACGGTTTAAATGAGCTGACGGATTGTCCACTGAGTGAGGTGGATCATCCGTCAGAGAGCAGACTGAAAGCAGATTTCAGCACAACTTGAATTTAGATTTTGATTTGGATGCAAAAGATGATCATGATGTTTATGCTCACAAACATGTCATGATCGGGTTATGACATTACATGTCATATTTCTACGTATGTAAGAGGGTAAACTGAGCATATGGGTGCTCAACCCGCCTTGTCTCTCCCTCCCTCAACCCTTGCATGGCCTGTACAGATATAATCCTGACTATCACACTATGAGGGATTGAAGTTGGGTTCACGCTCAAGGATGCCTGTAGATAGGGGTCTTGTTTGGTCCAGCTTATCCAAGATGTACTTCCCAAGTAAGCTACACAAATAAAGAAAAAGTACGTTCAAAATAAGCAGGTTTGACCGAACTTTTCCTTTTCAATACAAATGGAAGTAGTGTGAATAAGCGCAACCGGAATAAGCTATAGACATGCATGTTGTTTGGCTGTTATTTTCAGCTTATTTTGGTTATAAGCAGCTTATAAGTTGTACCAAACATATCAAGTTCCAAAGTAACTTGTAGACAGTGTCTTTTTGTTTTGATTTAGTCTAAGTGGACCCGTACTTGTAGTCTTATATTAGGACCAATGCAAAGTAACTTTGATCTATTGTATTATAATATGATGTAAATGGAATTTCTATTTAGAAATCTCCGATCGATTTTAAGCTAACTGGACGTCTTTGCATCGTGGAATTTCTGTTTAGTTGTTGCCCCAAATTTCTTATCTGTCACTCTTTCTTTTTGTGAGAGAAATACTGAGTTGCTCCCAGATCTAGAGCACAGAAACATAAGCACTTAGTTCCGAATCACTGTGGTTCCAATGAAGTTGTTATTCTACCCCTCTTTTTGGTAGAAAGTTAAAGGGGATAATACAAAGTACTAGGTTGCATAAATGTATACCCTAGAAGAACGTGAACCCCCCGGGGTGATTCTTTTATTCATTGAGGAGCAGGATACCTAATCTTCACTACACCATAATTAAATCTTTGGAGGTTAGCCACCAAGTTCCGAGACCATAAAGGATCAAAAACTAAAAAGTTCCTACTAAAAGGTTATCTGCAGTCAGTGGACAATGAGAAAATAACTTCTAATCCTCCCAACACCGAAAAGAACAATAAAACAAAGATCACAATCTTAGATATATTACATCGATATCTGTCAGCATAGATTATTGCCATGAAGTTCGTTCCAGTTGTTCTCCTTGACCATCAGGTTCCTTTGGTACCCTTTTTAATCAATGCTAATACTCGCACTATTAGAGCAAAAGATAAAGTTGTGAACCTCCTGGCCAATGAAGGATAAAAGTCTCTAGTAAAAAAGAATTGAACTTTAAATCAAAAGTAACACTTGGCGCATCAGTGCTGGAGCTTGAATTGATTTCTCCAACGATGGACCAAAACGGCTGTACCATCCGCACAATACGACTGTAGATATATAAATTAAAAGGGATGGATCACATACAGTTTTCTGCCTGGAAACAATATCCATGTGACCTTTCCTGCACTGTAGATTAGACATCGGTCCTACTATCCTTGTTTACTGTGAAAAGGTGCAAAAAGATATAGTGCATTATTTGACAAACCAAAGCAGCAATGCAGATAGAATGAGGATGCTCAGGAGGAGAGGTGGTGAATTGGGCGTCTACAAATTTTAGGAGGAAACTAAACCTATATCTGTGCAAAATTCATCCAATATGCCTAAGGGTCCGTTTGGACGTAGATATTGGACGGCGGGCATTGAATTGGGGACCAATGCCAAATTAGACTATTATTGGAAATGGACCACAATACCAAATCATATGTTTGGATGTAAATGGCTATTTGGAATTAGGAACATGGCAAATACCAAATGAATAAATGTTTGGATGTACATGTTGTGGATTTGAATTGACTCATCTTCTTCCCCACCCTCTGACCTCCTTCCTACACGGCTTGGGATTGGACATGGCCTCGCCACCTCGGTGGTGTGGAGGAGACCAAGACTAGGCTCTGGCTGGCGGTGGATAGGAAGCCGGACCTACGGAAGAAGGAGAGATCCCACACGCCCTCCTATAGCTGTCTCTGAAGCCGGACCTAGGAAAGAAGGAGAGATCCCACGCGCCCTCCTTGTAGCTGTACCTGTCAGACCTGGGGGCGAAGGAGAGATCCCACACCTGCCGGACCTTGGGAAGAAGGAGAGGGATGCATTGGGCCAGCGACCTTGACTGGGGGGGGGGTTGGGAAGCGTTGGGGTGGCGAGAGGGAGGGGATGTGTCAGGCCAGCGACCTTGACCGGGGGAGGCATTGGGGCGGCGAGAGGGAGGCATCAGGATGGCGAGGGGAGGCGACCGGCAAGGGGATGCGGCCGGCGAGGGGAGGCAACCAGCGTGGGAGGCGACCGGCGAGGGGATGCGACCGGCGAGGAGAAGCAACCAGTGAGGGGAGGCAACCGGTGATGGCGATGTGCCGAGTGTCGGGGTGCACGTGGAGGGAGGCGAGCGTGGACAATTCCACCCAATACAGAGCCTTACCCCTCTGTATTGGGAGAGATCACTCCTAGTTCTAGTCCAACACCAAGGTATTGGAGTTGCAATTCTAAATTTCAATTCACAAAGTACAATTATTCCAATGCACAAAACTTTTGCGCCCGACTCTAGCATGGCAATGTTTTGGAATGTCAATTCCACAAAGTAAATCCAAAATTTATAAGAGGGTTATTAAGAATCTAATTTTCGTTGAGACATTAGATAATCCTATACTAATAATTGTTGGAGGATCCACACAAATAATGTTTTCTCCACCTTGGTCTGAGCTAGGACCAAATGCTCAAGGGGCAATCCCTACTATAGAACCCTAGATCAATGCCGGTTCCAAAAAAACCTTCACTCCCGGGTTTGGAACTGACATTACGCATCCAGTTGCGCTGTAAGGACCGAATGGCCCAAGAGGGAGGGTTAAATTGGGCTATTAAAATATATTTGCAATAGCCTTAGCCTATGCAAAAACTAAATCCCCTTAGCATCTTCATTTTAATTTCTTTTACAAGCTAATAATTCCTTAGGGAAAACACAACTAATCATGTCCTTATAGAATCACACTAAACTAAGGTCTTTCATCCTACAAGCATGAAACCTATGCTAAGCACACTAGCAATTCAATCCAAGTTGTCAACCAAGAAGCTTGCAATCTATAAGAGTAGATCAAGTATAGAGTATTGCAAAGAGACAACCAAATTTTCTCAACGCGGTTTTATGTTGTTCCCACAACCTCTAATCCACGTCAAAGTATCAAATAGTCACCAAGACTCGATTAAACTCTCCTACATAGTGAATACCTGTTTGCCACTCCGGCATGGTACGTTTCAATACTATGTATAACTTTTGGAGCTTCCTGACAATACCTCCACCGAGGAGGCAAGGAAGGTTACAAAGTCATCCACCAAGCTGTCTAGGTGACGACAATCGCCAAGGGCAACAAGTCTTCAGCTTCACTTCATGAAAACTCAAGCAAGAACACCAGTAGAACTCAAGGCTAACACTCAGTTCTCACTTCTTGGCTTGGGTACCTCTCTAAATGCTTCACTAGTTCCTCTACAAGTGTTGGCAATAATGAGGTGCAAGAACAGCTCTAAATCAGCAGGTAGTAGCACATATATAGATTGTGGAGAGGTTGCTAGCCATTGGGGAAAGCTAACAAACACAAACATCACTAAATGATTTCATAGCCTCCACTGTCCATGTTGTATCACATAGACATCACTGATTGAATCCAACCTCCACATGATTAAGAAGCTCAATGGAGAATATCGTAAGGATGATGTCATTAACGTAGAGCAAGAGGTCAACCTATTCAACACCTCAAAAAAGGAAACATAAGAGGTTGTATAACCATGTTGGATGAAACCCATGGTGACCAAGGAATGTCACAAGATGATGCTTCTACCAAGCTCACGATGGTTGTTTGAGGTCGTAAAGGCTTTTGGAGAGGTTTCACACAATTATTGTTGATGAACCTGGCAGGTAGCTTGGCGCAGATGATCTAATTGAGTATGCATGGAGGAAGGCATTGTTGACATCCATTTGGTGGATCCACAATTGTGAGGACAGTGCGCTTGGTCATAGACATGAAAATATGTGTGTTGCCATAGTCCATGCCCGTAGGTTGCTATAAACTTGAAAGGACCATGACACCTAAGAGGGGGGTGAATTAAGCAACTAAAAATCTACTTCTAAACTATGGCCTCTATTTTCAACCTAGTCAAAACCTATGCAATAAATAAACTATCTAATGTGAAACGAAGGTTTTGCTAGGTGTATTGCTATGTCTACCGCAAAAGAGTTATGCAACCTAGATTCCAATTATATAAACTAGCCGATCAACTAAGGTAGGAAAGTAAAGCACACAACCAAGGTACACAATGTAAATGCAGAAGGTAAAGGGCAATAGAGATGCAAACTCTCGTTCGACGCCACCGATATTTTTACCAAGGTATCAAGAAACACGCAAGCTTCCCCTAGTCCATGTTGGGGCCCCTCGTAAGGATGTGCTTGCAAGGGCCAAGCTCCTGGTCGGGTAACTCCGTGGATAGCCTTGAACCTTCCCCACATGCAAGTGGGTCTCCGGTATAGCCTCTCCTGGACCACACCCCACCGTCTTCACTATCGAGCTTCCAGACAAACTACCGCGAGCCTTGTTGCCTCTAGTACATTGTAGTAGCGACGCCATAAACGTGGTTGGTATGTTCTCGCAAGACTACAAGTCCCTTTGAGTACAACAACAGTGCACACAAGCACCTTATGAGAAAGAGGTATGCAAACCACACTAAACACTAGGCCCAAACCTACAGCAAGCGCATAAGTGGTGATCTAACTAGCCTAAGCACTTCGCAAAGTACTATGCTAATCACCTAATCTTTTCTTAAGCACTTGTGGTGGTTAGAGCACTTAGTGATATGTCTCAACACTCCTATAACTTCAACAAACTCCAACAACCTCAAAATGGCTGGCCATGGGGGTATAAATAGCCTTCCCATAAGATGTAGTGTTGGGAACTAGCACATGGTTTCTATGTGACCGTCGGACTACCCGACAGTGGTCGTCGAATAGTCCGACACCCTCCTCCCATGAAAAGATGTTGAAATTAGCCATTACTCTCTTTTGAAAGTTGGTCTTCTTCATAGCATATAGTCGGACGCCCGGCCTTTGACTAGTCCAATGCCTTGAAACCCTCTCTAAAACCTTATTGGAGATCGTTTGACCCTGTGAACAATGCTAAAGTTGGATCCAACGCCTTGCTTCACCCTCAGTCTGATGCCCTCGGACAGTCCAATGCCTCCGCTATTGCTTCTCTGACTTGTTCCTTGTGGCCTTCGCGTTTAGCTTGGTTCCATCTTGTGCCTTGTACTTTTGCAAGTCAATAGGTCTTCATCAAGGCTTCTAATGTCTTTCTTGAGGTGATGGGCTTCATCTTCACTTGCTGAATCATCCCAAGGGCTTTGGCCTTGCATGCCTTCTTCCTCTTGTCCTTGGGTGTGGGCTTGTTTATTGGACAATCTTCCACAAAGTGTCCTTTGTTTCCACAACCAAACCATCCCTTCTTTCTTTGCTCTCTTCTTTGGTTGGTGAAAATGCAATCCTCAATTTGAATGGGCACCCCTCGGACATTATACTCAACTTGAGAATAAATTTATCCACTCCTTGTATTAACTTGATTTTTTCTTCATCAACATCAGAGGAGGAGATGGAGGCTTGATCATCACTATCATCATCATCATCATCATCATCATCATCATCATCATCATCATCCTCTTCATCTTCACTTGAGGAGCTTGAGCTTGTTTCAACTTGCTTCTTGCCCTTCATCATCTTATGCTCATCACATATGAGAGCAATGATTTTGCTTGATGATGTGGCTTCTTCTTGACCCAACTTGTGTGACATTTCAAATGCCACTAACTTGCTAATGCAAGTGCTGGGGTCATGCTGCTCAAGCCCTCCATGTAGTGGAGGATGGTGATGATGCTTGCATATTTATGATGTGGTAGCATGGAGATGATCTTCCTCACAATGTCTGCATCACTTATCTTTGTCAATACTACAGAATTGATTCCATTGATAATTAGATTAAAATGTTAATACATATCTCTAACAAGCTCATTATCATTCATTTTAAAAGAATCATAACATTGTTTAGCTAGGCAATATTTTTGCTCACAGACATTACTCTTGCCATCATGGAGCTGATGCAGTTTTAGAAAAATTTCATTTGCTTTAGAAGAGTAAACACTTCGTTAAAAATTTCCATGCTCAAAGATTCAAAAAAGCAATTTTTAGCTCTAGCATTTAAGTGGATTTATTTTTCATCACTTGCCGTGTGTTTCTCGGGATTCTTGAGGGTTTCACCCCATCACGGGTAACTCTCCAAACATCCAAATCTATTGTCTCAAGGTAGCAAGCCATTCTAGCACTCAAATAGGGGGAATTAGTGCCGTCGAACTGTGGAGGCCTATGGGTATCTATCCGTCCCACTCAAAATTGCGCCAGCTCAATGGCGGTGAAGCCAAAGGTAGAAACTGAACCAACGTGCTCTGATACCATTTGAAAGGACCGTGACACCTAAGAGGGGTGAATTAGGAAACTTAAAATCTACTTCTAAACTATGGACTCTATTCTCAACCTAGTCAAAACATATGCAATAAATAAACAATCTACTTCTAAACTATGTCATCTATTTTCAACCTAGTCAAAACATATGCAATAAATAAACTATCTAATGTGCAACTAAGGTTCTGTTAGGTGTGTTGCTATCTCTACCGCAAAAGAGTTATGCAACCTAGGTTTCAATTCTATCAACTAGCCTATCAACTAAGCTAGGAATAGGTAAATCACACAACCAAGGTACACATGCAAAAGCAGAAGGTAAAGGGTGATAGAGATGCAAACTCCCATTCGATGACATTGGTATTTTTACTGAGGTATCGAGAAGCGCGCAAGCTTCCCCCTAGTCCTCACAAGGGCCAAACTCCTAGTCAGGCAACTCTATGGATAGACCCAGACCTTCCCCACGCGCAAGTGGGTCTCTGGAATAGCCTCTCCCAAACCACACCCGCCATCTTCACTATCGAGCTTCTGGCCAAACCACCGTGGGCCTCGTTCCCTCTGGTACACGGTACTGGCCATACCGCAAACATGGATGGTCTGGTCTCACAAGACCACAAGCCCCTTAAGAAGAACAACGGTGCACACAAGCACCTTATGAGAAAAGAGGATTGAACACAAGGTCCAAACCTAGAGCAAGCACATAAGCGGTGGTCTAACTAGCATAAGCACTTCACAAAAGCTCTATGAAAATCACCTAATCTTCTCTAAAGCATTTGTGGTGGTAAGTGTCAACACCAGAAGTGGCAAACATATAAACCGCAAGCGTACGGTTGTCAATGTAGCCTTCACAAAGAATATTCCAGGTATCATATTTCCACGGGGAATAAGAAGTGAACTAACTAAGGATCAAGAACGTCCTATGATGATACAAAGGAGTGTATGGTAATTGGGTAGAGAGGATCTATATAACAATGATATCTAAGAAGGTATGGTACATATAATGGCACAACCCTTGCTCACGGAGGCAGTAGGTGAGACAATAGGAGACAAAACCCCTATCCGAAGCAGTTACTCTTTTACTAGAGCCTTGCCGATTTAAAGCTTGCATATAAACACGTGGTAGAATACAAAGACTAGACTGGGCTGTCACCACCTTCTAGCTACCACAAACAATCCGTGAGACAAGTAGCATACACAGGTAAGATATAGTCTAGACACCATGTCTACACTACACTTACTACCCTAGTCGCCCGATACTAAGTTTCCTTAGTGAGACTAGAGCACTCTACTTAAAGTAAAGCAGGTAACAATGAGAATCAAGTATATATTTACTATACCAGACTTAGAGTATCAACTGCTATAAAAGATCGCGGATGAGTACTTACAAGAAGATTGCATCCGCCGAGGTACAGCTTGGAGAAGACACCAGACAGACCTAGCTCTTCTCCACACTCCTCTCACTCTCTCCCTAATCTCATAGCACTACTACTACTAGAGCATGGCTTCGCCTAACTAAAGAGATAGTAGTTTCCTCCTTGTAGTCATGAATGAGAGTGAAGTCTAAGGGGGTATTTATAGCTGGAGTGAGGGGTAGTGCCACGTCAGCGATCCAGGTGACTTCTCCTCCTAGCCCTTGGATTCCACCAACCTTGAACCGACCTTTGATCAATGGTTCAGATCAAGGGGGATGCATGGGGATATGCATAGAGACGGTGCACCAAAGTTGAGCTAGTTTGGCCACCTAAGGAGGTCGGCCGACCTCCCTATGGAAGGTAGGTCATGCCACCACCTTCTAGAAGGTGTCCAATGTGTCTTAGTGAAGGTTGGGTACTTTGGTCACATTGGATGCTTCATTGTGGGCCCATGAATCCGTGTGCCATCACACCCTAAAATTTCTAATTTTGGGTTGTGCATAGAAAACACTAAATAAAAAAAAGGTTTTAATATTTGGATAAAATTGACCAAGTTTAGTTTGAGCTAGCGCAAATTTAGTTATAGGAAAAATGTGAATTTTCAAAGTTTTCTAATTTTGATGGACATTTGGATGATGTGACGTTTGCTTGTTGCTTGACTTGGTGTTATGAGTGAGTAAAATTTTGAAAATGCGTTAAGTAAGTCGTTTATCTATCTCTGGCTCGTATCTGTATTTTCCTATAATCATATTCTTGATTTCTCGATCCTAATATTTTCATTCGGAGTTTCTCAAGATCCTCTTCTTATGCTCCAAATCATTCCTTTGAGTACATCATCCATCAACCTATCTCTAAAAACTTTTCAGGAATTATTTTAGCTTTTTCTCACTTTTTTGCGAGCATAATCTAATTCTTAGATGCTCCAACATATCTTTTCACGAGCTCCAAGTAATTTATTTGGCTTCCTCATGTTCCAAAAAGTCTCCGAGAAATTCTCCTGAATTTTCGGAGCATTCAGAGTATTTTTTACGGCATAAAAAGCAATTCTGAACTTTTCTAGAATTATTTTATGCGTAAAATTAATTAATTCCGAAAATAATAAAATAACTCATTTTCCACCAAAGCCCGTGTGCACTAATTCTAATAAATCTCAAAGCCTATGCACTTATTTATTAATGGGCTTTAATAATTAATTAGGCTCATTAGTAGAGGTGGGTACAATATCAATTAGTACGTTATTGCTAGTTGATATAGACGTAAGAAGTTCTTCTTTCTATATATTTATACCAACTCCTTAGCCAAAGCACACAAAAACTACGTAAGGGAGCCTCAAGTTCGGGAATCCCTAAGCAGTAAATTAGTTTTTTCTCTCTTTTCTCTGCTACGTCGTCCCCACCACTGTCATCACGAGGATTGTTTTATCGTTCTCTATGCTGTAGCGTGCTTGGTTGCATCAATCCGGCACCGTTTGACCATTTCCTATTTATTTCTTGTTTTCCGGTGAACTTTGCGGCCACCACCTCCATTGCCGATGAGGCCTTCTCCTTCGAACCGTGCCTGACCGGCCCCGTTGACCTGCACGCGTAGCTGTTGCTACTCGTTGACGGGCAATCACCTGGTGCCGCGCCGCCCGTACGTGCTGGCACTGGCGGTGTCCATCGTCAGAGAGGATTTCAGCCAGGCTACGCGACCTTGCCTTTGTCCTTCGAGGTGGGTGAGCACATCCACAGGAACCCTCTCTATCTTATTCCATGTCATACATTGCATGAACCCAGATTTTGGCATGAAACTTCTGTTTGTTTCACTGCAGACGTATTGCCAGTGGATATCTGCTCTGCCCATGGGGCCAGCAACCTTCCTGCTCCACCGCCTCGCGAGCCCCAGCAGCATAGCTGCCGTCCAACCCTCTGCTCCAGCAGCAGTGTCGATCGGCCATGAAGTTCAGCCAGCAGAGACTCGCGTTCTTTTCTTCTTAATGCTTGTAAGATCGATCAAATCCACAGGTGCCACGTCTGATCAGCACAGAACTCCAACCAAAATCACCGTTGCATGTGAGTTTCTATCACTTAGCATTTTAGGTCCCTCTTTCTTTGTAATCCATTCATTGTTCTTCGTGTCTTTTGGAGCTTACAATCTGACATGCATCTGTTAGCTTTACTTCTCACGAGCTAATGTCTTTATCAACTTATGAAGTCACCATATCAGTATAATTATATATCATATCTAGTGTACGGTTTAAGTAGTTAAATCTTATACCACCGTTTCATAGTGTATTATCCGTTTTAGTTCGTTTCTTTTGGGTTAGCTTTGTGCGGACACGACCCACGTGTTAAAATCGCCCGTTCATCATGTCATGTGTTTATAACTTTTGTAAATAATTTAAATATTGAATTGTTTAATGTTAATGCAAACTAGTTTTTTTGAATGTAAAAGGAACATAGGACAATATCGATCTTTCATGATTAATTGCTAACAAAAATATATTTCAAAATTATAAGTTGCTTAGTTCAAACACGTTTCATATGTGATAATATTTATAAGATATAATATGATTAGCTTCAACTCATGTTTTTAAATTAAAATATGATTTGTCTAATCTGAAATAATAACTTTTCTCATGATTTTGTTTAACTAAAATAAATCAAGCTTATAGTCTTCTCTTTTATTTTATAATATAAAATCCTGTAGTTCTTTCTTTTCAACCGTAGTTCCGTTATCGATGTTTCTTGTAATCTCATGACCGTTAACATCTAGCTTTATTTTAGTACGTTGTTTTCCCTTGTGTGGTGTACTGTTTTTAGTTACTTTTATTTGTTGTTTGTATATTTGCCAATGCATGGTGATTGCTATGAGTAGAACGAAAAATGTTTATGAGCGCTGAAGATCACAAGGTGATGACCAGAAGCAAAGTATGAGGAAGTTTGAGCAAATGTAAAAAGGCAAGTATAGCATGGGATCATTCTTGTTGTCCTATTCACTTTAATAACAATTTAATTCATACTGCATGTGTCTACCTTGATTACCACTAAGGATTTTCTAGTACTTTGTTACATGTACCTTGTCATCTATAGGTTTATGCATTGGGTAGTATGATGCAAGCGCTAAATTAAAGACCATGATCTTGTAATTTGACTAAAGGAATATGCAATAAACACTAAAAGATGCTTTTTAGCAACAAGGAATAAGGGGGCTAGAGCATAGTTTTTGTGATGCTCTAGATTCCTCTCCCTATGGACTTATCTGTAAGTGGTCACTGGGACTTACAGTACAACCATGAGTGCTACATGGCTCTGGCTTTAGTCAAGTATGAGGACATTTTCTAGCTTGTTAGTGGTTACCTTTATGGTGCAAGAGGGTTGTGTTCTAGGTTGGGTGTAGTGCGGCCTCTGTTCCTTAGAGTACTTCTGCGTGAGTGTGCCTTTTGAAAGGGGGGCTCTATATTCGTAGGGCACAGAAACCTAGTGGCCCTAACTTGTTAGACAAACCTTTGAAAGACTTCATAGTGAACCCTGCCGACCTTCCTTGGAAGTGGGTCAAGAGACTAGCTACCTTGGGCAAAATGGTAAATCACGGCTCATGGTTAAAGTGTACAACCTCTGCAGAGTGTAAAATTGATATATCAGCCGTGCTCACGGTCACGAGCGGCCTTAGAACTCTTATGAAATAGATGATCATTAATGATTAATTGTTTATGCTATTCATTACTCATGTTTACCTGATCATGTGTTTATATGGGCATATGATAAATTTGATGCTACTCAATTGCTTAAAATTATGACTCACTAAAAGCTAATCAGAAGAAACCAGTGTCATCCTTTTGAGCCTCATGAACCCCATGTTATATTTGCTCAGTACGACATGTGCTCACTCTTACTATTTTCCCCAAACCTCAGTCTATAGTAAAAGTTTCTCAAAAGATTGAGGACACGAGGATTCTCAGAAGATTGATAGAAGTGCTAGGCGTATGTTACCCCCAGTCAGCCGTCCCTGTGAAGAATGGAGCTTGAAGATTAGTTACCATTCTACGATACTCTGATATAAGTGTTAATATAGTTTTGTATACGTTATTTAATAACATTGTTTCTGATATTTTCCATTCTATTGTTGTATGTGTGGACTTCCTGGGCACACATATGACGAACCTGGTTTTGTCTTTAAAACTGGGTGTGACATGTGCTCTCCCTTCTAGCTAATAGTAGAAGAGAACCTTGGGATCCAAAGGTGGAGGTTGACTCTAGAAGTGTTGGGAGGATCATGGGAGGCTTGAGAGGGGACAGTGGGTCCATATTCAGGTTGGGCGACCTGCACATGGAGCCTCCAGCCACCCAGAGTCCATTCTTTGTGTACCTACAAGCAAATAATGACATGTACATGTGGAACCAAGTTATTTGTACCTAAGTCAGTATGTTCTTGCTTGTTAGCTCCCAAAAATAGTGTTTTGTTGACGGTTTTGGTGGTGTAAAAATATGGTGAAATTACCGTCAACAAGACCCCACACACTTAAGTCTTTGCTCGTCCTCGAGTAAAGGTTAGAGAGAAAAGAAGACAATGATCATGACATCTTTAAGATATACATCAATCATAAGTTTTATTCAAGACATACCTTATACAAGTGGTTTATGTAGCATTGTCTAGCATATATCCTTCAAATGTTGAGAAATGGAACAGTTCTCAAAGCAAAGTCATCTTCCCTTTTTCACTTCTTGGTACTTAGAGTTTTTGATAAAGTTTTCAAAAGAAAGCACATAGTTCAATCTTACTCCTAAAATAGTACTCTCAGATCACTCAAAGGTGTATGAGTCCTTACCAAGGCATAATATGAAGTTGCCTTCTTTTTGTTTCATCCTACATCTATTAGGCTTATGTGGAGCTTAGGTAGGGATAAACAAGAGAGCATACTTGCATTGTATATATTGTAAAGTCAAAACATGGATCCAAGGAGAGGAATGTCATAAACCTAGATCAAGATGTGCAAGTGTGTGAAAAATGATGATAGACTTCTTTTTTTGGTACTCCTTAGACAAGCATGATCTCTCTTTACTTATGATTAGTTAGAGATATGGCTATCTTTTTTTTTATCTCTTTTTTTGAGACATGAGCTTTTCATTTTAGCTCACTTTTTTTTCGAATATCTTTCTATAGCCATATCTCTTTGGCAAGAAATTCAGAGAGAGATCATACTAAATTTGGAGTATTTATTTGGTAGCAAATGAAGAGCATGTTTTTACGTACTCTAGTGTAGAAGTAGCATATGTATGTGGTGTGTACGTGATCTTGATCTTGGGACTATGACAAAATTCTCAACAAGGGTCAACAAGGTTTGACCAAACTCAACACAAATACAAGTAACATATAAAGAAGGTTTTGCGAATGTTGTAAGAACTTATATGGCTCTGGTAGGAATTTCTCACTATTGAGGAGTAAGTGACACTTATGGTTTTATGACATTTTCAAAAATTAATCTCCAAGTACTTTGAATAGAAAAGGTACGAGTCAGGAGCCAAGAACCATATCACATTTACCAACAACTTAGTCAATATGATTTTCCTATCAAGGTATGTTTCCCACAAGTATAAACATATGCAAGAATCAAACTTTATGAAGCTTCTACCCTTCAAATGTCATAAATCATGTCACTTTCTCAAACTTTATTTTCAGATGCGGATCTTCTTGTTTTAATTTTATTATATATTTTTTTATTTGTTCATTATAGGGAAATAAACAAAAATAAAGGAAAAGTGCACCAAAGGAGAGAATGAGCATGGCAAACCAGTGTAGTAGAAGATTGAAGAGGAGTGGATGCTGACTGGTAGGCCCAGAGGTCCATTGTGAGGTCGGCCGACCCCACATTGGGGCCTCTAGCCATCTTGGTGCTCGCCATGCGTGTTCTTACCTCTAAAGACGTACTCCTGCACTCGCGCATTCTGGTTGTGTGTCCATATGGTGGTCACCCAACCTCAAAAAGTAGCCGTTGGGGCTCAGATTTGATGAGCAGACATCTTTGGCCATAGACATCAACGTTCCATGTTCAGATTGGTGCCAAGGTGTGTTTGGGGGGTCTTTCGATGCCCCCCAAACTTGGTTCACTGTGTACTGGTTCACAAAAACAAAGGAGATGTCAAGTGCAGGGGCTTTGCTGGTGGCAACACACCAGCAGAACCAAAATTTTAT
This sequence comes from Miscanthus lutarioriparius, assembly GCA_904845875.1. NCBI lineage: Eukaryota > Viridiplantae > Streptophyta > Magnoliopsida > Poales > Poaceae > Miscanthus > Miscanthus lutarioriparius. Next base: position 58,534,435 of record CAJGYO010000010.1, read on the forward strand.
TGATCTCATTAACTAATCATAGGCACATGTTACATTGATGAAAATAAAATGAAATTAAACGAACCTAAGTGCCTAAAATTATTGAGAGGAACACTAAGATGCCTAGGTGGAAAGAGGAGATCCTCTTGCCCTATGGCCTTAGCAAGGCGCTTCATCTTCGCATTGGTGCAAATGCGAAGGGCGCGGAAGTTGTCATCTAGATCTAAGTGAGCCATTCTCAACTCTGCTACGCGCTCTTCTAAAGCCCTATTTTTGTTCCTATGTGTAGAAACTACATGAAGGAGCCTCTCAACATCACTCTTCTTGAGACGATCATCATCCTCAAATTGCCCCGGTGGTCTGTTGATCAAAGGAGGATCACACGTCTGCCGGATCATCTTGGGAGCGCTCGTGGACTCTAGTGACTCCCGAAGCTTCTTTCGCTCCTCAGAGTTGAGCGGGGGTATGAAAACCTTGCCAGCTCCTAGACCACCACCGACGATCTTGTGGTTCTTCATGAAGGTAGGCGTCGAGGGTGTGTACGAGTGGGAGTACTCAGCACTCGACACATCTGTCACACCCCAAAATTTCCAATTTTGGGTTGTGCATAGAAAACACTAAATAAAATGAATTATTTTAATATTTGGATAAAATTTACCAAGTTTAGTTTGAGCTAGCGCAAATTTAGTTATAGAAAAATGTGAATTTTTAAAGTTTTCTAATTTTGATGGGCTTTTGGATGATGGGATGTTTGCTTGTTGCTTCTTTGTGTGTTGAGATTGAGCAAAGTCTTTAAAAAACGTTAGTAGGTTGATTTTCCTTCTCTGGCATGCCTTTATCTTTTTCTACAATCAAATTCTTTGTTTCTCGGCTCAAGTTTTCATTGGGAGCTTCCTAAAATCTTTTCTTTGTAACGCAAATCACTCCTTTCAGTTCCTTGCCCGTCAATCGAACTCTACAAACTTCTCGGGAATTTTTTCTAGCTTTTTCTGGAACTTGTTCCTACTTGTCTATGAGCATAATTTAATTTTTAGATGCTCCAAATTATCTTGTCATGGGATCTAAATACTTTGTTTGGGTTCCTCATGTTTCATAATGTCTCTAGGAAATTTTCTCAAATTTTCAGAGCTTTCGGAGTATTTTTCGCAGCTTAAATAATAATTCCAGACTTTTCTAGAATTATTTTATCCACGAAATTAATTAATTCTGAAAATAATAAATCTTTTATTTTTCCCAACTCTCAAAGCCTATGTACAATAATCCTAATAAATCCTAAAGGCCCATGCATTTATTTACTAATGAGCTTTAATGATTATTTAGGCCCATTAGTAAATGTGGAGGGTGCAACGTCAATTAATACCATATTACTAGTTGATGTAGATGTGGAGAATTTTTCTCCCTATAAATATGTACCAACCTCTTAGGTAAAGCACACCAAAACTACCATAAGGGGAGCTCCTAGTTTGGGAAATCCCTCGTCTAGTAAATTAGATTTTTCTCCTCCTTCTCTTGCCGTCGCCGTCGCCGCCGCGCTACCCAGCCCGGCCATCCTCTCCTTCGTGCAACAAGTCGAGCCCACCCCTGCGCAGCTGTTGTTGTTATGGCTGTGTGGTGGCTGTACGGGAGGCCAAAGAATGAAGGTGAGGTAATTACGAAATTACCACCAGTTCGTAATATTATCATCGTATATTCGTTTTAAGTCTGTTTTGAGTCGTTTCAATTGCGTTAGATTCGTATCGATGTGATCTACATACTAGTGTCGTCGTTTTTCATGTTAAGTGACTTTTCTATATATGCTTAAATATTAATTTGATTAATATGCATGCAACTAGTTTTTATAAATAAAAGCAACATAATTATATACAATGTTCTTTTGCAAATAAGTTTTAACATGACTAGTTGCTAACATAAATATGTTTCTAAATTATAATATGTTTAGTCTAAACACACATATCAAATTTGAATAGATACTCTCACATGTTTATTTCCTATGGAAAGTAAAGTTTAAATGGCTTAAATAATATGAGATATGTTGGTAAATAAAATATGACTAGTTTAATCCGGCTTCTAAAATAAAATGTGAATTTATGTAATCTGAATTAGCATGCTTCATATGGTTTTGCTAAATTAAAATAAATTAAGCATGTATGATTTTCTTTACTTTTATAATATAAATCCCCCGGCAGTAGTTTCTTTCAACGGTAATTCCGTTCTCGGCGTTTCTTGTGATCTTATGACCGTAGTGACGAGCTCTCTTTTAGTATGTTGCTTTTCTCTCATGTGGTGAATTGTTCTTAGTTGCTTTTATTTGTTGCTTGTATGATTGTCTATGTGTGGTGCTTGCTACGAGTAGACGAGAACCCTTTCTGGACGCTGAAGATAAGAAGGTGATGACTGAAAGCTGATGGTATGAGAGTTGAGCAGGTGTTTAAGGCAAGTATAGCATGGGATCTTTCTTGTTGTCCTATTTGCCTTAATATCATTTTAATCATATGCATATGTCTACCTTGGCAACCATAGTAATTTTCCTAGCTATTTGATATCCTGGATTCCTTAATTCCTATGGGTTATTGTATTTGGTAGTATGATGCTACTGCTCAATTAAAGCCATTATCTTGTAACTTGACTAATGGTATATGCAATAAACATTAAAAGATACTTTTTAGCAACATGGAACAAGGGGCTAGAGCATTGGACTATTTTTATGGTGCTCTAGATTCCTCTCCCTAAGGACTTATCTGTAAGCGAATATCCAGGAGTTATAGTACAGCTGTGAGGACTACATGGCTCTAGCTTTAGCTCAGTATGAGGACCTTTTCTAGCTTGTTAGTGGTTACCTTTATGGCGTAAGAGGGGCTCCGATTTGTATGATCTCGACCTGCCAAGAGGTTGCATTTTGGTTTCTTTGTATTTTGTTAGTCACTCCTTGGAGGGGGGTTCATGCTTATTGATAGGGAACCTTGGCAACCCTAACTTGTTAGACGAACCTTTGGAAGGCTTCATAGTGAACCCTGCCGGCCTTCCTTGGTAGTGGGTTAAGAGGCTCGCGACATCGGGTGAAAGGGTAAATCATGACTCACGGTGAAAGTGTACAACCTCTGCAGAGTGTAAAACTGGTATATCAGTCGTGCTCACAGTCATGAGTGGCCTTAGAACCCTTACGGAATAGATGATGAACACTGATGATACTGATGATAAAGATGCTCACTAATGATTACTGTTTATGCTATTCATTATTCATGTTTACGTGACATGTGTTTATATAGGCTTGTGAATAAACTTGTTGCCACCCAATTGCTAAAAGATGACTCATTAAAAGCTAATCGCAGTTAAACTAGTGTCAGCCTTTTGAGCCTCATGAACCCCATGTTATATTTGTTGAGTATGACATGTACTTACGCTTCATTTATTTTGCAATTATTTGGATAAAAATCTCGGATGGGTACCAGATTGCTAGAGTTTGGAGGAATTAGGCTTGTGGTCAACCAGTCAGTTGTCCCTATAGATTTGGAGTCTTCGCCTGAAGATTGGAGTTGTCTTTATGCTGTTTGCTATCTAAGGTTATATCCTTTATACTAAGTACATTATATATTGAGCATTGTCTTTTGATATTACCCTTATTTGTAGCTACATGTGAGATTTGACTTCCTGGACTCACATATGGTGCGTATCTGGTTTTGTTCTTAAAACTGGGTGCTACAACATCCCCCGAGGAGATGGCGATGGCACAAGGACTCTCCACCCCAGGACTCTTCGCCTTGAGTCCCAATTGGCCCGTGGTAGGCCTTTTGGTTGTCGGTGATCGAGACGATGGCTTCTAGAGATCTCTATGTGGAGTCAGAGACCGAGAAGCAGCATGAGGACGGTTGGAGGGCTGGGTCAAGGTTGACCGACCTCTATTGAGGTCGCCCGATGCCCCCATGGTGTCTAGCTACCCTCCGGCCGGTGGGATCATGGCCAGGGGCTCCACCTCTAGTGTGTCGACGGCCATGACAACAATTTGGCTCTCTAGATGGGTGTTTGGATGGTTGGAAGGGCCTTCCCCATAGGGTGACAATGGGCATCTTGCCAAGATCATAAGTTGGGGCCATGGTGGAGGCTCTCTTGGTGGCTTGGAAGGCATAAGGGAGAAGTAGAGCAGCTGGTGGTGGAAGGAGGTGAGGTGGAATAAGGGAGAAGGGGAGGAGAGGTTAAAAAGAGATCATGCCAATGTTCACAACCCCCATTCTCATGAGGATTACGACTGAGGACACGTTGTGAACATTGGGAAACAACTCTAGATACTGGGTCGAGCTAGATGGCACCCCGAGGTGGTCGCCTGACCTACATCTAGTGGAACTAGACCAAATGGCCTTGGCTCGGGTCTCTCCTTACTCTCTTCTACGTATTCTCTAAATGGTGGCCTAGGATGTCTTCACTAGGCGGTCTCCCGACCTCCTTATGGAGCCTCCCTGGGCCATTTTTTTGTCTCGGAGACATGTCTAGTTATGTGCAACCTATACTAGTGCAAAAACTAACGAAAAGCAATAAGAAGTGAATACATGTAGATTTTAGTTATATTAATTTAGGATTAATGATAAAATCTATCATGTCTACCTCTTGCTCAAGTATATTATGCTCATGAAAAACTTTGAGTCGATGGCCATTTACCTTAAAGATGTTGCCGTCATCATCTTGAAGCATGATGGCTAAATGCGTTACAACGTTAATGGCAAGGAATGTCCCTTGAGTTGAACATGAGGACCTTGTCTCCTGGGTTGAACTCTTTCAACTTGATCCTATTGTCATGCCATCTCTTTGCTCTTTCCTTTGGAATCATGCATCGTGTCCAGACCTTTTGCTCCATTCATTGTTCCATTTCTACAAGAGATTAGTGAACAGCACATACCCTAAGGGATACATACATATTTTGAAGCAAGGGTAGTGTTGTCATAGAGCTAAAGATAGTCTTCTATGCTATAGAAAAGTTGGTTTTAGCATTTTTAATTAGCATAGAACATGATGTTCCCTTATATTGTTCAGCAAAACTTCAAAGCTCAAACAAGGTTAGGGCAGAGAGATGCAAAATTGTTTGAAGAGTACCTTGATTTGTCTCTACGAATGATCTCATGACTTACCCACAAAAATTTGGAAGTCATCCTACAGGGGTTAGTCCAAATGCACATCCAAGTTCTATACAAGTATGTTTGATTCAATAATCAAGCTTGATGCCATGTCTTATTTGATTAGGGTAGGCTATTTTAACCTAAGCACCATGCTTAATTTAAAAAGCCTATGGAAGCACCTCCAGACAACACAACCAAGCCAAAACATACTTAGAACAGAAAGAGGAAGTATGAAAGCATGAACAAGAATCATTCAATTAGAGACAAGAACATGAGTGGTGAAGCTAAGGAGCATTTTTTTATTTTAAAAGGTAAACAAACAAATGTAAAAAGAAATGCACCAAAAGAGAGGGAGGAGACATGACAACCCAGTCAAGGAGTATGTCACAGTGGGGTGGACGCTGACTGGTGGGCTTAGGAGCCCATGGTGGGGTCGGCTGACCCTACCTTGGAGACTCTGGCCACTTTGGTGCCTCCCTATGTATTCTTATCTCTAAAGACGTATTCCTGCACTGACGCTTTTCGTCTATGTGTTCTTTGGGCCATCCCCCGATGCTCAAATGTAGCCTTTGGAGCACAGCTTTTGGCGTGCTGAGTAGTGTCGTAGTGTATGACTTCTTGGCAGGTTCAACATCGTGATAAGGTGGACTTGGGGGGTCGACCCCCCCACACTTGGTGCAAGGTGTGTGCTGACTTACGAAAATAGAGAGAACGTCAAGTGCAAGGGCTCCGCTGGTGGCAACACACCAGCAGAACCAAAAGTTTCATTAGATCCACTAAAGTTAGGCACAAGTTGCATCATGTTGGTGAAGTGGTTTTCCTTTCAACTAACACCAAACTTTGTGGACCCTACTGCAAGAACTCATACCAAGCCACTAAGAGATTTGCAAAATTTATGATAAACAAACACATCTACAACCATCCATGCAAATATTTTAGAAACAGGAAGCATGAAGGGGTTGTTGATCTCGTGTGTGGTCGTGGCAGAGAGAAGGATTGATTTGGAAGATTCCTCTTGTGAGCATGGATTTGATGGGAAGATAAAGGGATAACTTCCATTCTCATTGGTAAAATCTTCCGTCTCAAGGAGTGGGTGAGCACTTTCTTCCTCATGACATTCTAAGTCCTCCTCAAGACTTGGATGTGTCATGGGTATTAGAGAGATTGACTTAAGCTCATCCTTTGGATTTCTCGAGTCAATGATCGGGTCATCATATGACTTAGGAGGAAGAACACCTAGGGGATCATCAAGATCAAGGATGGGTTTAGAGATGGGTTTAAAGGACCTGTCAGATGTGGGCATAGAAGGGGAGAGGATAGGTTTTACTTCTATGGGCTCACTTGACATTCCTTTTGGAAGCTCACCCGAGACCTCAGATTTTTCCCAATGTACCACATGGGAATTCGAGGCGTGAGAAAATGCTAATTTTGGAGATTTTTGAAGAGATCCTTTCTTGGGAGGATTTGAAAGATGTTTCTTAGAAGGTCTCTTTGGGATAGGATAATTGAAGGCATTCCCAAAACCAGCAAGATTAGACAGGAGGTTATTAGCCTCGAACTCGAAGGAATGGTTTAGATGACAAATTTCTTCTTCCTTCAAGATTTGTGGTATTTGTAGTACAAGATCGATGGTAGAATCTTTGGATGAGAGGGGTGGTGATTTGGCTATCGAGCTCTCTCTTTGCTTAGGGATGGATTCCTTTTCTTCCTCAGGGGGTTCATCAAAGACATTAGTGTGGGGAGTGTTCTCAAGAATTTTGGCAAGAATTCCTTCCCCTCACCAACGGTATGATGTAGAAACGCTCCTCCAGAGGCTAAATCAAGGAATCATGCCGAATCTTTGCTAAGACCAAGGTAAAACTGTTGTAACAACGTTGGATCGGTTATAGCAAGATCAGGGCTAGAGGATGCTAGATCTATGAAATGGGTCCATGCCGCACCTAGAGGCTCCTTCTCCTTTTGCTTAAAGGTTAGGATCTCTACTCGAAGACAAACAACACGAGAGATAGGGAAGAAAGCTAGGCAAAATTTGTATTGAAGGCTTTCCCACTCTCCATGTGCACTCTCTAAGTATCGAGCATACCAATGTTTAGCTGCTCCCGTCAAGGAGAACGGGAATAGCTTCCATTTCAAGGTATCTCGTGTCATGCCTTGAATGTGAAGGCACGAACACAGTTGCTTGAAATCACACAAGTGAGTATAAGGGTTTTCATCTTCTTCCCTAGCAAAAGATTGTTCCTGAACCTTAACTATGAAACTAGGGCGAAGCTCATAGCTAGGTGAAAGAATGGGTTGTGATGACGGTGGTGGCTCCAAACAAGCGCCCTTTGGAGCGGCAAGATGAGAGATGGATGTTTGGTTCATGGGGTGGAAAGGTTAAAAAAAAGAAAGATAAAAGAAGGATAACTCGAATGACTCGATTCTAAGTTAAGACAGCTACCGTTCCCCAGCAACGGTGCTAGAAAGCTTGTCGACACCAGACGTGGCAAATGGATAAACCGCAAGCGTATGGTTGTCAATGTAGCCTTCACCGAGAGTATTCTAGATATCGTATTTCCATGGGGAACGAGAAGTGAACTAACTAAGGATCAAGAATGTCCTATGATGATACAAAGGAGTCTATGGTAATAGGGTAGAGACGATCTATATAATGATGATATCTAAGAAGGTATGGTAGATATAATGGCACAGCCCTTGCTCATGGAGGCAGTAGGTGAGACAATAGGAGACAAAACCCCTATCCGAAGTAGTTACTCTTTTACTGGAGCCTTGCCGATTTAAAAGCTTGGCTATAAACACGTGGTAGAATACAAAGACTAGACAGGGCTGTCACCACCTGCTAGCTACCACAAACAATCCATGCAACAAGTGGCATACATAGGTAAGATATAGTCTAGACACCATGTCTACACTACACTTACTACCCTAGTCGCCCGATACTAAGTTTCCTTAGTGAGACTAGAGCACTCTACTTAAAGTAAAGTGGGTACCAATGAGAATCAAGTATATATCTACTATACCAGTATTAGAGTATCAACTGCTATAAAAGATCTCGGATGAGTACTTACAAGAAGATTGCATCCGCTGAGGTACATCTTGGAGAAGACACTAGACAGGCCTAACTCTTCTCCACACTCCTCTCACTCTCTCCCTAATCTCATAGCACTACTACTACTAGAGCATGGCTTCGCCTAACTAAAGAGATAGTAGTTTCCTCCTTGTAGTCATTAATGAGAGTGAAGTCTAAGGGGGTATTTATAGCTGGAGTGAGGGGCAGTGCCATGTCAGCGATCCAGGTGACTTCTCCTCCTAGCCCTTGGATTCCACCGACCTTGAACCGACCTTTGATCAATGGTTCAGTTCAAGGGGGATGCATGGGGGCTTGCATAAAGGTAGTGCACCAAGGTTGAGCTGGTTTGGCCATCTAAGGAGGTTGGACGACCTACCTATATTAGGTGGGCCATGCCACCACCTTCTAGAAGGTGTCCCCATGTGTCATGGTGAAGGTTGGGTACTTTGATCACGTTGGATGCTTTGTTTTGGGCCCATGAATCCGTGTGCTGTCCCTTCTAGCCCATAGGAGAAGAGAACCTTGGGATCCAAAGGTGGAGATTGACTCTAGAAGTGTTAGGAGGATCATGGGAGGTTTGAGAGGGGGCAGTGAGTCCATATTCAAGTTGGGCGACCTGCACATGGAGCCTCTAGCCACCCAGAGTCCATGCTTTGTGTACCTACAAGCAAATAATGACATGTACATGTGGAACCAAGTTATTTGTACCTAAGTCACTATGTTCTTGCTTGTTAGCTCCTAGAAACAACATTTTGTTGATGGTTTTGGTGGTATAAAAACATGGTGAAATTACCATCAACAGTAAGAGCACTTAGTGAAATGTCTCAACACTCCTCTAACTTCAGCACACTTCAACAACTTAAAAATTGCCGGCCATGGAGGTATAAATAGCCTCCCCACAAGATGTAGTCTTGGGAACTAGCACACAGTTTCTATGTGACCATAGAACTGTTCGTTGTTGATCATCAAAAAGTCCGACGCCCCACTCCCATGACTAGCCGTTACTCTCTGCCGACCATTGGCCTTCCTCGCAGCGTATAGTTCAATGCCCTGCCTCGAACCAATCTAATGCCATGAAACCCTCTCCAAAACCTTACTAGAGGTCATTGGACTGTGTGAACAATGTCAAATTTTGATCCAATTCCCTGCTTCAACCTTGGCCCAACGCCCTCAAACAGTCCAACGCCTTCGCTGTTGCTTGTTTGACTTGTTTCTTTGTGACCTTCAAGTCTGGCTTAGTTTTATCTTTTGTGTTGGACTTTTACAAGTCTTCTATGTCTTAATTGAGGCTTCTAATGTCTTGCTTGAGGTGTTGATCATCTGGATCACACCCTTGCCTAAGTCCAAGTCCACTTTTGCACCCTTTGAACTGTATCCAAAAACACACAAATAATGTTAGTCCAAATGGTCATGTTGATTATTAAACACCAAAATCCAAACTAAATGGGCAAAGGGTCCATTTTCCTTATAGAACCAACAACCCACCATTCTTTGTACTACTTGAAAGTGCTATAACACCTTAGAGTCCAAAGGACTCAGCTCGACTATACATGTTGTATGAACCACACACACACTTGCACCAATCTACTTACATTTTGTCCTTGCTTCATGTATAAGGCTTCAACATGATGATGGTATGGAATCTAGAAGCCTTATATGTTGGTCTAACCACTTTCAACAACCAAGATGGAACTAAACCCTCCACAATCTCACAATTGTGGTTGAGCAAAAAGGATTGGATGAAGTAACTATAGGAGTTTACATGGAATGTGACATCGTAGGTGTATATGGTGGCAGGGGGATGATGTACATATCAAAGTAGACATGTTGAGAGATGATGACACACCATAATAATAGTAGCCCTAATGATCATTCGAGTTCCTAATGAAAACACATGTCACTAGATGTGGTAAAAGTTTGTGTGTACTGGTGGAGGAACTGTTAGGGTAAGACAAACATCTAAAAATATGGAGTAGATTGTAGTCAAGGTCACAACCATGGAGATGTTAGTAGGGTGTGGCTAGGACCATGGGTTTTTAGGGACTATTGGTTGAGAAGAAAAGAGGTTGTTTGGAGGAACTTGACCTAGAACTATTGGACATAATTGGGTTTGACCATTTCTAATTCAATTGAATCAAATAAATTCTAAGGCCTATGTTAAATGCTAGGTGAAATAAAGTCTTACTAACATATGGGATTTTGATTAAATGTTTAATCAACTCAAATAGGTGGCATATGTGTATGTGTACTAGTTGAGAAGTTGAGAGAGGCAAAGGGGTGCCACACGTGCGTGCGCCGGTCTAAGTCGTGTCTTGGCGTGGCGAGGCATCATGTGATGTGACATGATGTGATGTTACCGGGCCATGCCACACCACCACTTGCCACAACATGATGTGGAGCAAGGTGGGCTGGGTTTTGCCACTTAGGCCATTTGAACGAGTCATTGTTGATGATCACTAACATCCATTTTGACCATCAACATTTCACCCAAAAGCTAAGTAAAGTGAGGTGAACATCATCACATGTGTAGGATTTGCTTTATAATTCACCTAGTTCCACTTGTACATTGAGATTTATTTGTATGTAGAAACTATAGCAAAATTTGTGCAAAATGGTGAAGATTAAGGACCAAGGAGGCAAGTGGACGTGGCAGGGGGACCAGTGGCCCACATGCCATGCCGGCCAGACCCACAAGGGCGCCGTCCGGCCCCCCAAGTGGCCCTACCACATCATCGATCCATGGGAGCTACACCACAAGCATTCTCATGTGTTGATTTAAGACGGTTTGCATCGATGGACGAGATGGAGTTGCCGTGGATCTACCGGCCCACTATCATAGGCTTGGAGGTCTTCAACCGACCTCCAGACCGCCTTACCTGCCAAATTTTGACATGTGCCAACTTCACAACCGCCTTTGGGAGCCAACCAAGGCCCTACGATCGAAAGATGGAAAAATCAAGGGCCGACCGGTGCCCCTACCACACCACCCGGCGCCCCACTTTCACTCCACCGCCTCTCCTTCGGACACATGCAAGGAAACACACTTGAGAGCAATGTGGTGCATCCATTTATGGCGTTTCAAGGTCGGTTGCATCCAAGGGTGGAGAAGGATGATCATGTGAATTGCTGATGTGGCGATGGAGTATCCCCTACTCCACCTCAAGCTATAAATAGGACCCCTCTCCCTCATTTGTAAATGCACCATCTCATTCCATCACTCCAAGTGATGAGTAGTAGCTAGACCAGCTCTATAGCTCTACTACTTAGAAGTAGAAGATAGGGACAGAGTGAGGAGAAGCTTGGAGAAGGGCTAGGGTTGTTGGCATCCTCTCCACTTGTGCTTCGGTGGATGAAGCTCTTCTTCGAGTGAAGTCCAACATCTTCTCTGTGGCAACTTTGCTCTTTTGCATTACTTAAGTATTATTTATATTATTGTGTTTACTAGTTTCACCGCTTGGTTAGGGTGCTCTGATCTGTTAGCTAGGATTAGAGTAGTGAGTTTATAGATTAAGCATGGTGCTTAGGCTATAACTTACCTGTGTTTGCGGCTAGGCCTCTAGATAGATTATGGTAGGTGGCAGGTAGTGACAGCCCTATCCATCCTCTGTATTCCACCACGATAGGTCTAGTTATTAAATCATGGGGTTTGTGATAAACCTTGTCTAGTTATCTCTCCTAGGTTGCTAGGAGGGCTGTGGCCCGAAGTAAACAACCATGATATAGTATCCTTTAGTCTTGCCTTAGTTCATAGAAACCATAGATATCCTCTCTACCTATTACTTTTACGCTTGGACACTCTTAGTTCTTAACTAGTCCACTTCACGTTCCCCGTGGAAATACAATACCTTGGAATACTCCCGGGTGAAAGCTACATTGACATCCGTGCGCTTGTGGATTTATCTGTTTGCCATATCTAGTGTCAACAGTCATCAAGTTGACAATTACCAGGGAGCATTACGGGATAAATTATTGTGGGGATTTCTACCCATTAGTTTGTGATTACTCGATCCCGATAACATCTCTATGATTACTCAATTTTGGGAACTCTAGGGCGTTCTCCTATTCCTCCATCTCCTCTTCCTCTATGCTCATAATAAGAGGCCATGAGTACGACACATAGAACTACACCCTCTCTTCTCTATTAGAGCTACTCCTAAGTTTCCCTATTCTAGCCCATGCGTGCATAGGTATTGGAAGAGCATGCCTCTAGATCCACCACCCCTATGCGGCACCTACATGGGTATGCGGGCGATCAGGTTTTTGGGGAGCACAAGGATCATCTTGCGACACTACTCGCTCCTATTCCTAGTGACCTGTACTCCAATGTATGCATCTTCTTCCTAATGACGATCGCATGAATGACTAATTCATCTAATTCCTAGTGGGTTTTTATGGGACTGCATTGCAAACATCTCCCTACATCGCATGTGGTCCATGACTTCAAGCAGCTCACTATTAGTGCAGTGGGAGCGAAGCCATTGGTGCTTCTAGCACTAGTCTCGTCCCTAGTTATATCTCCATCTTTGCTAAATTTGTTATATTTAGTATGATACATATGTTCAGTATGATGGTCATCGTGTTTACTGCTATGTGTAGACCGCACAAGCACATATATGATGTCACAAATATTTTGATTTTTTGATTAAATAATGCCTAACTTTGCCTAAATATCGAACAATCGAAAAACCTAATTTTAGGCACTTTTCGGTTAGTGTTTCCACTTCCACTCTTAAGCAAAATGTGTTTGATGGTACATATTACAAGTGATGGCATGCTAAGATGATCGATTGGTTGATAGCTAGGAGCAGGAACAACACACTCTGATGAGGAGAAATTAATTAAGGTGGCTGATAACCTATTTTGAGGCGTTGTGGTTAGCGTTCTTACTGAAAACATCCTGGACATCTACATGTCACTGCTGTCTGGCAAATAGATGTGCAAGGCACTTGAGATAGTTCATTGTTTCTCATGTTGGTATGAACTATACGTCATGGAGTAGTTGTTTGACTACAAGATGGTCGATAACCGATCTATAGTGGACAAGCTCATGAGATACTAGCATTGCAAAGAAACTCAAGCATTTTTGTGTGTGTTGCCTCACAAGTATGTGGTTGTCAGTGTTATCACCAGATTAACACCTTCTTGGAGGGATTTTGCCACTTCTCTATAACAAAAGAGACAGGAGTTGGATCTCTTGATTTTTAGGAGAAGGTGAGGGCAAAAGACATTCGCGCGAAAGGAGTTGAGTCTTCTAGTGAAAATTTGGTGCAAAAAATCTATAGTGCTTTTCACAACAAGAGGAATAAGAGCAAGCAAGTAAGCAAACCAAAGGCTAATCAGACAACCACATTTAAGAAGAAGAAGATAGGAAATTTCTATGTTTGCAGCAATCCAGGTTATCGAGCCAGTGAGTGCAAAGAGCGCAAGTGGAAGCAGGAGAAGTCTGTAAACATGGTTGTTATGAGACTAATGTAGAAACATCTAGGCGTGGTAATTATTTACTTATTGTTCTTTCATTTTGTCATTGGCTTGTGTGGTGGATTGATTCTTGGGCTAACATTCACGTATGTGCTGACATTTCATTGTTTTGTTCTTACTAGATCGGTGGGATTGGAGCCTTGCTAATTGGAAATAGATCTCATGCATGCGTTCTTGGTGCTGATACATTCATTTTGAAGTTCATGTTGGGAACTGAAAGCCCTGTATCGGTTTTGGTAATTGAGTGACAACTAGTGGACTAATGCTTTCAACAAGATGATTGAGCTTGCTCCCTGCTTGGAGTTGAGCAAGGCTAGGAGATGGTGGATATGATGATCAAGACCATGTTGCAAATGCTCAACACTAGATAATTAAAGTGTTGCAAGGCATTGCAACCATATGCAGTGAAGAAATAACCTGTATGGGCTTTGTTTCACCGACCAAGGTGCAATAGAGTACATGGTTGGGCTTAGGATAGATAGTGGTATTATTAAGTGGTGATCTCTAGAGCAATTATGATATCTAGTGCCACTAGGTTTGAACTAACTTTGCATATGCATTAGGCCTAGTGACATAGTGAGGAAGCAATTGAAACTTCTTTGAAAATGTTTTGAAAATGCTAACTCATGTGCTCAAGGTGATGATGTTCAATGGATCACACTTTGGAGTGCAATTAAAAAGTGTTTGAGAGAAGGGCTGATTATGGGGTTTATCACCCCACCAGATTTCTTCGATGATAGGTCCTTCAGACCATAGGAGTTTAGGTCCCAACCCTTGAGACTATTGATTGTTTGCACTAACTAGGCCATTGAATTTCTCTGGTGGTGGCCAAATCAGTGCACCGGAGCTTGGGCTCTCGAGGGTAGGCATGTGGTGATCACCTATGCGCATGAGATAATTTGATCGATGTATTGCTTTCTCTAGTGATGGTACATGGAGAATATAGGAGTTATCCGTTGGTGTCAAAAATCTTCTGTACAAGCTTTTGAGACCCAATAGATTACTTCATGCTCTGAGCAGCCACCCAATTTCTCTAGTGGTAGGTCAGTTGGACCATCATAGTGTCGGATATATGGGATTAGTATACCTCACCACCCGTATTCTAGACCATGCCTAGCTACTAGGCCAAAGATGACAAGGAATGAGGCCCATGAGCACCGGGCACATCAGGAGACATGGATATCAAGTTATCAAGAGTAGATACCCGACGTTCCCATATCTATGAGATAAGGTTGAATAATTTTGTTATGCTTTCCATGTAACAAACTAGGAAACACATATGTTAGTCGATCAGATCTATTGTAACCCTACCCCCAGACTATATAAGGAAGGGTAGGGACCCCCAATTAGGATCACATTCATTACATTCTTGCGCATAGCTACAATCATCAACCCCTATAACCGAGCATACGAATATAGAGGGATCCACTTCAAAATGGACATTGGGTACCATGTACCTGAACCAGTACAATCCCTGTGTCTTGTGTGCTACCCATCTGATTCCCTATACATGAATACGCTAATCGATATTGCAGGAGCAAATACTTCCCACACTAAGTATGTGACATTTCTTGGGTGAAGGGACTATGACGCCTAAGAGGGGGGGGTGAATTAGGCAACTTAAAAACTATTTCTCTAACTATGGCCTCTATTTTCCAACCTTAGCAAAACCTATGCGATTAAATAAACTATCTAAATGTACTACTATGGCTTTGCTAGGTGTGCTGCTATCTCTACCGCAAAAGAGTTGTGCAACCTAGGTTCCAATCCTATTAATTAGCCTATCAACTAAGCTAGAATAGGTAAAGCACACAATCGGCCAAGATAACAATATAAACGTGGAAGATTAAGTGAGGTAGAGATGCAAACTTCTATCAATGACTCTAGTATTTTTAGTGAGGTATCGAGAAGTGCGCAAGCTTCCCCTAATCCTTGTTGGAGCCCCTTGTAAGGAATCCCTCGCAAGGGCCATGATCCCAGTCAGTCAACTCTGTGGATAGCATCGGGCCTTCCCCACATGCAAGTAGGTCTCCGATGTGCCTTCCGGCAAGCCTCTCCTGGACCGCTCATCATCGCCCTCATTATCAAGCTTCTGGCTAAAATGTCGCGGGCCTTGTTCCCTCCGGTACATGGTGGCGGCCACACCACAAATGCTGTTGGTATGGTATCTCAAGACAACAAGCCCCTTTGAGTGCAAACACGGTGCACGCAAGCACCTTATGGCAAGAGGTATGCAAACCTCACTAAATACTAGGCCTAACACCTAGACCAAGTGCATAAGCGGTGGTCTTATTACCCTAAGCACCTTGCAAAGCAGCTACGCTAATCACTGAATATTTTACTAAGGACATTGGTGGCTAGAGCAACTTAAAATGAGTCTCAACTCATGCATCACTTCCTTGGGCTCTAACACCCTCCTCTTTGCCGCCCATGGTGTCATTTATAGCCCCAACACCAAATAGAATTGTTGGTCCCTTTGATGAGCAACTCTGCGCACCGTTGGACCCAACCGTAGTATCGTCGGACCAATTTTGACAGGGTTCGATGCCTCCAACAGTCACTAGCGAAGCCAACTATTGAAGCTGACTATTGCTGAGCTCTATTGCTGACATGTGGATCACCTCATCGGACTGGTCGATGATCCCCCGTCATCCTAGGTCCGACGCCCACAAAACCTCTCTGGTTGCCTCTGGAACACCGTCAGACTATGCCGTGGACTGCTCCGATGCCCACGCTATTCTTCTTTGTCTTGATGAATAGTAAGCTTGTTTGGTTCGACGATCGCCTTCGATCCGATGCCCTGGATGCCTCTGCTGGCTAGGGTTTAGCACCCATTAGACTTGTTTGGCCCAATGAGTCTGACACCCTAGTGACCCTTCTCTTGACTTATTTCTTCGTGATCTTCGCGCCTGGCTTGGTACCATCTTGTGCCTTAGACTTGTGCATGTCTTGTAGGTCCTCTATGTTGATTCTAATGTCTTGCTTGAGGTGTTGATCATCTGGATCACAACGTTGCCTAAGTCCAAGCCACTTTTGCACCCAATTGGACGACAAAACAAACACTTGTAAATCCATTAGTCCAACTTGGTCACGTTGATCATCAAACACTAAAATCCAAACTAAATGGGCCAAGGGTCCATTTTCCTTACATTGGGAAAGGTTACAATTCTAGAGGCTTGTTCTTGTCATCTTTGTCTGATGTGTGGAATAACATTATGAACAATGTCATTAATTCAAATTAGTCAGAAATTTTGCATTCAGAACTTTGTCATGTGAACTTTTATTTGTTTGATGTGACTAGAGAATCTGAATTTAATCCTAAAATTTACCTTAGTCAAAGGTTCTAAGTGCCATGTGTGTTCAACCTAAGCAACATCGCAAGCCTCACAAGGCTATGGAGGCGAGCAACTTGACACCACTAGAACTTGTTCATTCCAATTTATTGGACATGATGAAGGACGAGTTGGATAAATATGGAAAAAGATACTTCATGACATTTATAGATAATTGTACTAGATTTTGCTACGTGTATTTACTAAAATCAAATGAAGCTTTACATTATTTTAGCACCTATAACTCTAAAGTAGAAAATCAACTTTAGAGAAAAATTAAACAATTAAAGTATGATCGTAGTGGGGAGTACTTCTCAAATGAATATTCTGAATTCTACATGGAACATGGAATTATTCAAGAGAGGACACTGTCATACTCACCACAATCAATGAAATTACCGAAAAACAGAACCACACTCTAATTGAGTTGGTTAACACCATGTTAGAGACAACTGGACTTTCCAAGGAATGGTAGGATGAGGCTATATTGACTACAAGTCATGTCCTGAATAGAGTTCCTATAATGAATAAAGGAATTACACCATTTGACAAATGGAAGAGAATCTCTCCTACCTGCACACTTAGGGTTGCTTGGTAAAGGTGAATGTGCCGATCAATAGTGCAAAATTGGACCGAAAACTCTTCATTGTGTTTTCTTTTGTTATGCTATTCATAGTGTGTGTGATATAGGTTCTTAATAATAAACTCTAGAGCACTTGACATGCACGTTGGTACCATCATGTAGTCTAGAGATGCCAAATTTTTTGAAAATCAATTTCTAATAAAAGCAGGACCTAGCACTTCTAGTCACGAACCTAAATTACCCCATGAGAAAACTTTTGATGGAACACATTAGGAAACCCATGTGGAAAATCCTAAGGAGGATAACAAGATAGTTACTCGAAAGAGTAAGAAACAAAGGTCTGCAAAGTCTTTTGGTGATGACTATATTGTGTACCTCGTGGGTGACACTCCAAGAACCATTGAAGGGCATATTCTTCTACTCACACTAACTAATGGAAGGAAGATATATGGATTGAGATGGATTCAATTATGTATAATGGAACTTGGAAAGTTGTTGAACGTCCTTAATTACGGGTGCAAACCTGTATGATGTACATGTGTATTCAAGAAATAGCTTAGGTCTGATGGTACAATTGAGAAGTACAAGGCAAGGTGTGTGAACAAGGGTTATACCCCAGAAGAAGGCAAAGACTTTTTTCGATACTTATTCACGTATTGCTCGATTGTCCACAATTCGAGTGTTACTTTCCCTAGAAGCCTCTCATGATCTTATCATTCATAAGATGGACACTAAGATGACTTTCCTAAATGGGGAGCTATAGGAGGTGATCTATATGGTCAAGAAGGCATGGTGTGTAAATTATTAAAGTCTTTGTATAGCCTAAAGCAAACACCTAAGCAATGACATGAGAGGTTAGATAGAACCTTAACATATGTTTGCTTTGTTGTGAATGAAGCTAACATATTTGTGTACTATCACTATTGTGGGGGTGAAGGTGTGATCTTATGTTTGTAACTTTGTATATTGATGACATACTGATCTTTGGAACCAACCTTAATGTGATTAAGGAGGTGAAGGACTTCTTATCCAACAATTTTGAGATGAAAGATTTGGGAGTAGCTAATGTTATTCTTAATACCATGCTATTTAGAATAACTTGTCTTGTTTGTTATAATTTGTTGGCTATAACAATTTTTTGTTTGGCTAAATTTAAAAATAATTAAAAATGATATCATAATATAGAAAATAAAAACGGTCAATATGGGATTTGTCCCATTCACTTTCACCCCTAGGTGGGATCAGTACCCTCTTGTAATAATACAAGTAGGCATGGAACTCCGAGTCATGTCAAAAACCAATAGGGGAAAACTCAACAAATTGTTTCTACAGTAGTGACTAGAGTTAGGTGAGTTATCAATGATAGAGCTGGAAAAAAGATTATGTTTTGTATTGTCAAAGTTAGGTGTGTAGGTATGCACATTAAATGGGTAAAACATGTTCAATTTTCCGCAAACAATATTGTAAATTGAGTCTATTCATTATGATTCAGATTGGTAAAAAGATGTTCAATTTACCGCAACGGGAGTTTGTAGGGGCGGCTGTAGACCATTTGTAGGAGACTTTTGGGCTAGCCATCCCTACCCATCCGCCTCTAGAAATCAATTTTTATGAGTGGTTACAAATCTGAGACAAAAAATAGCAAAAAATATTTTAAATTTCAAGAGGCCCTACTGGACAGCCACACGCGCACGTGCCATCCGAAGCTGCAAGTCGCACGACAAACATGCGTTGCGTGACCGTGGGGGTTTAAACCCACGAATTCTGCCCTCACACATTCCTTCTATAACCAATCCACCCATAAGACAATTGTGTCTATTAGGGATATTCGTCCTCCTTATTTTATCTTCATCCAATTTTAAAATGAGATTTGGGATTCTAAATGAATTCAAATAAAAAATTTGTTAACTAGAAAGTTTTATAATTTTTGGGGACCTACAACTTTGATTATGGCAATTTGTCTATCCGAGGTCGTTTGAAAATATTGAATTTCAAATGTCAGAAATTTAAAAGTAATCATTCATTGGATAGATGATTTCAAATGAAAAAGGTGTCGACTATAAATTTATTTAACTTTTCGAGATCTATAACTCATGTAAGCTGGGAGCCCTTTAACCTTTAAAGCATCACCACTCATCTTCTGTTGTTTTTTCGCTCAAAAGCTATAGCATGGAGAGTGACTCCGGAAAGTGCAGTGCACGGGATCAGAAGCAATGAATGAAAGAAGGAAAAAAAGACTATTTATTAGATGACGTCATAGGTGAGAGTAGGCATCACTTTCGTTGAAGTGCCTACTAGAATCATTTAGAAAATAACGTTGGATGGAAATGGGTGCATTTCTTTGATTGTGACTGATATATGATAGAAGCTGCTTATGTTAGACTACACAAATAAGTAGACACGTTTCATTTACTCGATGCTATAATGTGGTATATATATACACATAATTTCATTGAACATCCACACGAACGTACCTGACAATGGATCGGTTGACTGCCCATGCATGGTTTTGATCAATGCAAGCCCTGAAATACATGTGCGTGCGCACGTTCGCGAAAAAAAAATCAATGCAAGCCCTAGAAAAAAAGAAGTAGTTGGGAGCACTAACAAGGAGAAAAGTAGTAGATATGTTTCTTTTTATTTGATCTTGACGTCTTTGATTTTATTGATTGACACACACGAATAAAATCTAACGGTTGAGGGATCCGCTTTGCTCCAGTTGCGGCATTGCCAAATTAAAGTGCAGAGCAAGATGAAAAGCCCTACAAATTAAGGGGCGAGCTATGTCGCAGTGCAGCAGCTAGCATCAAGAAAGGGACGGCGATCAGGTGATAGAGAAGGGCGAAAGGCGTCCCTTTTCTTGGCTCCTTCGCACTGCCATCGCGAGGAGTAGTGCATGTGCTTTCACCTTTCAGCCGACGGACACGGCTGCTGGAGAGCCTGCTGCAGCAAATATCTTCAGCTAGCCCACGAATATCTTAGCTTCTTCTTTCATTAATTCATGTTAATTTGAACCAGGTACTATTAGGACGGCTATGTTGGAGACGACTTCAATAAAATTGAAGAAGGAACGGCGCCTTTAGTTTCAATTTCTGTATGCAGAAATATGTATAGCTGAATGTTTGGAATGCAAGCAGTGAATCTGGACGCGCTACAATCAATCATAAAAGTGGTAGACAACGCATGTTTGACCTTCCCGAGATCCTACGTACAATTATTCTTCTGGTTTTATAAAAAGTGCATATGCATAAATATTTCTTTTTCGACAACTTGCTTACAAGATTTGTACTTGTAGGACTAAGTGTATGATGATGGCGTATATTTCAGTTCCTGGCAAACGACAGTTACTGTGCCTTGCAGAATTAGAGGTTCTTCAGTCATCTCAGGGGACTTCTTTTTACACACATCACAGTGATATATGCATGTGGTTAATATGTTGTGTTACAAGTGTGAGGGGAGAGGACTTCTTCTTTTTACACCTCACACTGACATATACATGTGGTTAATATGTTGTAGTAGAAACAGCTCGGTTGATGTAGCTGGCACTTTCAGTCTTGGGATGAAATAACAACCATTTATAAAACTCGAGCAGCCCAGTTCTAACACACATTTTAAATGTCAATTAGTAATATCTTATATCCCAGTGTATCTTTCTTACCAGACGACGATTCAAATGTACTGATGACGTGTCGTTATATCTTTTGCTCACAGCTGCTTCGTTGCGCCTTCAATTTGTGAATCTTGGTTCAGACGAATCAATCTACAACTTTGCTTGCAGAAGCAGCAGGGAACTTGCTTTGTGATGGACGCTTTCGTCTTTCGAACGCACTTTGGAGTCATCAGCACCGTTGAGCCCTGCAGCCACATAGGAGGGCTCGAGGCGAATTAGCACGACTAATGGTCGAGCGGCCAACTGTCCGACAACTAGTGGACAAAACAAAATATCAAATTTAAGTAGAGTACGCATTGCTTTGCTTTGCTTTGTGGCCAGTATACTATCAACCAACTTATATAATATAAAGTAGCCTTAAAAGTCTTAAAAATTATAGAAAAGTACACAAGCTTGTAACACCCTAAAAAATTCTCTTTTTGAAATAGATAAAAATTGAATTAATTATGCAATTTTGTGCTCATGAAAACATAGAAAAATAATATTTTTCCTTAAATTAAAATTTATCATAAGGCTTAGCTACATGTTGGTGCATTCATGCTTATGCATACCTATTTTGTGATGTTTGGGTTTGACCAAAATTTGCAAAAAGATTTAAATTTGAATTAAATTCGGATTTGAAAATGATTTTGAAAAATAAAGAAAAAAAAACTCTTCTCCCTTTCATCTGGCCCGCCGGCCTTTTCTCCTCCGCGGCCCAGTCTTCTCCCGCTTCGGCCCGCTCCATTCTTTCCGCTCCCGCAGGCCGCAGCTCACCTCCTCCCTTTCTTTTCCCGCGTTCCCTGTTCTTGGACCGGCCCCAGTTTCCTCTCCCTCGGCGTAGCGCACCGCCCGGCCCAGCAGCCGCTTCCCCTGCCTCTCTTCCGTGTGTCTCGCTGACCGACGGGCCCCACGTGTTAGGCGCCGTCGTCTTCCTCACGTGTCCGCGCCAGACTCCTCCACCGCCATGCCTTCTCCCTTTGCCGTGCTTTTCCAAGATGCTCCCGGCCATAAATACCGGGCGCCCCGCACCATGCCGCTTTCATCCCTAGCCTCGGAGCCGCAGCCAAGTCACTGAATCGCCGCGCCGCAGCGGAACCCTAGCGCCGCCGTCCGCCGTCGCCCCGCCAAGCCGCGCACCACCTCTGTCTGCTCCGCACCTCGGTAAGTCGCTTAGACAAATTCACCATTTTCTTCTCCATCTCCCCATGCTATTCCCGTGCGAAACCGTAGCCATAGGCCTAGATCCAACTATGCTGGCGAGCTCGCTTGTCCCGGCCATGGCGCCGCCATGCTCAGCGCCCCTCCCGATCTATTCTGCACCATCCGTCGTTGATCCGACGGCTTAGATTTGGAGATACCGATTCGGCTGGCAACATTGCATAAGAGCCCCTGTCTTTTCTGGAATTCGAACCTGCCGTCCCTACGTTTTTTTTCTAAAGAGACCCTCAGTTTTGAATAATCAACCCGTGGTCCAAAGCGTATTCCCGAGAATACGTTTTCCTATTCTGAAAGCATAGTTTCTTTATAGTAGATTCAAAATACGATTTCATCTATTTACAGTTTTTCACTAATCTTGTTTTAGCCATAAAATCTTCGTTTTAACTCCGATTTGATCCGTTCAAGTTACATTAGATTCGTAATTGTGTAATCTACTTGTTTATACTACTGTTAAATATATTTTCAACTTTTGAAATTCGAGGTTAGATTTAATCTATTATTTTATTAAAGGAAATCTTGTTAAATTCATAATTTCTTCGTTATAGCTCTGATTACAGTGCTTTTCGCGTCTGTGTGTTTGTTGCGAGACGTAGATTCATTTTACAAACTTTTCATATCAATTTTATGTTTGTTGTACTGTTCTAATTTAGTTCTATTGTTTGCTTCGTGTATGATTGCATGGATGCTTGTGTAGTACTATAATCATGTCCTGTCGGTGTGCTATATGTGGTGAATCCAGAAGCAATCCTTTAAAGGTTTGGACTAGAAGAACGATCTGAGTTTAAGGCAAGTATAGCATGGGATCTTCCTTGTTGTCATATTCACTTTAATAATTTAATCATATGCATGTGTCTATCTTGGCAACCGTAGTAATTTTCCTAGCTATTTAATATCCTGGATTCCTTGACACCTTTGGGTTATTGCATTGGGTAGTATGATGCTAGTGCTCAACTAGAACCATGATCTTGTCACTTGACTAATGGTATATGAAATAAACACTAAAAGATGCTTTTTAGCAACATGGAACAAGGGGCTAGAGCATTGGGCTATTTTTATGGTGCTCTAGATTCCTCTCCCTAAGGACTTATCTGTAAGCGATCGTCCGGGACTTACAATACAACTATGAGGGCTACATGGCTCTAGCTTTAGCTTAGTATGAGGACATTTTCTAGCTTGTTAGTAGTTATCTTTATGGCACAAGAACCTTTGAAAGGCTTTATAGTGAACCCTGCCGACCTTCCTTGGTAGTGGGTTAAGAGGCTCGCGACCTTGGGTGAGAGGATAAATCATGACTTATAGTGAAAGTGTACAACCTCTACAGAGTGTAAAACTGGTATATCAGTCGTGCTCATGGTTACGAGCGGCCTTGGACCCTTACGGAATAGATAATGAACATTGATGATACTGATGATAAAGATGCTCACTAATGATTATTGTTTTTGCTATTCATTATTCATGTTTACCAGATCATGTGCTTACATGGGCTGGTGATAAACTAGTTGCTACTCAATTGCTATAATTGTGACAATTAAAAGCTAATCGCAGTTAAACCAGTGTCAGCCTTTTGAGCCTCATAAACCCCATGATATATTTGTTGAGTATGACATGTACTTAGGCTTGTTTTATTTTCAATACTTTGGAAAAATCCCAGATGGGTACCAGATTGCTAGAGTTTGGAGGAATTAGGCTTGTGATCATCCAGTCAATTATCCATGTGGAAGTGGAGTCTTCACCTGAAGATCAGAGTTTCCTTTCCGCTGTCTATACTCTGAGGTTGTATTCTTTATACTAATATGCTATGTAATAAGCATTGTCTTATGATATTACCCATATTTATAGCTATATGTGAGATTTGTCTTCCTGGGCTCACATATGGTGTGTATCTGGTTTTGTTCTTAAAACCGGGTGCTACAAAGTGGTATCAGAGCAATGCTGACTGTAGGACGCAAGCCTAGTAGAAACTGGTCATTCTAAGGTTTAGAAGTTGCTACAAAAACCCTTGCTCTATGAACTTTGATATTGTCTTCTCTACTATATCTCTACCCTTGCCATTCATCTCTACCTTGGTGCTTATTTTAAGTCTTTGTTCTCATCTTCACTCCTTGATTTGATATGCTTTTAGAACTGTTTCTCACCACCTTCTTACATAATCTGAAGATGAGTCTTAGGATTGTTACCCCTAGTACAATGAGAATGATAGTATCGCAAGTTGAGTCGATGATTGAGTTATACACCTTTCTTGCTTTGTTGAATTGTCAGTATGTTTATGCTTGTTTTGGATCTTTATAATGAATGCAATGATCTTATGGGGTTTGCCCACAATTTCATTTAGTTTATAGGCCTAAGGTATAAGGATCAGTGCAATAAATAGTTGGGTTCTGGTTTCTCCTATTTCCTCTATTTTGTCTTTCAGAGAAACCTGTCTTTATTGGCTTATATATCTATTCTTGGATGACAAAAAATCATGAGAAAATTCTGGACAATAGTAGACTTCGATATCTTTCTGTGACCGTAAGAACCGTCCTCATATCTATTTTGGTTATGGAGTTATGAAAATCACAAGACGATGCAACCGTGCTGTCTAAAATCTAGAGTAGTTTCTATTGTGTACTGTTTTTGACTACCTAATCTGCGGAATTTGGAAAAGTGTTCTATAAGGAAGTTGTGGAGGATTTGATAATATTTCCAATGATATAAGCTACAACTTCATTGGATTAACATAATGAGAGTTATGGCTGTTTTCCTGTGCTGCTATTTTCCTGTCCCATGAGTGAAATTGAGTTGTCTGTTCACACCTTTGCACATGAGTTTCTTTGGGATGTCAGGATGCCCTATGCTAGTTAATCCATCTAGAAGAAGGTGCAAGCTACCCTTTTGTGTCGCTAGTATATCTCTTCTTAAGGGGGTAGCCAAGTTGAAGGATTTGTAAGATGAAGTTTCTTACATTCTAGCACTTCATTTGGAAGTATCAGTTATCTTTGGGGTTTGGTCTTCTCTTGTCTCTATTGCCATCAATCCTATCTTGTCATCTCTTGAAGCTACAGTTAAGAATTCTATGAACGACTAGATCCTAATGCATACATGTTGAAAATAGATGGTTGCCACCAGGAGAAGTGCTTCGCATGATGACCGAAGGAATCCTGCCAATTCTAATCCACCTCCATCAAATCCCCCATGTATAGAGCAAGCTATGATGACGCAGACTCGGTTATTATAGACTATTACTCAAAGTGTGTTCAACAATGTACATCAAGCGTGGTGAATTTATGAAGGGACACCCACCGACATTCTCTCATACAAGCGAACCACTAGAAGCTGATGACTGGCGAACCACTAGAAGCTGATGATTGGCTTAGAGCTGTGGAGCGACAATTGGACATAGCTCAGTGTGATGACCATGAAAAGGTGCTTTATGCTTCCGGTCAACCGCAAGGAACTGCCCAAGATTGGTGGGAGTCATTTGAGTATGGATGTCCTAACAATGCTCCTACTATCACCTGGCAGGAATTTAAGGAGAATTTCAGGTCCTACCATATCCCGTTAGGTGAGGTAGAACTTAAGCAAGAAGAGTTCCTCAACTTGAAGCAAGGATCTATGTCAGTGTGTGAGTATCGTAACCGATTCACTCAATTGTCATGCTATGCTCCAAAAGAGGTGGATAGTGATGCTAAGAAGCAAAAATTCTTTTTGAAAGGACTGAATGATGGTTTGCAACTACAGCTGATGACCGTGGTGTATGCCGACTATTAACCATTGGTGGACAGAGCAATTATAATTGAGATCAAGTGTCGAGAGATGGAAGAGAAGAAGAGAAAGCGTGACATTCAACGCCAGTTAAGAAATACTCATCTCCATTTTGCTACACAACCAGAATATCAGTCACACCCTATGAATCTGCTTGGAAGTAATGATCAAGATCAGTATCATTAACCTAATGATGAAGTGCAGCTTTTTAGCTCTCAAGAGCCATGTCTGTCATCTCCCACTATCACCTTGATAACGACAAATACTTCTACTAGTAAGGAAGGTTATGATTGTGGTGAGATTGAACCCTATAAGAACGATTGTCTTAAGAAGTTTGCTGAGAGTAATCAAAGCCGGAATCAATGGCAGCAGGAGCCAGAACAGAATGTCCATAAGGAGTAGGTGCAAGGCAATAAGTTAAAGCAAAACTACATCCCTAGAAGTCTGAACAATGTGGATATGGTTACCACTCATGGAGCTAAGGAGGTCGTTATGGGGTTCATTCTAGTAAACTCATCCCCTGCCATGGTTTTGTTTGACCCCAGTGCTTCACATTCATTCATCTCTAGGGAATATGTGGAAGATCATAAGATAACTATGCTTCCAATGAGGAAACCAGTGATAGTTAAGTCTCTAGGAGGAGAAATGAACGCAAACCGCATATGCCCAAAAGTTAGTCTTGACATAAAGGGGGTAAACTTTGAGGCAAACCTTATTGTTTTGAAGTTAATGGACATTGATGTTATCCTTGGAATGGGATGGTTGTCTGCATGCAAAGGAGTGATTAAGTATGCCCAACGTTCGGTGCTTCTAACAACACCGTTAGGAGAAAGAATTGAGTATGAAGGTATTCAACCTACACCTGAGGAAGACAAGAATGACCTATTAGCAGTGTTATCCTAAACACTAAATGATAAACAGTCGGTCACCTACCGTTTAGCCCATTATTCGGGCAAAACGGGTGTTTAAATGGGAAAACGGCCGTTTAAACGGTCAAAACAACCGATTAAATGGAAACGGTGTGCCACCGTGTAGCGTTTAAATGGTGTGTAAATGGGCTAAACGGCCATTTAGGCGAACAGTGCCTATTAGAAGGTGTGTCCTGTGAGGATAGTAAAGTGGACTGTGAGTTTTTAGATGGCAATGTAGAGGAACAAACACCTTAGGAAGGAGATATGAGACATCTATAGTTGGTTCTACGTGGACTCAGAAAATATCAATGTGACATCATTGTTGGATTGAAGCAATCAAGGTTTTAGGACTCGGAAGAGTGCTGTCACTTAGAGAAGTGAATGTCGTTACCGATGCCCTTAGCAAGAGAGAGTTATGCTAAGAAGATTCAGACAACACCATGGACTTAGAATTGTGTTTGAGAGTTGAGCAATTTGATCTAAGCATATAAAGTCATTAATGTTTTAAAGTTGGTAATGGAACCTAATTTGGATCAAGAAAGTAAGAAGGCTCTGTTGGAAGGTGAACATATGAAGAAAGATGTCTAATAAGTATGGACTAAAAAGGAAAGGTGGTCTAGTGATTGGAGTTACCTGAGAGTTGTTCAAGGTGCCTGTTAAAATCTTGGAATTAGTTGAGCAAGTCGCTTGAGTACGTTTATCAGGGTATGCAAAGTAAAGCGAAAGGTTTACCAACAAGGTGGAGTTACTCAAGGATGTGAAGAAGATCCAAAGGCAAAATACCCATATCTCTTTTGTCACCGTCTCTACGAACCTCAGGGATGAGATTCATCTTAAGGCGGTAGAATTGTAACACCCTAAAAATTTCTCTTTTTGAAATAGATGAAAATTGAATTAATTATGCAATTTTGTGCTCATGAAAACATAGGAAAATATTTTTTCCTTAAATTAAAATTTATCATAAGGCTTAGCTACATGTTGGTGCATTCATGCTGATGCATACCTATTTTGTGATGTTTGGGTTTTATCATAATTTGCAAAAAGATTTAAATTTCAATTAAATTTTGATTTGAAAATGGTTTTGAAAAAAAAAAGAAAAAAAACTCTTCTCCCTTTCATCTGGCCCGACGGCCTTTTCTCCTCCGCGGCCTAGTTTTCCGCCTCTCGCCGCGGCCTGTTTCTCTCCCGCTTTGGCCCGCTCCGTTCTTCCCGCTCCCATAGGCCGCAGCTCACCTCCTCCCTTTCTTTTCCCGCATTACCCGCTCTTGGACCAGCCCCAGTTTCCTCTCCCTCGGCCCAGCGCACCACCCGGCCCAGCAGCCGCGTCCCCCGCCTCTCTTCCACGTGTCTCGCTGACCGATAGGCCCCACGTGTCAGGCACTGTCGTCTTCTTCATGTGTCCGTGCTGGACTCTGCCACTGCCACGCCTCCTCCCTTTGCCGTGCTTTCCAAGATGCTCCCGGTCATAAATACTAGGCGTCCCGCACCGTGCTTCTTCCATCCCTAGCCTCGAAGCCACAGCCAAGTCGCCGAATCGTCGTGCCGCCACGGAACCCTAGCACCGCCGCCGCTGTCACCGCGCCGAGCCACGCACTGCCTCTGTCCGCTCTGCACCTCGGTAAGTCGCTTAGACGAATTCACCGTTTTCTTCTCCATCTCCCCGTGCTATTTCCGTGTGAAACTGTAGCCATTGGCTTAGATTCAACTACGCCGGTGAGCTCGCTCGTCCCGGCGATGGTGCCACCACGCTCAGCGCCACTCCGGTGACCCCGCCCCTCCCGATCTATTCTGCACCGTCCGTCGTCGATCCGATGGCTTAGATTTGAAGATACCGATTCGGCTGGCAACATTGCATAAGAGACCCTATCTTTTCTGGAATTTGAACCCGCCGTCCCTGCAATTTTTTTTCTAAAGAGACACTCAATTTTGAATAATCAACCTGTGGTCCAAAGCGTATTCCTGATAATACATTTTCTTATTCTAAAAGCGTAGTTTCTTTCTAGTAGATTCAAAATATGCTTTCATCTATTTACAGTTTTGCCACTAATTTTGTTTTAGCCATAAAATCTTTGTTTCAACTTCGATTTGATCCTTTCAAGTTGCGTTAGATTCGTAATTGCGTAATCTACTTGTTTATACTACTGTTAAATATATTTTCAACTTTTGAAACTCGAGGTTAGATTTAATCTATTATTTTATTAAAGGAAATCTTGTTAAATTCATAACTTCTTCATCATAGCTCCGATTGGAGTGCTTTACGCGTCTGTGTTTGTTGCGAGACGTAGATTCGTTTTACAAACTTTTCATCTTGATTTTATGTTTGGTGTACTAATCTAATTCAGTTCTATTGTTTGCTTCATGTATGATTGCATAGATGCTTGTGTGGTGCTATAATCATGTCTAGTCGTTGAGCTATACGTGGTGAATCCAGAAGGAATCCTTTGAAGGTTTGGACTAGCAGAAGGATCTGAGTTTAAGGCAAGTATAGCATGGAATATTCCTTGTTGTCCTATTCACTTTAATAATTTAATCATATGCATGTGTCTACCTTAGCAACCGTAGTAATTTTCCTAGCTATTTGATATCCTAGATTCCTTAACACTTTTGGATTATTGCATTGGGTAGTATGATGCTAGTGCTCAACTAGAACCATGATCTTGGAACTTGACTAATGGTATACGCAATAAACACTAAAAGACGCTTTTTAGCAACATGGAACGAGGGGGCTAGAGCATTGGGCTATTTTTATGGTGCTCTAGATTCCTCTTCCTAATGACTTATCTGTAAGCGATCATCCGAGACTTACAGTATAACTGTGAGGGCTACATGGCTCTGGCTTTATCTCAGTATGAGGACCTTTTGTAGCTTGTTAGTGGCGACCTTTATGGCGTAAGAGGGGCTCCGACAGGTATGATCTCGGCCTACCAAGATTTCTTGGTATTTTGTTAGTCACTCCTTAGAGGGGAGTTCATGCTTATTGATTAGAAAACCTAGCAGCCCTAACTTGTTAGAAGAATCTTTGAAAGGCTTTATAGTGAACCTTGCCGACCTTCCTTAGTAGTGGGTTAAGAGGCTCGTGACATCGGGTGAAAGGATAAATCACAACTCACAGTGAAAGTGTACAACCTCTACAAAGTGTAAAACTAGTATATCAGTCGTGCTCACGGTCACGAGCTGCCTTAATCCTTACGGAATAGATGATGAATAGTGATGATACTGATGATAAAGATGCTCACTAATGATTATTGTTTTTGCTATTCATTATTCATATTTACCTGATCATGTGCTTACATGGGCTGGTGATAAACTAGTTGCTACTCAATTGCTAAAATTGTAACAATGAAAAGCTAATCGTAGTTAAATAAGTGTCAGTCTTTTGAGCCTCATGAACCCCATAATATATTTGTTGAGTACGACATGTACTTACGCTTGTTTTATTTTTAATACTTTGGAAAAATCCTGGATGGGTACAAGATTGCTAGGGTTTAGAGGAATTAGGCTTGTGATCACCCAGTCAGTTGTCCCTGTGGAAGTGAAGTCTTTACCTGAAGATCAGAGTTGTCTTTTCGCTGTCTATTCTCTGAGGTTGTATTCTTTATACTAATACGCTATGTAATAAGCATTGTCTTATGATATTATCCTTATTTGTAGCTGTATGTGAGATTTAACTTCTTAGGCTCACATATGGTGCGTATCTGGTTTTGTTCTTAAAATCGAGTGCTACAAAGCTTTAACCCATTAACACTTTAGCTCAAGGAAGAATCATTAAATTAAGCAACTCATTCATGAACGATTTCATATAAGTTTATATTTTGAATGCGTAGAAATTAGTTTTTTCCTGGGAAGAAATGTGTAATCTTTACATGATCCAAAAGATGCAGTGCTAGTTAGCTTGATGTTACAATATTAAGTGATACTCCACCGACATAGACATACCTCTTGTGGAGTGGCACTGACCTACTAAGGGGCTTCTAACTCTTTAAGGTTTGTATCCTTCTAACTGGGGATCTGAACTAGATGTCGAAGGACCGAGCAGGTGACCAGAGAGGGTGAATGGGAGTCAATTCGAATTTCTGCTGCGAGAAACTGGCCTTTATTCCAAATCAACCCAAAAAGCACTATGTAAAAAAAAGCACATCACATACGCGCGTTCAGGGTCATTATAGACGCGTTTTTGCGCATCTGCCATAACGCGTCTGTAATAAGGTCTTATTACAAACGCGCCAAATGCACGTCTGTAATAAGCTTTTACTAGAGACGCTTGTTACCAACAAGCGTTTGTGTTATACAAACACGCGTCTGTGATTAGGTTATAGGACAGACTGATGGAGTAAAGACGCGTCTGTTTTAACCCTATCACAGACTGTATTGTCAAAATGCATCTGTGACTTCTCCTTAGCACATACGGGCATAGCCAACACGCGTTTGTGGTAATGAATTAAAAAACAAAAAAATATAAATTCTGATGCCAGGGTCTTATATACATCATAACACATCAAATTATATAGTCAATTGCTAATTAACAATTTCATATACATGAAGTAATATCAAAGGCCATTACATGTCCCTCCCACATACTGCAAGTAAACCTAGTTCCTCATAAGCTTCAAAATTTCCAGACAGAGTTCACACGAGCCAACTGGCCTGGTGATTAGATGAACTCACAAATACTCAGGGATCACAGCAGAAAAAGTCGGAAGCGAAAACAAAGGAAAATGCAGAGTGGGGCAAGAAAACGCAATGGAACAACGAGCCGCTGCAGCAGAACTGGCCTGGCCAATTTGCAAACTCTAGTGCCTCGCTTATAAACTCTAGCAAAACTCGAACAGCAGAGTCGGAGGAAGGGGGATTGTTGAGCTAGCATCAGGGAGAGGAGTGTGGAGTTGGAGGGAATTGGATGGAGCGACTGACAACTAGCTGAGCAGGGCTGAGACGGAGAAAACAGTAGTGTGCCTCGCTTATACACTCCAGGAATTAGATGGACCGATGTTGAAACTTCGTTCAGTTTGCTCTCCTAAATTCATTGCTGGATTTACAAAACTCTCATGAACTCCAATACCAAATAGCATAGATACCTAACTATCATTGCAGAACAAATTACAGGTTCAGAGTTGTTGCAAAGGTGATTTTGGCTTATGTGCACCTACATGGCATGTAGGTGCCATATGTTAGGTTCAGTTTTAGCCATGTAATCTTTTGTTGAATAAAGTGTGTCTTCTTCAAGATCTTTTGGAAAATTCAATAATTGAATTTCAAATTTTGATAATTTAAATTATGATTACTAGGCCTTGAAACAATCTCAAATGAACAATTAGTTGACAACTACAAAGCTGTAGATTGCCTTGAGAGCTACAATTTTGGCATACACCATGTCAACATCGAAGAGCGTTTGAAAAGTTCAAAAAATTGAATTTCCATATCTGAATACTTGAAACTAATATCTGGAACTTTAAGTAATCTCAACTACAAAGTTGTCTCTATGATTTTTATATAAAGTTTGGTTTTATCCGATTCATATGGAAGGGCTATATCTTTATTAATTTTATTAAACAGAGACTGCCTCAAAATGCAGGTCCCCACTGCCATGTGTGCGAAACTGCCCTTTTTTGGGGTAATTTTTTTTTTTTTGGGGATGCAAAACTGCCTACCTAAGAAATAACTTTTAAATAGTTAATGGCGTGTTTTGTCCGGGTTTGAAAATTAAAGTGTGTATATGTTGTCTGATACTGGAGTTAGCTAGGGTTGAAGGTTGTTTTAAATTAATTCAGTAACAAATTAAGTTCATGGGATAAAACCCACTTGACTCACAAGGAGATGTACTTGAAAAGAACACAGAGGCAGGATTTGACACATTCTGGGAGGGTTGATTTAATGGATCGGCACGCTGTACGTGTGTAAAACAGCTGCAAGCATGCGCGTGCACCGTGCACATAAGGTTAGGTCACGCATCAGCCTACATTGGGCGCGGACGTTGGGACCGCGCTCGCGTGACCGTCGAAGCGACCGAGCCATGTGAACTGGCGAACTGCTATCCACAGCAAACGTGCACTGGAATGAAATGATCACCACCTGATGATGCTGATGATGATCTTCTTTTGTAGCTAGGACTTGCACCTGATTTTTGTGTATCTCATGCTTGCTGTGACGCAATTCGTTTAAACATAATCTCAAACAGACAGCGCAGCAAGAACGTAACGTATACCCCTCGATCGAGCTTGCCTAATACCTGTACGTGCGTGTACCTCATTCTCATAGTCATCAGACTCATTTTAATTCATCTTATTATGTTCTATATGCATACTGTACTACTCTGCACGGATACTGAATGTGTGGACGACGATGATCGTAAGTTGGCCTGTGCACAGGTGACTGGTCTAAGTTTGGCGACAGCCCAAATCTGGAGTTTCAACTCAGCGCCTAACAAAATGGATGCATGTGTGGACCACGTTAGGCTTGTTTAGATGCATGTGTATCTATTTTAATCCACATGTGTTGTAGTGGATCGGAATAGAACTTAGTTTAATTTCACTCCACTACACCACAACATTTAAAGAGCGACTCATTTGGAGTTGCTAAAAGGGGTGTACAGCGATGGACAGTCCGTTGCTAAAGGTTATAGCGACGGACCCTTACAGTTGCTAATGAAGCCGTCGCTATTTGTATACAGCGAAGAACATCATCTTTAGCAACGGACAGTTCGACGGTCCAACTTTTAGCGACCAATAACATGTTACAGCTTTTAGCGATCGACAGTTCATCGCAATAAAAACTTTTAGCAACTGACAGTCCATCGAGCTCAATTAAATAGGTAAAAAAATTAAACGAGATGTATTTAAAACTGTGTGAACCGGAACAAACATTGAGGACCAATATAATATTGATATTATATTATACAGATTTTGAACGACATACACAAATGGGTGCATTAATCATAATCTCATTCATTTATATATCAAATGCGTGCATATATAATCATGTCACTAGATAGCTTGTTAACATCAAGCCGACATACAAGCATATATAGCTGAATAAAACTAGCAATTGTCATCTGGTTGTACAGCAAGCAAACATTGTTTGCCTGTTGAGCAAAAGCCATCATCCAAAAGTGATCTAACATAATGATCAAAAGATAGCACCATCAGGTTCGAGTCCAAAAACTAAAACTACCAGGTTGTAGTCCAAAAGCAATCAATGGCTTCCTAGCTATCAACAAGTCGCTACCAACAACCTCATGAGAAGATCCTGCAATAAATTTGTTCCCAGCAACTTCAGTGGCTTCCTGTCAACAAGCTAGCACCGCCTAGCGTCTTCGAGATGATCCTGCAGCACCTTCAGAAGATCTCTGAGAAGATCCAGCAACACCCTGTAATAATACATGCATTGGAGTAGCTATACTCCGTATGTTGGACTTTAGTCAACTGATCATGGTCAATGCTGTCAACCAATGCAATAATCCTTGCCATGTATGAAGTGAGAGCACATGGTTGATACGTGTCCATGTTGTGAATGGTGAGTGATCGGAAAGAAGATGACCCAAGTTTGGTTTAGTGTGATTTAAACTAAGGGAGACGTGATTCAGAAAAGGCACCATCACAGTTCACTTTGAGCATACCCGGTGGAGGTCGAGTCCACTTCTCTGGCCTTTGCGAACATCTCTTCACCTCCTTCTTCGATGGCATAGCCTCCACAGCGAGCATTGGGGCACGATGGATGACTTGGCTTGGTCGTTTGTCGACGAAATCTAGTCGGCAGTCTATCGAGGGGTATGCCCACGGTAATAGATGAATCGGTGGAGGTACGCGCGACAGGAACTAGATGGTGACACAGAACGCAAGGGACAGCGATTAGGCAGGTTTAGACCGTCAACTTGACGTAATACCCAACGTCATGTGTCTTTGGTGGATTGTATTATGAGATGATGTCATGATCCTAGGCAAAGCCCAGGATCTGTATGAGGATGTCGACTAGGGGATTCTTACCTCTCTTTATATACTCTGGAGGGGTAGGGTTACAAGAAAAGTGTCCTATTTGGTATAACAATATCTAATAAATCATATCTTCTTGTAGCGTTGTGGTGCACGCCGACCAGTGTCGTGCGCCGCACGCCTTAATCTTCTGGGCTAGGCCACCTCTGATAGTGCGGCCCATGTCTTGCGCCGTGGGTACCGGGGATCATACCCCCACAGCTAGTCCTCGAGCACCTTGTATCCGCTGAGCAACAACGTCTTGAGCTTGTCCGAGCAATTGAACATATAGCCGGTCAACAAGAGCAGGCGTCCGACCAGTTTAACTGAGAGACGAATTGTTGAATCGAGCGTCCGACCAGTTGGACTGGGAGCCGAGCTGTTGAATCGAGCGTCCGACCAGTTTAACTGGGAGCCATGCCCGAACTCACTTAAAGTTGAGGTTTGCTAGAAGGATGAAAGGAGCTCAAGTTTAAATTTTTGAAACCTTCACCTTAGGAGAAGTATGCCCACTTAGGTTTTGAGCGGCGAAGTAGGACGCTTAGCGTCCCTGACTTAGTCAGCGCGGAGGAACTTAGTCCCTCGAGGGCGAAGATAGATGTAGGCAGAATTGACTCTTAGAGCCAAACAGAGAGCAATGACGATTATCATCCACGACTTAGTCGTTTCAAAGAAACCTGAGTCCTAGAAATAAGCACATTCACTGCAAGGTAAAGTGTGCCCACTTAGTCCCCGAGCCTGAAAGTATGCGAAGTATTCACGTGGTGCCAGGGTCCAAAACAGTAGTCTTCAGGTGCCAAACCAATCCCCAGCTTAGCTGAGAAAAATAGTACAGTAATCGCCAGATGACGTGTACACACGTAGTCCCCGAGCCTGCTAGAAGAAGAAGAAATAAATCTTGTAGCAGGGTCAAAAAAATTTAGTGAAAGCTTGCCAACGTCATCTGACATGTACTTATTAAAACCCAGACGTGCTGTCCAAGATTAGCACCCTGATCCAAAACAGCATGGAGCAACTTGATAGCACACCGATAAGACGCAGCAAAATCCGACCACCAAAGAAGTCCCCAGCTTAGCTGACGACGCTTGCATGAAGAATCCAAATCCCCAGCTTAGCTGTCGAGCCCCCAGCGTAGATGACGATGAAGCGACGAACAATCCGAACGCCAAAGAGTCCCCAGCTTAGCTGGTGAGGCTTGTACGAAGAATCTGAATCCCGAGGAGTCGCCAACTTAGCTGACGAGTCCTCAGTGCAACTAACGATGAGGCCCGAGCAATCTAACCAACTAGTCGGCGAGCACCGAGTAGTCCAACCAACTAGTGGGCGGCAAAGTGAACGCCTAGCAAGAGTGAGCGCCGAACAGTCCGACCAATTAGTTGGTGGTGAAATCCATCTGCCCTGTGGTCCAACCACACGGATGATGATCCTCTTGTCCTTCCTGACTGATCTAGTCCCCGAGCGTAGAAAATGAGCTCGGTAACCGAACCTGGCTCCTCTAATAAAAATATGGAGAACATGTAGTACATGATGTAAAAATAAAGTATATGAAGTCCGGAGAAAAATCAGCAGTGATGAAATAGCATATGCAGCTCAGCGATCAGTTGGTGTAAACACTAAGTGTTCTCTTTGGAGATGTGTTTATATTTAATATAAACCGTCCAACCAGTTAGTTTGTAGCTGAGTCATCGGCCCTGGCTAGCCCATAGACCATAACGCGGAGCGCGGAGCTCGTGTACGTGTAGGAAAACAAAGCGTTGCCAAGGAGCCACTGCTGACCACCCATAACATTGAGGGCAGACGCTCATACACATGTAGGGAGAAGCCGGAGACAGGACCGTCTCTGGGGACCTTCGAGCGTAAACATGACTGTACGGGGGAGAAGCCGGAGACAGGACTGTCTCGGGGACCTCCAAGCGTAAACATGACTGATCGAGAAGTCGTTGAGTCGAAAGCGTGTGTCATCTTTTAAGATGGTATACGCGGAGAAAAAAGCTGTTTGGAGAATAATTTTGGAGAAAACAGTTCGGAGAAATATTGCGATGATATATGAAGGTTGGAGAATATTTAGAAGAATATTAAAGCGTGACTTAGCTTGATTGACATCGAGTGGAGGAGTCGACGCGTATGATGTCCTAGTAGATGGATGGGGCTCGAATGGCTTGATGCGTGCATTGTCTTCATAGTCGCCATTGGAGTAGATAAATCCATGGCCTTGACGCTGAGTACATGCAACGTGCATGCATGAATACATGCAACTCCTGATTGCTTGCATGCCGGATTGGATCATGTCGTGAAGACGTCGGACTCTTGTTGTAGCAGAGGCAAGTAGCGCGGAAGCCGAAGCCCCCGTCGTGTCCGAGTTGAAGTCGAACTGAATAGTCAAAGACAGAGTTAGCAGGGTCTGGTAGTCGGACGTGGTTTCGGATGACCTGTTCGTGCATGCATCTACCCATATACGCCTTGGAGGGCCTGTGGAAGCTATAATTAGCTTGCATGATGACGTAGATCATGAACCCGTGCATGCAAGCCGCAATTAGCCAGCACGCCTTCAGATCTTGAATGCTCCTTTGTTTACTGGATGGATGATTCTGGAATCGTCGGTTGGTGGCATATCACCATGTGATGATGCGTACTGCCCGTGCCGGATGCTGCAATCTCTAGGTGAGGGCGCGGTGGATACTGAGCCGGAACCCGTCGCGGGACGTAGAGTTACGCCGGAAACATTAGGGCTGCTGCTTGACTTCGTGCACCATAACATGCCATTGGGAGCTGCCCTCGAAACACGCCGCCGCAACGTCGTAGTCTGCCCCAGGATCCAGACGAGGGTCTGAGTTGTTGCGGATGTTGTTGATGTTGATGGAGGCGTCCGCATATGCAGATCGATGATGCAGGGTGATGATGAGATTTAGATTAGATGCTCCATCATCTTGCATGGTCCCGAAGATTGCGTGTCCTCCCTGTCTGTTTGCTATTGATGTCACGGCAAATTCCGAACTCCCCCGCGCGGCGTTGGATGTATGGAGCAGAGGATGCCATGAAGACCATGTGTCACATCCGCCGCTGGTCACAGCCGAACGCCGCCGCCGTGATGATTCGAGCGGCCATGAGACGTCGTTGACAAACAAATTTCCATCTGGTTCGCCAGGGATTAGCACGTATACCCCCTACCTGACATGCCACTGTTGACAAATCTGGTTGGCAGTCTACCGAGGAGTATGCCCACGGTAATAGATGAATCGGTGAAGGTGCGCGTAACAGGAACTAGATGGTGACGCAGAACGCATGACGCAGAACGCAAGAGACAGTAATTAGGCAGGTTCAGGCCGTCAGCTTGACGTAATACCCTACGTCCTGTGTCTTTGGTGGATTCTATTATGGATGAGGTCATGATCCTAGGCAAAGCCCAGGATCTGTATGAGGATGTCGACTAGGGAAACCCATGCCTCTTCTTATATATTCTAGAGGGGTAGGGTTACAAAGAAAATATCATATTTGGTATTACAATATCTAATAAATCATATTTTCATATAGCCTTGCGGTGCACGCCGACTAGTGCCGTGCGCCGCACGTCTTGATCTTGTGGGCTAGGCCACCTCTGATGATGCAGCC
Source organism: Miscanthus lutarioriparius (assembly GCA_904845875.1). Lineage (NCBI taxonomy): Eukaryota > Viridiplantae > Streptophyta > Magnoliopsida > Poales > Poaceae > Miscanthus > Miscanthus lutarioriparius. The sequence continues at coordinate 58,573,080 of CAJGYO010000010.1, forward strand.
CATATCTGACGCCGTGGGTACCGGGGGTCATACCACCTCAGTTGCCGCACTCCTTCCTCTGTGTTTGCTTTGTTTCTGTTCTCCCACCATGCATACAGTAACATAATAACTCTGATTCGAGTCTCTTCACTCAATGACAGTATGGCCATCACCACATTGTAGGCCGAGCGTTTCTAAAGGAGCATAGCCCGTGTGTCATCTAGTAAAGCCTCTCTCCAGCATTGAACAACATATTTGCACTTTACGAAGTAGTGACCCCATCTTCGTTAAGTCTCCAGCATACTAGGCATTGTGTACACCAAGAAGAAGATTCTAGCACCCGGTTTTAAGAATAAAACTAGATACGCACTATATGTGAGCCTAAAAAGTCAAGTCTCACATATAGCTACAAATAAGGGTAATATCAAAAGACAATGCTCAATATATAATGTACTTAGTATAAAGCATATAATCTTAGACAGCAAACAGCGGAAAGAATTCCGATCTTTGGGTGAAGACTCCAATTCACAGGGACAACTGACTGGTTGATCACAAACCTAATTCCTCCAAACTCTAGCAATCTGGTACCCATCTAGGATTTTTTTTTCCAAATATGTAAAAAATAAAGCAAGCGTAAGTACATGTCGTACTCAACAATTATAACATGGGGTTCATGAGGCTCAAAGGACTAACACTGGTTTAACTACGATTAGCTTTTAATGAGTCATGATTTTAGCAATCGAGTAGCAACAAATTTATCCACAAGCCCATAAACACGTGATCAGGTAAACATGAATAATGAATATCATAAACAGTATTCATTAGTGAGCATCTTTATCATCATTAACCATTAATGATCATCTATTCCGTAAATGTTCTAAGGCCGCTCGTGACCGTGAGCACGGCTGATATACCAGTTTTACACTTTGCAGAGGTTGTACACTTTCACTATGAGTCGTGATTTACCCTTTCGCCCGAGGTGATCAGCCTCTTGACCCACTACTAAGGAAGGTCGGCATGGTTCATTATGAAGCCTTTCAAAGGTTCGTCTAATAAGTTAGGGCCATTAGATTCACTCAGCAAACAGATATAGAGCCCCGCTTCCCAATGGTACAATGACGCGCAGCCTATACATAAGAGGACAGAGGCCGCACTATACCCGATTCGGCAAGCCATTCTTACGTCAATGAAGGTAACCACTAACAAGCTAGAAAAGGTCCTCATACTGAGCTAAAGCCATAGCCATATAGCCCTCACAACTAAACTGTAAGTCCCGGATATTCGCTTACCGATAAGTCCTTAGGGAGAGGAATCTAGAGCACTATAAAATAGCCCAATGCTCTAGCCCCCTTGTTCCATGTTACTAAAAAACATCTTTTAGTGTTTATTGTATATACCATTAGTCAAGTTATAAGATCATAGCTTTAGTTGAGCACTAGCATCATACTACCTAATGCAATACACCATAGGTAACAAGGCACAAGGTAACAAAGCACTAGAAAATCCTTAGTGCTAGTCAAGGTAGATACATGCACTATAAATTAAATGGGTATAGGACAACAAGGAAGATCCCATGCTATACTTGTCTTAAACTTAGATCCTTCTTCTAGTCCAAACCTTCAAAGATCTGTTTCTTGATTCACCACGTATAGCTCACCGACTGGACATGATCATAGAGCACCACACAAGCATCCATACAATCATACACGAAGCAAACAATAGATCTAAATTAGAACAGTACACCAAACATAAAATCAAGATGAAAAGTTTGTAAAATGATTCTACGTCTCGCTACGAACACACAGACGCGAAAAGCACTCTAATCGAGCTATAACGAAAAAGTTATGAATTAAACAAGATTTTCTTTAATAAAATAATAGATTAAATCTAACCTTAAATTTCAAAAGTTGAAAATATATTTAACAGTAGGATGAACATGTAGATTACTCAATTACGAATCTAACGCATCTTGAATGGATCAAAACAAAATTAAAACGAAGATTTTATGGTCTAAATAAGACTAGTGGCAAAACTGTAAATAGATGAAAGCGTAATTTGGATCTAACCGAAAAAACTTTGTTTTCAAAAGAAGAAAACGTATTTTGAATCTAACAGAGGGATTTTATGTTTTCTGAAAAAGAAAACGTATTCTGAATCTAGTAGAAAGAAACTACGCTTTCGGAATTGGAAAACGTATTGTGGAAGTGCGCCAAGGACTGCGGGTTATATTACGCGAAACTGTAGGGGCTCCTTTGCAAATAAACTCAACGAAGGGGTATGGGCAATCTTGGACCGTTGGATTGAATCTGGACGTCCCAAATTAGAAAGGAGGGGGAGAGAGAGTCACCGGCCGGAGAAGAAAACCGGCGCGGCGGAGCTCCATTACCGGCGGCGAGAAGCTCCCCGGAGCGCTTGGTTTGTGCCCTAGAGGCCACGGTTTGACGAGCCGGGAGCACAGGTAATAAGAGGAGAAGACGACGAACTCACCTAGGGCCTTCTTATGGTCAACGGTGGGTCTATGGCGTCAGGCAGCCCGGCGACGACGGCGAGAGAAGGAATAGAAAATTTTAATTTACTACACGAGGGATTTTCCAAACCAGGGGCTTCCCTTACGGTAGTTTTGGTGTACTTTGCCCAAGGGGTAGGTACATATTTATAGGAAGGAAAACTCCCCACATCTACATCAAAGAGCAATATGATACTAATTGATATTGCATCCTCTATATTTACTAAGATTGTCTCCAACGGCTCACCTAAAGGGCGACCCATACCCAAAAACGGTGATGCACAGTGTTTTAGCCGGCTCCAACTGAAGACGCAGACGGAGTATGCATTTTGGGTACGAGGCCATCCGGGACGCTTATTTGCGTTCTCTTTCTCGAAGATGCAAAGTCTTCCGCGGCAGCGAGGTGAGCGCCAGCGGGCACCGACGACGCGCGTTCCTCTCCGGGCGCGGGGCTGGGGCTCGGTCCGCCTACACGGTGGCCGTCCACCGGGCCAAGTACCGCTACGCGGCAGCAGAGATGTGGCCGCTGCTGCAATGCGCGCGGGGCGGCGCTCACCGGATCTGCGCGCAGGGAGGGAGGGAGGCCGTGCAGGGGAGGGAGCTCACTGGCGAGGCGGGCCCGATGACGGCAGCGAGGCGGGGAGGGAGGCGGGCGGAGCTCGTCAGGGAGGGAAGTGGGCGGAGCTTGGCGGGGAGGGAGGCGGGTGGCGCTCGCCAGATCTGCGCGCAGGGAGGGAGGGAGGCCGTGCAGGGGAGGGAGCTCGCCGGCGATGCAGGCCTTACGACGATGGCGAGGCGGGGACGGAGGCGGGCTGTTGGAGAAGGAATGTTTTGGGTAGCTGACCTTTTTACTGTGCTGAACTCAGATCCGGGTATAGGTCGCTGATTTGGGGATCGACCGTTGGAGATAGTCTAATAGACCTAAATAATCATTAAAGCCCATTAATAAATAAATGCATGAGCCTTTAGGAATTATTAGGATTATTGCACATGGGCTTTGAGAGTTGGTTGGAAAATGAGATATATTATTTATTTTTGGAATTAATTAATTTCATAAATAAAATAATTCTAGAAAAGTCTAGAATTGATATTTAAGCCACGAAAAATACTCCGAGACCTCCGAAAATTTGGAGAAAATTTCCAGAGACACTTTGAAATATGATGAACCCAAATAAAGTATTTGGATCTCATGAAAAGATTGTTGGAAACTTGGAACATAAAGATTAAGGTGAAGGAGGTAGGAATTAAATTCTAGAAAGAAGCTGGAAAATTCCTAGAGATAGATATTCGTCTCCTAAACATATTTTTAAAAAAAACACATTTTGCACCTACAAACACAAGGTGCGACCGGCATAAATGCAACAAAAATGTTTCTACCTTAAGATAAATTTTAAACTAATGAAAATTTATAATTTTCCCATGTTTTCATCAATATAAAAATATAAAATTAAATCATTTTAGCTCTATTTCAAGAAAAACAAATTTTAGGGTGTTACAAAGATCTCCAGCAAAAATCAGCTCAATCAGAGCAAGTTGCAAAAACGGTCTGAGCTAGTTTCCGAACCGGCTTCACCTAGTTTTTTGCAGATTTCTAGAATTCTCTCCAAGAAAAATTCGAAATAAATTCAAACGAGGTCAAAAATTTTGAAATTCGGCACACGTCTTGACTAACCCATTTTGAATATATCACGAAGAGAACAACTCAAGAAGATCAAAAAATGAATAGAAATTTCAAAATCCCTCTCTCAAATTGGGGTTTTCTCCAATTTCCTTTAAATCAGACATCTTGGTGCTCATGAGGTAAGGGGTCATAGCACCTAGATATCAACCCCAAAAATCCAACAAACTCGGATTCAAGAAACTCAAGAAGTGACCAACAAAATTACCAAAATGGTAGAAAACCAAAGATGGGAGAGACTGATTCCACAAGACCAGAGGTCAACTTGAATGATTAAGGACGAAAACAAGTTTAACAGACCAATTTTAGCCTTCACCCTTCATTCTCCCTCTAACTGATTGGAAAACAAAAACAAGAGGCACTCACCCTCTCTACTGCAGATCTCCTAAACAGTTGAAAAACATTGGCTAGCCGCTGCCTTGGGCAGCCCATCCTCCTATTTACAAAGCTATTACATATTTCCAATCCTGCCATGAAATACTTCCTTAAACCACTTAACCCTAGGGGCATAATGGTCCAAGTTGAGTTATGAATATCAGACGACCATGATCCCTTCACGAAGATGCTTCGCCTCGACGTAGGCTCTCTAGTGATGCCACATGCATGCTGAGATCCTCTCCCCGTGTTTTGAGGCCCAAACCCGGCAAACATGCCGCCACGGTTTTGAGGCCCAAATCACCAAACCCAACTGGAGTCGCGTATCTACCATGCTTCCTCCACGATCTCGAATCATGTGGAGAGAAGAGGCAAGAGAAGATACTAGAAAATAAGTTTGGATACCGAGTTCATGTCTCCACATGAGCAGCACATAGACTTCATGTCTCTCCTATCCAAATATATTAAACAATCTTTCCTAATCAGCAATGGAAACCGAGTTCCGATCTCCAGCATGTATGTTTGACGCTAGCCGATTCTCCATCACCAGCTTGCTTTCTTCGCTCTTTAATATATATTAAGTAGAGAGTAAGATAGAATTTTGTTTATTTCTATGTGTATCTTTTTCTATTTGAGTTAAGGTTCCTATTCAGTTTAGTTAGGATCGGAGAGATCTATTTTGATTAGGATCTTATCTATGTCACATTAAGAACTTATATGTCCAATATGTATATGGACGATCATATGAGCACGGCTTATTACGAGTCCGGGTCACATACACGACCCAATATGTTTTAGAATCGGATTCCGTATCACGCTAGACAAGAGTTATTCTAACTCGTATAAACACAAGTTATATATATAAGTCCGCGCAGATGAAACTCTTCATTGTCCGGTAGTTAGAGGAAGACTGATAAAAAAATGAGCGGACCAAAAAAATAAGCTGAAATTTTACCTCTTTATTATTAATTATTATATTAGATATAGATATAGATATGGATATGGATATGGATATGGATATGGATATGGATATAGATATAGATATAGATATAGATATAGATATAGATATAGATATAGATATAGATATAGATATAGATATAGATATAGATAGGTCTTTATTTTTCTCCATACCTGGACAAAAAAATGGCTGAAATTATACCTTTTTAATCTTCTACTATCTTCTCTTGCCTCTTCTCTCCACGTGTGGAGCACATAGACTTCATGTCTCTCCTATCCAAATATATTAAACAATCTTTCCTAATTAGCGATGGAAACTGAGTTTCAGGTCTCCAGCATGTATGTTTGACGCTAGGCGATTCGCCATTACCAGCTTGCTTTCTTCGCTCTTTAATATTAAGTAGAGAGTAAGATAAAATTTGGTCTATTTCTACGTGTATCTTTTTCTTTTTGAGTTAAGATTCCTATTCACTTTAATCAGCATCGGAGAGATCTATTTAGATTAGGATCCTATCTATGTCACATTAACAACTTATATGTCTAATATGTATATGGACAATCATATGAGCACCGGCTTATGAGTCTGGTTCAGGTACATGACCCAATATGTTTTAAAATCGGACTCCGTATCGTGCTCTACAAGAGTTATTCTAATTCGTATGAGCATAAGTTATATATATAAGTCCAGGCAGAAGAAACTCTCCATTGTCCAGTAGTTAGAGGAAGACGGATCATAAAAATGAACGTACCAAAAAAAATAAGTTGAAATTTTGCCTCTTTATTGTTAATTATTATGTTAGATATAGATATAGATATAGGAAACTGACTAAGTTACAGGTCTCTATTTTTCTCCGTACCCGGACAAAAAAAAAATGGACCGAAATTTTACCTCTTTAATCTTCTACTATCTTCTCTTGCCTCTTCTCTCCACGTGAGCAGCACATAGACTTCATGTATTAAATAATCTTTCCTAATTAGCAATGGAAACTGAGTTCAGATCTCCGGCATGTATGTTTGACGCTAGACGATTCGCCATTACCAGCATGCTTTCTTGGCTCTTTAATATTAATATAAGTAGACAGTACGATAAAATTAGGTCTATTTCTTCGTGTAGCTTTTTCTTTTTGAGTTAAGATTCCTATTCAATTTAATCAGCATGGGAGAGATCTATTTGGATTACGATACTATCTATGTCACATTAAGAACTTATATGTCCAATATGTATATGGACGATTATATGAGCATGGTTTATGAGTCCGGGTCACATATACGATCCAATACGTTTTAGAATTGGACTCCGTATCGCGCTAGACAAGAGTTATTCTAACTCATATGAGCACAAGTTATATATATAAGTCCAGGCGGAAGAAATTCTCCATTGTCTAGTAGTTGGAGGAAGACGGACTAAAAAAATAGATGAATAAAAAAACATAAGCTAGAATTATGCTTCTTTATTATTATTATATTAGGTATAGATGATATAGATATAGATATAGGAAACCGACTAAGTTACAGGTCTTTATTTTTTCCGTACGTGGAAAAAAATGGCTGAAATTTTGTCTCTTTAATCTTTTATACTATCCTCTCTTGCCTCTTCTCTCCACGTGAGGAGCACATAGACTCCATGTCTCTCCTATCCAAATATATTAAACAATCTTTCCTAATCAGCAATGGAAACCGAGTTCGTATTTCCAGCATATATGTTTGACGCTAGCTGATTCGCCATTACCAGCTTGCTTTCTTCGCACTTTAATATTAGGTAGAGAGTAAGATAAAATTTTGTTTATTTGTACATGTATCTTTTTCTATTTGAGTTAAGATTTCTATTCAGTTTAGTTAGGATCGAAGAGATCTATTTGGATTCCGATCCTATCTATTTCACATTAAGAACGTATATGTCCAATATGTATATGGACGATCATACGAGCATGGCTTATGAGTCTAGGTCACATACATGACTTTATGTTTTAGAATCGGACTTCGTATCTCGCTAGACAAGAGTTATTTTAACTAGTATGAGTACAATTTATATATATAAGTCTGGGCTGAATAAACTCTATATTGTCCGATAGTTAGAAAGAGACGGATTAAAACAATGGACGTATAAAAAAATGGGCTGAAATTTTACCTCTTTATTATTAGGCGTAGATTATAACTAGAAACATACCGTAAGTGTTGTTGCTGGAATTGGGGATGCTTTAGAGCAAAATAAGATTATATATAATTACTTATATGAAAAACAAACTATTATAAATTAATATTAGTGAATTACGGGGCATGATGATGTGGACCACTAAATGTTTGTGGGTCTCGCTCACTTAGATATTATAATTGTATGTGCCAGTGGATTTTAATTGTTTCGTGATAGTGCATTGCTGATGTCAGCAACTTACATGTTGACATACAATGCTAACGGAGCTTAGGATTATAAGAGATATCTATACGTCCTGTTAGCCGGCTGTCAATCGGCTGTTTCATGCAACAGTGTGCGAAAATCGAGAAGTAGCCGGCTGTTCCCATCAACTCCTATGTTGTTGCTGGTGCTGCGTAAGCTCGTGCCTACGTGAATCTTGTGCCTGCTACGTGCCTCACCACTACGCTAGCTATTTATAGGAACGGCTGGCGATTGTTTGTAACGGTGGTTTTGTCAGTCGTCTCTATTATACCGTCTCTACAAATTTGCAATTTATAGGAGTAATTGTTTGTAGAGGCGGTTAGCTAGCCGTCCATACAAATCGCATTTGTAGAGAAAGCTAAAAATTTGTCGGACGGCTCTATATCTAGCCGTTCCTATAAATCAATTTTCAAAAATCATGCGTGCGTACACTCCTCTATCAGTGCACCTCACACTCACTTATATGTATATTGCATTTTGGTTCCCCACGTATTATACTAAACCCAGCATAAATTGATTGTTTGAGGCTCTAAACGAATTTAAATGGAAAAGTTGTCAACTATGAAGTTTTATAACTTTTCGAGATCTACAACTTTCATTTTGGTAGTTTCTCCATCCGAGGTCTTTTACAAACTTTGAATTTCAAATTTAAGAAATTCAGATAAAGTTTTCCATATCAAGATGAATTCAAATCAAAAAGTTGTCAACTACAAAGTTTTATAATTTTTTGAGATCTACAATTTTCGTTTTTGCTGTTTGTCCATCCGACGTCGTTTAAAAATTCAAATTTTGAATTTTTGAAAATTCAAACATAGTTTTGGTGGACAAGATGATTTCAAATCAAAAAGTTGTCAACTACAAAGTTTTATAACATTTCAAGATCTACAACTTTTATTTTGGTTGTTTCTCCATCCGAGATCGTTTGAAACATCTAAATTTCAAATTCGAGAAATTCAAATATCGTTAACGTTGACAAAATTAATTCAAATTAAAAAGTTGTCGACTACAAAGTTCTATAACTTTCCAAGATCTACAACTTTTATTTTGGTCATTTGTTCATCCGACATAGTGGTAGTAATATTGTTCACAAATTTTATATTTTCCTCTTATTTGAAGTTGCCATTTTTTAAAATTCAAAATTCAAATAGATAAAACACAGTCACCTAAAAAGATGGATAAAATAATATATCTAAGAATACAATAATTTGATAGAGCATGCTTTTAGAAATTTTTAGGAAAAAAATCATCAAATTTGAAGTTAGTACGAGGGAGAAAGACTAGTTACAAGTTTTGGCTAGAGATTAAAAAGAGAAATCAGAGTTTTCCACCATTTCAAAATTGAATTTCAAATAGCATTTTAAAATAGTAAATGATTTCAAATGAAAAAATTATAAATGACAAAGTTTTATAACTTTTCAAGATCTACAACTTTTATTTTGGTCATTTCTCCATCCGAGGTCGTTTGAAAAAAAAAATCAGTGCTTAATTTTTAATATTTGACATGTAAAATCCGATTTGTAGGGATGGCTGGATATAGAGCCGCCCCTACAAATCGGATCATTTGTAGAGGTGGCTGATAACACCAGCAGCCCCTACAAATCTATTTGTAGGAGCGGCTCATTTGGGAGGCATTTGTAGAGACGACTCAATATAGAGCCGCCCCTTAAAAAAAGGGGGACGTTGCTACAAATCGTTTGTGTAATAGTGCCTTTTACACCATCCCAAATTGACAACATATAAATCGTTTATACAAACTCATCCTAATGTCCAATCGTAGTCACATGTTCCTTGTACTCAACAAGTTGGTTCGACTATGGTCATTTTTTGGCAAAGCAATTTTTAGAGTTTAAAAGATGGTTTGATAGAGAGCTAAGATCTGCCTTGGAAACTAGTGATGATCAAATGCGTAAGGATGGTGGGAGATGCTGATGCTCTTGAAAGGCGGGGAATAAAACATGTTTTCATACAACAAGAATTAAGGCCAGCTACTGTCAAATTGACGACTAGTGAGAAAGAGGAAGAAACGCTTCCAATTGATAAAATTGGCAAGGACAAAATGATAGGTTCATGTATGAATAATAGTTTGGCTATTGCAACAGCCGAGAAAACTAGTAACTATTGCTTGTCTCTAGTACCAAGACAAAAAAGCTTGCCTGTGCAAAAATATAGCAAGAACAGTAAGACGGCTTGGCTTGATTTTAAGGAGGTTCGTATTTTTTCTTCAGAATTTCGTGCCAAAACAACCAATAATCAGTCTGAAAAACAAAGGAAAGGAAGTTTGCTTACCGTTGGTGATATTGTTACGCTACCACAATCCCAAATTACCTCCAAAACTACTAAGGAAAGGACCTAAACCGCCAAGTAAATGATCATACTTGGCCACAAACCGTCAAACAAATTCCGTCAAAGATCACTACACCACAACACCAAGTTTAGCGATGGACGGTTTGACGCTAAAAGCGGCTACAGCGACAGACAATATAACGCTAAAAAGTTATAGCGACAGACTTCTATAGACGCTGTAAGTCCTGTCGCTAAACATCTTTAGCGCCAGACAGTACTTTTAGCGTCAGACAGTCCGTTGCCCTGAATTTTTTTAGCGACAGATAGTCTGCTGCTACTCTTTAGCGACAGATTGCCTCCCAGTACTCTATAGCGACAGACAATTTGAAGTTACAAATATTTTCAGCGACAGATGGTTTGACGAGATCATTTAAATGCATTTAAAAAAATAAAATGCCATTTGGTTGCAAATTAATACAAAAGTAACATCAGTGTGCATATTTCTCATACAAATAGATTCATTCATGACCAAGTCCAAACAGTCACTAAGACATACATATATGGTCAGCCATTACAAACATGAATCAATGATTCATCAATGATAAGTCTACAGTATCAGGTACATGTATCCAAATGAGATCGACTAGCACCTCATTGGCAATGCAGAAAATATGAGTGGATCCACTACAACTACTGTCCACTACAAACCTCATTGGCTCCAGTAGTATCATCAACATGAAGCTCTAAGAGAACATTTGTTTTCCTTGCATTTGGGTTTGTGCAACATCTGCTAGGGATACTTCAAATGCTTGCTTTGAACCAACCATAAAGGTTATAGCATGTTTCCTACAGAGGCAAGGGTAACAAACATTAAAATCAAACTGAACATATGTTAAAAGGGGTCCCATGTACTAGTGAAGTACTTGAACTGAAACAGTCAAGTACACTCAAGGTTCAAGCAAACAAATGAAGATATTAGCAGCCAAGAAATGAGCAGAAAATAGAAGATAATAGCAATCTTTAGTTTGAAAAGCCATCTCCAGGTACTTTAGAATCAGAAATCCGCCTGCTAAAATGATATTTGTAACTTCAGGTTCATATAATCTGAATACTGAAATAATAGTCTCTTTTCCTGGGTGCAAGGACTATTCAAATTGGTGAAGCACTTCAGATGCAAATTGAGGTTAAGAGACAGCTAAATGAACAACTTGAGGTGAGTCACTGACACCACTAAGATAACACTCTTGTTCCAGATTTTTTACTTGGTAGATAAGGTAGGTTGAACAATGGGCTATCCCAAGCATTTTGGCTAGCACAGTCCCAAACTTCTGAAGAGCATAAGGGAAGACAACGATTCCAAATTACTACCCCGAGGACAAAATAATTTACAAACCGGATCTGATTCAGAACCAAACATTTACAAAGCTAAAATGACTTTCAATTTGGAACTGAGGGAGTACAAGCTAATTACCATTTTAGATTAAGCAATAAGATTGTTTGAGCTGAGTCAAGAGATGCACATAGCCATTAGTTATTACAGGGTGAAGAAACAAATAGCCTGTTAAAAAAACAAATATGAAAACAGATCTCTCAAACACTAATTCTATTATTGAACTTCTAAATGTTTGATGAAAATTCCCATTAATGCAAGTCCGCAATCTTCAACAGGTGGCATGCAGCCATTATATGGTCCCTCCGTTCCAAATTATAGTTCTTTTTAGCTTTGTCCTAAGTCAAACTTCTCTAACTTTGTCCAAATTTATAGAAAAATGCATCAACATCTACAATATCAAATTAGTTTCAATGTTTTTAATGGTCCAGCAAAGTCCCCTTATAGTGTCTATAAAATAGAGCTGTGCTGCAGTGATTCTGATCTGAAATTTAAACTGGAAATAGGTGCAAAGGCATCTACAACTACGAATTGAAGCCCAAGGGAAATACCTACAGGCAGTTTTGGAGCAGGCACAAGAGACACTTGGAAAACAGAATTTGGGTCCTGCAAACCTGGAAGATGCAAAAATAAAAATATCACAGTTAGTTTCACAAGTATCAACTGAGCAGCAGGCACCAGCAGAGCAAAGCGCAGGCACAGTTGCCGCCCACCAGTCACTGCCACAGATCCACGGGTGCCAGGCCCTCAACACTAGAAGGCAAACTCAAATTTTGCCAACTTGCAATAGCCAATCCACTAGTACGGAACAATGGGAATAAGAAAGCAAATATGACTAGTCAATTAACTAAGATTGTTGTATGCAATTGTGACACAACATTGCAAAAAAATTAAAAAAATTCTAGTTGAATCCCAATAACTACAAGAACCAAGTAAAGAAAGCTGACACCCAACACTTCTAAGAAAAGCTAGTAATGTTCGCTATACCTGAATTTTAGAGTACAATCATATCTTGAGCAATGCATCAGCAGCAACTACAGCTCTAGAGATAACAACGGTTCGTGCCAAGGATTCTGACTTCCAAGATTCCTGATTTTGTAAACAGTGACAGTACATGAGATAGGCAATACACGACGCAAAAAACAATAATAGAAACGAATTTTTGTATAAATAAGGCACGATTGTTCATTTGATTTTCCTTCTATAGTTCTGTACAGCACGACCATATCAAATTTAAATATGGATGAATCCATTTATATTAGTAACAATATCAAGACCTACACCTGAAACCTAAGCCCAGTAACCAGGCCAATGTGAAGTATTATATGTCATCAACACATGAAACCTAAGCCTAGTAACCAGTTCATGTACTATGCCCAGATCTGTGAGACCAGTAGCCTTCATATGTTGTGTTCTGCATCAAGATGAAGTTTAGTAGCCTAGTAAATTTATCTAGCAGTAAACAGTTACCATTCTCTAATGCAGACTTAGCAGCAGTGAAACTTCTGATTAGATAGAATCATACACATGTACAAAAAGGTACATACCTTTCTGTTTCTGAGGAGATTATCTCTTAGCCGAACACGTTCAACATCTTTTTCTTGTTCGGCATTGAAGGCCTTCAGATTATTCAGATTTTGTTCCTTTAGCTTTATAGCCTAACATTGAGCAGAAGATAAACAGTACTTTCAGTAACTGAGTTGAATTTGGATGATGCGTACTGAGAGCAAAGCAATAAGTAATTTCTACAGAACCTAATCCCTGATTGGCATAGACAATACATTATAAAAATGCCAAATGACTGAAAGATAAGGCATACTTACACATTCACTATACTTCCCATCCAAAAACATATCTGCCAATTTCTAATATATATAGAAGCATAATAAATGGAAACTAATCTTTTCCTAAAAAGATCTAAAACATCTGAAATCCAGCACCATAACATTTCATTTGTGCCATGGTTAGATGTGGGTCATATTCAAGCTGCAAGGTAGCAATCCAGGATGGAAGCCATAATTTAATGCCTGGGTGATGGATAAAGGCAGCTGGGTAGGATTCCAGTCCCACAACGTGCTAGAGGAAGCTGACAAGGCTCTAAGACAACTGGTGGCATAAGGTGAGAAGCAAAGTAATTTTAAACTTATTATCGTGACTCAGTGCAGGACAAACAGTTCAAAGTAAAGATCTGAATGTGACACCACAGAAATTGGAGTGGCCTTGTTTAGGACAGCAAATATCTATTTTTCCACCTTGTTTCATACCAAGCTCACCAAGTGTGTCCAGATAGGACATGGTCTTGTGGATCATTGCCACCAAGTTACAAGTGAGGCCTGGACAAGTATATGCCACTCAACCTTGATCAGTTGGTTTGCTTCTTCCTCATGCCATCAAGACAAGACTAACAAAGAGGCCATGTGGCTGAACCCTGGGAAGACTTAAGAACAACAGGAAATCTAAAACCTTGTCCTATTTCATCCAGCAACCATGAAGGTAGTCAACCATGGCTTTATTAAAATACAAACTGCATTTCATGAAATGTTTAGAGCAAGGAAGTGAGAACTACTTTACTACCATATTGTCTACTATTTCTATTTAGAAATTCCAAGTCCTGTGCTGGGAGCAAAAGTAACTCAGAAAATATGGAAGCATAAATACAGGTCATGAAATCAAGGTTCATATCAGGGTTTCTTTTCCTTGTACTGATTTTGAAAATAACCATCAGGTTGACCTCATAGCTGGCAATATGCTCTCCAGTATATTCATCTCAGAGAAAGAGAAAGAGAAAAGTAGAAAACGAATATATGTGGTTTGGGACTTTAGGTTAAGGATGCTTAGTTGCACCAGCTTTGAGTTTTGACATTTCCAGAATAATGATTAAACAGATCTAGAGTTCAGGGTTTAAACTAAACCAGCGCCAAAGTTGAGGGCCAAAAGTAACCATTCACCTAAATAACACATACTGCTCTTGAAGTTCTTGGAAATAATATGTAATTTACATGAAAACAATATCATTTGATTAAAACTCAATAAAATTGAACAAAATAACTCTACTGAAAGGAAATAGTAAAATGCAAATTAATGTCCATGCAATAAACCACAGTTATTCACAAAGCAATCAACAACACAGTTGGCTGGCTACAGTAGCAAAAAAAGGGAACACAGTTACCTTAGTGTAAGAATCCACTAATGCTAGGTCTTCCTTTCTTCTAAGGCATCATCAAATCTTGATTTGGCTTCCAAGTTCTTTATATGACAGCTACATAGCATAGTAAAGATCTGAAAGTAGGCAGCTATGTAAGGGAGGCATAAACTTGCTATGAACAAAAATGATGAACTGGAAGCTCTTTACTAATCTTAAATCATGGCATAAAAGTATAAATGATATGCAGTGTAATATGCCCTGGTAAGGCCTGAATTTTTTAATTTTTTTTAAAACCACATGGCATAAAAAAACTAAAGAAACGTTCAGGATACCTAGCTGCAAGTCAAGTAAACTACATACCATTATTCTACAGTGCATAAACAGCACCTCTTGCATAACTTTCCCAGTTTATGTTCTCAGGTTTATCAATAAGCAAGGATTGAGGTATAAGAACCACAAAGTGACCTAGAGTATTTCCTAAGCAATAGTATCCCACAGATGAGTTTACACAAATATAGGAAGTACATTAGCCCTTTGCAAGCACAGAATGACCTTTTAGTTTAGTAATTCTAAAAAAAGCTTACCATGTTAACTGCTGGTAGTGCTTCGAGATAATGCAAGCACGGCCGGTGAAAGCGTGGAGCCCAGTGCCGGCGGCCACGGGGACAGAGAGGGAAACTGCGGTGTTGGGACCCGGAGTCATCGTCGGTGGTGCCGTGGAGGGAGCCCGCGGAGATCCTGCGCCGATTCCCCCGGTGGCAGGCTTGGATCCAGCGGTGGTGGAGGCTGTGGCTGCAGGGCCCGGTGACGGTGGCAGCGGAGGGGTCGTCTCAACGGACACCATCAGATCGAGCCTCCTAGGGTTCAGACCTCCTCCTAGATCATGTGGCCCTGTGGCGGCAGCGGCTAGCCCTAGCGGCGGCTGCGGAGGTGCTCCAGTGCCGGCGTTGCTGCAGGTGGTGGTGGTGGCCGCCACGGTGGTCTCCAGCGGCAATGGCTGCAGGGACGGTGTCGGTGTCGGTGGGGGCGGGGATGGCACTTCAGCGCTGGATCCCGCAAGGTCGGTGGCAGCCGCGGCGGCGGGCCCGGCAGCGGTGGCTTGTGGGCGGATCCTGCGGAGGCGCACCGGCGCCAGCGCCGGTGGGGGTGTTGGGGGTGGGAGGGGGAGGGGGAGCGGTGAGGGCGAGCGGCGTGGGGACTGGGGGGCGGGGCGGGCGCGAGGGGATTGGGGAAGAGTCTAGTGTTTGTCACGGTACCGTGGGCCAGGCAAAATTTTGCGCATGAACGGCTTATGGAGACACGTCGCGTGAGCTGAGCGTGGGGCCCTTTTTTTAGCGTCAGATAGAGCAACGCTATATCTGGTTTTAGCGACAGACGGGCTAACGCTAAACATTAACATCTACAGCGACAGACAACAAATCGCTAAATGAGGATTTAGCGTCAGATGGTCTCTGAGTTATCTTTAGCGTCAGATCATCCATCGCCAAATATAATTTTTAGCGTCAGATGTCTGACGGTGAAATGGTGTTGTGGTGTAGTGGATATAGATGACAAAGGAAATTAGTTTCCTTGGAGGTTAGCTGCCAAGAAAATTAGGACGGTACTTAATTAATTTGCCAAAAGAACAAGAAATTATTGCAACTGTTAATTAAATTAGTTTTCTTGACGGCTATCAAACTTTAAGGAAATATTCCTAACCGTCAAGGAAATTAGTTTCCTTGAGGGCCAACAACCTCCAAGAAAATATAGATGGCCAGCAACCTTCAAGAAAATATTCCTAACCATCAAAATTAGTTTCCTCGAGGGCCAGCAACCTCCAGGGAAATATAGAGCAATTGCAAAAAAAAATAATAATAATGAAAGCGGCGCCTCCTAGGATTCAAACCTGTGACCTATATTGCTTCAAATAAAAAGCACTTACCACTACACCTCAAAGCAACTTATGACTAAGTGAATTATTTTTTCTTTTATACTCACTTTGTTGAATCTTGTAATGAATATATGAGATCCTACATGATTTCAAATGTAAAATGTTTGAACTAAAAGGTTTTATGTCTCATTGAATACTATAAGACCTAAAAAAATTTAGTTCAAACTTTTTTACTTTTGAAATCATTTAGGATCTCAAATATTCATTACAAGATATTTGAAATCCTAAACGATTTCAAATGTAAAAAAGTTTGAACTAAAAAGTTTTAGGTCTTATAGTTTTAGGTCTCATCGAATACTATAACTTTACCCCGCAAAAAAAGAATATTATAACTTTGGTTTAGATCATATCTCCATCCAAGGTCATTTGGAAAATTCAAAAATTTTGAATTTTAAAGCTCTGAGAATTTCCTAGGGGGTTTCAAAGTACACCCAAGAAAATATGAATTACCTTGCCAGTTTTGAAGAGCACTCAAGAAAATACGAATTACCTTGGCGGTTTCAAATAACACCCAAGGAAGTTAGCAATTACCTTGGCGGTTTGTAATAACATTCAAGGACACATGGAATTAGCTTGGCGGTTTGGTTTAGTGCTCAAGAATATCCATTTCCTTGGAGCTCTACGTCTGCAGCCAAGAAAAACTACACTTTTCTTGGCAGTTTTGTTTTGGCCCACAAGAAAATCTTTAGCATTCAAGGTAATTCCGCTTGTGGCGGTGTTAGTACCAAAATAGTAGAACATATTGGCCAATTATTTAAACAATCTAGAGAGACTGATAGTAGTAGCAGATTATTAGAGTTAAAGCCTTCCCCGTTGTTTTCTTCAAATTAAATATTGATATAGATAGCTTTCATTATTTTACACTTGGTTTATACTTGGTCTGAAATGACACATAGGAGCTGTAATTATTTTGGATTCAAAGATATAAAAGCGATGTGGAAAACATTAAAGAGGCCTGTTAATAGAAAAATAGAATATCATTCGAGAATATTGGACAATAAAAAGACAAATAAATGTGTAGCCGAATGGGTAGATATCAAATCAAAACACTAACTTTAGAAAAAAAAATACCCACTTCTGCCATTGGATCTATTGTAATTTAGAAAAAAATATACATTGGATCTATTGTAATCCCTGAGAATAGTCATTGGATCTATTGTAATTTAGAAAAAATACCCACCTCTGCCATTGAAAAATATACAAAATAACCCCTAATTTTATATCTAAATTACCCACCTCTATTATTATGAAAGATAATTCAAAATAACATCCTAAATTTGTTTATAAATTACCCACATATGCCATTATGAAGAATAATTCAAAATAACCCACTAAATTTGCATCTAAATTACCTACCTTTGTCATTATGAAACATAATTCAAAATAAACCCTAACTTTACATCTGAATTAGCAACCTTTGCCGGTATGAAAGATAATTTAAAATAACCCACTAACTTTGTATCTAAATTACCACATCTCCCATTATGAAATATAATTTAAAATACCCCTAATGATTTTATAAATTATGCGCCTTTGTCATTATGAAAGATAATGCAAAGTAACCTCTAAGTTTATATTCAACCAACCCATATATGCCTTTATGATAGATAATATAAAGTATTACCTTTATATTTGTATCTACCTCGACCATTGAAAAAAAATAAAAAATATCTCCCAAATCTACGTGTAGATATACGTCATCTTAATAATAAATCAATACCTATAAACTACATATATATTTCTAAATTACAGACTTCTACAACCATAAAATTAAATAACCATAATGCTATGTTTCATCATGTATACCAAGTAAACATGTATATATTATATTAGGGTATATATTTATTTTAATATCTTATGAAACATGGAAAAATGTTCACTTAACAAACCAGCTACCAATAACATGGGTGTTCACTTAAACAACCCACATATTTTAAGTAAACATGTATACGTTAGGATGAACACGGACGATGCCGGTGCAGAGTTTAGATGTAGGAGGAACAAATGTCAATAGGGGCCGGCTCATTTACCCTATAATTATGTAGTAGATTAGCTAGTTCTTTAAGAGTCCTAATTGAAAAAATATCAAAGTTTTAGGGGAATATCTCGGAGAAAAATAATCATCTCCGTCCTAGGTGATTTTTATTTTCTGCCCGGATTATAGTATTTTACAAAGGTATTAGACATAATACCAAACTCCAAACAGGCCATAACTGCTGTCCAAATTCGTGGGGCAAGCTTGTTTCTGCCGAAATCTGTATTTATTTCTTTGGTCCCGTGCACGACGCCCATTCCAGGTGCTCTGAGGATCGGAGGACCCCTACAAACAAAAGAGAGGTCAAGTCGGCGTGGAGTACAGCAGGTGCAAATACAACAGAGAGCAGCTCGCGCGCTTTCCCAAAAGTAAAGCAGGACTGGCCGAGCTAGCTAGGCAACTCCAGCCGTTCTTTGGGGGCCCTCCTCCTAATGCTTGCACTAGCAAATTCTAATCAGGCCACCACCACCAACAGGCCCCTCTTTATTAAACGCAGCGTCCAGAACCATGGTCAAAACAAGTCTAAAACAAGCTGCTAGCTAGCTGTCCTCACGCAACAAGCAGCCAAATGCGTCTCCTTTTGTTACACTTTATTTGCTTGATATGTACATATATAAACCGATATTTTTGTTGGAGCATAGTAGTATGTAAACCCGGAAAAAGTGCATGATATTTTCTGCTTAGCTTCATCCCTGAATGCTGGAGGAGAGCATGAAGAAATATCTGAAGTTTTATGTGTTCTTGAAGACATCGAAAATTATGGAAACAAGCAAGGCCAATGACGTGTGCCGGCCAGTAACGGATCCGCACATATACAGCCGGTACTACTTGAAGCACGTGCCTGGCACACCTCTTCATCATCAGGCAACGCGAGTACGTAACCGCGATCCCCTGTGCCTTGATAACTGTTTCGACATCTTATTACGTGTTTATAGACATATTTTACATGTAATATACAAAGATAACCTCGGATGAACTTATCTCTCATATGCCGTGTTTGAAGCCAAGCAGTGATAAGAAGCTAGCTGCGGTGTTATCTGGTCTAGCTGTCTAGAAAATGTGGGGAAAAAACAAGAAACTGAAAACCCATCATATATCTCTTAGCCCAAATGGTCTTAGCACATGTAAATTGTAAGTTAAGGACTGGTCACAGATATCGTCCATATATAGAGAAAAGAAATGCGCCCTTAGAACATGGCCTTTCATTCACTGTAGAGCTAAGGCTCCTACTATCTTACATGATGTCTGCTAGATCCTACCTAAGTACCTAGCTAGGACACCAACTTGCTGTGCTGTGCAGTGCACAACAATTTTTCATAAATAAAACAGTGCAATGACGAAAAGAATTGTGAAAACAAAAGGAAGTGGATGTTGCATGCCACCTTTATGTCATGCTGATGGTTATCTTGTTTCCTGGCTGGCTTATTCAATCTCCTGGCTGTTGTTGATTAGGACCAATACGGTTGAGTGTGCTATTGGTGTCGTCCAGGGGTCACACACCATACTGCATATGTGCCTTTTCGGTCCTCCAAGGTCTCTGCTACCACTATATAAACCCCCTCCAAGGTCTCTGCTACCAGGCAAGCAACTCGAGTAGTAGTTGTCACCTAGCTCCTCTCTTCGTTCTCATTGAGAAGAAGAATCCAAGTGCTCATAATTAAGCAAGCTACCAGCTTGGCATAGAAATCCTTGGCCAAGCTAGCCTACTGATCTATACAAACTCCTGATCCTCCTCATAAACGCTCATACCATAGCTAAGATCTCCAAATGGCTGGCCTGTCTCTACAGCATCCCATGGCCTTCGCCTTCGGCCTCCTCGGTATATTGTCTATCTATTTTCCTGTTGTTCCTCTTTTTCTTCTTTCATTCTAAGTGTGCTTCCCAGGAAAATGACCCCCTTACTAGATATAGCTAGGAACATCTGTGCTTTGCCAAAACATGGTTACTGTTGTTACATCATCCTAATCCTTCCCATTTAATCCTCCCACCCCCACATGTGTAGAGGAACAAGCTGTTCCCTTTGCTTGTCCTACCATAAACAAGAACTTCATTAAGCTCGTCATTGGGCTGGAAGGAGATATAGATATTTAAATTTTTAGAATAAGGGAAGGAGATATAGACATATAATCTATATGCATGCTATGGTGCCTGTCCATTTAGGGCAGAAAAGAGAAAGAGGAAACAATTAAACAAATTAATGTGGGGGCTCCATCCAGTATCTTTGTTACCTGCCTCGCTCGCCTCTGCCTCTGGTGTGTGTGACATCACAAAGCGCGCACATTAAAGGGCCCAATCGATGGTTATCGAACTTAATTAAAGGCTAGTTGCAACGTACGTACTTGCATGTGTCATGCTCGATGAAGCAAAGAGCTCGATCGAGCTCCCCAGCAGAATTCTTTCTGATGCCTCGCTCGCTCCTTTTTGTTAATTTTGTTTGTTTGCCGGTGCTGTTTGTGTTTGCAGGCAACATCATCTCCTTCATGACCTACCTGGCACCACTGTAAGCCCCCTCCCTCTCTCTCTCTTTCTGTGTCTCTCTCTAGCTAGCTCAGCTGCGTGCGCGAGCTGATCTGACCGTGTGGTTTGGCATGCATGGGACGACGACGACGACGACACAGGCCGACGTTCTACCGGATCTACAAGAGCAAGTCGACGCAGGGGTTCCAGTCGGTGCCGTACGTGGTGGCGCTCTTCAGCGCCATGCTGTGGATCTACTACGCGCTGCTCAAGTCCAACGAGTTCCTGCTCATCACCATCAACTCCGCCGGCTGCGTCATCGAGACCATCTACATCGTCATGTACCTCCTCTACGCGCCCAAGAAGGCAAAGGTCCGTCGTCGTCGTCGTCGTTTGCTCCTTTGGTGTTGATGGTGATGTTCCGGCCGGCCAGCTCATCCTCACCACCCATGCATGCATTCACAGCTGTTCACGGCCAAGATCCTGCTCCTCCTAAACGTGGGCGTGTTCGGGCTCATCCTCCTCCTCACGCTGCTGCTCTCCGCCGGACAGCACCGCGTCGTCGTCCTCGGCTGGGTCTGCGTCGCCTTCTCCGTCAGCGTCTTCGTCGCGCCCCTCAGCATCATCGTGCGTACCCAACAACTAACCATGATATATAGGAGTACCTCTATAGCTAGCTATCATGTGTACTATACGATCGATTGTACGTGTGCATCGATCTGGTCATCAGTCCACTTACGTACAACTCGTCCGTTCTTTGGTGGCTTGGCTTCTGCAGCGTCAGGTGGTGCGCACAAGGAGCGTGGAGTTCATGCCCTTCTCGCTCTCCCTCTCCCTCACCGTCAGCGCCGTCGTCTGGTTCCTCTACGGCCTGCTCATCAAGGACAAATACGTCGCCGTAAGTAAACCAACTAAAGCTAGCTTTATTTCAGCAAGCAAACCGCCGCTGGGGATAAGGAAACAGAGATCACTACTAAAAACTTGTTGTGCGGCTTTTGTTTGTTGCATGCATCATCAGCTGCCAAACGTGCTCGGCTTCAGCTTCGGTGTGGTCCAGATGGGCCTGTACGCGCTCTACCGCAACGCGACGCCCAGGGTGCCAGCCAAGGAGGTGGCCCACGACGACGCCAAGGAGGCGGCGGCGGCGGCGGACGGCACCTTCAAGGTGCCCGGAGAGCATGTGGTGACCATTGCCAAGCTCACCGCGGCGCCACCTGCCGTTGTGGAGCTTATCAAGGGCCCGCAACCCCCGGAGGAGGCCAAGGCCAAGCCGCCGGCCGAGAACGGCACGGCAGCGGCACCGGCAAACGTCCAACGCAACGCCGTCGCCGACCAAGTCTAGAATCCTCTCTCAAAACATGCGTATGATGTGTATCCGGGTAGGTCATAAATTAAGGCCGCACGCGAAGTGGGCAAGCCGTGTGTGTGCCTGCGCAGTACTGGCACTACGTACACGCACGCGCGCGCACATGATCGAGCTGCTGTGAAAGGGATGAAGACGAGACTGAGAGAAGCAGAAACGGGCTAGGTCTCGCCCCGGGTCGTGTAGTTTGCGTCTGTTGCTGCTGCTGCTGTTCATTTCGTTGTCGCCCATTGCATGTATTAATTTTATTAGCTTGTTATTACTTCTTGGCAATTAGCGTGTCCGTCACCTTCCATGTAATAAGAATATATACAAATGGTCCTATTAAAGCTAAAATTCCTTTTTCTGTCAAAGTGATTTATCTAGTATTTGGAGTTTCGTTAATTATGCTGTATATATTTCACATGTTTTTTTTAAACCCTAAAAAGATCTAGGGATTTGATAGCGTGTGTGCGGACCTCCACTTTGGCGATGAAGCACAATTATTAGGAGCAACGTCCTTCTTCCGCCTTTTCTGCATTTCTTCCGGGCCAAAACTCCAAAATAGCGTGGGCTTTTAATTTGGCAGGTTTCCTTGTCTACTAGTATACTACTACTTCACATGTTTGGCCCCTTTTCTAACGGAACACGCCTTTAATTTCATTTCACAGAGCATTGTGGCATGAGTTTACAAGACAAATTTTTGTTGCCACGCAAAATCAATATACATGCAGATGCTTCTGTACGTGTCACTGTTTAGTACTCCCTCCGTTCTAATATAAATTATAAGTCGCTTTGACTTTTTTTAACACAACCATTTCGCTATGCATCTAGATATAATAATATGTTTGATATGTTGGAAAACTAGGTTTCCAGCAGGAGGGACATGGAGAGCCTTCGCCTAGGCGATTGCCCTGGGCGAAGGTGTGGAAAGTGGAAACTGGAAGGTGGGCCTAAGCTCGATTAAGGTTTCATAAATGCATTTTCCCAACCACCTTTACACAGGGTCTGGTTCTCTTTTATAGAGCACTGTTTGCTACAACCTACTTTTACATTTCTACCCCTGACAGCTAGGGTACATTCCAGGTATATCCCTACAATAGTTACAACCACTAGGGGCAAGGTGGGTCTACTCCTCTCGCACCGCCTTTTCTTTATGGGCCTTAGCTGCGAGTTCGTGGGAGGCCCATATCTGGCCTAGGGTGATAGCGCAACATGTTCTTCTTGTCGGCGGAGGCTGCTTGGCACTCCCAGCCTCCGCCGCATCCGCCCGAGCTTCTGGCGACCTTCACCTCCGCGTGGGAGCCTTCGCCAGGCACAGCCTCCATGGCAAAGGCAACTGCCTGTCTTCGCCTTCGTGTGGTAGCCTTCGCCGGGCGCGGCCTCCATGGCGAAGGCAACTGCCTATCTTCCCTGCAATACACTCATACATCTTGTTAGCGTTAGTTTCCCTTACTTGTCGTGATCTTTGGCCTCCACTGCTCGTAACCGTGTCCCAACAGTTCCCTCCTTGAGGGCATGGTCTAACGTAGTCGGCCCGTGCTCCTCAATTTTATTCAAGGTTATTGAGTTGCGGAGGCTTCCCCCCTCCCCCCCTTGGACGCGTTGTGTTAGACCTCTTCCTTTTTACGTGCTGACTTTTGATTGGACGCGATGGCTCTAGAACCGACGCACTGCGGAGCGGACGCGACTGTTGGACATGGAAGTTGAAGATCCGGTTCGTTGGCTATATAAGGGTGGGGGTAGGTGAAGGCTCCCCCCTCCCCATCTGAGCCATCGCTTCGCTACCATCGCTTTCTGAGTTCTTCCTTTCTGCTTAGCCTTCGCTTAATTGGTGCTTGCCTTCGCTTCCTTTCTGCTATTCCTAAGTCTTGGAAGTGGCTTCGCCTATTAGTCCTCCTCCCAACGGGCTACTTTCTTTGGTCCGTATCACCGTCTTCTCGACGTTAGGGCGAGTGGGTAGTCTACGCGCTTTGAAGAGTGTATGGTTACTAGTGCGGAGGTGCTAGGGCTTGAGGAAGAACTTTCTAGAGTTGAGGCTTCCATCGCCGACTTGATAACTGCGGAGGAGGCAGGAGACATGGCCGGCTCATCCAGGACATGGGATTTTGGGCCTTCGCTCATGACGAAGGATATGATTGAGGAGTTGCGGAAGCTGGATTGTTTTGGTAATGCTAAGGTGAAGCCCCCGCATGGAGAGATGATTCCTAAGCCGCAGGCTACTGACGCCGCGGTTTTCAAGTATTTTTCCTTTGCGGCCCGTTTCATCCATCAGGTTATTGAGGCTTTTGAGGTACAACTGCACCACCTTACCCCCAATGGTATTGTTACTTTGAGCAAGTTCTGCTAGGCCTGTTTATCTTATGGTGCGGAGCCCAATATTGGTACCTTTTGCGAGTACTATGAGCTCTAGCGCCAACCTAAGCGAGTGGGCAAATGCCAGTTGGTAGCCTAGTATGGTAGCTACACTTTCAAGCCAAAGAGGAATCAGAAGGGCAAAAAGTTGGAAATTTCTTTTGCCCAAAAGAACAAGTGGTCGAAGGATTGGATGCAGTATTGGTTTTATGTGAGGACTGGCGTCCTGACCTCCACTAGTGAAGATGGGAGAAAGAATACATGGTATCTGTTGGCTTCTGTGATGACTCCTATGAAGCCTTCAACACAAGGTACTCTAGGATCGGGGACTATTGAGGGTCACGAAGCCTACGGTAGGGCTTTTGCTTTGGTTGCCGGTACTCAGGAGGCCGGGATCTGGTGGAGGAAACGGTGGCGGCGAACTGTTGGCCGCTTGGTAGGAGAATGCCTGCCATGACTATTGAGATGGTACACCTTCCTATTTTTAGCGAAGGTGTTAGGGTTCCCTTCCCCTAGTTCGGTTTTCAGCGGAAGGAGGGCAGAGTTGCTGAGAAATTTGTCAGGTCTGTTGAGGTAGGGGCACGTGAGATACTTGGCGAAATGTCAGATAAGGAGTACCTAGCACGCAGAGCTGTCGCCGGTACTATGCCCCGCCTTAATAGGGTTTTTGAAGAGTTTGGGATTCATCATGAGGAACACGATGTGCCTGCGAAGGTGCATTAATCCTTTGAAGACAAGGCGAAGAAATCTGCCACCAAGAACACCACCACTGTGGCCAAGGCGAAGAAAAGAAAGGGGGCTAGTGCGTCTAAGGCTATCAGCAAGAAATAGAAGACCGCGGCCGCTTATGTCGCTGCCTCCGCTGCTGCCTCTGCTAGGGTCGATGAGGTGGTTGCGAAGAATGTTGGCGGAGGCTCGGCTTCCATGGGTGCTGGGATGGAAGCCGAGCATTCCGCCACCTCCACCGATCTTGGCGGCGATACTTTTGTTGGGGCTGCTCTCCAAGGAATGGGTGGTGGTGCTACTACTGAAGCCTCCGTCATGGCGCCAATGCCCGGTGTTTTGGGCGATGATTCGTCCAGCTCCAAGGGCGAGGATGATGGTGGTGGTGATGCCTCCCCCTCAAAAGACACTAAAGTTGGGAGTGCGGACTGCCGCCCTACGAAGGCTCCTCTAGTTGAGGTGTCTGAAGATGAATTAGAACAAGGATCTCTTATGGCGCGGCCTTCGAACCCGATGCCCCCGGTTGGTTCTCGTTGGGAGGAAGACAGAGAGATGGATGTGGCACAATGCACTCTATTCTCAAGTGAGTGTTCTCTGGCTTTTTACTCCCCTTTTTTATGTTTTAGCCTTGTGCCTGTACTTAAGCTTTTGTTGTTTGTGCTTTGTCAGGTGACCTGGCCAAAGCTATGGCGACTCCCATGCCTGGGGAGATGCCTTCGGCGGCTGGGCTGGACCTTGCCCGGGTCAGATTGGGTGTCGTCCCCCGGGCACCTCTTTTGGCGAGGGGTGCAGGACCTTCAGACCCTAGCCAAGCCGGCGGCAAAGGTCTGATTGTTGCTGACTTGTCTTTATTGTGTTTGCTCGTTGTCGCTTATACTTGTTTATCGGTTTCCTTTTTAGGAGGCTCTGCTGATACATTAAGTTGGTGGGTCGAACACCTTCATGATCTCTACACAGAGATAGGAGGTTAATTGTGACCTTCGCTTTTTGATATGTATTTTTGACTTACGTTGCTTATATTTTGATTTTCTTGATAGGCCGGTGTAAGGTCGAGATGGCGGACTAGAGGGGGGTGAATAGTCCATTCTAAAATTAATCACGTCGGCTAACCGAAACAAGTGCGGAATTAAAACTATTGGTCTCGCCAAGACTATACCCCTCTATTTATGTTCTCTAGCACCTTCCAAAGATACTAATTAAGCAACAAAGGTGCTGGGCTAACTAGAGCTCACCTAACCAATTCTAGGAGCAAGGTCACACAAACCTATGCCACTAGTATTTCAAGCAATGAGGGAGCTCCTACGCATGCTAGTAAGCAAAAGCACAAATGCAACTAAGCTCACTAGCAATGCTCAATAACAAGGCAACCAATGCCAAATTAGAGAGCGCAAATACTTAGCTACACAAACTAAGCAAAGTGACTAACAAGGTTACACAAACTAAATTAGCCACGCAAGGGAGCTACTTCTATGCTACACAAGCAAGAAGGTAACTAGTGAGCTACACAAGCTAACTAATTACAAGAGCAACTACACAAGCACAATGTATATAAAAGTAATCACAAGCTTGTGTAAGGGGATTGCAAACCAACGGGAAGAACAAGGTTGACACAGTGTGGGGATATTAACCCCTATACCCTTATGGCTAAGATTGGGCCGGCCCGGATCAGTGGGTCCGGTCCACCAAAAGACGACGCGCAGCCCGACCAACCTGTTCGGAGTCCCGCGCAAGGAGTCAAGATAGATTTGGCGATCAAGCAAGATCTCGGTCGGTTAGAATAGGAATCCTTATCTGGTCACCTATGGCAATTGTAACTAACTAGGATTAGTTTTCATATCTGTAACCCTACCCCTCGGACTATATAAGGCGGGCAGGGGACCCCTCTAAAAAACATCTCTCATTGACATACAACAATACAATCAGATGCAGGATGTAGGTATTACGCCTTCTCGGCGGCCGAACCTGGATAAAACCTCCTGTGTCTTGCGTCACCATCTTGTTTGTGGCTTGCGCATCTGTCTACCGACAATCTACTACCTTGGGCATACCCCTGGGTAGACTGCCAATCATATTTCGTCGACAGTGGCGCGCCAGGTGGGGGGTGTGCGTACTGCTCTCCAAGCGAACAAGATGGTCATCATCCCCGGCTTCATGGCTACGCCGAACAGCCTCACGTTCACCATAGGTCATATCACCTGGACCACCGGCTTCGACAGCTTCATCGCCACGATCACGAAGGAGGCGCGGATTCAATCTGCGTCGACCGCTGCTTCACCTGCATCGGCTACGGCTCCGACCATGGTGCATACGGCTCTGACCACGGTGGATCTGACTCCGACCACGCCCGCATCGCTTTCAGCCATGCCGACAATCCGTCATTCGCTTCCCCGCTACAAACGGAGGTAGATCGACAACACCGACCTGCTCGACTCCATCGATTGGGTTGGCACCAAGCTCGCTGAAACCCTAGCTCTGGTAAGTTCAATTCAAATTGGACCTAATGAGCACGTAACCGCTTCCCACAATAGATCTACCCGACCGGCTTGGGCCAGTCATCCTACACGACTTGGTACATATCTCGTGGTCATATCTACTCCTGAAGGGCGCTCCGCTCGTCGCCGGCCAGCCTCCGCCACGGGTCTCCAACTCTCCAAGTACGAAGCCTTGATGGAGAACTACCAGGCCCAGCCCTACGGCCTGCGAAACGCTGCCTCCAACTACGCGTGTAATATACAACGCCGCTTGGATCTGTGTCGACCTCAGTCGAAGCCGCGAAATTTTGTGAACATGGTCCGGATTGAGGATTATCAAGAAGGATCCGTCCACACAGTCCAAGAGGGTGACTCCAGCTCCTCGTCTGGCATCGCATCCAATGCCTCCGACCACACTGAGCTCCAGTGTCATGATGATGAAGGCGTCGAATACGATCAGGATATCCCAGACCACGCCCCAGGGTACCCACAATTCCCGTCCTTCCCACCAAGACGAGGGGATTTGATCAATGTTGTCAGTAATGATGAACCACCAGCAGTCGGTGAAACAGAACAGGAAAGGATTGCACGTGAAGCACGTAATATTGACCGGTTTAATCGCCAACAAATCGAAGCTGAAGCAGAAGAGGACGCACGACGCATAAGGGTCCAGCCACACGACCTCAACAATGCTTTCGACAGGGTGGGGGACAAACAGGTCTTTAGGACCCCAAGCGCCAACGTAGCCGTCGCTATGGCGACAATGCAATGGCTACCCAATACCCCGGAAACTCAGGCAGTTCGCGATGAAATACAAGCCTATCTGACGGCTGCTATGGACCAGACCGTAGAGATTGTAAATCAAGCCCGGGCTCCCTCCGTCTCAGTCGAGTCAAGCCACAGCCGCCAGTACTCATGCCGCTCACAGCCACCCGACCTACGTGGCTCGCGCAACAATGACCCATCAGATAACCGTCAAGGCAGAAACGGCGGCCATGATGGCGATCGAGATGACAACCGCCGTTGACAGGACAATCGCCGCAACGTCCGAGACGACAGCCGCCGTGACAACCACGGTTGCAGGGCTAATCTGGATGGCAACTGAGATCGCCGCGATGGCAATAACGATCTCCACCACTACCTCAGAGGACGTGATCTGCGTGATCGCATCAACCAGAGAGCCAACGATCGTGCATCCCACGAGAGCTATCGCCGTATGGAATATGATACTGCCCACGACCCGCCGGGATTGAAGCAGTTTACTCTGCACCTTCGCCAAGTCATATGGCCCAAGAACTTCAAGCTCGAAAAACTTCAGAAGTATGACGGCAAGGAGAACCCCGAATTATGGGTCATGCTCTACGAAACCACGTGCAGATCAGCCATGGCTGACGAGCACGTCATGTCTAACTACTTTCCAGTAGCTGTTGGTCATGCAGGTCACCAGTGGCTGGTCAGCTTGCCGACGAACTACTTCGATTCCTGGCAAGAACTCAGGCAAGCTTTCATCGACAACTTCATTGCCACTTGCGAGCAACCCGGCAACAAATATGATCTGCAGCGGATTCGAGACCGGAAAGATGAGCCGCTGCGCGAGTACGTCCAGTGTTTCTCGGAGATGCGCATCAAGGTCCTATCAATATCCGACAGCGAGGCAATCGAGGCTTTCATCACTGGCCTCCGCTTCCATGACGCTCTAAGGGACAAGCTCCTTCACAAGAGGCCTGAGTCGGTCACAGCGCTCCTGGCCACCGCTAAGAAATATGCGGACGCCGACGACGCTAAAAAGATAATTATCGAAGAAGCAGCAAGGGTTCCGCGCTTCGACCACCCCCCACACAGCGACAACTACCGCGGCAATCGTGGTCGGAGCGACAATTTTGACCGCCGCAACCAGCGCAACAACTCCCACGATCACCGCGACCAACGTAATCAGCGACGTAACCGCCGTGACGATTACAGGGGCAAGCGTGCTCGGGAAGACGATGGCGAAGTCAACACCGTCAAAAAAGGGGGCGGGCGTCATAACTACGAAGAAGATTACGCCAAAGCATTGAAGGGGCCCTGCCAGCTCCATCCCAAGTCAAACCACACCATGGAGAACTGTCGCGTTCTCAAGTCTATCTACACACGTCAACAGGCTCCGGACATGTCCGACAAGCCTAACGATGCAGGGGAACAGCGTAACGAGGACAACGACGATGACGACGTAGATCCCCGTCACAAGTACGTCAAGCCAACCGATCGCGTACACACCATCATTGGAGGCAAAGTGTTCATCGAGACCAAGCGAGAACGCAAGCTGCTCGCCCGTGCTTGCTTGAACGTGGCCAACACCGACAACCTTATCGCCGATCCACGGCTCCCTCCTTGGTCTCACCGTGAGATCTCCTTCAGCAGAAAAGACCAATGGGCCGCAATACCGAAGCCAGGATGTTTTCCCCTGGTCCTTGATCCTTGTATCAACAAAGTTCAATTCGATAGAGTGCTGATTGATGGCGGCAGCTCCATCGATATACTGTTCAAGAATAGTCTGCCGGCCCTGAAGATAACCCAGGTGGATCTCAAGCCATACGAGGCATAGTTCTGGGGTGTTCTCCCCGGACAGAGCTCTACACCTCTTGGGCAGATCACGTTACCTATGCAGTTCAGGACCCCAGACCACTTCCGCACTGACTACGTCAACTTCGTGGTCGCTGACTCCGACGGTACCTACCATGCTATCCTGGGTCGACCATCGCTCACCAAGTTCATGGCCATACCTCATTATAGGTATCTGGTGCTGAAGATGCCTACCGAGAAGGGAGTTCTAACTCTCAGGGGCAATGTATACGCAGCTTATACCTACGAGGACGATAGCTTTAGAGTAGCAGAGGCTCACGACCTCTCTATTCGCATGACCGCGACCATGCTCGATGCCAGGAAGACCTCGGCCGACCACCTGGAGATCCCAGAGCTCGAGGCTCCACGCAAGAACACTAAGTTCAAGGAGCACAAGGTGATCCAGCTGGTCGACGGCAATCCCAGCAAAACGGCCCTTATCGGGGCCAACCTGGATCCCAAATAGGAAGACGCGCTCTTTAGGTTTTTGAGGAGCAACGTGGATGTGTTCGCATGGAAACCTGCTGACATGCCCGGTGTACCTCGGAACTTGATCGAGCACTCCTTGAATGTTAACGGCAAGGCCAAACCTATCAAGCAGAAGCTACGACGGTTCGCTCGCAACAAGAAGGAGGCGATTAGGGTAGAAGTTACATGGCTTTTGGCAGCCGGATTTATTAAAGAAGTGTATCATCCGGAGTGGTTATCAACCCGGTTCTTGTATGCAAAAAGAATAATGAATGGAGAATGTGCGTTGATTATACTAATCTCAACAAACACTACCCTAAGGACCCCTTCGGCTTACCTCGCATAGACGAGGTCATAGATTCAACCGCCGGTTGCGAGCTGCTTTCCTTTCTCGATTGCTACTCTGGTTATCACTAGATCGCTCTCAAAAAGGACGACCAGATCAAGACATCTTTTATCACACCTTTCGGCGCCTACTGCTACACGACCATGTCGTTTGGGCTCAAAAATGCCAGGGCTACCTACCAACGCACTATACAGGCTTGCCTCAAAGACGAAATAAAAGACGACCTCGTCGAGGCTTATGTTGATGATGTTGTTGTCAAAACCAAGGAAGTGCATACCCTTGTTGACAACCTAGAACGCACCTTTGCAGCCCTTAACACATTCCAATGGAAATTAAACCCAAAGAAGTGTATCTTTGGTGTTCCTTCCGGCATACTACTTGGCAACGTCGTCAGTCACGACGGCATACGCCCTAACCCGGAGAAAGTCAAAGCTGTCTTGGACATGAAGCCGCCCAAAAAGGTGAAGGATGTTCAGAAGCTTACCGGATGCATGGCTGCTCTCAGCCGTTTCATATGAAGATTAGGCGAAAAGGGATTACCGTTCTTTAAACTGCTCAAAGCATCCGAGAAGTATGAGTGGTCGGAGGAAGCAGACGCTGCCTTCACACAGCTGAAACAATACCTTACATCACCTCCGGTCCTCACTGCTCCTAGAGAAGACGAAACACTCCTGCTTTACATTGCGGCAACTAATCGAGTGGTTTCCACTGCCATGGTGGTCGAACGCGATGAGCCCGGCCATGTCTACAAGGTACAGTGCCCAATCTATTTCATCAGTGAGGTGCTCAATGAATCCAAGACCAGGTACCCACAGATCCAGAAATTGATCTATGCCATACTGATAACATCCTGAAAGTTGAAACATTACTTCGACGGATATCGTGTGGTGGTCATGACTGAGTATCCTCTGCGAGACATAATTAGCAACAAGGACGCGAACGGACGCATTGTCAAGTGGGCAATGGAGCTATGCCCTTTTTCCCTAGAATTCGCAAGCCGTACTATGATCAAGTCTCAGGCACTCGTCGATTTCATCGTTGAGTGGACAGACTTAAGCATGCCTACCTCTCAGGGGCCCAACGAGTGTTGGAAGATGTACTTCGACGGTTCCCTCAACATCGACGGCGTAGGAGCAGGAGTCCTTTTCGTGTCGCCGTCCAAGGAGCAGCTTCGGTACGTCCTTAGGATTCATTTCCCAGCATCTAATAATGCCGCTGAATACGAAGCATGCCTACATGGTTTGCGCATTGCGGTTGAGCTCGACGTGAAACATCTCTATGTCTACGGAGACTCAGCTCTGGTCATCAACCAACTCAACAAGGACTAGGACACGACCAGTGAAAGGATGGATGCATACTGCAAGTCAATCAGAAAGCTGGAAGGCAGGTTTTATGGCATCGAGTACACACATGTGGTCCAGGACAAAAATCAAGCAGCAGATGCGTTGTCCAAGTTAGGATCATCCCGAGCCAAAGTCCCACATGGAATATTCGTCCAAGACCTGCTCACGCCTTCCATTGAGGAGGAAGATCCCACGGTCGACAAGCCTCTAGACAAGCAATTGATGGCTACGGTTCCGGTGTCGAGCACCGTTGAGCCATCTCCGACCACGCATGAGCCTGACTGGAGAGAACCTTTCATCAAGTACCTGACAGATGGCAGCGGTTATACCGATCGGACAGAAAACGAGCGCCTGATGCATCGCAGTAAGCAGTATCTGCTCGTCGATGGCAAGTTATGGCGCAAGAACGCAAAGGAGGAAATCTTGATGAAGTGTATAACCCAGGAGAACGGCGAACGTCTCCTGGACCAAATCCACTCCGGCTCCTGTGGCAACCACGCAGCCTCGAGAACGCTGGTCGGTAAGGCTTTCCGAGCAGGGTTCTATTGGCCGTCAGCAGTAGCTGACGTAGAGAAGCTAGTCCACCACTGTGATGGTTGTTAGTTCTTCGCTAAGAGAATCCACATACCAGCACATGAGATCCAGACAATACCAGCCTCTTGGCCCTTCGCATGCTGAGGACTGGATATGATCGGGCCTTTCAAACCAGCTCCTGGGAAATTTACATGCGTCTTTGTGCTGATCGACAAATTTTCTAAGTGGATAGAATACATGCCTCTGGTACAGGCATCCTCAGAAAAGGCTGTCACATTCCTCGACCAAGTCATCCACCGCTTCGGCATACCCAACAGCATCATCACTGATCTGGGCACTCAGTTCACCGGGAACGCTTTTTGGGACTTCTGCGATGAAAGGAGCATAGTAGTAAAATACGTCTCGGTGGCGCACCCAAGAGCTAATGGACAAGTCGAGCGGGCAAATGGAATGATTTTGGACACATTGAAGAAGAGGATGTACAGAGAAAATGACAAAGCTCCCGGAAGATGGCTCAAAGAGTTACTAGCCGTGGTCTGGGGCCTCAGAACTCAGCCCAGTCGTAACACCAGCGTCTCACCGTACTTCATGGTTTACGGCGCCGAGGCAGTCCTCCCAGCAGATATAGCTTTCAGATTAGCATGGGTAGAGAACTTTGATGAAGGCAAGGTCAATGAAGTACGGGAGCTAGAAGTGAATAGCGCAGAAGAGAAGCGGCTCGATTCTTGTATACGTACGGCCAAATACCTAGCTGTTTTGCGCAGGTACTACAACAAGAATGTTAAAGAGCGGTTTTTCGTGGTCGGGGACCTGGTCCTGAAGTGGAAGACGAACCAGGCCAGTGTTCATAAACTCGCAACCCTATGGGAGGGGCCCTTCATGATCAAGGAAGTCACACGACCAACATCTTACAGGTTAGCTCACCTGGACGGTACGGACGTACCAAACTCGTGGCACATCGACAAGCTTAGACGTTTCTATGCTTAACCACTGAGATATGTACTCCTTTTGTACTT
Source organism: Miscanthus lutarioriparius (assembly GCA_904845875.1). Taxonomy (NCBI): domain Eukaryota; kingdom Viridiplantae; phylum Streptophyta; class Magnoliopsida; order Poales; family Poaceae; genus Miscanthus; species Miscanthus lutarioriparius. The sequence continues at coordinate 58,607,409 of CAJGYO010000010.1, forward strand.
TTGATTTACTTCAATAAAGCTATTATGATTTCTTCAACCACTCTAATGTGTCACTTCGAATTTTATGGTTGTTCTAACTTAGCCAGTAAAAGCCGACCACCATTCTTTCTACGGTTTTCGGAGCAGGCCCTATCTCCTATTCCTCCCAACACGTGCATGGGATCCGTTCTCTACGTTACGGGTGATCGGCAGGTCCCCCCTGGTTTGACTTGTCCGCGTCAACGTGTGCACAGGTCACGCACCTTACACTACGACCACATGGCAAACTAGGGCCGTACAAACTTCTCGGGATGACGTGTCAAGCAAAATGGTACAACTAAACAGAACGTTAACATGTTCTCACTTAGTTACACCAACATGAGTATCAAGCTTAAATACGTTTTATACAAAACAAACAAGCTTATGATGATATACAGTTACGTTATTACAAGCTTGCCTGAAGAGGCTCAAGTTTACAATAACACAACTATGTCCTCCTTCTACAGCTCTAAGCCTATTCCATTGGCTAGTCGGGGCGCGCGGCACCTACTGCTCGCTGTTTCCGATATCCTACTCAAGTCTCGGGGACTCCTGTGCTGGTCGAGCTGAAGAGGATGGCCCCGTCGATGCCTGGTTGGTCGAGACCGTAGGCTTCGTCGGTTGGCTTGCAACTGATGGCGTTTCCAGTTGACTTGTCGATGGCGCACCTTGTACAGGTGCTGTCCCACCTCCACACAGGTTAATATCGCCAATTATCTTTGACGACAGGTCCAGCTGGGCCATCCAAAGCTCCTCAGCCTTGTCTGAGTCTACCTCCTTTGGGTACCTAGCCTCCAGGCGCTTGAGATCGATCAGGGGGTAGTGGGCACGCACCATGCTTAGCACATGTGCACCCGTGTACTCAACCGCTTCCTTCACGAACTCTTGGAACCAACTCCATGCCTTTCGGCACCTCTTGACCAGTCCGAGCTCCAGCATCCTTGGCGTTTCCTCTGTAAGCGCTGGATCGATAAGGTTGAGGACGGGCAAAATGCCAGTTGCCACTTCCTGGCACCGGTTCTTCCATGTGTCCCGATCCTCGGTGGTCTCTAGGCATCGCGTCTTCCAGCCGTCACGATCTTTAATCACATCTTCTAGATGTTTCTTGGCATTGATTTTTAAAACTGCAACCCATACAAGACATCAGAATGTAACGGCATGACAAGATAGGGCGGGCAACAGAATGAGCAAGGTGGTCTGGAACACTTACTTTTCAGTTCCTCCTTCATCTTAGTTGCGCGGTCTCGGAGTTTAGACTAGTCGCGCGCCAGTTTCTCGTTGTCCTCCTTCAGGCGACCACACTCTGCGGTCACACTTATATTCTCCTCTTGGAGGCGGGTTACTTTGGCTTCTAATCCTACACTACAGCTGTCACTACCAACAATGGAACAACGCGTGTCATGCGCTTGCTGTGATAAAACGACAACTTACTTGTTTTTTCCTGCTCTTTGTTACTGAGCTGGACGACCAGATTCTGGTTTTTTGTATCTTGTTCCGTCCTCTCCCGATCGGCGGCTTCAAGCTGGCGGCGCAAGCATTCCACCTCGGCCGCCAGTTCTCTATGGTTTGCCGTGATTCCCTCAATCTGGTCAAAGCACCTTTTTCGATACCTTGCGGTCTTCATCAAGTCCTGCATATAAACAAGCTAAGTCAGACAGTTCGACTAAATGGCAGGATCAAGTGGTCAAGCCAAACATACCTGAACTTCTATCACCAGACATTTTGCCGCTCGTTCAACTTTTAGGTTCTCTTCGACCTCTGGGATTTCCTCATGCATAACCCACTCGTCATTCCGCCGGCGCGACACATATACATGTTGTCGTTTGTCTTGGGGATGGCCCAGGATCTCTTCTACTTCATCCTCCTTGGCCTCTTGTTCAGGAGGCGGCGCTGGTCTGGAGTTCGTAGTCTCTGCGACCACTATGGCTTTCCCACGAGCCGTAGCATCGGCAAGTGTGCTTTTTGCCACCTTCGGCTGCTGCTCCTCGGCTTGGTCCGGTCCCCTTGGCGCCGAGGTATCCTCCTCAGCAGGGGTAGTGCTCAGAGCACTAGTACTTGGCTCGGCTCTCTCCTCGACCAGCTGCTCGGGGACTGCTATCTGGCTGCTCGTCTGCTGAGGTTCTGGTGGATTTTCTTCTACAGGTTCCTCCACATCCGGCTGCTGGGCAGTTCTTTCTGTCATTGCTGGCGAAGCCGTGCCGCACCTGGCCAGCTGGTCAGGATTTTTGGTGGACGCCGACCTAATATATCAGAGATATGTTCAGAAAACAATAGTATTCAATACAAATTATAAGCTTACATCAAGGTTGCAAATACTTACAGCTCGGAAGCACGGAATGACGTGGCGAAGGAGCGTCTCTTCGACCGTGCTTGCTCCACGTGCTCGGCGGTTTCCACTGGGTCTTTTTCCGCGACCAGTACTAGTGTCGGGGCCTAGTGTTTGACCCCTTTGCCGCTTGTCATCTGTGTTGCAGTGGTCAGTGATGCAATCCCTGCTGACACAGAGGAGCCACCCTGCTCCGTCAACTCCAGTTGTCTCCTCCTCTTTCGAGGGACGAGTCGGAAGATGTCTGCATCCTCTGTTTCATCATCCGACAGAGGGAAGATGGCCTAACAACGTTTTTTGGCCACCGGCCGCTTGCCAGCAGCCCTGGCCGTTGCCTCCTCTCCAACCCCAAGTACGACCCAGTCGACGTCTTCGGCCCTGTCACTGGTCTGGGGGGTTGGGCCAGCAACTTATGGCCAATCCACACCAGGGGGTGGAGACACGAACACTGATGCCCTGTCATGACCATTACTCTGGGAAACATAAAGGCGACAACACAGTCAATTTTTGTTACAACATAACTCTACAGGTACAAGGAAGCATAATTTACCTTTGGGGGAGGTCGAGCCAGCTTGAAGGCATGCTCGATGTCGTTTAACCTGACATAATTGGGATCTGCTACGTTGAATAGCTCCCCAATCCTGGCCTTGACTTCAATTTTGTCAAGCGCTTCCTTTCTGGTCCTCGTTGGATCTGCGCTTCCCTGGTACTCGTAACCAGAATGTACCCTCTTCTGGTAGGGCTGGATCCTTCGACTGATGAAGTTTCTGACCACACTTGGACCGTCCAGCTTCCCCCATGGGATCATTCCGAGCAGTTCTGCAACCTGTTCCAAGTGCTCGGGCTTCTCCGACCAGCTATTTTTCTTCTCCGGAATGAACCCCACGTCGCACAGGGTGATCGTGTTCGGCTCTTCGCGGACGTAGAACCACTTCTTGTACCATTCGTCTAGCGATGTGTTCCAAGGGCAATGCAAGTACTGGGCTTTCATCCCGTCTCACAGATTGAGATATACGCCTCTGGCTATCTTCGAGCTGCCGCTCCCTTTCTTCCGTAGACAGAACAGATGGCGAAAGAGTTCGAAATGGGGCTGGAAGCCACCATATGCTTCGCAAAGATGGATGAAGGTGGAGACAAGAAGAATTGAGTTGGGATGCAGATTGCAAATCCCAATCTCATAGTACAAACAGAGCCCCTAGAGGAAAGGGTGCACTGGAACCCCAAAACCCCGCTTGAAGAAATCTTCAAAAACCACAATCTCACCTGGTTGTGGATCGGGGTAGCTTTCTCCTTCCGGCGCGCGCCATCCCACGAGTGCCTTGTTATGGAGCACTCCCATGGTGACAAGGTCTTCAATGGTCTGATCATTGCTCCTTGACCTCCACCACTCCTTCGCCATGACTCCGGCTTTCTTCTGGGCGTTTTTCTTCGCCATTAATCTGTCCTTGCTAAAAGGGGTGGTTACGTTGGAGGGGTGATGGGCGATGATTTTGGAGGAATAGGGTTTGGCAAGAGGAAGAAGAAGGCTGCGGCGGCGAATGATAATGGGGGTTGGTAAAAAATAACTTACCAGTTCTATATTATAAATAACCAAGATTTCCATCATTTCATTTGCCCGAGATTCTTGGGAGATGTGCGCGCGTGCTGTAGACGGTTGTTTTCACAACCTCGAGATCAACGCCAATAAATGCGCCCCTTCATTACCAGTGTACGCGCCTCTTCGTTGCTAGTGTGAGAGGGCCCACACTGACGCACCTCTTTACAGGTGCCAAACGACTGTTTGCTAGAAAGGGCAAGAAGACAGTATGACGTGCTGTACTTGTTTGCTTTTTTTGACCAGACGTGTACGATTGGACTTGACAGAGTAAGAAGATAAATAAATACATCAAATAATAGTACAAGCGGCGTTCGTTTTTTTGCTGCATGTCTTGTGCTCAAGTATGGCATGCAGACCAACGCCGTGCTTTCGGGATCGCATGCCCACCGCTGCCGTGCTCGAGGACCGCATGCACCAATGCCATGCTCGGGATCGCATGCACCACTGCCGCGTGCTTTCGGGGATCGCATGACCACTACCGTGCTCGGGGATCGCCTAGACCATCTGCTGTGCTCGGGGGGATCGCTTGGACCACTGCCGTGCTTTCGGGGCGCCTGACCACTATCGTGCTCGGGGGATCGCATGACCACCGCTGCGTGCTCGGGATCGCCTAGACCACTGCCGTGCTCGGGGACTGCCTAGACCACTGCCGTGCTCGGGGACTGCACATACCACTACCGTGCTTGGGGACTGCTCCGACCACCAATGTGCTTGAAATTGTCCCGACCACTGCTCAGAGATTGTTCTCCTCGGCTACATGTGATTTGTACTCACATACAGTTGAGAGACATTTATTTCGACCTTGCTACAAGGCTCATACCTCGCCTTTCAGCAAGCTCGGGGACTACATTGGTACGATGCACCTGCCGGTGCATCTTGTATCGCTTGTACGACGATTCGTTTCTCAACTTCACTGGGAATTCTTTTTAGACCCTGGCACCACGTGCCTATGTCACCTACTACCAGGCTCGGGGACTAAGTGGGCACACTTCACCTTGCGGTGAATGTGTTTGTTTTTCGACCCTTATGCCTCTGATGATCAAGGATGCTACGCCTCAGGATCCACTTACATTTCTTTTCAGAAATACAAGTGGGCACACTTCATAGGATGGAAATCTTTTTCTTTTTTCTTAAGAGCACCATACATTCTTCGGACAGCCTACTTCTCCGGCAATAACGGTGGTCAGAAATGTCAAAAACTCAAGCTTTACTATTCGGAGAAGGTTAAAGTGGCGTGTCGCAGCAAAACACATGGTGCTCGGGGACTAGCTGTGGGGGTATTAACCCCTATACCCTTATGGCTAAGATTGGGCCGGCCCGAATCAGTGGGTCTGGTCCACCAAAAGACGATGCGTGGCCCGACCAACCTGTTCGGAGTCCCACGCAAGGAGTCAAGACAGATTTGGCGATCAAGCAAGATCTCGGTCGGTTAGAATAGGAATCCTTATCTGGTCACCTATGGCAATTGTAACTAACTAGGATTAGTTTTCAGATCTGTAACCCTGCCCCTCGAACTATATAAGGCGGGCAGGGGACCCCTCTAAAAAACATCTCTCATTGACATACAACAATACAATCAGACGCAGGATGTAGGTATTACGCCTTCTCGGCGGCCGAACCTGGATAAAACCTCGTGTGTCTTGCGTCACCATCTTGTTTGTGGCTTGCACATCTGTCTGCCGACAATCTACTACCTTGGGCATACCCCTGGGTAGACTGCCAACCATATTTCGTCGACACACAGTGATTTTCTCCCGAGGTTCACGTGCTTGCCAACCCGCTACGTCCCCGTTGTGTCAACCGCTCACTTGGTGGTTCAGCGGCTAATTGGCATCAGTCGCCAAGCCCGCACGTCGGGCACCGCAAGAACCTACCCCGAAAGTGAGGGTAGCTCAATGACATGCTCAACTAGAGTTGCTCTTCGTGGCTTCCGCGGGGCGAGCACAATGCCCCTCACAAAGCTCTTCTCCGGAGCACCGCACAAGCTTCTTGCGGGCTTCGACGGAGACCACCACCAAGCCATTTAGGAGGTGGCAACCTCCAAGAATAACAAGCACCATCGGCTTGCAACTCGATCACCTAGTGCCACTCGATGCAATCTCACAATGCAACGCACTAGAATCACACTCACTCGCAATCGATTCGCACTCTTGCAAGCACAAGTGAGTTAGAGGGCATCCAAGCACTCCTACACAAGCCACATAGGCGTGAGGGTGCTCAGCTAGCAGCCCAAGGCCGGCCACCACTTCTATTTATAGCCCCATGAGCTAAACCCGGCGTCCGGTCACTTACAGAGAGGTTCCAGCGATGTTTTTCAGCGACCGGACGCGTCCGGTCATCACTGATCGGACTCTCCCAGCGTCCGGTCGCTTCTAGACATGCTAAAAGCACTGACCGAACGCTGGGACCGGACGGGCAGGTGCTGACCGGACGCTGGAACCCAGCGTCCGGTCGTTTTTCGCGCAGCATCCGGTCACAGACCTTTCAGCGCTAAAACGGCTATAACTCTTAGCTTCGAACTCTGATTTCAATGATCTTGGACATTTTGGAAAGCTTACTCAGAGGGATACACATCCCACATGCATACTTGATCCAAATCACAATGGATCAAAGTAGTATTCCAATCCAAGGACCATCCTATAGTTTAGAGTACACCGAAAAACCTTTTTCTCTTCTCTAAGTTGATTCACAACAACTCTAACTTCTTCTCCTTTGTAAATGTGCCAACACCACCAAGTGTACACCACCATATGTATGTGTGTTAGCTTTTCACAAATATTTTCCAAAGGATTAGCCACTCAACTTACCACGCCACTTGATCCTAGCAATGATGCAAAGTTAGATCACTCAAGTGGCACTAGATGACCGATATGCAAACAAGGTTGCCCCTCTTGATAGTACGGCCATCTATCCTAAACCTGGTCATCAACTTCTCTACACACCTATGACCGGTGAAATAAAATGCCCTAGGTTATACCTTTGCCTTGCGCATTTCATTCCATCTCCTCCAATATTGATGCAACACATGCACCAACATGATCAACAATGACATGATCCACTTCATATCATCATGTGATCATATTGGTTCATCGATCTTGACTTCACTTGCTTTTCACCATTGTCTTTGTCTATCGGCGCCAAGTCTTGCTCAAGCTTCACCGCCACGCGGTCCATCGCTCCAAAGCCTCCGACTTGCCCTTCACGCTTGCAACCAGTCCATCAAGCCAAGTCTTGTCTTAATCTTCTCCACCTTGATCACATGACTCAATGTCATGTCTCATGTGCAATAAGCTCCTTCATCATCACATGTGTGAGCTTTGCAACATCTCCAAACTATTTTCACCTTCACAGCATATGTTGCTCACATACATGTACTTGTGGACTAATCACCTGTGTATCTCACATAAACACAATTAGTCCACCTAAGATTGTCACTCAATTACCAAAACCACGTAAGGACCTTTCAGCCGGACTCGTCACCACTTCAAGAATGTGAACTTCTATCAGTTGCTGCAATACAATTTGGAGCATCAATGCTTGGTGGGTTGTCTTTGCTTTCTGGCTTAAGTGCCCTTCGGCCTTGCTATACTGATGGTTTCCTTGGCAGGGCCATCATATGGCGAAGGCTCTGGAAGAGCGGGCGTCAAAGGAAGTTATCAACCGCGACGGTGCCATTGAAGCTCCGACGCCCGCCATCTGTTCGACGCAATGCCTCCGAAGGAAAGGGGCGGACAGGTCAAGAGGGCGGCGGCGCCTCCGGGGGCTGGCCGCTCCAGCTTCGATGCGCTCCCGGACGAGCTCCTTCACCACGTGCTGTCATTCCTGCCAGCGCAGGAGGCCGTGCGGACGTGCGTGCTGGCCCGGTGCTGGCGCCACTCTGGAAGTTTGCCACGGGCCTGCTTATTTTGTGCGGCGAAGGCCATGAAGCAGCATCAGTAAGCGAGATCTGGGAGTTTGTGTGCCGTCTGCTGCTCCTTCGCAGAGGCTCACCTCTTGACACTTGCGTGCTCAACTTTCTTGAATATGAAGACGAAGACATTCCCCTTATTGAAATCTGGATCCGGCATGTTCTGATGTGCAAAGTCCAGGTGCTAATCCTTGATATTAGTCGGTTTAGCATTGCTGGGGACCCCTGTCTTGAGCTGGGCAATCTGCCTCTCGTCTCGCAGAATCTAAAGAGGCTAAAGCTCTGTCAACTATTCATTGATAGCTTCCTTGACTTCTCCAGCTGCCCGGCATTGGAAGTCCTTGAGTTCAACGATTGTGAATTCCTTGAGTGCCATAGGATTTCGTCACGATCTCTAAAGTTTCTAAGCTTCACTAACTGCGAGTTTGGTACAATTTTTCGCACTTATATTTATGCCCCAAATCTCATTTCACTGTGGCTTGAAGTCAGTGAAGCCAGTGAAGGCTGGACTCCTTTGCTTGAGAGAATGCACTCCTTGGTGGAGGCAGTTGTTAAAATCAAATTTTCTGATGACTCTTATCGTGGGCGTTGTGGGGATGAGGACTGCCCTTCTTGTTATCAAGTACATGATGATACTGTTGACACTGTGGTTCTCCAAGGTTTATCAGAAGCTCAGAGGTTGGTGCTGATGTCTGATATGCTTACACTTTAGATTAATAGAAGTTGATGCCCACTTTGTTTTTTTTTTCTTTCACTTTCAAATTAGCCATGTGTAATGTGAAGGTTTATTCATCTTTGCAGTGTATATTCAGAAGGGACTTGAAATATTGCCCCATGTTTAGTAACTTGAAGACTCTCTCACTCAATGAATACTGGTGTATGCCTGACTTCAGTTCGCTAAGATGTATTCTAGAACATTCACTTATTTTAGAGAAGCTCACTCTTCAACTACTTTGCAAGGTATACATTTTCTAGATATACAACTGCTGTATTTTCAAATTGTTATAGATTACCGATTGATGCTGGAAATATCTTTATACATTTTGTAGGAATCCAAAAGTAAAGTGGAAATGATAGGAAGCCCTGATACAATGGAGAGATCAAATGTAATATCAGAGCATCTTAAAATTGTGGAAGTTAAATGTGAAGTGGTCGAAGAAAAAGTGCTGAATGTTTTTGAAGTTTCTCAGTAAACTTAGCATATGTAAGCTGTAGCACTTTCTATATATTTTTAATTTTGTTGAGAAAGCAAGCAATGAAGAAATTCCTTAGATCATTAAGAATTAGTTAATACAATTGAAGAGAGATAGGATCATTCTACCTTTATTTGGCGGAAAAGAAAAGTAGGAAAAATGACTGGGGGGTGTCTAAACTGAATCCTTAGCCGTAATGTGTTAACCTGCTGATTTGTTTTCGAATAGTGATACAAGTGTCTGAATTAAGTGATTTTGTGAGCTTACTGATTTGTTAGTCATAACAGAAATCTGAATTTACTGCTTAAGCCTGCTTAAGAGGTGATACAATATGTTCATTGCTTGAATGCTTCTCTTCTCTTTACTTGTCCTTTTTTTCATTCCTGGTTGGTCTCCAAGACATTAATTTGATCATTACATTGTTTGAATGTTGTTATTATAAAATTCTACAAGTATGACAGTATGAAAAGTATTATTCAATACAAATCTACTAATAAATTTTTGTGGTAAATCTCAATATTTTTCTTCAAATTGGTGGTAAAGGTTTGGAATTTTGTTGCACAGTCTGATAAATCTGTTTACTTGTTCAATATTTATTTGATATATCTTGTTTCCACTGGTTGAACATTTACAAAAATAGCTTCTCAGCAAGCAAATATGCAAACAATGCTAATTATCCTATATTTATTTAGCTTCCTTTCTTTACTTGTGGCTTCCAAACCCATATCATTTTCTAAATTAATAATACCAGCCATCTGATTATTGCTGTTAGTGTGGAAATTGCTGGAGACTAATGTAATACTACCATTGTCAAAGAGATAGATTACCTAGTCGCTATTGGCTAATACTATCGTAGAAAATTTGCAATAACACTTAGCTTCCACCAACAATGTATAAACCGTCTACAGATAGTTTACCTAGTACTATTGTAGGAAGTATGCAGTAAAACTTAGCTTTCACCATCATTGTATAAAGTAATATATAGAGTGGCTATGTAGAAATTTTGTGCTAAAATATTCATTTTAAAAGTGGTGGTCAAATGTATTGTTGAAGAGACGAAGACACCCTTGGTGTCCAGCATGTTGTATGCTCTTGATAGGAGTAATTAGTAAGTTTTCATTTTTTTTAGTATAGTATGTGGCCATCTTTAGAATAATTAGATATTCTACAATTTGGGCAAGAATTCTTTTGTAATGAAGTCTATACTGTGTGTCAGGTTTCTTTGCCATTTTTTCTCGTTTCTCACACACACTGCAAACTATTCTACTTTCAGGTTCGTTCAGGTTTCAATTTTGAGGAACAGAAACTGAGAAATGCAGGTTGCGATTTGTAGGAATTGAACCAACAGGGCTGCATGAAAACACCCACTGCTAGCAACCGAAGCCAAGCCTCCGTCCTCAGGGTTAGAAAGTTTGTACTGAGCTGTATCAGGGAAAGCACATGGCTACCAAGGATGATGTCTTTTTGTATATGTGATTCCTTTGAACTTTACTTGTAGAACAACTTGAGATATAGTAGACGGTTGTTTTCCTTATCTAGCTAGGCCTGGCTTAACATGCTATGTTGTATTTTGCAGCCATCTTGTAACATGTGGCTTGTTTACCATCTATTCGTGAAGGTTTGCCAGTTTTAGAGTCTCGCTAATATAAAAAAAAACTCTTGTTCCTTTTGCCGTATATTGTTTCATATTGTTTTTTTCCTTTGTGCATAATGCCGTGTTTCAATGCAATAGCAATTCTCCTGCCTAGCTTTCCGCCAACGACAGGAAATAAAGCAACGAGAAAGAACTTGGAACTCTTATTTCCATGCCTGTAGGTTACAATCTGAACTAGGCCATGTTATTTAGATCGGTAATGCTCCCTCCCTAGGGTGTCCGGACAGACGGACCAGACCACACTCCGCCTCACGTCTCCCTATAGTGCCGCTTGTTAGTCCGCTTTTTCCAAAAAAAAAAAAGACAGTGTTGCTCCCTTCTCCAGCGTGAGGCTCCTCGCCGTGGCCTTCTCCAGCGTGGTGGCGCCATATCCGCTTCCATCATACGCTGCTCCGCGCTCCTCTCCCCACTCCGCGCGACACGGCGTGGCTGCCCGCCCCACTCTGCCGCGCCGCGGGCCACTCCGGTGCGCCACTGACGCATCCCCCACGCCACCACCCATCCCCGCCTCTGTCCCTTGCAGCGCCATACCGTGCTCTGTCCTCCTCTACGTCGTGGCCAGGCGGCTAGGAAAGGGGGCCGTCGCGCAGCTGGCCGCTGCCAGGCCGTATCACCATCCTCGACCGCCGGCTTGCCGGAATCGGCTGTCCTGCTCTGTGTTGCGTCATACGGAAGAAGGGTGAAACCCGCATGTTGCAAGAGTATGTTTCAAGTGTTTCAGATATTTCAGAGATATGTTACAAGTGTTGTATATCGATGTTGCAAAAGTAGATCGGGATATTGCACATGTTGTAATAGTCATACACGTATGTTTCAAGTGTATGTTCTAAATGTTTCATCTGTTCCAGACGTATGTTGCAAGTATTTTATTTGGATATTGCAAAAGTATATCTAGATGTTGCGTATACATGCATGTTGCAAGCATATGTTTTAAATATTTTCAGATGTTTCATATGGATGTTTGCAAGTGTTTTCATCTAGATGTTGCATATGTTTGTAATAGTTTTCAAAAAAAAATAGACGTTTTCGCAAGTGTTTCAGACGCATGTTTCATGTGTTTCATTTGTCTTTTTTGTATGTTACAACTGTTGCATCTAGATGTTTCAAAAGTAGATCGAGTGTTGCACATGGGATGCGCGTGGGAAGCAGTGGATGGCGCAGGCGACGTTCGGGGAGGCGTTGGCAACGTCCGGAGCGGCGTGGGCAATGTCCAGGGCGGCATGGGCCCACTAACTAGTGCGCTCGCTCGCGAGCCCGACACGCTAGGCGCTCACTCGCTTCCTATATGGGCAGCGTCCGGATGCTAGCGTCCGGTTCGGACGTCTAGACGCTAGCAAGTCCTTATTTAGATGTATGTAACTGATGTTTTTGTGTTTCCTGTTCATTCCATCACTGATTCAGCTGGAACCGTTTGGTGACTAGGAGATTGTAATTTCTTGGCCTAAGTTTTCGTTTCTGTTAGCAATTTTTTCTGCATATATATGACGTGTTAGCAAATATAATGTTGCCTCTCTAGATTGGAACAGGGCTGAACTATACGACATGTTTATGTTAGCAACGTGGCGACTCCAGGACGTAATATGAGAATAGAGGAGAACAGCTTCTGAACACCAATACAAGCATGGAGTGTGTTTCATTGCTTCTATTTGCTGCCACCTAGCAGCCTCCAGGGTTGATGTTCTTGATTTGTTCGTAATATACACATTGCGTTTCGCTTACTAGTGACCCTCAAAATAAATTTCACTTCTATGAAAAGAAGAGATGACATTATTTTACCTCCACGAAAGAACGGCAATGTTTCCAAAGTGAATAAAAAGGCATTAAAAGAATGAAGTGTTTTTAGTTGACATGAACCAAGAAAAATGCACAACAGAAGTGTTCTATGGAAAGTTTGTTTCAGAAGTCATTTTGGCTTTAATAATAATCGGAACAACAGTTCAAGTGATATGGAAATCCAAATTAGATGGTGCCAGATATATGGGACACTATCTTTAAGCTCACCACGCAATTAGCCATTTAGACTTGCCACCTTTCGTTAATCCTTTCCCATGTGTGTGCTTTACTACGGTGGCCTGCGTGGAACGAGATTGGAAAGTCCGGCTCCGATGTCCATGGAAACTTGGTGGGCCGGTGGGCTAGGCCCAGCCCCAGTGCCATCAGCTGGTGTTGTGCTGTGCGCTGTGTGGACCGCGGAGGTAGAACGGCCCACTTGTCGGTTCCCTTCAGTGCGTTCGAGAAGTGTTCACCTCCTTTCAACCTTCCGCCAGAAGCCACAAGCCAACCTACCTTTGGAGAATTTGAACCGAGTTGGTCTGACGGAGCTTGTTCTGGCGGGGGGCTGGTTCATCTGGTGTGAGCGCAGGAAGCTAGTCCATGGGGAATCGATCCAGCAGTCATCACGTTCAGCGCTATCAATAGCTAGCCTGACGTATAAGAATTCCATGCAGAAGACGGTCAGAAAAAGAAACAAATGGAAGCGACCACTAGAACGGAAGATTTTGATGAATATCGATGGTAGCTTCGGAGATATCCAAGGAATCGGTGGAACCGGAGCCATCGTTAGAGACTCCAATGGTTCGTTTATTGCAGGGTCATGCTCTCGCTTGGAACATGTGGGGGAATCTTCCATATCTAAGATTATGGCGCTCAAGGAGGGTTTGCTGCTAGCCCAAAGAATTGGATGTAGCAGCCTTATTATTCATTCAGACAACTTAGAGATTGTGGAGACCATGAGAATGGTTATTTCATCGTTAGTAGGTGCTCCAATCTATGATGAATGTTTCTGTCTATAGCAGGAGTTCGACGCTATCTCCATTGAACACTATGATCGTGAAGCAAATAGCGTGGCGTATAAAATAGCTAGGTTAGTTTATCTTTAAAAGAGCATTGTCCTTGGGTCGATGAGCCCCTAGTTTTATTTTTCAAACACCGGTGAACGATGTAATTTTGTTTGATAATCAATAAAGTGTGTTGCATGGCTTTCCTTAAAAAAAGCCACACGCCAACCTTCTTCCAAGTTCCAAGCAAAGCATGAACGCCGAAGATGGCAACCTCGATGCAGCCGCCCATGGCGATGTGAATTCGCGAAAGTACTCCGTACCGCCGATTCATGCGCACCGGAACCCCATTTTCTCTCCAACTCCGCGACCCTGTGATCCCTATTCTACATTTCTACTCCGCGAGATCAATCTGGTTTGCACGGCCACATCCGAGCCCTAGCGCCCTCCGTCCTCACTCCTCGGCGTCGTTGCTCCGGGCGCCAGTGAAGCCGCCGCCGGCCAGGCAAGGTGAGGTGGGCACCCAGCGCAGACTCTGTATTTCTCTCCTCTTTTTTCCGTTTCGGCTTCAACGCCTCGCTCCATCTGAGCGTTCCTTTCCGCTGTAGCACCGACGCCCGCCATCTGTTCGACGCAGGGGCTGACCGCCCCAGCTTCGATGCGCTCCCGGACGATGTCCTCCACCACGTGCTGGCCCGGCGCTGGCGCCACCTCTGGAAGTCTGCCACGGGCCTGCGCATTTTGTGCGGCAATAGCCATGAAGCGGCATCAGTATCGGAGCTCAGGGAGTTTGTGTACCATCTGCTGCTCCTTCGCGGAGGCTCACCTCTTGACACTTGCGTGCTCGACTTGTGCGGATATGAAGACGAAGACATTCCCCGTATGAAACTCTTGATCCGGCATGTTCTGATGTGCAAAGTCCATGTGCTCAGCCTTGGTATTAGACAGATTAACGGTGCCTGGGACCCCTGGCTTGAGCTGGGCAATCTGCCTCTCGTCTCGCAGAATCTGAAGAGGCTAAAGCTCAAACGTCTACAACTCCACGATAGCTTCCTTGACTTCTCCAGCTGCCGGGCATTGGAAGTCCTTGAGTTTGACAGTTGTGAATTCCTTGACTGCCATAGGATTTCGTCACAATCTCTAAAGTTTCTAAGTTTCAGGGATCAATTCGATTATGAAAGGATTTCTCGCACTCATATTTATGCCCCGAATCTCATTTCACTCCTTGGTGGAGGCAGTTGTCAAAATCGAATTTTCCGATGACTCTTATTGTTTGAATCCCGATTGTGTGGATGAGGACTGCTCTTGCTATCCAGTACATGGTGATACTGCTGACACTGTGGTTCTCCAAGGTTTATCAGAAGCTCAGAGTTTGGTGCTATGTTCTGATATTAGAGTGGTATGCTTACACTTTACATTACTAAGTTGATGTTGTTCACTTTGATTTTTTTCACTTTCAAATTAATCATGTGTAATGTGAAGGTTTATTCATCTTTGCAGTCTATATTCAGAAGGGACTTGAAATGTTGCCCCATGTTTAGTAACTTAAAGACTCTCTCACTCAATGAATACTGGTGTATGCCTGGGGAATTCAGTTCGCTTACATGTATTCTAGAACATTCACCTGTTTTAGAGAAGCTCACTCTTCAACTATTTTGCAAGGTATACATTTTCTAGATATACAACTGCTGCATTTCAAATTGTTATAGATTATCAATTGATTCCGGAAATATCTTTATACATTTTGTAGGAACCCAAAAGTAAAGTGGAAATGAGAGGAAGCCCTGATACAACAGAAAGATCAAATGCAATATCAGAACATCTTAAAATAGTGGAAGTTAAATGTGAAGTGGTCGATGAAAAAGTGCTGAATGTTTTGGAGTTCCTCAGCAAACTTGGCATATGTAAGCTCTAGCACTTTCTATATTTTTTAATTTTTCTTTGGTATGTCGTTGAGAAAGCAAGTAATGAAACAAGAAATTCCTAAGATCATTAGGAATTAGTTAATACAATTGAAGAGAGATAGGATCCTTCTACATTTAATCGGTGGAAAGAAAAGTAGAAAAAAAATGATTGTGGGGGTCTAAAATAAACCCTTAACCATAATGTGTACTGTTTAAGACTGCCTAAGCAGCGATACAATATGTTGGTTTCTTGCTCTTTTTCTTTACTTGTCCTTTTTCACTCCTGGTTGGTCTCCAAGACATTAATTTGTTCATTACGTTGTTTGAATGTATGTTACTATAAAATATTACAAGTATGACAGTATGAAAAGTATTACTCAATACGAAGCTACTAATAAAATTTATGTGGTAAATCTCAATATTTTTGTGCAAATTGGTGGTTAGGGTTTGGAATTTTGTTGCACAGTCTGATAAATCTGTTTACTTGTGTTCAATATATATTTGATGTATCTTGTTTCCTCTGGTTCAACATTTACAAAAAAATGCCTCTCAACATGCAAATATGCAAACAAATGCTGATTATCCTATAACAATTTTTATTTAGCTTCCTTTCTTTAGTTGTGGCTTCCAAACCCATATCATTTGCTAAAATTAATAAATAATACCAGCCATCTGATATTGCTATTAGTGTGGAAATGATTGGATGCCATTGCTGGAGACTAATGTAATACTACTATCGTCAAAGAGATTACCTAGTGGGTAATACTATTGTAGGAAGTATGCAATAAAATTTAGCTTCCACCGTCAATGTATAAACTGTCAATAGATAGATTACCTAGTACTATTGTAGGAAGTATGCAGTAAAACCTAGCTTTCACCATCAATGTACAAAGTAATATATATAGTGGCTAAAATTTTGCGCCAAATATTGATTTTAAAAGTGGCGGCCAAAGGTATTGTCGAAGACACCCTCGGTGTCCAACATGGCAAATGCTCTTGATTGGAGTAACTAGTAAGTTATCTTTGTAATAATTGTATATTCTGCAATTTGGGCATTTTTTTTGTAATAAAGTCTCAGGTTTGTTTGCCATTTTTTCTCATTTCTAACACACACTGCATTCTGCAAACTATTCTATTTTCAGGTTCGTTCAGGTTTCAATTTTGAGGAATAGAAAGTGAGACATGCAGGTTGCAATTTGTAGGGATTGTATCCGCAGGGCTTCTTGAAAACCCTCAGTCCCTCACTGCTAGCCACCCAAGCCAAGCCTCTGTTCTCAGGGTTAGAAAGTTTGTACTGAGCCGTATCAGGGAAAGCACATGGCTAGCAAGGATGATGTCTTTTGTATATGTGATTCCTTTTAACTTTACTCGTAGAACAACTTGAGATCTAGTAGATGGTGGCTTTCCTTATCGATTTTTTTTTTAATTTTAACACTTTTTTATAACTAATTTTAAATCTAACACTGCCTGTTTCCTATTGCCTTGGCGCGGCCAAATGCCTGTGCTGCGTCATGCATGGTGGCGCGACAGCGAGCTGCAGTGCCACGCCCTGATCCGTGGCGCGGCAGGGCCAAATAAATACCGCTGTGTGCCATTCGCCCGCCACGGCACGCCGCACCGCCCCGCGCCGCGCCCGTCACCGCCACAGACGCTTCATTGCCACCAAGCCGCAAGACGCTGCTTGCCGTCACAAGGCGCCCATATCACACATACCATGCATATGTCGCGTCGGCCGGGTCACACACGAAGGCCGGTGCGTTAAGACCGCCTGCTCCTAAGGTACCTCCCTCTCGATTTTATATTATTTTGATTATTATTGATTTAGGATAATTAGTGATTTATGATAGTTAGTAATTTAGGATAGTTAGGGTTTTATGATTGTTATTGATTTATAATAATTAGTGATTTAGGATAGTTAGGTTAGTGAATTTGTTTGTGATTTACGTAGGTAGTGTTTAGGTTTGAGGTTGTGTGTTCTAGTATAGTTAGGATATTGGGTTTAGGGATTGATTATGTATTTATTATTTAGTTTATAGTTAGTTATTTAGTTAGGGATTTTGGGTATAGATACTAGTTTACAAATGTCGGTACTTACTAATGTTAATTTGAATTTTGTTAATTTGAATACTCTAACGTTTTGTTTATCAATTTATAATAGGATGACCCCTCCCACGTAACACCCGTTGTATCCCATTCTTGAGGTGGAGTACGACGACCAGCACCGAGCGCACATCTTGAGTGACAACGACGTAGAGGTGGCCTTGCCTCCTTTGAGGCCCCGCACGCACACCAGGGCGTACCAGTGGGACGAGCGTTATGCGCCGTACATACGGCGTGCCGGCTTCCTCGAGCTTGTCCGTGTTGTCAACCACGGTCTTCCGCTCCTTGACCCAGCACGACTTACACGTGCGAGTGCATTCTTTTTACATAAACTTTCTTGTAACAAATTTGAGGCAACTAAGAGTCGTTCTATTCTTATAACAGGTGGAGGTCTGAGACCCACACATTTCACCTATCTTGTGGCGAGATGACCTTGACCATGAAGGACGTGAATGCTATTTTAGGCGTTCGGTTGGGGGGACTTCTAGTGACAGGGATAGTTGATAATGATCACTGGAGGAAGCTGGTGGCTCAATTTACTGGCTTTCTTCCACCGGACAACGAGACTTTCAAGAAAAATAAGTGAGTAATTCAAGCCTATTTAATACTTGTATTGCTTTTCTGCAGCCGGTCTCATTTTCTTTGGTCAATTTCAGGAAAAGTTCCGGTGTTTCGTCGTCCTGGATTACAGAGCGCTTTGATTACTTGGACCCACAGGCTGAGGAGACTCTGATCGACAGGTTCGCTCGAGTGTGGCTCTAGCATTTTCTTGGTGCTTTCCTCTTCCCAGACGTCTCCAACAACACCATTAGCTGGATCTTCCTTGACATACTATGTCAGCCTGGGAGAACATAGCGGCGTACAGCTGGGGCAGCGCAGTCCTGGCATGGACGTATCAACAACTATGCGTTGTCTGCCATCGCACCTCAGGATATGCGAACCTTGAGGGTTGCTCCTATCTACTCCAGGTTTGGTGTTGGGAACGATTGCCCGTTGGGAGGCCCCTTAATAATGGTTTATCGATAAGTACTTCGGATCACTATATTCTTCGAGGCAGTTATATATGATGAGATTATTAATGGCTAATTCATTATCGTGTTCAATGCAGTGATGGAACGGGTATGATACACTCCCTATAGCTCTGTATATCTGGACGAAAGCATAGTTAGTTAGAGGGAATGCGTGGCGCAAGTACAGAGAATACACAGACGGTCTCGACGTCCTGACACAGTACACCAGGTTACGCTCTCTTTACTATCATACATGTCTTCTTCGATGTACACTATATCATAACCTAACTCAATTACGAAATTTTAGGTGCATTGGTATCTTTGGGATTCTCCGGAGCTCCAGGACTATCTCAGTCCTGTTACTATGGACGAGTCAGATGAGTATCGCTGCGACGTCCCTCTTATTTTCTTCCATATGGTCGAGATTCACTTGCTCATTCGGGTTTGCAGACAGTTTAGAAGAATGACAGGCTGCCCACCACTGCTTTACTCCACCAACCAAGGATTGCACGGGTGCGTTATCAATTAATAACAATGCTACAATTTAGAGGTGTGTGTGATACAACTAACATCGTTTTGTTGCAAGTATGACCGCAGGAAGAGGTACAAGACCATGGATTGGCGCGTGACACACAGCGCGCACATCCATTTGTGGCAGAACAGGGTACGACATCCGGTCCATGCGGGTCCTCCACACGATCAGCACACCTTCGACGAGTACATTCGGTGGCTTCATAGGTCTACGAGGACACATATCAAGCCCCTGTACACTGAGGAGGCGATTGACGAGGACTTGGAGGAAGATGTCATCGAAGATGTGTACGACGTTACCACTAGGGAGGACACACACAGAGAGCCCCGCTTTAAAGATATGTGGTAAGATACTTGAATGATACAATTTGTTATTCTTTTGGTATTAATTATGTGTACTAAAACTATCCAACCGCGTTTCTGTACCTAGGCGACATAATTGTCAAGGCTGTCCAACGAAGCAGCGTTCCGGCTTCACGAGTCTAGAGGGCAGGGGTCAGGCGTTATCGCGGCTTTTGTGGAGGTAAACATAAACTTATCCGTTCCCAAAATGTTTCTTTAGTGTATAATATGTGTTTGAGAAATGTACTAATTTTAACGTCTATTTATGTAGAAGGTGAAGAAGAGTTGCAGGAAGCTAGCTCAGAAGCTGAGTTGCATGGACACTCCTTATGAGGAACCACCACTCCCGGCGCAGTCGGGTGGCACATCTTCAGCCTCTTTGAGGACACCAGCCGGCTCTTCTCAGCCGATGATAGGTGCCACTTCCGCGGTGCGTACACTACCACATCATAGCGCTGGGAAGGACCTTGTAACCGAGGACGACGATGACGACGACGACGACCCCCCGGGCTTCCGTAGACAGCATGACCAGGGGACGATTGGCCGTAAGACGAGATCGGCATATCTCAGCTAGGTGATGTCTCGCTTGGTACCCAAGGAGCCTCACAGGTATTATCGAAGATAGTTTCTTTAAATACATAGGCTCCATGAACTAACGATCATAAAGAATTATAAGTAATCGTGCGTATCATATACTTGCAGGGTACGAGCCGTACGCACCATCGATGCGACCATACCGACGTTGGCTACACTCTCAATATGTTGCCAACAAATTCGAAGAGACAGAGGCGTCCGAGGGATCCTTACAATCCTGGGTCTTAGTTTGTTAGGTCAAACGAATATTGGCGTCCGAAACTTGCGGGGTTATTTGATTATGTTATGTCAAACTTATGTCAAATCAATGAAAATGTTATGTGGCAACTTGTCAACTTATGCACGGACTTTTATTTATTTGCTTTATATTCGTTTCTTTGCGTCGCGGCAGCACTGCCGGCGAGATTAAGTAGCGACTAGTTCGGGAACCGACAGTCCCGGCGTATCTCGATGTCGGTGGCAATTTTTCGTAATCGATTAGTTAACATGGTGGTTAACTTAATTATGAAAGATGAAAAAAATCATTGGCTTATCAAATTCTACTATTGATTTTACGTCAAACAATACTTAGAATAACTCCCACTATTGGCGCGACGCGTTACGATTAAACCGTCTAGGTACCGCCGGGCGGGCGGCGGGCGCGGGCTTCGCACGCGGTATTTATTTGGCCCTGCCGCGCCATGCATGGTGGCGCGGCAGGACCTGCCACGTTAACACACCAAATTTAGTCGTTGCCACGTCAGCCCGCTGCCGCGCCACCATGCATGACACGGCACAGGCATTTGGCCGCGCCAGGGCAATAGGCGCGACCAAAAGTGTTAGTTTAAAAAAAAACAGACAGTGTTAGATTTAAAATTAGTTATCAAAAAGTGTTAAAATTAAAAAAAAATCTCCTTATCAAGCTAGGCCTGGCCTAACATACTATCTTGTATTTTGCAGACATCTTGTAAGGTTTGCCTGTTTTAGAGTCACTAATATCATAGCACTCTTGTTCCTTTTGCCATATAATGCATTGTTTCAATGCAATAATGGAGAAAAAAAAGCAAAGACAAAGAACTTGAACTGAAGGGCGGGCCTGGTGCAAGCGGTAGAGTCTTACCGTCCGTGACCGGAAGGTCCCGGGTTCGAGTCGCGGTCTCCTGGCATTGCACAGGTGAGGGTAAGGCTTGCCACTGACACTTTTTCCTAGACCCCGCACAGGCGGGAGCTCTCTTCACTGGGTACGCCCCTAGAAAGAACTTAAACTCTTTTTTTCCATGCCTCATGTTACAATTCAAACTAAGCCATGTTATTCAGATGTATGTAACTGACGTTTTTATGTGTTTCCTGTTCATTCCTTTAAAGATTTAGCTGGAACCTTTTGGTGACTAGGAGATGGTAATTTCTTGGCCTAAGTTTTCGTGTCTATTAGCAAAAATTGTGCATACTTAAAGATTTTATGACATTTTAGCAAATATAATGTTGCCTCTCTTGATTGGAACAGAGCTAAATTGTAGGACATGTTAGCAACATGGTGAGTTCAGGACGTTATATGAGAATAGAGCAGAGCGCAGCTTCTGAACGTCAATAGAAGCATGGAGTGTGTTTCATTGCTTCTATTCGCTGCCACCTAGTAGCCTCTAGGGTTGATGTTCTTGATTTGTTCGCAATATACACATTGCGTTTCGCATATTAGTTACCCTCAAAATAAATTTCACTTCTAAGAAAAGAACAGATGACATTGTTGAAAACGCAGAGCAAAGCTGAAGCCCAGACAAATTCACGCCGAAGCCTCTGGACAGGGCAGACATACTGCCGAACAAGAGATCAGACATGTCTGACCTGTACCGAAACTTCAGTTTGTTTATTACACAGTGGGGCGTACCAGTCGATGACCATCTTGTCGACCATCTCGCCGGTCTCCTCCAGCTCTGGCACCATATTCCATCCGTAGCTCAAATGCATGGCTTCCATCTTACGACTGCTTTCCTTGTCTTACGAGGCAGTACACTATGATGAATGATTTGTCTCTTTTCTTTCGCTTGCCTGCGATCGCATCGCGCTGACATCGATCCATTCATAGTCCAAGCTGTTGGGAAACGCGGGTGGCTACTCGTTAGCACAAAATAAATACCACGTAAAAACAGGATCACTCGTTTGTAGATGATCATAGATTATACCTTTCCGACACGTGGCGCAGCGGAAGACTTGGTGGAACGCACGTAGTCGATGTAGTCGACGTCGAGGAAGTAGTGCGCAACGCAGCAACACCTTTATGGACGTCCATACGTACCGAGAGGAGAACAACGCAACTGAGCGTGCTAGCACTCAGCGCTGCGCTCGAGGGACAGCAGCAGTACCAACAAAGAACCACGGCCGAGGCTTGAGTACGCACGCGCAGTAGCGGCGTGCGCGCACGTCAGGCACAAGTGCAGCGGCTGCTTTCGTGATTAGGGTTAATCACCCTCCTGGCCGGGCAATTAGCATTTATAGAGATGCTAATGGGCCTGCCTCATGGACCAATTGGGCTGACTTATTGGGCATATCCAACGATCTCCCACTAGCACAAGAGTCAACCAACTATTGTCGCCATGTACTGCAATATCCTGGATTCAATCTAATTGATCCATTTATCCTTTGAGTTCTTTCTCCTTAAGTGTGTGACCACATAGGTTCATACAATCAATGGCTATGAGCAAGAAACACTTTTCTGATCGATAGACGGCATTGGCCTCTAGCAAGGCATACCAACTCCCGAAGATTCATGAAGATCATATCTTGCACAACATTTTAACACTCTCCCTTACTATATCCTTCTGCCACACGACACCTAGCCAAGTAAGGCGAGTGAAGTGCTACCCTTGATTCTCAGCCATTTCTCTCTCTGTGCAGAACTTATTTTATCGACTAACCATTAGTCAAGGCACGGCCATGCACTTTCAGTTCCTACACATCGAGAGGGCCCGGAGGAGTCTCTCCTTGATACAGGAGGGGCAGATCCCATCTTGACTCGACACACCCTACAACTTGCTTCAGATCATACCCAAAAGCTACTTTTATGACTACCCAGTTACGGAGTAGTGTTTGGAAGCCCCAAAGTATGACTTACACAATCCGGGACTCTACGTCGATATTAGGTCAGAGGACGTTAGTATGTGTGTCATTTGTGAGACAAACCGATAGCACATATTCGTGGTGTCATCCGACACTGTGTTCCTAACACATATCTACATTGTTGGTGCAATATCCAATATCGCTATGACCCGTGAAACGTGATCATCCACCCAACACATGTACCAACTTATCTCTATGTCACAGTCCCACATGACAGATAGAAGTTAGGGATCTCATTTAGTACGTCTTCAATTTAAATCATGGAGTTTCACTAATGAATCACACATTTGTTAATCACATATAATGAAAAATGTCATGGAACATCTCACTGAAACATGCAAATTACAAATGTTGACATGATGTCATCATCCTATGACAACCATTAAGATATACATCATCATAAGCCCCCCACTCACATTAGAGTTAATCATGCCAGCATCTTATGCCCATCGCTCTTATGTGTGTCTCATGCTTTGCTTGTGGTAGCAGCTTGGTCAACGGATCTGCCATGTTCAGGTTAGTGTGCACCTTGCATATCTTCACATCTCCTTGATTAACGATCTCTCGGATCAGGTGATAGCGCCACAATATATACTTGGATTTTTGGTGCGACCTAGGCTCCTTTGCTTGTGCAATAGCACCATTATTGTCACAATAGAGGTCTATCTGTCACACCCAATTTTAAGGACAAAATCGAGTGCACATCATATGTATGCCAGGATCAATTATTCATACATATAACGACGTCATGATAGTATCACTGCATTGTTCGAAACTTAAAACTTAAACTTCATTACAAAATGACCCGTGGGTCTAAAAGAAAATTTCATAAACTTTATTCTAACTCCAGTGGAAAGGACTCCATCTTCACCGGAATGTCGACCGGGGGCAGCACCAGCCTAGTACATGTCATCAGGGTCGAAGGCACCGTCTTCAATGTACTCCTCTTCGCCGTCTCCAACCCCTGGGTGGGGTAGCAGGGGGACAAAGAGGAAGGGTGAGTACATCGAAATGTACTCCGCAAGTGTGGGAAAATATGATATGAGGCTTATAACAAGGACAGACTTACAGAGGTTAAGACCAGCACTTAAGCAACACACCTATTACCTTAAACCTTAAGCACCTATTTAACTAGGCGAGATCTTCCTTCTCCTCAGAGAACCACTGAAACCAACACTCGGATCCCATCCGAGCACCCCACCTAGATTCCATCCAAGCAAACCAACACTTGGATTCCATCCAAACCTCCCAACTGAACCAGAGCCATCTAATCAAGAAGAAGTCCAGGCCGCTCTTGACCGTGAGCACGGCTAATATATCAGTTTTACACTCTGTAGAGGTTGCACACTTTCACCATGAGTCATGTTTCCCCATCACGCTTCACACTACCTAGGTGCTTAGCGGGGTCACACTACAAGGCCTTTACAAAGTCCCTCCAAGTCTGTTTTACACCTTCACTAAGGTTTCTAACCGCTAACAGTGAGTACCAACACCACTGCAGAAGCCCCCTCTTATGCCACACAAACCGACCCGATGTAGCATAACTTGGAGGAAACTAATTACTTGGCCAGGGCCAGAGCCATATAACCCTCGAGGTTGCGCTGTTAAGCCGGGTTACTTGTCCATGAACTGGTCCTTAGAATCCAAGCAGGAACAAGCACAATCCATTCCACCAATTCCAACAATCCACCAGAAAACATTTATCAAAAATCTGGCACACACCTCCACCAAAACCAACCATCCTGCCGGATTCCTATCCACCATGTTGCTATAAACATTACCAACCCAAGTTGCATAAATCATTAATCAATATTAAATGATAACCTTTCCAACCCAAGACTGCAAGCTAAGCAAGACAGCTACCCAACCAATCCAGGTTACAAGGATGATAACATCAAGTTCTAGTAAACCCTAACATAGAATTCAAATTATGACTCAGCATGCAACTAATAGTCTAACTAAACTAACTCAAATCAAAACAAAAGTAGGAGCAAGTATGATCAAGGACACTTGCCTTCGAACTGGTTCGGATCAGAGGTGTCGAATTCCTGGTCCTGGAAGTTCACGGTGTCGGCACCTTCTGTGCGCAAACAACAAGCATGGGCCCACAAAACAATTAAATAATAGTACACCATAGCACATTAAAAGTTTATAAAACCTATACTAAACAGTAGTACTCATCTCTACGATCGCGCGGATATAAAGAACGCAAAAAACGGAGTTGAAACGAAGAAGTTACGGCCTCCCGAAGACCAGGGACTAATCTGCGGAGAAATCAGAGACTAATCCGCGAAACCAGAGAATACTTATTTGCAATCGGGTCCTTCTTCTTCCTTGGGTCGGGTACTGTAGCTGTTCGCGTGCTACAGTGTCGCCCGAGAACTGGGCGGCTGGGAGACCAGCAGAAGGGCGTCAAGGTCAACCGAGGGGTCTGGGCGGCTGGCTGGGAGGGCTTGTGGATGGACGGAGGGCTGGCTTGGCCAGGCTAGAGAGAGCGGCGGCGGCCAAAGGAACACGTAACCCGAGAAAAGCCCATGGTGATATGAAGAATGAAGATGAGATGGGAACGGGTCAAACGGTGATGGATTCGTGCAAAAGGATATACCACGGCGTGAAAACGAAGAGATCTACCTCTAGCTGGTGGTGGTTGTCGCCGAACGCGACGGTTTGCCCGAAAAAAGCTCATGGGAGGTTTCTTTGAAACCTAGCCTCTTCCGAACTTCGGCGTCCGATCTAGGAGGCTACGGGTGGCGGCTGCGGAAACGGGTTGTACTTCTGGAACCCTTGCATATAGTCCTAGGGTTTGGAAAAGTTTCGGAATTTCTTAATTTCGGGATTTATTTCCTGTTTAAAAATAATTCCAGGAAATTCCTGAAATCATATTTAAGCCACGAAAAATCACAGAAATTAAATAAAATTCTGAGAAAATTTCCGGAGGTAGCTATGAACATGATGGATCAAAATATGGAGTTTAGAGCTCATGAAAAGGTTATTTGAAGGTTTCAATAAAAAGATTAAGCTGTGCGAAAAAGGAATTTAATTTTCGAAAAAGCGAGAAAATTTCCCGGGAGACTCGAAACGACTCCTAAACGTGTTTTGAAAGTTATCACATCATAAAACCAAGATGCAAACGGGATGAATGCAACAAAACAATTAAAGCCTATGTTGAATTGAGTTTTAATTGTAAATAGTTTTTCCTCCAACTATAAATTTGGTCATATCTCTACTTTAGTTCTATCCAAATTTAGAAACTTGCAAAAATTTAAAAGTTCGGGTGTTACAAACCTACCCCCCTTAAGATGAATCTCGCCCTCGAGATTCGGAAAGGTTGTCAAAGAGATGAGGGAACTCTGTCTTCAAATCATCCTCTCTTTCCCAAGTGGCTTCTTCCTCTGAATAATGCTTCCACTAAACTTTGCACATTTTGACTCTTTTGTTCCGAGTAACTCTTTCTGAGGTTTCCAGAATTCTGATAGGTTCTGAGAAAGACAAATCATCTCTTATATTAAGTTCATCAAGAGAAAACTGTTCTTCTGGGGCTCTTAAGCACTTCTTTAATTGTGATACATGGAACACATCATGTATCCCTGAAAGTTGTGAAGGCAGTTCTAGCTGATAGGCTACCACTCCTTTCCTATCAATCACCTTGAACAGACCGATATACCTTGGTGCAAGCTTTCCTCTAACATTGAATCGTTTGAGACCTCTAAACGGTGACACCTTAAGATATACAAAATCTCCCACTTCAAAAGTCAACTCTCGTCGTCTTTTATCTGCATAACTTTTCTGTCTAGACTGAGCTGTCTTTAAGTTGTTTCGGATTTCTTTTACTTGTTCCTCGACTTCTTTTATAACATCTGGACCAAATACTTTTCTTTCCCCAACTTGGTTCCAAAACAAAGGAGTTCTGCACTTTTTCCCATATAAGGCTTCGAATAGTGCCATCTTAAGACTTAATTGATAACTATTATTGTAGGAGAATTCTGCATAAGGTAGATGTTTATCCCAACTTTTGCTATTCTGTAAGGCACAAGCTCTCAGCATATCCTCTAGAATTTGATTGACTCTCTCTGTCTGACCATCCGTCTATGGATGATATGCTGAACTAAAATTTAATCGAGTATCCATTGATTCATGCAGTTGTTTCCAAAACCGTGACGTGAACTGTGTACCTCTGTCTGACACTATGATCTTGGGCACACCATGCAAACACACGATCCACAACATATACAACTCTACAAGTTGAGCTCCTCGATATGACTCCTTGACTGGGATGAAATAAGCCACCTTTGTCAACCTATCCACTATTACCCATATAGAATCATAACCCGACTGTGTTCGAGGTAAGCCAACTATAAAATCCATACTTATTTCTTCCCATTTCCACTCTGGAACTTTCAGTGGTTGTAGCAAACCTGCGGGTCTTTGATGTTCAGCCTTGATTCGTTGACAAGTATCACATAACGCCACATACTCAGCTACCTCTTGTTTCATGCCGTACCACCAAAATTGTTGCTTGAGATCATTATACATCTTTGTACTACCAGGGTGTAGAGAGTATGCTGAATCATGTGCTTCTCTCAGAATTAACTCCTTAGTTGACTTTATGTCAAGGACGCAAATCCTTCCTTTAAACCATAACACACCTTGTTCATCTTCTGTGAATCCTAGGGCTTTGTCCTCTTTAATCAATCCCTTGATCTCTATGATCTTCTCATCTATCAACTGACCCTTGCGGATATCTTGTTCCAATGTAGACTCTACTTCCATGGCAACGGCTTTAGTGTTGGATACAAAGCCAAAGTCGAGTTTAGCAAACTCCTCACACAACTCAGGTCATTGTTCCTGTAACTCCAACACATTGCAATAGCTCTTCCGACTCAATGCATCTGCAACCACATTGGCTTTGCCTGGATGATAGTTGATATTCAAGTCATAATCCTTTATCAGTTCTAACCATCTACGTTGCCGAAGATTCAAGTCTTGCTGAGTGAAAATATACTTTAAGCTCTTGTGATCTGTGTAGATTTCAGTCTTCTTTCCAATCAAATAATGTCTCTAGATCTTTAGAGCATGAACTACTACCGCTAACTCTAAATCATGAGTTGGATAATTCACTTCATGCTTTCTAAGCTGTCTCGAGGCATAAGCTACTACATGACCTTCTTGCATCAGAACACAACCTAGACCTTGTCGCGAAGCATCACAATAAACAGAGAAACTTTTCTGAACATCTGGCATGATTAAGACTGGAGCAGAAGTTAATCTCTTCTTCAGTTCATCAAAACTGGCCTGACATTCTGCTGTCCACACAAACCTTGATCCTTTCTCCAATAACTTGGTCATAGGTCTTGCTATCTTCGAGAACCCTTCAATGAAACGACGATAATATCCTGCTATTCCCAAGAAGCTTCTAATTTCACTAACATTTTGGGGCGCTTCCCATTCTAGAACATCCCTCACTTTACCTGGATCAACTGACACTCCTCCTTCTGAGATGACATGACCCAAAAAGGAGATCTCCTTCAACCAAAACTCACATTTGCTAAGCTTTGCATATAGTTGATTCTCTCTCAGCCTCTGCAATACTAATCTTAAATGTTCTTCGTGCTCTTCCTCATTTCTAGAGAATACCAAAATGTAATCAATAAACACCACAACAAACTTGTCCAAGTAGTCCATGAAGACCTTGTTCATAAGATACATAAAATATGCTGGAGCATTTGTTAACCCAAAAGACATTACTATGTACTCATATAACCCATAACGTGAAACAAAAGCTGTTTTAGGAAATCTGATGCTCGAATCTTTAACTGATGGTACCCCGATCTCAAGTCAATTTTAGAGAACACACATGCACCCTTCAATTGGTCAAATAAATCTTCAATGCGAGGGAGAGGATACTTGTTCTTGATTGTAACTTCATTTAATGCATGGTAATCAACACACATTCGTGTACCCCCATCTTTCTTTGGAACAAAGATAACAGGGGCTCCCCATGGAGATGTACTAGGACGTATATACCCTTTATCTAAGAGATCTTGGATTTGATCTTTTAGCTCAGCTAATTGATTTGCATCCATTCTATATGGTCTTTTATAAATAGGTGCAGTTCCTGGGACTAACTCAATTTCATGATCTGGTGGCATACCTGGTAGATCCTCAGGGAAGACATCTGGATACTCCTGGACCACTCGAATATCCACAACTACGTTGGCTTGGTTGAGTTTGACTTCATCAATTGGTTCTGACCATGCTTGATATTCAACCTTAGTTCCATCTGTGTGCTTCATCTTGATCAATCTCTGAGCACAATCAATCACCCCTTGGTACTTGGTTAACCAATTCATTCTCAGAATTACATCAATTCCCTTGGAGTCTAGAACAATGAGGTTGGAAAGAAACTCTACCCCCCTTATGTTTATACTTAGTCTTGGGCATACATGCCTTGACATCATTGGTCCTCTAGGAGAAGCAACTAATAAATTGTTTTTCATCAAAATCATAGGCATGTTGTATCGTGCTACGCATCGTGTTGATATAAATAAATGTGAAGCTCTAGAATCAAACAATACGGTAACAGGGTTGGAGTTGATAGAGAACATACCAATCAGAACATCTGGGGCTTGTTGAGCTGATTCCATAGCGATATGATTAACCTTGCCTTGACTGTAATTCTATCGAGCTTGCTGCTGAGGTTGTCCACCATTACGATTCTGGTTCCTATTCTGAGTTGTTGGTTGGTCTTGCTGCTTCAACGGGCACCGATTGGCAAGATGCCCCATCTGATGACATTTAAAACAAGGACCAAGGTTGCTAGTCCCTTGAGTTGAGCGGTTCTGCTGCTGGGTCTGAACCATCTGGCGTTGCTACTGCTGAGTTGATGTCTGCTGCTTGTATTGACCAGATCCCTGGTTGAAGTTTCACTGCTGTTGCTGCTGTTGATACTGACCTCCCTGGCACACAACTTGGCTAGGTTGGTTGAAGCGGGGGCGAGTGTTACTACTAGAAGACTGACCCTAAAAAGCCATCTTCCTCTTGCGATCAGCCTCAAGAACTTTCCTTTCTCTCTCAACAGTAAAGGCCTTGTCAACTAGCTTCTAGAAGGTGTCATACTCATTGGAGGACAGAGCATAGCGAATCCCAGGGTTCAAACCATCTCTGAAACAGTCTTGCTTCTTGTCATCAGTGTCGACATCACTGGAGGCATAACGGGACAGCTGCGTGAACTTAGTGAGATATTCACGAACTAACATTGAGCCTTGCTTGAGTTCTAGAAACTCCTTGCGCTTCACCTTGATTTCACCAGAAGGCACATAATGAGAACGAAAACTCTGACAGAACTCCTGCCAAGTGATAGCTTGAGCATTGGGATGAGCAGCAGTGTAGGCAACCCACCAATCTTTGGCCTGACCTTGAAGTTGATGAGCAGCATATAGAACTCGATCATGACCCACACAATGAGCAATCTCCAACTTGCTCTCAATGGTCTGGAGCCAATCATCTACATCCATTGGCTCCACAGCATGCTTGAAGATTGGAGGCTGAGTCATCATGAACCTCCTGAGAGTGTCTTCCTGGCGAGGTGGTGGAGGTAGTGGAGCGAGATTGGGTTGAGCCATCTGTTGCAGAGTAGTCATCATCTGAGCCATGGTCTGCATCATCTGATTTTGCATGGCCGCCATTTGTACTGAATCATAAACTGGCGGTGGAGGGTTTGGGGGGTTGTTGTTGGGATCATTGCCGAGGGGGTTGTTGTTCAGATCATTGCCTCCAGAGCCACCTCCTCTCCTGGTGTTCACCATCTGATATGATCATGGACAAGAGTGAGATAGGATAGAAAGAAAACCCCAACTAACTATAAAATAAAACTGGTAAACAAACGATGTCGTTGTAGTCTTATGGCTAACAACACACCAACAATCATTACAAAGATCCAAATCATTCATTTGCACAAGCACCAAATCACACAACAGACTAGCGTTCCACACATAGGGATGCACCTTATGAACGAAGGAGCCAATTTTGGACCGAAACTTTTAAATTGAGCATCAAGGAAGTAAGAGAAATTGAGGACGAGAACACTTTTTATCAAACTAGTTTTATAAAACCATCATGTCTACCTAGGCTAGCATCCTGCGGTCAACAATTGCTTTGATACCACTCTGTCACACCCAATTTTAAAGACAAAATCGAGTGCACATCATATGTATGCCAGGATCAATTATTCATACATATAACGACGTCATGATAGTATCACTACATTGTTCGAAACTTAAAACTTAAACTTCGTTACAAAATGACCCGTGGGTCTGAAAGAAAATTTCATAAACTTTATTCTAACTCCAGTGGAAAGGACTCCATCTTCACTGGAATGTCGATCGGGGGCAGCACTAGCCTAGTACACGTCATCAGGGTCGAAGGCACCGTCTTCAATGTACTGCTCTTCGCCGTCTCTAGCGCCTGGGTGGGGTAGCAGGGGGACAAAGAGGAAGGGTGAGTACATCGAAATGTACTCCGCAAGTGTGGGAAAATATGATATGAGGCTTATAACAAGAACAGGCTTACAGAGGTTAAGACCAGCACTTAAGCAACACACCTATTACCTTAAACCTTAAGCACCTATTTAACTAGGCGAGATCTTCCTTCTCCTCAGAGAACCACTAAAACCAACACTTGGAACCCATCCGAGCACCCCACCTGGATTCCATCCAAGCAAACCAACATTTGGATTCCATCCAAGCCTCCCAACTAAACTAGAGCCATCTAATCAAGAAGAAGTCCAGGCCGCTCTTGACCGTAAGCACGGCTGATATATCAGTTTTACACTCTGCAGAGGTTGCACACTTTCACCACGAGTCATGTTTCCCCATCACGCTTCACACTACCTAGGTGCTTAGCGGGGTCACACTACAAGGCCTTTACAAAGTCCCTCCAAGTCTATTTTACACCTTCACTAAGGTTTCTAACCGCTAACAGTGAGTACCAACACCACTACAGAAGCCCCCTCTTGTGCCACACAAACCGACCCGATGTAGCATAACTTGGAGGAAACTAATTACTTGGCCAGGGCCAGAGCCATATAGCCCTCAAGGTTGCGCTATTAAGCCGGGTTACTTGTCCATGAACCGGTCCTTAGAATCCAAGCAGGAACGAGCACAATCCATTCCACCAATTCCAACAATCCACCAGAAAACATTTACCAAAAATCTGGCACACACCTCCACCAAAACCAACCATCCTGCCGGATTCCTATCCACCATGTTGCTATAAACATTACCAACCCAAGTTGCATAAATCATTAATCAATATTAAATGATAACCTTTCCAACCCAAGACTGCAAGCTAAGCAAGACAGCTACCCAACCAATCCAGGTTACAAGGATGATAACATCAAGTTCTAGTAAACCCTAACATAGGATTCAAATTATGACTCAGCATGCAACTAATGGTCTAACTAAACTAACTCAAATCAAAACAAAAGTAGGAGCAAGTATGATCAAGGACACTTGCCTTCGAATTGGTTCGGATCAGAGGTGTCGAATTCCTGGTCCTGGAAGTTCACGGTGTCGGCACCTTCTATGCGCAAACAACAAGCATGGGCCCACAAAACAATTAAATAACAGTACACCATAGCACATTAAAAGTTTATAAAACCTATACTAAACAGTAGTACTCGTCTCTACGATCGCGCGGATATAAAGAACATGAAAAACGGAGTTGAAACGAAGAAGTTATGGCCTCCCGAAGACCAGGGACTAATCTGCGAAGAAATCAGAGACTAATCCGCGAAACCAGATAATACTTATTTGCAATCGGGTCCTTCTTCTTCCTTGGGTCGGGCACTGTAGCTGTTCACGTGCTACAGTGTCGCCCGAGAACTGGGCGGCTGGGAGACCAGCAGAAGGGGCGTGCGGTCAACCGAGGGGCTGGGCGGCCGGCTGGGAGGGCTTGTGGACGGACGGAGGGCTGGCTTGGCTGGCTAGAGAGCGGCGGCGGCGGCCAGCAGGAACACAGAACCCGAGAAAAGCGCCATGGTGATACTCGCGGAGAATG
Source organism: Miscanthus lutarioriparius (assembly GCA_904845875.1). NCBI lineage: Eukaryota > Viridiplantae > Streptophyta > Magnoliopsida > Poales > Poaceae > Miscanthus > Miscanthus lutarioriparius. The sequence continues at coordinate 58,640,511 of CAJGYO010000010.1, forward strand.
AAGATGAGATGGGAAACGGGTCAAACGGTGATGGATTCGTGCAAAAGGATATACCACGGCGTAGAGAACGAAGAGATCTACCTCTAGCTGGTGGTGGTTGTCGCCGGAACACGACGGTTTGCTCGAAAAAGCTCGCCGGAGGTTCGCCGGAAACCTAGCCTCTTCCGAACTTCGGCGTCCGATCTAGTAGGCTACGGGTGGTGGCTGCGGAAACAGGTTGTACTTCTGGAACCCTTGCGTCGAGAGGAACACCGGCATATATATAGTCCTAGGGTTTGGAAAAGTTTCGGAATTTCTTAATTTCGGGATTTATTTCCTGTTTAAAAATAATTCCAGGAAATTCCTGAAATCATATTTAAGCCACGAAAAATCACAGAAATTAAAGAAAATTCTGAGAAAATTTCCGGAGGTAGCTATGAACATGATGGATCAAAATATGGAGTTTAGAGCTCATGAAAAGGTTATTGGAAGGTTTTAATAAAAAGATTAAGCTGTGCGAAAAAGGAATTTAATTTTCGGAAAAGCGAGAAAATTTCCCGGGAGACTCGAAACGACTCCTAAACGTGTTTTGAAAGTTATCACATCATAAAACCAAGATGCAAACGGGATGAATGCAACAAAACAATTAAAGCCTATGTTGAATTGAGTTTTAATTGTAAATAGTTTTTCCTCCAACTACAAATTTGGTCATATCTCTACTTTAGTTCTATCCAAATTTAGAAACTTGCAAAAATTAAAATGTTTGGGTGTTACAATCGGACTAGTGCCGCTAGGGACCACACCCAACTCAGAAACAAAATTTTTGATCCATACAGCTTCCTTTGCAGCTTCCGAAGTAGCAATATACTCGGCTTCCGTTGTTGAATCTACGACTGTCTCTTGCTTGGAACTTTTCCAACTCACTGCCCCACCATTGAGGTAGCTGACATATCCTGACTGTGATTGGTTGTCGTCATTGTCGGTTTGGAAGCTAGCATCAGTGTAACCATTTACAACGAGCTCTTCCAAACCTCCATAGACTAGGAACTGATCCTTAGTTCTTCATAAGTACTTAAGGATATTTTTAACTGCTACCCAGTGAGCATCACCTGGGTTTGATTGGTACCTGCTCGTAACACTTAGAGCATATGAAACATCGGGGCGCGTGCATATCATGGCGTACATAATAGAGCCAATAGCCGAAGCATAAGGCACTCTACTCATCCTTTCTTGCTCATCAGGCGTCGAGGCACGTTGAGTATCGCTCAAGGGTTACACCATGTGACATAGGTATGAATCCCCTTTTGGACTCATTCATGTTGAACCTATTCAACACCTTGTCAATGTATGTGCTTTGACTTAATCCAATTAAGCGCTTAGACCTATCTCTATAGATCTTTATTCCCAAAATGTAGGATGCTTCTCCAAGGTCCTTCATAGAGAAACTCTTTCTCAATGAGGCCTTAACATCCTCCATTAGTGGAATATTATTCCCAATCAGTAGTATGTCATCCACATACAAGACCAGAAAATGAGTGCGCTCCCACTAACTTTCTTGTAAACACATAGTTCTTCTTCATTTTTCGAGAAGCCAAACGATTTAACTTCCTCATCAAAATGAAGATTCCTTGCTTTAGCCCATATATAGACTTCATGAGTCTACAAACGTTTCTAGCATTTTGTTGGTCGACAAAACCTTCAGGCTGTGTCATGTACACATCCTCACTTAGGTTTCCATTAAGGAAAGCCGTTTTGACGTCCATTTGCCAAATCTCATAGTCATAATACACGGCAATTGCTAGAAGGATTCGGATACACTTTAGCACAGTGACGGGCGAAAATGTTTCATCATAATCAACACCTTGAATTTGATGAAAACCTTTTGCTACCAGTCTTGCTTTATAGATGTGAACATTTCCATTAGCGTTTGTCTTTTTCTTGAAAATCCATTTACACTCAATGGCCCTCACGCCATTGGGTGGATCAACTCAACCAGGTTCCAAACCCAATTATCTCTCATGGACTCCATTTTGGATCTTATGGCTTCAAGCCATCTCTCGGACTCTAGTCGCATTACCGCCTCATGTAAGTGTTAGGCTCTTCGTTGTCCAACAACAAGATGTCACGCTGCCCCATAGTCAATAATGTGTACTTTTCATGTGCGCGACGTGCCCGTATTAATCTTCGTGGTTGGGGTTCAGCATGTTGGTCAGCGATGATCGTTGGCTCATCTTGTTGCACCTCCTCATCAGTGGAAACTGGAACATTTTCTTGTGTTTCCCGAACCTCTTCGAGTCACACTGTGCTCCCACTAACTTCTTTTAAGAGAAACTCTTTCTCAAGAAAGACTGCATTCCGAGCAACAAACACTTTATTCTCTTGACGGTTGTAGAAATAATATCTTTTGGTTTCCCTAGGATATCCCACAAAGATACACTTACCAGATCTAGGCTCGACCTTTTTGGCGTCAAACGCTTAACATAGGCATTGCATCCCCAAATCTTCAAGAACGACAAACTAGGATGTTTCCCAGTCCATATCTCATATGGGTGTCTTCTCCACAGATTTAGATGGTACACGGTTTATAGTAAATGCAGCTGTCTCAAGCGCATACTCCCAAAAGTACAATGGAAGATTAGTCTGACTCATGATTGACCTCACCATGTCCAACAAGGTTTGGTTTCTCCGCTCGGACACACCATTCCACTATGGCATTCCGGGTGGAGTCAGTTGTGGAACAATTCCACAATTCTTTAGATGGTCACTAAACTCATGACTCAAATATTCCCCACCATGATCTGATCGTAGAAATTTAATTGTCTTGCTAGTATGATTCTGCACTTCATTTAGGAACTCTTTGAACTTTTCAAAGGATTATGCCTTGTTCCTCATCAAGTTGATATAGCCATATCTACTCAAGTCATCAGTAAAGGTAATAAAGTACTAAAAGCCACCTCTCACAGTTGAGTTCATTGGGCCACTGTCGGCACGAAATTTCGTCCCGTGCCGAGGGCACACGAGCAAGCCGGAAGGGTCCGCTCGATGGAGCTAGAGATCCACCTAGCTTTAGTGCAGGGATGGTCGATCCTATGCACTCCTCTCGAGACGTGCCAGTCAATTTGACCCTACGCACAGTTAAGGTCATGCCTTATCAGGAACAGATCTACCAAATAACGATCCCCACTCCGCAGTGCTAACAGTGGGGTGTGAGGTAGAATCACACAGGCCGTGATAACGGACCATGAAACGGTTTTCGCCAGCCACTAGATCTACTCAAGACGCAACACGCCTTAACCGCACGCTATGCACGATCAAGATTGACATAAAACAGCCGATAAAACATAACTCATCATTTAAAATGCAGATTAGATCAGTTTAGATTAACAAATGATGGGTTAAACAAGATATAAGGCCGATCTAGATCAATCCCAATCGGGCGAAGTGATATTGCTGTAATTAAATAAATAATGGAAGCAATAAGCAATATCGGTAACTTAATGAATCTATTCGAAGGAACGCCACCCTTAGATAGAGCCGATAAGTTGACTTTAATCTAGTTCGAGCAGTGGAGGTCATCGGATCGATGCAGCCATACTTAAACTAGACAAGAGTCGATACCTAGCTTATACCAAAGTCGCAGTGGGGGTCGACCGGATCGATGCAGCCATATGAACAGAAGTATAAGCCATGACGGTACTTATAGACAAGCAGTGGAGGTCGACCGGATCGATACAGTCGTACTCGCTGAAGAACTCATCGAGATCTACTCTACTCCTACTCCTAAGGAATGGCTGGAGCCGAAAAAAGTAAATGACTTGTACTGGATTGATTGTGTGTCATTTATAATAGCCGATGTCTAATATTTATACCCGGAGTCTAAACATGAATCCTATTCGAGTATGATTCGTTACAATCTTCGGCATAAGGGAAAACATTCCTAATTTCAGATAACTTGGACTCTAATCTTTTCCTTTTTGTAGAGTCCGATATGTAGTTTCCTGGCGTCAACCGTCGTTCATCATCGCTATCCGCTGATGTCATCCAAAGAGATCCGATTCTGGAGTCGTATCTGAATGAGCTGATATCAATCCTCATGCAATCGATTCCTTGATTGGCACAATCTTGGAAGTCTGCGAGTTCCCGTGTTCTTCTCCCAAATTTTGGTGTAAACACATGCCCCCCAATTTTAGGATAAAATGGTTTTATCCCAAAATTTTAGTTTATTGGTTTACTATGCCGTAACCGTTCTATCCCGAGATATACGTATAACTCCTGACTTCCCGACTCGAGTCTTATATAACAGCCCAATAGTATCTCTTCCGATTCACTCGGCCTTTTTGCTTTCTTCTTCTTTCTTGAGCCAACTTCAACAGCTGACGGCGTCATTGCCAAGGCCCCAAACCCTAGCAAATCCTCTGTTCTATCGAGCCGTCATCCAAGCGATCTTCGTCAGATTTAAACCTATTTCGGCTACAATGGTGACCATTGACCACGCCCTAAGGTTTGCTTCCAAGTCTCCACTCTCCAAGCATCGGTCGCTACTTCGTATTTCTTTTCTTCTCAAATTTATTTCATCCTATTTCTAGGAAATGAGGAACGAAATCTTGATTCTATCAGATGTTGCTTCCAATGTCTATTTTCTTGGGCCTACGGGTGATCCTGATCCATCTGATTTCATCCGTCTAGAAACCAACCAAATCCCCTTCAAACAATCTATAGTAGATTTGTCTTCTTGGAATACCAAAACTCTCTTCAAAAATTGACCAAAGATGCCTAAGGGATGAAGAAATTGGTTCCATAGGGTGTCTGAGAAAAAGGGTGGAGATTGGGAGCTTTATGATCTGAATCAATGTCTGACCCTCTCGTTGTCCGAGATGGAGAGAAATGATTCACTCCTGATTTTTGCATCTTATTTTTGGTCCAATGCCCCGAATGCGTTTGTATTTGGTCATGGTCCAATGACCATCACTCTGGCCGATGTTTACATGTTGACCGGTCTTAGAATTACTAGATCAATGCAGCCTTATGAGTACTTGAGTGCTGGCTCCAAGAAATTATCCAAAATAGCAGACTATACAGGATGGGCCAGTTACATTCTGAACCACATTGGAGATGGATCAGCTGTCAGCAAAAGGGAATACGTGGCCTTCCTGAATATGTGGTTGGAATGATTCATTTTCTATGGGTCATCTTGTGGTCCAACCTACAATCACAAACTCATGGTGGAGCACCTAGCATTTGGTAAGGATATCCCTCTTAGAAAGTATCTGCTAGGAGTTGCTTATCATCTGATGTACCAGGTGACTGCCCAATTGCTGAAGAATGAACCAGTGCATACTATCAGTGGCCCTTGGTGGTTAATACAACTATGGCTTAACCTGTATATGCATAAGTTTGTGAGGCCTGATCTTAAAAGCCTGAGTTTCCCTTCCTCCAACTTTGATGAGGAATATAGAGGTGAAGAAGGAAGAACTCGGTAGTGCATGAGCCATGGTGAGGCTGCATCGGCCATAACAATTGATTTTGATATTGGCCATCTTTTCAAGAAGTTCTATAGAGGGTTTGATGTAGATATCCTGACTTGGCTACCATATGATGATGACAAGAATGATGAGCTAATTTTCCCATTTTAGTTTTGATTTGAGTCAGGCTGTTCGGACGATGCAGCGGTCGCAATCTTCAATTCTTTCGTCAAGCCCTGCGTTCTTCCAGCCGAGTTTCGTCATGGCCGTGGCAAAATGGCTATAGGCTCTTTCCTTCCAGGCAACCTTCCAACTTATGAGTTTTACAACCTATCCTTTGTAGCTCGTCAGTTTGGTTTTGGTCAATTGCCTCCTCAGCTATTCTTCAAGAACATACTGAAGCCACATGAAGATATCAGTGAAGCACTAGAAGCCTTCAGAGTTTTTCAACTGGGATCAGATCTTCCTTCCCTCTGCTTGCATGACGCTCCCATCTTTTCTAGGGATTGGTCCATCCTTTGTGTATAGCTTTGGATGGAGAATTTGCTTCTAATGGAGAGGTAATTTGCCATTTCTTTTCAAGAAACCGCTCGATGAATTCCTCTACCAACTGTTCTAATCGACCTTTTTAGGATGTTGAATTTGATCCTCCGAGCTTGGATAGGAAGGGGCGTCCTATAGATTATCAGCCACCGTGCTCGGTTTCAAGAATGGGATCGTCTGCGCCTTCACTGAAGAAATTGATGAATACTCATGCTACCTCTACCATTGTGACGTATCAATCTTCAAAGCGCAAGGCAGCTCAAGGGATAACCCAGAAAACTACCACTAGGAAGAGACTCCACATAATGAGACCATCAGCTGCTCAGGTAAACAACTCATCTCCTTCTCAAAATGATATTCAATTGCTAATTTTGTTCCTTCGCAGTTATCGAGCATTGCGTCCCAACCTGCTCTGGGTGCGGAATTACTATCCTAGGCATTCGACTCAGCACCAACTAGACTTCCATCAGCTGGTCCACAAAAGGAGCCGATTTTGATTGAAATAACCGATACTTCCACAACAGTAGAAAATGTGAGCTTTATCCTTGATGCTTGTTAGAGTAGGTTCTTTAATTTCTTGATTCACTTTTTCATCCTTCATCTGGCTTTTTACTATGCCAGATACTTTCTGAGGAAACACCTACGCAAGAGCAAGAGCCTGGCAGTCCGCTTAATTACCCTATTGGCATCGAAGGTGATTCTATTGTGGTCGTCACACAACTGATGGTAAGAAGGTCATACGTCCCCTTTTACTGCAACAATCATGAACTAAATTTATTTCTTATTATTGCAGATACCAATGTTGGAAGCTTAGAGCCAATTCAACCAGATGTTATTAGTGCATCATCAGTTGTTCCTCCTCTTCAGATAGAGGTTACTACAGAGAAGGTACTGTATCCTCTTTACTATACACTCTGTTATAAACTAATTCAAACCTCCCAATCAAGATTTCCTTTATATACAGTGAACTCAATCTTCTAGCCCAAAGTTACTCTTTCAATCTTGAGGAGTATTTTTATGAGGATGAAATCAGATCATCAACCACTTCCTCTAATGAAGCTTTGTTAGAGGAGACTAGAAATCGGCTAAGAAATATACTGCCAATATTTGAGAAGAATATAGCCGATTTGGTCCAAGATACTGATTCAATGCAGAGTCTTCTTGGCCATCAAGGGTGATCCATCCCCAGCTCCCTCCAGAGTCTTGTCATTTTTGTCTACTTTCGAAGATTAGGCCCTAAAGGTGAAAAAGACCTAGAGGAACTTGTCCAATCGTGAAGCCGTGCTAGTCAAGGGGAACTCCAACAGGCAAGAGGCTAAAGAGCTGATGCAGTTGATTGATGATTTGAAGAACTCCTCCCTCAGGACTGATCTAGAGTTGTCCCAACTAGAAATCAAGCGTGCATAACTTGAGAAGGAGCTAGAAAACATGAAGGCTGCCATTGATCATCGCAAGTCCACTCTGGCCCAAATACCTGATGCTATCAAGCAGAAGAAACAGGAATGGTTGGCCAAAGTAAAAGAAGGCAAAGCCATTCGAAGTACCCTTGAGAACACTCCTGGAACAGCCGAAGAATACAAGCGAAAGATTGCAGAAGCTGATGCTATCTGGCTAGAAGTACTGAAAGTCATTCAGGATGTTCTAAACTTGTAATCTGTATGTTAACACGTGTCTTGTGTAGGATCAATGATAACCATATTTTCGTTGCCTCATTGTATTTCTCGTTTCGGCTAAAGAGCCGATTTGAAAACAGCCGACTCCATACTTCCAATCTTGATCCAATTAAGTCTGAGAGCTCTTCAATTTTTCTACCCTCAGTCACCCAACGCCGTATCCTCTTCGGCATTAGTGAGGCGGCGCTTCGCCATCTATTAATTGCGGTTGCCTTTCACACTTCCTGAGGAATCCACCTCTTTGCTCTGTGGCTTCAAATACCAGTCGATGGTCTCGGCGTTGAACACATCTCCACTCGCAACTGTTCCTTCATACTTCTCCACCTTCCAAAACCCTATTGCGGTTTTCTTCCCTTCCTGTAGATCCAATCAATTTGATGGCCGGCGAGGATAACCGCGGCAAGCGCGCGGTGGAGGAGATCCTAGAGGAGAACATGTCGGCGAGCCAGCGCCTCCGATGCATGCGGTGAGATTGATGACTTCTGCTCATGGCAACGATCTGTAATCTTCTGCTCATAGTGATCAACTCTTCTATTTTGTTTCTAGGTTTGTTGTGAACGACAACCTTCGTCCTCTTCCCAGGGCCGACGAGCCTTCTGATGCTGTGTCTTCCGTGTCGGCCTCATTGTCGGATTCCTCGGATTCGTATAATGACGATGATGCCCGGTGTTTTCTCTGAGAGTGGAGGGTGGCTCAGAACCGCTATTCCGAGGTGACTCGAGAGAATGGCCAGCTCGAGATCCGCCTTGGGGTCTCTCAGACTGCTCTTCATGCAGCCGAAGAGGAGGCTAGCGCCGTCCGAGCACGGCTGGCCGAGTCTGACGCCGCGGTGGCAGGTAAGACGCACTTCAGGGGTGCCACTATTCTGATTTCCACTATCTCTATCTTGATAGTTCCTCCATTTCTATGATCATCAGCCCTGACGGTGCAATTGGAGTCCCTCTAACTGGTGGCGAATGCGGCTGCGGACGCCGTCAATGCTCGAGGTTCCCTCATCAATGCTCGCCTCCATGACATTCCAGCCTGCGTTCAGGAGATCGCCCTCCATGGTGTCCGTCATGGCGCAGCGGTGGTGCTGACCACGGCGCAAGTTTAGACTGGGTACGAGCTCCACACCATGGAGACGGGTTTCCCAATGGGCGATGGCCTCGAGGAGCATGAGGATCTGGTCGAAGAGTTTGTCGTCGTGGCCGAGACCATTGTGGACATCACATCTGCTCAGGATGTAGTGAACAAGGTATTTGATTAGTTTGTACTTCGGGCGAATCAATGAACAAAGTCTCTTGCTCTTCCATGAATGTGTCCCAGTGCAACGCCCTTGTATGACTGTCTTTATTTTTATTTCTTGCTCTAGAGGCGCTACATATCGTATCGGCTTTTACGTCTTTGAAGATTTTCATTTTTTGAACTAGAGGCGATACCTTTCTAATACCGGCTATTAGAGCCGATGACTAATGAATCGGCTATCAAGTGTTGACCAAATGCTTAGGATAACATCCCTTTAAACATTTTTGCCGTAGAACTTTTCACACCAAAGGTTAAACGATCGATCAACCCAGGTCAAGCATCCCATTAAGCGAGATAGAACTTCCTTTAATAGATCTATTACTTATGATTTGACTTAGCGTTCACATACGTCGGTCTAATCCCATCTCCAGGATCAATACTTATTTTCCCTTAATCCAATGGCCTACGCGAAGCCATGATTATTCATCAAAATAAACTCTCAGAGCCGATTGCTTGAACCGGCTGTTGGCCTTCATTATTAATCCTAATGAAGCCTCCTTCCCATATCTTGCTAGAAAGGCATTCGAAGTCTCCCAGTTCCCAAAAGACTGGATCAGCTATTGCGATACTCACAAACTCATCAGCGTGAACCAGCTCGACATCATCTCCATGCCATTGAATCAAACACTGATGCATGGTTGACGGTACACAACAATTTGCGTGAATCTAATCACGACCGAGGAGTAAACTGTTGGAACCTTTTCCGTCGATGATGAAGAATGTAGTGAGCAGAGTCTTACTACCGATTGTCAATTCGACGTTTATTGCCCCCCCAGGTCTTAGACGTATTACCTCCAAAATCTTTGAGCATCATATCAGTCTCGAGCAAATCTCCTGGTCCCTTGCCAAGCTTATGGAAAGTGGTGTAAGGCATGAGATTGACAGAAGCACCTCCGTCCACCAATATCTTGTTCATCAGCTTCCCATCAACAAAACCCTTAATATATAAAGCTTTTAAGTGCAGATGCTTGACTGGTTTATCAAATATTGCTTGTTGTATAACCGTCAACTTAGCAACTATCTCTTCATACTTCGATTCCTCAAAATCTGAATAAACTTCTTGATCTTCCGGAGCTTTGAACTCTGATGGCAACAGAAAAGCCATTTGAATATTAGCCGATGGTTGCCTTCTATCGGCTATTTGCTTAGCGCGCCATATTTAAGGTTTACCAGATGCCTGAGCCTGTTCTAACTCCCTATTCCTTAGGCGTTGCACCCTTCTCTTCTGGCTTCTTGTCAAACCTCCTAGGCAACATTGGCCTTCCTGCCAGACATATTCTCTCTTGTTGCCCTCTTCTTCATAATCAGCCCAGTCTTGGTCAACAACTCGTTTTCCAAGCCGATTATGAACACTTTTATTTTTTAATCGCCGATCCATGTTATTATGATGATATGCATCTTGAGCATGGATAGATCGGTGGTTGGTTTGAGACTGCCTGAACTCCCAATATTAATTGCTGCATTCTAGACAGTTAGGTCTGGTAGGAAACTTCAAACCTTCATTCCAGCAATGTCTGAAGAAAGGACAATTCTAATGTGATTTGGCTTGTTTCCTTTCATACCTCTTTTTTCAGTTGACGCTGGTATTCCTGATCCTCTAACCATCGCTAATAATTCTTTTTCTTCTACCGCTGCCACTTATTCAACAGGATCCGTGATGTAACTCGCGACTTTGTCGTTCCATCTTTTGATGTTTCCCCCTGCTCATATCGATTCTTTTGCTTGTCGCGACGTCTTCTAACTTCTCTGTACCCGTCAGCCGATATTTGCATCTTGGGATTGACTGCTCCAGCTTCTCTTGATTTGGTTGATGTCAGGACCTTAGTCTTTCCATTAATCAGCCTAGCATCAACCTTGTTCTGATCTCCTGGGAAAGGATTATCATCAACATTAATTTTCCGAGGCGTATCAAACTTGAGTCTTCCTTGCTGAATAGCCCTCTGTATATGCTGTCGAAAAATTATGCATTCATTAGTGGAATGAGAAGTAGCGTTATGAAACTTGCAGAACTTCTTATTCTTCAAATGATCAGGGGGCAACATAACATGATTATCGGGCAACTTGATCTGCCCCTTCTCAAGCAAGAAATCGAAGAGCTTGTCTGATTTGGTGACATCAAAGTCATAGCTCTCCTCGATTCCTCTTCCCCAAGGATTTGGTACCATCACTGTCTTTTTGCCCTAATTCCATTCAGCTGCCGCAGCAACCTCTTCTTCTTCTTCATCTTCATAGCCATCATCGGCTGAGTATGGGTTATAAGCTTCAGCCACTGTGGTACTCTTCTGGAATCGGGTATCTCTGCTCATACTCTGGAATTGGCTATTGAGCGCTGCCACTCATTGAGCCAATTGACCCAAGTTGTCAAATTCTTGTCCCAGCATACTCTGCGCAAATTCTTGAATAGCTAAAGCAGCTAGCTGATCATCAACCAAGTTTAATGAGAAGCACAAATTTCTGGTTTCTCAGAACCTCTAAAGAAACTCAGTACCCGATTTGTTAGTTTTCTGCCTTATGGTTGTCAAATCAGTTATCTTCTTTTCTCTAGTCTCAGTGTAAAAATATGTATGAAACTTTTTCTCCAGGTCAGCCCAATTGGTAATGAAATTGACTGGCAGTGATAAAAACCAAGTGAAGGCTGGCCCTGATAGGGACAGGGAGAAGAAACAAACTCGATGGGCCTCTTCAACAGATACTTCGCCCAACTGTGTAAGATACTGACTGACATATTCTATTGTGCTTGTACTGTCTTGGCCAGTGAACTTGGCAAACTCTGGGAGCCTATAATTTGTGGGAAGAGCGACCAAATCATACCATTCTGGATATGGGTGTTTGTACGAGAAGGTCAGCCCTTTTGGCTTCAGACCGAACTGATTCTTCATCATCTCAGTCACCCTCAGCAACAACTCATCGGCATTTGAATTTGGATTTCTCTACACCTGCTGGCCCATCTGTGGATTGAAATCCCATGTGCCTTGATACCCTAGATTTAGAATCATGTGAAGGATGTTATAATCTGTGCCATAATGATACCCTTGTGGAATCTCTATCTGCTGGGTCCTTTGCCAGTTTGCTGCTTGAAGTCTCTGATTGTAGACATGAGGATCTATGTCTCTACGGATCCTTTGAATTGATAGCGCTATTTTTTGAGCTAGTGATGGTATGTGGCCTGATGTGCCAAAATTAATCATCTGGTTCTAACCTTGCCCCGTCGGCTGTTGCACATGCTGCACTGATGATCCAGGATTATACTGCGTTTGATTTGTAGTAGCACCTTGAACTTGTTTAGATGAACCCTGAACTACCTGGACATCATTATTACCAGCTGGTGATGCTTCTTGATGGCTGGTACCGACTTGATTAGTCCCTTGGGTCGACGGATGTGGAATGTTGTAATAAGTCGGCCCAACTTGACCAACTGGAATCCCATGAATTGCCTCTTTCATGGCGTTATGGAATGTGTCCACGAAAGCTTCGTTATGGCTTGATATAGCATCATGAACAGATTTGTTTACAACTTCCATAAGGAAACGTCTGTCTTCAGCTTCAACTGTATCTGTCTACCCATGTAATAGAACTCTCGGTAGTGGATATTTCTGAACAATTGTGTTGTCACATGTTTTGGTGTAGGACAATAAACACTTGCTCTGAAATTCTTCTATAGCTTTGATGATGATATCTTTATCTCCATCAGGTAGGTCTTCATAATGCACCATGAGGATGTCGTTGTTGTCGTAAACCGCCATGACGATTGTGGGGTCCCACCGAGCATGGCAGAAACGTGTGTCGGCATGAAATTTCGTCCCGATGCCAAGCGCACACGAGCAAGCCGGAAGGGTCTGCTCAATGGAGCTAGAGATCCGCCTAGCTTTAGTGCAGGGATGGTCGATCCTGCGCACTCCCCCCGAGATGTGCCAATCAATTTGACCCTGCAATTGACAAGGTGAGAAAGTTTATCAGTAATTTAGGGCAGAATGTGCCGGTGTTGCTAGACAGTCTTGAATGTGCGGCTCTAAGAGCCGATATGAAAGGAGATCGACTAAATAGTCAATTCCAGCATATTCATAAGAATAAATCAATTAAAGCTAATGGGGTTGTATAAGAAGAATCGGTTATCTTTCAGGATGAATATCATTATTTAGACACTATTGGTAAACGACAATAAGATGTCAATAATAATTGGTTTATGCTAAGCCAATGACTGCAAGTAACCAAACCCCTTTTTATATAAAAGAAACAGATCATCACCATTCAACCATTTAATAAAGATAAATCTAATGAACATATTAGATCTCATCTATCGCTATGACCAGTGGGGCATGAGGCAGAATCATGCAGGCCGTAGAAACAACAATAGACTCGATGACCCTAACTTATTACTAATATCAGCGGGGCATGAGGTAGAATCATGCAGGCCATAATGCAATAACAAGATCATGGGGCTAACACATCTTTCAACCTATCTTTACTTCAATGGTCTCGTGATGCGATCTGTTCGTGAAAGCACTCGATATCAGCTAAAACAGCCGATTTAGGCATAGCGCACAGTTAAGGTCATGCCTTATTAGGAACAGATCTACCAAATAACGATCCCCACTCCACGGTGCTAACAGTGGGGTGTGAGGCAGAATCACACAGGCCGTGATAATGGGCCATGGAACGGTTATTGCTAGCCAATAGATCTACTCAAGACGCAACACGCCTTAACCGCACGCTATGCACGATCAAGATTGATATAAAACAGCCGATAAAACATAACTCATCATTTAAAATGCAGAATAGATCAGTTTAGATTAACAAATGATGGGTTAAATAAGATATAAGGCCGATCTAGATTAATCCCAATCGAGCGAAGTGATATTGTTGTAATTAAATAAATAATGGAAGCAATAAGCAATATCGGTAACTTAATGAATCTATCTGAAGGAACGCCACCCTTAGATAGAGCCGATAACTTGACTTTAATCTAGTTCGAGTAGTGGAGGTCGACCGGATCGATACAGCCGTACTTAAACTAGACAAGAGTCGATAGCTAGCTTATACCAAAGTCGTAGTGGGGGTCGACCGGATCGATGTAGCCATACGAACAGAAGTATAAGCCATGACGGTACTTACAAACAAGCAGTGGGGGTCGACCGGATCGATGCAGCCGTACTCGCTGAAGAACTCATCGAGATCTACTCTACTCCTACTCCTAAGGGGTGGCCGGAGCCGAAAAAAGTAAATGTCTTGTATTGGATTGATTATGTGTCCTTTACAATAGCCAGGGTCCAATATTTATACCCAGAGTCTAAACATGAATCCAATTCGAGTACGATTCGTTACAATCTTTGGCATAAGGGAAAACATTCCTAATTTTAGATAACTTGGACTCTAATCTTTCCCTTTCTGTAGAGTCCGATATGTAGTTTCCTGGCATCAACCGTCGTTCATCATCACTATCCGCTAACGTCATCCAAAGAGATCCAATTCCAGAGTCGTATCTGAATCAGCTGATATCGATCCTCATGCAATCGATTCCTTGATTGGCACAATCTCGAAAGTCTACGAGTTCCCGTGTTCTTCTCCCAAATTTTGGTGTAAACAGCCACATACATCTGTATGTACTAGGCCTAATAGCTCGCTTGCTCTCTCACTTTGTCCAACAAAGGGAGCTTTAGTCATCTTTCCAAGTAGGATGACTCACATGTCTCAATTGATTCATAATCAAAAGAATCGAGAAGACCATCCTTATGGAGCCTCTCTATGCGCGTCTTGCCTATATGGCCTAAGCGACAATGGCGCGAGTAAGTAGGATTAGAATCATGTTTGTGAACTCTCTTAGCATTAACATTATTGATTTTAGTTTCCTCAAGATTAAGAACATAAAGCCCGTTCACAACGGGACTTCTCCCATAGTACATGCCATTCATAAAAATAGAACAACACATGTTCTTTATTACAAATTCAAAACCATCATCCTCTAAACATGAGGCGGAAATAATGTTCTTATTCAATGCAGGAACAAAATAACAATTATTAAGTTCTAACACTAATCCAAAAGGTGACGACAGTGAATAAGTGCCGACGGCCAATGCAGCAACCTTTGCTCCATTCCTAACACGCAAATCCACGTCATCTCTTGCAAAGGGCCCAATTATTTCCAGTCCCTGCAACGATTTGCAAGTGTGAATCATTACACCAGTATCAAATACCCATGCATCATTAGGACGTGTTGCAAGATTAATTTCAATAACATTAATACCTTGAGCGGAGGTCACACCTCCATTCCTTTTCTTCTCTTCCAGGTACTTCTTGTAATTCCTCGACCAATGTCCTTTCACACCGCAGTGGAAACAAACATCATCAGAGGAGGGGCTAGCCTTTTTACTCTTTTCTTTGGCCTTAGTTATCTGCCTAGAAGTCTCACTTTCGGCAGGTTTCTTAGCCTTGGCTGGACGCTTTCGCTTCTTACCCTTCTGGACTGTCATCACAAGACCAGGAGCCTTCCTAAGGCTCACCTCTGATGTCTTGAGCATCCCATGCAACTCGGTCAGCGTCTTCTTCAAGCCATTCATGTGATAGTTCATAATAAATGGCTCAAAGCTAGCTATCAGAGACTGCAGTTTCACATCGGTGGCAAGATTGTCATCGAGGGGGAAAACCCAGTCTCTGCAAGCTCTCAATGTAACCAATTATCTTGATTACATGAGGGCTGATCGGAGCGCCTTCAACAAGCTTGCTACCAAATAGGGCCTTCGAGGTATTCAACCTGTCGACCCTTGCCTGGTTTTCGAACATGCCACACAGCCCCATGATCATATCGTGCGGGTTGGTGCTCTCATATTGCTTCTGCAGCTCATAGTTCATGCAAGCAAGCATTAGGCACTGCACATCCACATCATCATCAGTGTGCTTCACATAAGCACGATACGCATTAGAATTGTGCGCGACATTTTGACGCTCATCCGGGTAAGGCATATCAAGAACGTACTCTTTATTTTCCTGCCTGAGAACAATTCTCAGGCTTCGGTTCCAATCAACAAAATTAGTTCCATTTAGCTTTTATTTCCCTAGGATCGATAGCAAATTAAAACTCGAGTTGCTCGACATTTTCTACGACAACAGCGATATGCAACGATTAGCACTACTTTCATTAAAACATTTTTAATAAAAGAAACCCCACTATGTTTTGTCAACGTCCCCCGACATTGCATAGTGGGATGAGACCCCACATTCCCTATGGAACTAGTGAGCTTTGGCATCACCGCTAGCATCATAGTGAACTGAGTAGGCAATGCTTGCCAATCGCATCCAATGCGACTCTCGTTCGTTGGTTGATATCATATATCTCAGCTTCCAATGCTATGCCCAGAAACCCAAGTCCGACTTGATAGTTTCGTTAAGTAAACCAACACTATGCTGTGGTGTCCGACACCACCCAATAGATCAAGGTAGAAGATGACGTCCTGCTTTGGCAGACCCATCACCTACTAACAAGACCCAAAAGGTGCAACTATTGGAAAGGCATAAAAACTTAATTTTTATGAGGGATTTTTATACTCATCACAGGTAGTGTATAAATATAAATGTCACAGATAATCAAATTATTGTGATAGTATGGCCTCTCTTCATCCAACGATAAATAGCGCGTCCAGACGACCGCCAGCAATGGGTGAGGGTGCCTACTCCTAGGCATCCCAATTTTAACACCCTCTTCTGGATGGTATGGTCACCGAGTCATCTAGCCTCATGTTGATATATTACATAATTTAATTTGCCTATTACATGCTCATAGCAAATTAAAATATAAATTACATCACATGAGCACTTCATAGGACGACACGCAGGCCGAATACAATAAACGAACAGCCTCAACCCAGCTGTAATAATTAGCGACACACAGGCCGCACCAAATATTACACATATCATCACATATGATTTTGAGGCCATACCATCACATCATTCTCTGTAAAAACAAGTTAGACGTTTCTACAAACAATGTTACGGTTTTTTTTAACACGCAGTTGACTCCACCGGCCGATGACGGATGGAACAGATTTTTCGCATGCCGCTACAAATTAACAAGCATGGCATTCTAGCTGAAATAGCCATACAGCTGTGTATCAACTGCTTCGCTACATGAATTCACAACCTCGTGGTCAACCACGCGACGCTCGCGCGTCATCGTAAAGACGGCCGATTAGCCAGTCACATAATGAGGAAGCAAAAACGGAGTAAGGTAATCCGAATACACGCATAATGTTATCCGTTAAAACGATCTATCCGACGACCAACCGCGCTAAAATAATCTAGATAAAAAACAACGCAAGCACGGCTCTAGATACCACTGTTGGGAAACGTGGGTGGCTACTCGCTAGCACAAAAATGAATACCGTGTAAAAACATGATCAATTGCTTGTAGATGATCATAGATTATACCTTCCCACACGCGCGCGCAGCGGAAGACTTGGCGGAACGCGCGTAGTCGATGTAGTAGTCGTACCGTACGACGTAGTGTGCAATGCAGCAGCACCTCTATGAACGTCCACACGTACGGAGAGAAAAACGACGCAACTTAGCGTCCTAGCACTCGTCGCTACGCTCGAGGGACAGCAGCAGTACCAATGAAGAACCATGGCCGAGGCTTGCGTGCACACATCAGGCACAAGAGGCACAAGTGCGGTGGCTGCTCTCGTGACTCAAGTGATTAGGGTTAATCACTGTAACGTCCCGACCCAGGAAGATGGCTAAGGCCCATTCTACACGTTGAATAAACCACATTTGCTAATTAGCTATCTTGTGCTTTCGTTCTCGCTTCGCGCAAAAGGAGCAATCCGGAGTTAACAGCCTCCTAAGGCTAGGCGTACTAAAGGTTGTAGCTACAGTGTTTGTCATGTTGCTACAGTGCCCCCGAAGATGCGGTGCCGTGGATTCGGTCCGGCCCAACTTGGACCAGTGGGCTGGGTCTCACAATCACCCTCCTGACCAGGCAATTAGCATTTATAGAGATGCTAATGGGCCTGCCTCATGGGCCAATTGGGCTGACTTATTGGGCATATCCAACACAAGCTTGAGATGGGATGCTCGTCACTTTTCACCTGCCTGAAAAGAGGCACAAAGCAATAATAGTGTCGCCGTGGTGCACGAGCTGTGGATGAACATGTCAAACTTCTTCTCACGTTACTCCTAGACAAGGATGGCTCGTCCCATGTCAATATGCAAACCTGAATGGGATTCCGTCCTACGCCTATATATAGCTAGCCAGAGAAGCAAAGCAAAAATAAGTAATCTTATGCCTAATAAGATTGTTAATAACAACATCACATCACAGGAGTCTGCACTTTGCACATGAGATCGACATGGCACGTTTAGCACACACGGCACACAGAAACAGGGTAAGAGGCATTTGATCTCCTGCCCACGTTAGAAAAGAAATTAGAGTAGTTATCTTTCGGCACAAAGAAGAAACTGCAACAGCCATGTTGTCACCACATCGTTAGGGGATAGATTGTCTGAAGCCACACATGGTCTGGAACTCTAGGTACGCAGCAAAGGAAGGTCACAAAGAAGAAAATGCAGCAGCCATGTTGTCACCACATCGTTAGGGGCTAGATTGTCTGAAGCCACACATGGTCTGGAACTCTAGGTACGCAGCAAAGGAAGGTCAAAACGACGAGGCTGATTCGACGATAGTCTTCACCGAATTTTTTTTAAATGAATTAGACAAAAGAGCTGCTGATTATATTAAAAAGCAGATAAAACCTAGACTAGGCAAAATAAAAAAAAAACAATGCAACTACGATCCGTTGGATTGGGCCATCAACATGCACCAAACTCAAACTCAAGTGAAGAATAAAAATAACTCTGACCAGTCGGAATGGGTCCTTACACGAGCCACACAGGCCGAAGCTCAACACAGAACACATGCTCAATGCATGCTCAACTGCCTCCGAAACACCACAAGTCGGTCACCACACTGCACCACCAATAGCCGAACAACAGTGTTGCTAGGATGAAAATGCCGTCGTCACCGCTTGCGTCGCCGCCATCCCACACCGAGGGAGCCCACTGCCGAGCAGGGCTAACAGACGTAGTCCGCTACAAGCCATAGTTGCCTCTGGCGCTCGCTAAGCTAACCTCATCCACCGAGATCTAAGCGCACACACTGTAGCTTCCAGGACTTAGTTGCCTCATCAAGATAGAAGTGCCACACACACGTCCTCAAGGTTGCCAGTCAGAATGCCTCCTTGCATTAGAAACAGTCGTCACTGAGCGGGACTGCCCACCGCCACACCACGCAGATCACCATGGCAACACACATCTGCTGGCCACCACCTCCCTCGTCGGCCTCAACGCCAACTCCATGGGCGCCTCCCACGCCGGCCTCCTCACCAACTTCTTGGTTGCAACTGTCATATGGTCCCACCAGACCGCCACCCTGCACTGCCAAGCAGATGCGAGGCGTTCCAATCGCCGTACCAACGCCCTCGTCCTAACCACCTTCCTCCGTCGTGGACACCGCCAACTTGAATCCTCAACTAGGCCTCCACCTTCCTCAACACGACGCTAGCCGTCGCCATAGACTGACCCAGCACAAGCTTCCAAAACTATGCCTCCAAGGAGGGACGAGACGCCCCCGACACCGCCGTCGCCTGACTAGAAGGTCAAGATTTTTACCCAGAAAAGACACGCCACACAAAGGGGAGAGGACCGTTCGATGTATGCTTCCAAGGAAGAAACTGCGCCTAGAGGCATCGCTGTCATTGGCCCAAGAAGGACAAAGCTTTTGCCATGGCGCCTAACCCCATGCATGGCAGTGGCCACGGTGAAGAATGACATATTAATATCTTTTTATATATATTTGATTAAAGTTAAAAATATTTTAACTTTTCGGGGAGTAAGAATATAATGACATTTTTTATGAGACAGAGGAAGAGTTGGAAGCACTTGTAGTACATGGTATACTATGTCTCCACGATAGAGATCCATATACCTTGCCTTAGAGACTGACATCAAGGACCCACATTTCTGACCATCGAGTGAAGAGCTGAGACTTAGGACCGAGCCTTAGGCCAGTCATAATAGGGATGTCATGGGCATTTTATCTACCCCTATAATACACCAGTTAGAATAAATCTACGACCACACAATAAATGTCTGCTCTATAGTCATGATCTATGCTACATTCATACCTATGAATGCATCCAGAAAATATAACACTATCAAAACAAGTGTACCAGATTATCTCTTAGCCATTCTCTCTTATTACTCATCTAAATTCGATGGCTCATGTTTAGTGTGTTTGCCCTCCGTCGCCCTCCCGTGGACCTCCACGGCTGTAGGAGGCGACCACGGTTCGAGCCCACTGCTTCTCTTTTTTCTCCCAAAAAAATCAAGGGCCTTTTACCTTTATGCCATTATAAAAGTTTAAAATGATCTACGTGCCATTGAAATTTTGAAAAGTTCCTCAGTACCCTTGTCCAAAGTTTTTTTATCTACGTGCCACTTTCTTTAGTTTTTCTTCTCGATTTTGCCCTCGCTTATAGAATGCATCAAAATTTTCATTCTTTCCTCAAAATTATAACATCTTCAAATCCGAAATGAAATTTAATCATCATTTGATGTGTTTAATTATTAAAGTTTTCATATGCACACGTTTTCAATGCATCATGATTTTTTTCATAATGGTACGTAGAAAAAAGTGAAGTTTTTTGAATCACAGAAGTTACGTATGCATTTCAATTTATTATAATTATTAAAGTTTTTCACATGCACACGTATAAGGTTACCATGATTTTTTCATAATAGTACGAGAGAAAAAGTGAAGTTTTTGAATCACGAGATGTTACAGGAGGAAAGAATGAAAATTTTGATGCATTCTATAATCGAGGGCAAAATCGTCTTTCCGCTTTTGTCAGGAAAACTAACGAAAGTGCTTCTTCGGCGAGGTAATCGAGGAACTTTTCAAAATCCCATAGATCATTTCGAACTTTTATGATGGTGTACAGGTAATTGTCTCAAAAATCAAGGGAGGCTCGAGTGAATGCGGAAAGGGAGAAAAAAAAAAGAGAACACCACGCGACTTCCACCACCGCCGCCTCTCCAACCCCTTCTTCCCCAGTGCTCCTCCCCCGCTGCTCCTTGGCTGGGGTGTGGCTGGCCGAGCCTCGCCGTGGCCGGCCCCGTAGCCAGATTCTAGCGCGCGGGCGGCGGTGGTGGCTGGTTCGCGGCTTGCAGGCCGCGGCAGCTCGTGCTTCCTCCGTCTGAATTGAATTTCTCCAGAAAAAAGATATCCTCTCTCTTCGAGTCGCTGTTCAGCGCCGCCGCCGCGCGTGCACCCCACCGGCCACACGACCGCGTCATCAACGCCATCATCATCTCCATCGCCACCTCGTCGCGCTTCCAGCAGAGCGCCGGCGAACGTCCGTTGGCCCCTTCGTATGCCGCCACCGACGCCGACGGCATTGGAGAAGAAGTAGCGGGTGAGGATATGATGCGGCGGCCAGAACGTCGGGGCGGCCTCGATCTGCCACCGCGCTGCTTGGATGAAGGCTGAGCGCCGCCGCCAGGCCCGCGCCGCCGCCGCCGAGGGGACGAGGCTGCCTCCCTCCGTGCGCGCCTCGCCGACGCCGCCGCATCCCGCCTGCGCCGCACAACAGCAGGCCTAATGGACCATGCATCCAACAACTGACCAGTGGAGGAGATGGACTTCGACGGTTGGACCCTCTCCCCTCCAATGACGGTGATGCGCCGCCTCATCCCCTCTTTCACCCCGCTCCTTCCCCTAACCCTATCGTTCTGCTCTTCGTCGACAGCGGCTTGGATGAGGACAGGATGTTCGAGTCCAAGCTCGTGGAGAAGGAGCCGCACAATAAGGGGTGCATGAGCAGAGGGCTGGCAGTGGCGAGGGCCCTGCAGCTGCTGGAACTGAAGCCTAAGGGGAAAGGGCACGCAGATCGAGTTGGCGATGGTGGAGGTGTTCCAGGCGATGGTAGCCTTCCAATTCAGACAAAGCATTTGCAGCACTGGATGGTGAAGCCGAGAGTGAAGACGAGGATTGAAGAAGAACAAAGAAGTCAAGACAGAGGAGGCAGGCAGTGGAGTGCTGAATTGATGTCACTCAAGGTATCAAGGACTCGCTATTGCTCATGATCCTGGCTTGAATCTGTCAGCTCAGAGGCTATCGCCAAATCACCGTTACCAACAGTGAGTGAAGGTCTGATTTTCGCAGGTATATTATGGGTGGTTTACTTACTCTAACAATGCATTATGGTTTCGCAAAAGGTTACGAGTATTAGGACAACTAAAATATGGTCTATTCTATTGTAATTCTATTGGCTCAGAATATGGCTGCAAACCTACCTATTGTAGAGGTTGTATAAGTTATAACACTATGAGGCATTACGAACAGTCCAAGGTTTTCCCTCAGGGGATTCGTTGACTTACTGTAAAAATCTTCCCTCTTCATCGTTTGTTTGCAGAAAGTTGAAGATCCACTTCAGAAAGGCACTAACTTCTATAATCAAGGTTCCATCCTTGAGGAGGATCCAGAGTACCATCTTATTGTTGACTGCAATGCTTTATCAGTAGAATATTTTTTTCAGCCTTTATCAGTAGAATATTAAGAATGAAAACTAACAAGAAAGGCACTAACTTCTATAATCAAGGTTCCATCCTTGAGGAGGATCCAGAGTACCAGCTTATTGTTGACTGCGGAATGGGGTACATTGTATCAAACCTTTCCGTAGTTGTTAGCAGTGTTGTTGCCTCCAAACTGGATTTCTGTTTTGGAGTTTTGATAGTGCATGGTATGTGTTCTGAATTTGAGACTGGATTTCTGTTTGAAGTGCATCACTGATATTCACATGCCTAATCAACTGTCAGGACAAGTACTTGCTTCAATGTCAGAGGTACAAATTTGTGTCCAGGATCTTATGGCTTTTATTTTATTTATTGTGTATGCATTTTTAGATACCGTCGGACATGCATATTTATATCAGTTAAGTTTGTCCTTAATGTGTCCCGTAATGTTAGCACGGGCAATATACTCATTGCCTCTTCTTTTATTTTCATACATAAATCCATTTTTTTCTTGATGACCTGTATAGTGAGAATGGGCAATAGAAAATTAAAGAAGAGGCAACGAGTACATATGAATTTCTAGAATGAATTTACATGTGCTTAGGATGTGCTGCTGGAGAACCTTAAGAAGTGGGCTGCAATTCTGTCTGTTGGGTAGATAACTTAGCATTGACAATAGCAACTCAACAAGATCAATCTTTTAGGAAATTTACTTGCCACGTTCGACCTGGATCGCTCGGTCATGAAAATGGCGATGCTAGCACAAATGAATGTGATGTAGCCTTCTATATGCTTTTTTTAAAGGGTATGGATTTTTTTATGTGCAATATGCCTTTTGTATGAATTTTTTGCTGTTCAGAAACATGTGAGCCGTATTTATTTCTCAAGCATTTTCATAGTCACTTTCCATAATATTTTGCTCTTTTATGAAGTCAAGGCCCCATGTCATGATCTGTCACGATATCTGATTTGCAGATACCATAAATTCGTGGAATATCTGCGTCGTGAAAACCAGCAACAAAGCCTCCCCTACCGGATGCCCTAGAGCCTCCCACGACAACCATGGTAGTCGCGACTTGGGGGTATGATCTCTGTCAGTTATAAACACATTGAAGATGATGGCTATGCTGCAAATTATCTGACAGATAACATCCTTTGAAGAGTAGACTACGTCATGCTGACAAGTGTTGAATGGGATGACCTTCCTGATCGTATAATGACCTTGTCACTAGGCTACTGAGAATGATTCGTGAATGAATGGAAAAGTTTGCTCAATGAAATTAGGCTCTGGGGATGATGACAAATCATTTGATATGGAGAGAGTTAGAAAGTTTCGGGTGCAACAAACATTTTTTGTCTTCAGCAAGGCTTGATTTTTTTTGTGTGTTTGAAGAGATTTAAGTCAATTTCACTAAAAAGGAATTTCTGATCATATGTTTATTTGCATGGTGCATGTTGAGTGCTAAATGATAACCAACTAAGTTGTAAATGCTAAGTCTTATACAGCAAAGAGCAAACTGTCTTTTGGTTGTTTTAATATGCATGTTTGAATGTTTCCGTAGCGTCGGCATGGGCACTATACTAGTGTCCATAGGTAGTCAGGCACACTAAGGATGATGGAGGTCGGGGGTGAGAAAACTATGAGCAAGCGGGCGCTGACTTGGATGACTAAAGCAGGTAACCATCCGTTGCAACGCACGGGCACTTTTCACTTTTGCTAGTAATATAAAAAATGCTAACTTTTAATTTTTTGTGTAAATATATGTTGCATGTAGAGTTTGGACCAATCTTTTACAAATCTTCCTATCTTTTCCCTAATTCAAAATCACTGTTTAAAAAATTAAGTACAATACTTTTATTAGCGTGACATGACTAAATTTATGTTTGGGAAGGAAATTAAAAATATGTGTTGCTTTTTTTCCATTAAGAGGACATGAAAGTTTGAAAGTTACATGATATCGACAAGTTCTAGCTGTTCCAAACCTGCTGGTAAGATGCTAGCATTGAGGACCAACAAAGAATGTCGGCAAGCTAGAGCTAGACCCTAGCAGCTACAACAAAACACATACAAAGGACTACGGTGATATAATCTGCTACCGTGGGTACAACAAGGCAAGCGTTGGGACTGCTTGGCCTACTTGACGTTTGTCACCAGACCATGACGATACCGACGCCTCCCAGGAAAGAGTACCTACATGGCTTCCCGCTTACTAGGGGCCGGACAGGGGCCCTTTGAATTTTCGCTGAAATTCCACAAAGGACGCCTCATCAGACTTCGCCGTCTCGACCAGAAGCTCGAGCTTTTTGAGCTTGTTTTTCATGTGTTGCTTATTTTGTTTGTTATAAAAACTTGTTGCCTTGTGTCGCACCCAAATAAAGCAGAAGCTATTAGTTGCAGACCTGATGGATGAGGCAGACAAACTCCAGACAGTCTTCTGTGTCACAACTTTACTAAGCGCTGCTCCTTTGGAACCATGCCTACCTTTGCCCTTTAACCTTCTTTACCTTTGCAAAAAATAATATGATGGAAGCAAGGAAAGAATAATATGATGGAAGCGCTGCTCCCGATGCAAGCGAAGAATCATCTGATATACAGTACTTGACAAAGAAGCAAAGTTGGCCTATCTGGATCGCCGGCCATTTACTGTGCAAGCACACATCTTGTATTAGGATTCCCCCTCATCAGGCATCGCCTCTCTCTCTCTCTCTCTCACACACACACACACACACATTGCAGACACACATACATGTAGCATCATTTATCCATCTATCGTTTGGCTCAATCTTTTAGGCGGATTGTATTCTGCGAGATCTCCTGCATACTGGACGCCAGTGCCAAATAGATCAAACTGAGGTATGTAACTACGTGACTACTCCCTGCTTCGATTGCAAAAATGTTCATCTATCTATCTGTAATATAGTGTGCATACACATAGGGTCAGAACATGTTCAGAAGCATGCAAATTAATTCCTGCATTAGCTAGCGCAAAATTTCGACTTCATATATGTGTACTTGTGATGATACTTGTAGGAATAATGTAAATGTGTACTAGCTTCATGCTTGTGATTTTTGACCTGTCCAGGCACGCGATGGGTTAGATTTGTAATCCAAATAAACAAAATTCTGCTTCGAAGCTACAGCTGCAGCAGCCTGGCATGATATTGTGCAGTTACCTTTGTATCTACAACTTCCTCCGTTCCAAATTATAAAATGTTTTGACTTTTTTGGTACATATATTTTGCTATGCATCTAGATTTAAAAATGCCTCGATACATAGCGAAATGGATGAACAAAAAAAGTCAAAGCGACTTATAATTTAGAACGGAGGGAGTACTAGAAAGTAATAGCTCAAATAAATCTGAATCATTGTTTTTTTTATTTTTTAAATTAATTAATTAAACAAATAACTGAGAAAAGAAAAAATCCCCTCCAGGTTCCCTAAATAAAGAAACATCACATTCAACAAATCACGCATGCAACAATTAGATCTAGAAGCAAGAATTTTTTAGTCTAAAACAAAGACATTTCATTATTTATACTAATTTTTTTAAAAAAATAAAAATTAGATCAATAAATATTCCATCTATTACCTTCTAAGAGCTAATAGGTGATCATAACCGTTCGATCTAATTAAATGATTAACAATCTATAGTTATTTAGGAGTACCATAGCAAAACTGGATTACTATATATACTACTTCAAGAACGTCCATAAATATAGAAGAATAAAAACAAAAACTTTTGAGTTTTGGTCAATACATAAGAGGCTGCAGAAACAAGTTGTTTTATATTCTTCCTCCCTTTAATTCGTAGAATCCGACAGGATCCCATTTATCGCTGACCATGACCTTCTTTTTTTTTGATGAAAACCATGACCTTTTTTTGTTTTGTTTTTTTTGTTTTGTTTTTGTTTTTGGGGCTAGCTATCGGTAAAGAAAACCCTGCTTCCTTCCTTTCAAAAAAAGAAAAAGAAAAAGAAAACCCTGCTTCCTAGTTGGAGATGTCGTCGAGCATTGGAGCAGGGAAAACTCTTACATCGCCCACTGAACAGCAAGCAAATGCTCCGGTAGCGACGACCATGGACGCCAAGCTGATGGTGGCCACAGGCGGTGGCAATGTCCAGCAGTTGAAAGATCTGGTGAACAAGCAGGAAGAAGATTCGAAGATGATGGTTGTGGTGATGGCCAAGCAGCAGGCTGCTGCTTCAGCGGAGAAGCCTCACCAGGGGAATATGGATCCCCATCTGCTAGCATTGGCATCATCCGGCTCTTCTGGGGAACTGCAAACCCTCCTCAACGGGGAACACGGTCAAACCTCTGGCAGCAGCGGCACCGACGACGGGAGCTTGCCAATTCGGCGCGCATCTGATGCTGACACAGAAG
Source organism: Miscanthus lutarioriparius (assembly GCA_904845875.1). Taxonomy (NCBI): domain Eukaryota; kingdom Viridiplantae; phylum Streptophyta; class Magnoliopsida; order Poales; family Poaceae; genus Miscanthus; species Miscanthus lutarioriparius. Next base: position 58,667,397 of record CAJGYO010000010.1, read on the forward strand.
CAAATGAGTTGATCTTGGAAGGGGACACTGCTGAAGGTGACACTGCACTACACGTGGTGGCCGCCTGTGGTCAGGGCGACAATTTCTGTACCAGGACCAGAGAAGCGAAGCATCTCCTTCTCCTTGAGCAAAAAAAGGATAATCGGCGAGGATGGTGGCGCTGGTGCCTAACCCGTGATGAACGCCATGCGTTGACCACCTATGGCCATGGTTTCCTTTATCGGCCGAAATCTCTTCATATTTCCGATATATCCTTTTTATCCGTGGATGCCGATAAGAAAATATCTATCTTTTTCGTACAAATTTTGTTTAAATTTATTTAAATTTACTTAAATTCAAATTATATTTTATTTGAATTTGGTCCGATATTTCCGATATATCCTGTTTATCCTCTTTATCAGTGACTCCCAATAAATTTTAATTTCCGAAAATGAACACCTTGCCTATGGCTACGGTGATGGTGATAATTTCTTGGAGAGCGCTCGCATCATCTACGGGAAAGCGAAGCACCTCCTCTTTGTGCAAAACAAGAATGGTGACACGCCTCTGCACTGCGCTGCACGAGCGGGGAAATCCAACATGGTTGCTTGCCTCATTGATCTTGCTTTCACTGAAGGCGAGGATAGGACCAAGGAACTGCTGCGGAAAGAAAACAAGCACAAGGAGACAGCCTTGCATGAGGCTGTCCGCGTTGGGAACAAGGACATAGTCGACCTGCTGATGGGAAAGGACTCGGAATTGGCAGGCTTTCCTGAAGGCATCGGCGCATCACCTATGTACCTTGCCATCGTGCTAAACCAGGGTTTATTGCAGGACAGACTCTATGAAAAGAGCCATGGAAACCTTTCGTTCGCCGGACCAAATGGACAGAATGTGTTGCATGCTGCCGTTCTCCGACAGCGAGGTACGTACACGGTACACATGCATCTTTCCTTTTTTTTTCCAACTTATTACAAACTGGGTTTGAAGACTTCTCCTTTATTCTCAAACACTACCATATATAGTTTTGACACTCTCTATCTATGCATATTTGTACAAAAAGTTGTGCTACTAGATATGACCATATAATTTACGAAATTGTGAAGTATTTATTCCTAGAAAAATCTTTACACAAGGATGCATCAAAAGGTCCTGAATGCCTTTTCTTTGTGTTGGTAGGGTAGGCATTTGATCAGATCTCAAACTATGGAACCTCATTAAGTTTTAATGCAAGGGCTTGATCTTGTTTAAGTTGGACCTATGTGCCTACTTACTAAAATGGGTTTGCATCTTTTGTTGGGTGCACACATAACAGGACACCACTAGGCATTTTTGAAACTGAAGATGTGCATGAGTTATAAAACATGAGCATGTAGTCCATTGATCCTTATAAAAAAAAAAATGCAGTCCATTGATTGCCGTAACTGAGTGGAATGTATCTTTGATATAATTTTCTATTTGTGTACATGATTTTAAGTCCATGATCACTTCGAAATGCAGCGAGATTTGGCTAGGTACACGTAGGCTCATTGACTGTTACTTTTCAAAAACCTTTTCAGGATTACCATATCTTTCCTTACTCTGGCTATATTCCAACTGAAAAGTCATTGATTCACATATACTAATTGTATTTTTTTTTCTGACGTTGATTAGTCTGATAACAAAGGAATGGTGTTTGCAGATGATCTTACAAAGTTGTTAAAATGGAATGAAACATACCTCTGCCCACAAAACAAGGACCTTACCACACAAAGGGATGAAAAGGGTAGTACGCCTCTTCACTTTGCCGCAGCTAGAAAGAAGCCATCGATCATTTGTCGGCAAGTGTTGGAAGCTAATCCCGATGCCCTGTATCAACCAGACCATGCCGGATTTTTTCCCATACACGTTGCTGCCTCTGTAGGTGCTTTCAGGAACATCGACATGTTTGTTAAAAAATATCCTGGTAGCGCCGGTCTGTGCGATGATAAGGGAAGGACATTTCTTCACGTCGCTGTCGAGAACAAGGAGGTGATCGTAATCAGAAATGCCTGCCGAAACCTATCACTATCATGGATTATGAATATGGTAGACAATGATGGGAATACTGCACTTCACCTTGCTCTCGAGGCTGGGAGCTTTAGAATGTTTTGTTCTCTATTGGGGAACCCACAAGTAAACTTGAATTTACTGAACAAAAAAGGGGAGACTCCATTGGATATAGCCCTATATAAGCTTCCCAAAGTAGAATTCTACAATATTCAAGTAATCCATGCTTATCCGCTCATTTTGATTTTTTATTCTGAAGCATGGGTGAACAACTGAGATTTGGGCCGCTCAGCTTCTTTTTGTTTTGCTTTTGCAGAGTATTGAAGCACAAACACGCCTCACACTAATGCACGTTGGTGCTGTCATGGGTGTGTGTCGCCTGGATCACTTCAACGATAACATAACTCTCAGAGAAAACGCAGCATTTGATGAATCGGAGGTGCTGAAAGAGTCGACTGGAGCTCTGGGTATTGGCTCAGTTCTAATAGCAACCGTGACATTTGGAGCAACTTTTGCTGTGCCTGGAGGTTACATAGCTGATGATCACACTAACGGAGGCACACCGATACTTGCTCGAAGGTATGCTTTCGATGCATTCATCGTGTCCAACACATTGGCCTTCGTTTTCTCCACGATTGCTACCGTTTCACTCATGCGGTCTGGAAGCCCTTTGTCCAACCTTTTGAGCCGCAAAACCAACTTACGCATTGCGGCCACCTCCATATCTACTTCGATTACATGCCTGACTGCAGCCTTTGCACTTGCTGCGTATGTGGTGCTAGCTCCGGTGGCTCCGAGCACTGCACTTTACTTATTTATCATCACTTTTGTCATACTGCTATATAATCAATTGGAGTTCATTTTGGCACGTCTTCTTCTCCTAAAACCCTTACGTACGAGGAAGGGGGTAATCTGGGCATTGGCTTATTCAGCACTTGCTCTGCTATTACATCATTTTCCCTTAATAATCATCTTTGGTTTCCCCGCCTCGTTCCCAAACCAGTCTCCACAAATAGAAGCACCGGCACAAGCACCAGCACCATTGGCTTGAAGCGGCATCAAAAACAAATGTGGTCACCGCAGACATGGGCATGGATCAGTATCATTCATTCTTATGGATTTGGAGTGAAACTAAGGTGTTGTCAGCCTTCCTGTACCTGAATAATTAATGTGTGCCATCTATCTGCATTATGATTCTTTAGACACTATTGAATCAGAATCCGATGTTTGTCATTGTGCTTAATTTCCCCTTTGTTTGTTACTCCAGTTGGAAGCTATTATGCTCGTAATTAGTAATGTAAACGGTAATTACTGCACTCGCAGAAACAAAATGCTTTTGCATGTCCGGATGATATTTCTGAATCGTGGAAAAGCTTGAATGAGGCAGGCATTTGAATTTGTAATTTAGATAGGCACGCCGAGCCATTGTGCTAAACTGCTAATGTGCCGCCATGGCTGGCTGACCTCTTGCTGCTGCCTACTGGGTGGTATAAAAAAAATTCCAAGCTTTGGATGCCGATGTCCAAATATTGGCCGATTCCAAGCTTTGAAGCTTTCTAGTATACACTCAGGCACTCAGCAAAGGTAAGGAAAGGTTCCGAGTAGGCAATGCTGATAGGACGGCGGCAGCAATCGAGCTTGCGACTCTTCTCAAACATATATGGGTCTGCAACAGTCTCTCGATTTTCAGGAACACACAAGGCATGACTAACAGTATTTGGGAGACATGGCAGCCAGCAGCCCAGCACCGTGGCCGCAGAGGAACCATACGTGATGGAGAAGCAGAGGCCTCGCGCTAGCAAGTGGTAGGATCTGGCACGGAGACCTGACGGCAGCCTGGCCCTCCACCTCCTCCGGCACGGCGTGGGATCTCGACGGCGGCCCGACCTCCACATCCTCTACCCGTAACGACAATCGTATTGGAGGTCTGGCCCTCTTTCTCCTCCGGCGGTGTGCGACAGCTCGCCGCAGTAGCGCGCGGAGTTAGCACATGAGAGGGTTACGTGAAGGCATAACCTCACTTACCAAAAATACCCTCTGTAATACAAATTATAATTAATAAATGATGTTTCTCAATTAGTTAGCTAAAAAATAGAAAAAACTGAAAGTATTTGGAGGTACCAATGATACTTTTCCAACCATTGTAAAAGAGCTCACTTAGATATTACTATTTATTAGTTCATTTGTTCAGGCTCACCCTGTTAAAACTTCGCAGATTGTCAGAAACTCAGAGGTCACGACTTTACTCCGAAGTCGGACAAGGCAAAGAGTAAAGACAAGGCGGATGATGATGAAGACCATGATAAGCGGGACAAAGGACGAGAGTTCTAGCTGGGTAACAATGTTCTAGCTTACTCTCCACGAGATCATGGCTGTTGAACCCGCAACTCCAACGTACCTGCTGTGATCCGAGGTCCCAATTCAGTTCACAAGGCAGGATCGGTGGACAAGCTTCTCCAATGCAGGGCGCTACCCACTGATTCTGGACCCGATGGTGGCAGGTGTTCAACTCACTAAGGTCCTCATCGACGGTGGCGCGAGGCTAAACGTCATCCTTGCCAGCATGCTGAAGAAGATGGGCCTCGATATCACCAACCTCCTCACACCAAATGATGCTCCCTTCTATGGCATCATAACCGGAAAGGCGGTGCTGCCCCTCCGGCAAGTTACTCTGCCAGTCACGTTCGATATAGAGAAGAACTATAGAACCAAGTACATCAAGTTCGAGGTAGCCGGCTTCGATTGCTCGTACCATGCCATCTTTGGGCGATAAGCCCTCCCCAAGTCCATGGCGATCCCCCACTACCCGTACTTGCTGCTAAAGATGTTGGGTCCCAATCCCAATGGCATACTCTCCTATAGAGGCGACCTGAAGAACTCCTACGTCTGCGACACCGAGGCTGTTCACATTGCGGCTAAGGCCCAACTGTCTAGCCAGGCGAAGTAGTCGAGCTCTCCAAGCAGATGAAGGAAGACAAATGGAGATTCTCAGCAAGAAGTCGGGATCCTTGAAAGCTCCGAGAAGACTCCGCTGAAGACAGTCGACTTGTTGACGTGCAATCCCTCCAAGACAGCGACTATCAGCGCCGAGCTCACACAAGCATAGGAAGAAGCGCTCACCAATTTCCTCAGGGACAACAAACATATCATTGTGTTGAAGCCAGCAAACATGCTAGGAGTCCCAAGGGAATTGGCTGAGCACAAACTAGAGTTCAGTATAAAAATGGTCCAGATAATAATTTAGAAAAGTCTGAGATTCCTGATGCAAAATTTGCTTCTATTTTTTTGGAGCGAGATTTTGGAAAATGGTTGAGAGAACCCAGCAAAAATACTCGCAACTTTTTTTGCCACTTGAAAAATCATTGATTTAACAATTTTGTTTGGACTATCGGAGATGCTCTTAGTTGTGGCCCAACTATTTACGCTTCTTGTTTTTAGTACCCTTGTTCTTGTATCTCTCATCTAATAAAAATAGCGGCAAAACTTTATCTTCGTGTAAAAAAGAATAAATAGAGATAACAGGAAGAATAGATAGAAATAGAAATAGAAACAAAAATAGAAATATAAATCCTAATATTAAAGAAAGAAATATTCTTTTTCCTTCATGGCTCACAACTATCCATTGGAGATCCGGTGAACTCAATCTGTTCCATGCCTATATAAGTTAGAGTAGCATGTCCAAGCAAGGTTATGATTCCAAAACGAATTGAAATACGAAGTGTTTTCGTGGTCCACCACTTTCTCATGTGTACATACCTACAAGTTAAGTGTACAACAATGATGCGTAGTCCAATTCAAAACCACCTCCCGTACCCATACGAGTTAGAGCAGAGTTCGATTCATAGACGAATTGAAAGCATGATGTGATTATATAGGGATATGTTTGCTCCTAGTCTATACAAAAGAGATGACCTAACGTGTTTTTTAGTCGTAATATATATATACCTAATATTAAAGAGGCAACATTTCTCGCCACCCATTTTTTTGTCCGGCCCTTCTCTAACTAACTCCGTAAAATGAAAATTGTCTCTCCTGTTTTGTATATGACTATACAAGATTTATTGAGAGAACAAAGATAACTAGGAATCCTATCCTTAAAATCTTTAGTATCCTGAGTCCGAATCCTAATCCAAATAGAAATAAATCTCTATCCTCTCTCTATTATTAAAGAACTAAATTTTTTTGCGCAAACAAAATCCTAGACCTTTCAGAGTCCGTACTACCACCTTCCATTTTTCCTCTTTTTTTTGGTCCCAAGAACCGCTTTTTCGGTTATAATTTTCTTTTTTTCCTCCGTTCAGTTGCATATGAATCCTAATTCAAATACAAATAAATCTCTATCCTCTCTCTATCTCTATCTATATCTATACCTAATATTAAAGAGACAAAATTTTTCTCGACCTCTCTATCCTCTCTCTATTATTAAAGAACTAAATTTTTTTAGGCAAACAAAATCCTAGACCTTTCAGAGTCAGTACTACCACCTTCCGTTTTCCTGTTTTTTTTTGGTCCCGAACATCACGTTTTCGGTTACAATTTTCTTTTTTTCCCTCCGTTCAGTTGCATATGAATCCTAATTCAAATACAAATAAATCTCTATCATCTCTCTATCTCTATCTATATCTATGCCTAATATTAAAGGGGTAAAATTTCTCTCCACTCATTTTTAGAAAAATATATATAGAATAGAAATCTAATAAAGAGGAAGGAAGGGTATAATTTATTTGTTTCGTTCCTTTTCTGTTCTTATTAGAAAAAACAATACAACTGCTGGTCAAAAACATATTACACGCCTTATATGTGGAGTCAATCTCTAATTCTCATGTGGGGTTAATACTTCATTGCACCTCCATTTAATTGCAATAAAGGTTGGCCCAATTAAACTAGACAAAGATAGTTAATAGCTTTATGTTACCACGCAATAGTACGTCTTCTTACGATGCACGACATGTTTGCTATTAATACAAGTACTGCTGAACAATAAATTATACGTCCCAGTGCAACGCACCGGCAAATTTTGCTAGCAGATATACGTAACAGATAGATAGCGCGCAGCCTCCAGAGACCTACACACCCCTCCTCCCGTAGCCCCGTCCTCTCCCTTCCCCCGATCTATCCAATGGCCCCGACGAAGGGCACCGTCGTCTCCGCTGCCACAGCGCCGATCCCAGCACACTTGGTAAGAAGCTTCGTATTCTTCTCAGGCCGGCCGAGATATATATTGCTAGGTTCTCATGTACATGGTGGTTCGGGAGCTGTGAGTTTGATCTCTCGCTTGTGTTAATTTGTGCGGGCAGGTTGGCAACGCGTTCGTGCAGCAATACTACCACTTCCTACACGCGTCGCCGAACATGGTCTACAGGTTTTACCGGGACAACAGCCGCCTTGCCCGCCCTTCCGCCGTTGGCGGCGGCGGAATGGACTCCGTCACCACAATTGAGGTGCGTTCCTTGTTTTCGGTACCAGATCGATCTGTGATGTGAATATGTGAATATGTGATCATCAGATTCAGCAGCTAATGTTGGCCTGGTTCGTTGTTTTTGTTTGGTGTGGCTCCTCAGGCGATCAACAAGAAGATCATGGAGATGGACATGTCGACCGTGAAGATGGAGGTCGACACACTGCACGGTGGACTCCCACTCGACGCCCGGCGGCGGCATCATCGTCCTCGTCAAGGGCCGCGCCATCGTCACCTCCCCCGGCGGCCAGTCCCGCGCCTTCTCCCAGTCCTTCCTCCTCGCCCCACAGGTGCGTGGCTACTTCGTGCTCGAGGACACGCTCCGCTACGTCGGGGAGAGTTGCGCTGCCCCAGGTGCCGTGGCTGTGTGAGGCGAAGGCAATATGGCGTCGCTCTGATGTCAAATTAAAGTTGAAGAGATACCAAGCGTGTGTCATAACCGTAATTGCTTTTAAAATAAATTTTTGTACAAGGATTGCAGAATATATAATTTGAACCAATGCGCTCCTCCTATACAGTGAACAGGGTGTTGCTCAAGCCCAGACATGATGCTTAATTGCAAAGCACTTCACGAGGGCAGCCATATACGTGGATCTTGATTTGATTAGAAAATTATGGTGCAACAAAGGGATGGACGATTGGGGCTATCAAGCTAGCTAGGGAGGGGGGTAACGAGTGGTCTAGATTGGATCTTGAAAGCACCAAGCAATGGTAAGGGACTTGTTGAAGGAGGATGAAACCGATCATCTTATTAGCGTGATGGCGGCAACCTAATATGGTACGAGATCATCCTATTAGCGTGATAGCAATGGTAAGAGACTAGTTGAAAGAGGATGAAAATTATCATCTTATTAGTGTGATGGTGGCAACCTAATACCAGTGGCAGAGCTTGACCCCAGGATTAGAGGGGGCCAATCTATATAATTGAGCATTAAACACAAATGAACAATATAAAAATTATTGTTTAGACGATGGAGATTACATTGAGCAGGGGTGGCCATGGCCCAGCTTGGTCTTAACCAAGCTCTGCCCCTACTTGCTAATATGGTATGAGATGAGATGGATGTGAGAGGAGTGGGCCAGTGTTTGGAGGAAAGAAACAGGTTGTGGCCGCTCAGAAGTTTTTTATGCATGCCTGACCAATTAAGTTCTTGCCTACTTATGGTATGAGATCATCTTATTAGCGTGACTAGATAGCGTGCTCGTGCGTTGGTACGGGATAACTACTTTTGCACTAAAAACACATAGATCGCACGATAAGATAACAATACTGTGAAATTAAATACTAACGTTAAAGTGACATTTAATCGAAAAAAACAAAGTTTATGATATTAGTAGTCACAGAGAGCGTAGCGTCGCATGCTCACCAACTCTACTTTCCGTGCATTGCAACGGCCAACGGGAACAAATAATGCAGTAGCTCACAGAGCATAGGATCATGCCCGTGCAATGCAACGGGTAAAAGATAATGTCACGATAATTCAAATTGTAATCCATATTTTGGTGCAAAGTAAAGCTATACAACGATTTTATCGTACTCTTAACTCTCTTATCACCAACTTAAAGTAACTTTTGCATCGATAGGTAATGGACAGCTGCTAGCACAATGCTATATTGTATTGATACTCAATATTGTTTCGTGATTCATATTATGCCATAAAAGAAGGAACCCCGACGGATGGCGACCAAATTATGTTAGAAAGTGTTTGACATGTGCCAGTGGAATATTCCACATGGTAATAGCGGTGCATACTCTACCATTGACCATCGAGCAAAGGCATAAAAAGATTTATGACGACACAAGTAGTCATTGGCTAACATCGCGAGGCCAATCAACATTCTATCACTGTACCTCAAATAAATCAAATCACTAAATAGATACTACCACAGAACCTCAGCTTTTGTTTCACCCGTTGAGCTTAGTAGTCAGTATTACCTGTAGACAATGATAACAAAAAGATGTAGGGAAATTTCATCAAACATATTACCTGCAGAAAAGAAAAATCGATCTGCAAGGTGGAGCTGCAAGGGCATAATATATCAGATAAAAAATTTTAATACAAAAAAATGGTTAAAGAGCAATGTCTGTCGATATTGCCGTCACTTATGTTGCCAACACACTACATGAGCTTGGTTTTGTTCTCTATTATTGAGTCCAACTTACCCCCACTTATTGTGAATGTTTGTAAGATCAGTACCAAATGCCCAGGCATTGGGCATTGCCTTCCTAGGTGGAGTTACGGCAACAATATTGACATTGTTCTGAGACAACGAAGATAGCACACTGGCAATGCCATATAGTCAAACTTTGGCTACAAAGTTAGTAGCAGAATTAGTATAAGTTGTACTTGTATAGAAAAATATTTGCTAGAAGCATGCAACTATAAAAAATAAGAAATACATGTACTAACTTCCCATGTTGCTCTCTGCACCGTCCATCACCAAGAGTCCAAGGAGAAACCTTGAAGCTTCATAAAGTGATACCGTGTCAACCTACACCAGATATAAATCCCATTACCTTTTTTTGACCAAATTGTGGCAGGTATTCTGCACATTCATTAAGAAGGAAGCAAATGATATAATGTACAAAGAAAGAGAGAACTAACAAAGAAAATTTGTTCTAGGAACAACAACAGGCATCCCTCTGTAGCACCCGGTTTTAAGAACAAAACCAGATACACAACATATATGAGCTTAGGAAGTCAAATCTCACATATAGCTACAAATAAGGGTAATATCATAAGACAATGCTCAAAATATAACGTACTTAGTATAAAGGATATAACCTTAGACAACAAACAGCGGAAAGACAACTCCGATCTTCGGGTGAAGACTCTAATTCCATAGGGACAACTGACTGGTTGATCATAAGCCTAATTCCTCCAAACTCTAGCAATCTGGTATCCATCCGGGATTTTTATCCAAATAATTAAAAAATAAAGCAAGTGTAAGTACATGTCGTACTCAACAAATATAACATGGGGTTCATGAGGCTCAAAAGGCTGACACTGGTTTAACTACGATTTGCTTTTAATGAGTCATCTTTTAGCAATTGGGTGACAATAAGTTTATTCACAAGCCTATATAAACACATGATTAGGTAAACATGAATAATGAATAGCATAAACAGTAATCATTAGTGAGCATCTTCATCATCAGTATCATCAGTGTTCATCATCTCATCCGTAAGGGTCCAAGGCCGCTCGTGACTGTGAGCACGGCTGATATACCAGTTTTATAATCTGCAGAGGTTGTACACTTTCACTGTGAGTCATGATTTACCCTTTCGCCCGAGGTAGCTAATCTCTTGACCCACTTCTAGGGAAGGTCGGAAGGGTTCACAATGAAGCTTTTCAAAGGTTCGTCTAACAAGTTAGGGCGGCTAGATTCACTCGGCAAACAGATATAGAGTTCGTCTTCTCGATGGCACAATGACGCGCAGCCTATACTCAAGGGGACAGATGCCGCACTATACTCGATTCTTCAAGCCATTCTTACGCCAATAAAGGTAACCACTAACAAGCTAGAAAAGGTCCTCATGCTGAGCTAAAGCCAGAGATATATAGCCCTCACAGCTGTACTGTAAGTCCTAAATATTCGCTTATAGATAAGTCCTTAGGGAGATGAATCTAGAGCACCATAAAAACAGCCCAATGCTCTGGCCCCCTTATCCCATGTTGCTAAAAAGCATATTTTAGTGTTTATTGCATATACCATTAGTCAAGTTACAAGGTCATGGTTGTAGTTGAGCACTAGCATCATACTACCCAATGCAATACCCCATAGGTATCAAGACACAAGGTACAAAAGACTAGGAAATCCTTAGTGGTAGTCAAGGTAGACACATGCAATATGAATTAAATGATTATAGGACAACAAGGAAGATCACATGCTATACTTGCCTTCTACACTTGATCAAACTTCCTCATAATTTGCTTCGGGTTATCACCTTCTAATCTTCAGCGCTCGCAAACGGTTCTCGTTCTACTCGTAGTAAGCACCACGCATAGGCAAACATACAAGCAACTAAGAATAATTCACCACACGAGAGAAAACAACATACTAAAAGAGAGCTAGATACTATGGTTGAGAAAACGCAAGAAACGCCGATAACGAAACTACGGTGCAAAAGAAATGACTACCGGAGTTCTATATTATAAAAGAAAAGCATAAATGCTTAATTTATTTTAATTAAGAAAAACTATATGAAGGTGTTATTAATTTGGATTAGTTAAAACATAATTTAATCCGAAGCCCGAGTTGAAACTACCCATGTTTTATTCATAAACAATGTCATATAATTTAATCAAGTTAAGCTATATCTTTGCAAAATAAAGTATATGTGAAAGCAACTAAAGAGTTTATTACATATGCAACGTGTTTAACTAATCAAATTTTATTTATAAATATCTCGATACCATTTATGCTAATTCAATTTTAACTTGCAAATACAAGTTGACATGTGAGAGCACCTAGTCGAATTGTATATGACATGTTGTTAAACTAAGCAAATTATATTTTAGAAACATATTAATTTCAACAATTAATCATATTGACATTATACATAAATTGCCGATATATAAAACATATATACTTAATTATAAAACAATTTGCACGCATATTTAATCATTTCAATATTTAGCTACATATGGAAAAACATGTGACATGAAAAACATTGCCACTAACATATAGATCACGTCAGCATGAATCAAACGCAACTTAAACGGTGCAAAACGGAATTAAAACTTAAATTGCTTTTAATTAAAAAGTTATTGAATAATCATTAATCAAATTAATATTTAACTTATAAATTTCCAAGATGTGAGACATGTTAAACGTCGCTGCTAACACGTATCACACATTGCGATGAAACTCGCGCAATCGAATCGAAATCAAAAACCTAAATCGATTTTTCTTAAATAGCGATTAATTAATTATAACACAATTAATATTTTAATAAAATAAATTCATAAACATGTGACATATAAACTAATAACTCTACTACGTAGATCTCGGCGACACGAATCTAACGCAACTTAAACCACTTAAAACGGAATTAAAACGGATAAGTGGTGGGGATATTCGTAACCGTGGTAATTTCCTAAATATTATCATCTTCTACCTCCATCCACGTTCTTCATGTACGTTAACTGCTGACTGCTGCTGCTTGCTGAACAGCACACCTGGAGTGGAAGGCCTCGACCAGGGGAGGGAGGGACTCAGGCTGCGGGGCCTGCTGGCCGGCCGGCAGCGGCGTAGCGTCGGGCTGGGCGACGGCGCCTGCCTGCGGCCGGTGACGGAAGGCACAGCAGCAGGCGGCTGCTGCTCGTGGCCGCGCAGGCACACACGCACAAGGGGCCGGGCCAGGGCTGGGCGCAAGAGCAAGGGCCTAGGTGGTGGCGCGGGCCCGAGGGAAGGGCGGTGGTCCGCTGTAGTCGCGGGGTGGCCGGAGAACACGAAGAAGAAACTCCGTCCATGGAAGTTCATCGGAAAACGTCAACGGAAAAAGAAATACAAAGGAGAAACGGTCAAACGATGATGTATTGATACAAACAAGGAAGAGAGGTACCTTGTGATGGTGGGGACTCGCGGAAAGAGTCGTCGGAGTAGGCCAACGGTGATATGATAGGAAGGGAGAAAATTCTAATTTAGTATACGAGGAAGAAACCTTTACGGTAGTTTTGATGTGCTTTGCCTTAGGGGTTGGTACATATTTATAGGGAGAAAAACTTTCCACATCCACGTCAACTAGTGATATGGTACTAATTGACGTTGCACCATCCACCTGCACTAATGGGCCTAAATAAACATTAAAGCTCATTAATAAATAAAGACACGTGTCTTTAGGATTTATTAGGATTATTGCACATGGGCTTTGAGCGTTGAGAAAAATGAGAGATTTATTATTTTTGAAATTAATTAATTTCATGGATAAAATAATTCCAGTAAAGTCTAAAATTATTATTTAAGCCACGAAACATACTCCGAAAGCTCCGAAAATTCGGGAAAAATTCCTAAAGACATTATGGAACATGAGGAACCCAAATAAAGTATTTGGAGCTCATGATAAGATAATTTGGAGCATCTATAAATTAAATGATGCTCATAGACAAGTAGGAACAAATTCTGGAAAAAGCTAGAAAAATTCCTGAGAAGTTTGTAGAGATTGATTGATGGACGAGGAACTGAAAGGAGTGATTTGTGTTACAAAGAAAAAATTTTAGGAAGCTCCCAATGAATACATGAGCAGAGAAACAAGGAATTTGATTGTAGAAAAAGATAAAGGCGTGTCGGAGAAGAAAAATCGACCTACTAAACATATTTTAAAGACTTTGCTCACTCACAGCACACAAAGAAGCAACAAGCAAACATCACATCAAGCAATAGCCCGTCAAATTAGTTTAGAAAAGTTTGAAGATTCACATTCCTCCTATAACTACTTGACGCTAACTTAAACTAAACTTGGGAAATTTTATCTAAATATCAAAACATTTATTTTAATTAGTGTTTTCTATGTACAACCCAAAATCAGAAATTTTGGGGTGTGACACCCTCCTTTCAAAAAGTCTCTTCGGGTGCATTGGTTCCCCTGTATGTGACTATGTTCTGCCTGAGGATGGTGGACAAATTTTATGGTTTGAACACTTTGTTGTCAAAAACTATAAATCCCATTTCAGTTAACTTGAGAGGAAACTAATCACCACAATACAGGGACAAATAATGAGGTTCACTTCCATGTAGTGAAACCACAACATATGCAAATCTGCAGTAGATATAATTCTGAAAAAAAAAATCAGTGAGGACCTATTCAGTGTGCAGATACATTTCCTTCAATAAGCTTGCATTGTATGGTATTCTGGATCCTGTTCTTTTCAATCTTAATTGAAAGGTAGAGCCTGTTTTGCAAAGTAGTACAACAACACAAATCAGAAAGTAATTAATACTCACTCCTCAACGTTTTCTTCTAGTTTGTTATCCTTAGTAAGCAAAGAAACATCCCCACCTTGAGCATTGAAAATACAGAGAGAATCACCAACAGAGGTAATAGTGATAGCCCATCCATCAATTATCACAAATGTAGCGGTTGTGCCAGAAGTTTGCCCTGGTAAACATAAAAAAGGAGACATGTACATTCGTGATAGCTTGTAGCACGGTAGTAATTGCAAAACACTGAATGCAGAATCATGCCTTGGCTCTGGAACTCCTTGTCAGTAACAACCACTCCTTGGATAGGCCCCATGACATCGCACAAAGACATGATTGAGCAAATTGTTCCTTGTGTATATCGCAGTAGCATTGTCAGTATGACCATCAAGCACCTGAAGATGGGAAGCTTCAATAGCACTTGGCACCACTCCACTCTACCCATGGTAATTATTGCATCATGCATTCCCTAGGCCAGTATAGCAACCAAGCAGCCCCAAGACCTGCAGCGGGGCACACAAACAAACTTATTGAGAAAGACCTGGTAAACATACATATCCCTAGCAGTATTACCTCTTCCACGAGTTGTACAATGTTCAAACCAGGCAGTCTATGTTACCATGAACACACCAATTTAATATGAAATAAAAGGAGACTCAAAAGTTCCACTAATTCTATTTCGACAGCAAATGAGACTGCTATTTTCATTATTCGGAGATGAACCTGCACTTAAAGCAACTGTGCTTTGAACTAAATAATTGGAAAACTTAAAGCAATTGTGCCTTCATGATGAACCTGCACTTATGAAGCTCTTCAAAAACTAAATCACGAAACTAACAGTTACACATGTAGTAAATTGTTGTTGTCCCCCTCAGCCATTTCTTTCATAAAAATTTCATTACCTGAACGATGAGCAATCATAACATTGCTTTGATGATAAGAGAAAAAATAAAATTGGCAGCTTAACCTCATTTTTAGCACTTTTTTAAAGAAAAAAGCTGCAAGTCAAGCTCTGCGGTTTATTTGCAAAAAATTAGGTCAATTTCCAGGTTTCCACTTTAAATATCCATGACCACTTCCCACCAAAACACAATGGTCTTGGACACAAATAATTAATACCTTGGAGAAAGTTTGTAAAATTTTGCTACATGCACGAACATTTATATACATAATAATCCTTCGCTCCTAGGCCTTAACTATACAAAGAAAATTACATGCATTGCACATTCATACATAATCATACCTCGAAATTAGGAAACAGGGAGGACAGCATCATCCTGCAAGGAGAGATTGCACACGACTGGAATCTGAGCAAGTCTTCGCAGACTCTTCAGTGGGGTTGCTTTGGTCGTATAGCGAGGACGTATTCATGCTCACACCCGCATCCCAAACAAATAAGATAAAATCAAGGACCAACAACCACAAGAAAATAAGAACATCCACAACTCACATCTCCTCAGTCTAACAGGAAGTCGGTATGTACTTGAGCCATGAGCACCGGCTCCAGGGCAAGGGTGAGGACGGCGCATGACTTCGAGGGCGACGGCGGTGGGCGATGGCGATGGGCGTCTGACGTAGCCCCTCGCGGAGGTCGTCCTCGCCGAGCCCCACCAGCAGCACGCGCACCGCCGACTCTAGGGTGAGGGTGAGGGCGGCGTGTGACTGCGAAGGCGAGGCGGCCGACTATGGCGATGCTGGAGGACGGGTCGAGGGCAGGGGCAGGGGTAGGAGCAGGGGCGGGCGAGGAGTCCGGCTAGGGTGGCGGCGGCGAGGGCGGCACACGATTTGATTTGCAGCGGAGATCGGGGGACCTTCCTTATTTTATAGGCTCGAGCGGAAAAAACGTGCGGGAGAGATATGTAAAATAAGGAAGGTATCGCACATGCAGAGGGTTGTCTTAGTTATAGAGCACACCTTGGCGTGACGCGATCCCGGCCCGGCAAGAGATGGAGAAACTCTCCTGTAAACAAAGTCAATTTTAAGCCAGAGATGCATATATGTGAATAACATGAACAACTCATATTAGACAATGCTAAGCTCGATCGTAAATACAGACCAGAGTCATGTTGGTTCAGTCATATGTATTAATTAAAAAAAATTTAGCACATGCACTGTAAAAGAATCTGAGCACTGTAACACGGATTTCCTGATAGTGTGGAACTATTTCCACCGAGTGTCAGGCACTAATAGAAGGACTATTCTTAGACATCCCAAAGGCAGCAGGCAGGGAGCCAGGAAAATTAGAAGAATCATCTCATTCTATGTTTCTGTATTAGAATTTCTCATCAGACGCTTAATCTGCACATATGTAACAGAAAAAAAACAATGAAAATAGATGGACTGACATGCACAACCGCACTACAACAAAAATCGAAAAAACGCCCTACCTTGATATCAGCGGCAAGGCATCAGAGAGCAATGAACGAACAAAATCGACTTGGTGTCCAGGATACCAAATCGGTATTATTATATTATCTTTATATAAGAAGCAGCCTAAAAAAAACAACCACCATCCCATTGAGGCTCAACAACACAATGCTCACACTGCAAAATAGGAGGGCATGAGCTAGTTAACAAATAGCAATAGAATGATAATTTGTGTACACATACACAAATCAAAGAAGTATTACAATCTTATCTTTCTCATGTAACCCTTTTTTAAGTAAAGCGCCATAGACTGAACCATAAGACCATAAATTGAACCACAAGAAAAAAAGCAACAGCAAGATAGCAGATGTAGTGAAGCACATAAGGTTTGAACATTGTGAGGGTATTAACCCCTATACCCTTACGGCTAAGATTGGGCAGGCCCGGATCAGTGGGTCCGGTCCACCAAAAGACGACGCGTGGTCCGGCCAACCTGTTCGGAGTCCCGCGTAAGGAGTCAAGACAGATTTGGCGACCAAGCAAGATCTCGGTCGGTTAGAATAGGAATCCTTATCTGGTCACCTATGGCAATTGTAACTGACTAGGATTAGTTTCCAGATCTGTAACCCTGCCCTTCGGACTATATAAGGCGGGCAGGGGATTCCTCTAAAAAACATCTCTCATTAACATACAGCAATACAATCAGACGCAGGACGTAGGTATTACGCCTTCTTGGCGGCCGAACCTGGATAAAACCTCGTGTGTCTTGTGTCACCATCTTGTTTGTGGCTTGCGCATCTGTCTGCCGATAATCTACTACCTTGGGCATACCCCTGGGTAGACTGCCGACCATATTTCGTCGACAGTGGCGCGCCAGGTAGGGGGTGTGCGTACTGCTCTCCAAGCGAACAAGATGGTCATCATCCCCGGCTTCATGGCTACGCCGAACGGCCTCACGTTCACCGTCGGTCAGATCACCTGGACCACCGGCTCCGACGACTTCATCGCCACGATCACGGAGGAGGCGCGGATTCAATCTGCGTCGACAGCTGCTTCACCTGCATTGGCTACGGCTCCGACCACGGTGGATACGGCTCCGACCACAAAGGATCTGGCTTCGACCACGGTGAATCTGGCTCCAACCACGGTGGATCTGGCTCCGACCACGCTCGCATCGCTTTCAGCCACGCCGACAATCCATCGTTCGCTTCCCCGCTACAAAGGGAGGAAGATCGACAACACCGACCTGCTCGACTCCATCGATCGGGTCGGCACCAAGCTCGCTGAAACCCTAGCTCTGGTAAGTTCAATTCAAAGTGGACCTAATGAGCAGGTAACCGCTTCCCACAACAGATCTACCCGACCAGCTAGGGCTAGTCGTCCTGCACGACTTGGTACAGATCTCGTGGTCATATCTACTCCTGAAGGGCGCTCCGCTCGTCGCTGGCCGGCCTCTGCGATGGGTCTCCAGCTCTCCGAGTATGAAGCCTTGACGGAGAACTACCAGGCCCAGCCCTACGGCCTGCGAAACGCTGCCTCCAACTACGCGTATAATATACAACGCCGCTTGGATCTGTGTCGACCTCAGTCGAAGCCACGAAATTTCGTCAACATGGTCCGGATTGAGGATTATCAAGAAGGATCCGTCCACACAGTCCAAGAGGGTGACTCCAGCTCCTCGTCTGGCATTGCCTCCAATGCCTCCAACCACACTGAGCTCTAGCGTCACGATGATGAAGCCGTCGAATACGATCTGGATATCCCAGACCATGCCCCGGGGTTCCCACAATTCCCGTCCTTCCCACCAAGACGAGGGGATTTGATCAATGTTGTCAGTAATGATGAACCACCAGCAGTCGATGAAACAGAACAGGAAAGGATTGCACGCGAAGCACGTAATATTGACCGGTTTAATCGCCGACAAATCGAAGCTGAAGCAGAAGAGGAGGCACGACGCATAAGGGTCCAGCCACGCGACCTCAACAATGCTTTCGACAGGGTGGGGGACAAACAGGTCTTCAGGACTCCAAGCGCCAACGTAGCCGTCGCTATGGCGACAATGCAATGACTACCCAATACCCCGGAAACTCAAGCAGTTCGCGATGAAATACAAGCCTATCTGACGGCTGCTATGGCCCAGACCGCAGAAATTGTAAATCAAGCCTGGGCTCCCTCCGCCTCAGTCGAGTCAAGCCACAGCCGCCAGCACTCAAGCCGCTCACAGCCACCCAACCTACGTGGCTCGCGCAACAACGACCCATCAGACAACCGTCAAGGCGGAAACGGTGGCCATGATGGTAGTCGAGATGACAACCGTCGTCGACAGGACAATCGCCGCAACGTCCGAGACGACAACCGCTGCGACAACCACGGTCGCAGGGCTAATCTGGATGGCAACCGAGGTCGCCGCGATGGCAATAACGATCTCCGCCACTACCTCGGAGGACGTGATCTGCGTGATCGCATCAACCAGAGAGCCAACGATCGTGCATCCCACGAAAGCTATCGCCGTATGGAATATGATACTGCCCATGGCCCGCCGAGTTTGAAGCAGTTTACTCCGCACCTTCGCCAAGTCATATGGCCCAAGAACTTCAAGCTCGAAAAACTTCAGAAGTATGACGGCAAGGAGAACCCCGAATTATGGGTCATGCTCTACGAAACCGCGTGCAGATCAGCCATGGCTGACGAGCACGTCATGTCTAACTACTTTCCAGTAGCTGTTGGTCATGCAGATCACCGGTGGTTGGTCAGCTTGCTGGCAAACTACTTCGATTCCTGGCAAGAACTCAAGCAAGCTTTCATCGACAACTTCATTGCCACTTGCGAGCAACCCAGCAACAAATATGATCTGCAGTGGATTCGACATCGGAAAGATGAGCCGCTGCGCGAGTACGTCCGGCGTTTCTCGGAGATGCGCATCAAGGTCCCGTCAATCTCCGACAGCGAGGCAATCGAGGCTTTCATCACTAGCCTCCACTTCCACGACGCTCTAAGGGACAAGCTCCTTTGCAAGAGGCCTGAGTCGGTCACAGCGCTCCTGGCCACCACTAAGAAATATGCAGATGCTGACGACGCTAAAAAGATAATAATCGAAGAAGCAGCAAGGGTTCCATGCTCCGACCACCTCCCACACCGCGACGACTACCGCGGCAACCGTGGTCGGAGCGACAATTTTGACCGCCGCAACCAGCGCAACAACTCCCGTGACCACCGCGACCAACGTAATCAGCGGCGTAACCACCGTGACGATTACAGGGGCAAGCGTGCTCGGGAAGACAACGGCGAAGTCAACACCGTCAAAAAAGGGGGTGGACGTTGTAACTACGAAGAAGATTACGCCAAAGCATTGAAGGGGCCCTGCCATCTCCATCCCAAGTCAAACCACACCATGGAGAACTGCCACGTTCTCAAGTCTATCTATACGCGTCAACAGGCTTCGGATACGTCCGACAAGCCTAACGATGCAGGGGAACAGCGTAACGAGGACAACGACGATGACGACGCAGATCCCCGTCACAAGTATGTCAAGCCAACCGATCGCGTGTACACCATCATTGGAGGCAAAGTGTCCATCGAGACCAAACGAGAATGCAAGCTGCTCGCCCGTGCTTGCTTAAATGTGGCCAACACCGACAACTTTATCGCCGATCCACGGCTCCCTCCTTGGTCTCACCGCGAGATCTCCTTCAGCAGAAAAGACCAATGGGCCACAATACCCGAGCCAGGATGTTTTCCCCTGGTCCTTGATCCTTGTATCAACAAAGTTCAATTCGACAGAGTGCTGATTGATGGCGGCAGCTCCATCGATATACTGTTCAAGAACAGTCTGCCGGCCCTGAAGATAACCCAGGCAGATCTCAAGCCATACGAGGCACAGTTCTGGGGTGTTCTCCCCGGACAGAGCTCTACACCTCTCGGGCAGATCACGCTACCTGTCCAGTTCGGGACCCCAGACCACTTCCGCACCGACTACGTCAACTTCGTGGTCGCTGACTTCGACGGTACCTACCATGCTATCCTGGGTCGACCATCGCTCACCAAGTTCATGGCCATACCTCATTACAGGTATCTGGTGCTGAAGATGCCTACCGAGAAAGGAGTTCTAACTCTCAGGGGCAATGTATACGCAGCTTATACCTGCGAGGACGACAGCTTCAGAGTAGCAGAGGCTCATGACCTCTCTATTCGCATGACCGCGACCATGCTCGACGCCAGGAAGACCTCGGCCGACCACCTAGAGATCCCAGAGCTCGAGGCTCCACGCAAGAACACCAGGTCCAAGGAGCACAAGGTGATCCAGCTGGTCGACGGCGATCCTAGCAAAACGGCCCTTATCGAGGCCAACCTAGATCCCAAATAGGAAGACACGCTCGTCAGGTTCTTAAGGAGCAACGTGGGTGTGTTCGCATGGAAACCTGCTGACATGCCCGGTGTACCTCAGAACTTGATCGAGCACTCCTTGAATGTCAACGGCAAGGCCAAACCTATCAAGCAGAAGCTATGACGGTTCGCTCGCGACAAGAAGGAGGCGATTAGGGTAGAAGTTACACGGCTTTTGGCAGCTGGATTTATCAAAGAAGTGTATCATCCGGAGTGGTTAGCCAACCCGGTTCTTGTACGCAAAAAGAATAATGAATGGAGAATGTGCGTTGATTATACTAATCTCAACAAACACTACCCTAAGGACCCTTTGACTTACCTCGCATAGACGAGGTCATAGATTCAACCGCCGGTTGCGAGCTGCTTTCCTTTCTCGATTGCTACTCTGGTTATCACCAGATCACTCTCAAAAAGGACGACCAGATCAAGACATCTTTTATCATGCCTTTCGGCGCCTACTGCTACACGACCATGTCGTTTGGGCTCAAGAACGCCGGGGCTACCTACCAACGCACTATACAGGCCTGCCTCAAAGACGAAATAAAAGACGACCTCGTCGAGGCTAATGTTGATGATGTAGTTGTCAAAACCAAGGAAGCACATACCCTTGTTGACAACCTGGAACGCACCTTTGCAGCCCTTAACACATTCCAATGGAAATTAAACCCAAAGAAGTGTATCTTTGGTGTTCCTTCCGGCATACTACTTGGCAACGTCGTCAGTCACGACGGCATACGCCCCAACCCGAAGAAAGTCAAAGCTATCTTGGACATAAAGCCGCCCAAAAAGGTGAAGGATGTTCAGAAGCTTACCGGATGCATGGCCGCTCTCAGCCGTTTCATATCAAGATTAGGCGAAAAGGGATTACCGTTCTTTAAACTGCTCAAAGCATCCGAGAAGTATGAGTGGTCGGAGGAAGCAGATGCTGCCTTCACACAGCTGAAACAATACCTTACGTCACCTCCGGTCCTCACTGCTCCCAGAGAAGACGAAACACTCATGCTTTACATTGCAGCGACTAATCGAGTGGTTTCCACTGCCATGGTGGTTGAACGCGACGAGCCCGGCCACGTCTACAAGGTACAACGCCCAATCTATTTCATCAGTGAGGTGCTCAATGAATCCAAGACCAAGTACCCACAAATCCAGAAATTGATCTATGCCATACTGATAACATCCCGAAAGTTGAACCATTACTTCGACGGATATCGTGTGGTGGTCATGACTGAGTACCCTCTGCGAGACATAATTAGCAACAAGGATGCGAACGGACGCATTGTCAAATGGGCGATGGAGCTATGCCCCTTTTCCCTAGAATTCGCAAGCCGTACTATGATCAAGTCTCAGGCACTCGTCGATTTCATCGTTGAGTGGACAGACTTAAGCACGCTTATCTCTCAGGGGCCCGACGAGTATTGGAAGATGTACTTCGATGGTTCCCTCAACATCGACGGCGCAGGAGCAGGAGTCCTTTTCGTGTCACCATCCAAGGAGCAGCTCTAGTATGTCCTCAGGATTCATTTCCCAGCATCTAATAATGCCGCTGAATACGAAGCATGCCTACATGGTTTGCGCATTGCGGTCGAGCTCGGTGTTAAACGTCTCTATGTCTACGGAGACTCGGCTCTGGTCATCAACCAACTCAACAAGGACTGGGACACGACCAGTGAAAAGATGAACGCATACTGCAAGTTGATCAGAAAGCTAGAAGGCAGGTTTTATGGCATCGAGTACACACACGTGGTCCGGGACAAAAATCAAGCAGCAGATGCGTTGTCCAAGTTAGGATCATCCCGAGCCAAAGTCCCACATGGCGTATTCGTCCAAGACCTACTCACGCCTTCCATTGAGGAGGAAGATCCCACGATCGACAAGCCTCTAGACAAGCAATTGGTGGCTACGGTTCCGGTGTCGAGCACCGCTGAGCCATCTCCGACCACGCATGAGCCCGACTGGAGAGAACCTTTCATCAAGTACCTGACAGATGGCAGCGGTTACACTGATCGGACAGAAAACGAGCACCTGATGCGTCGCAGTAAGCAGTATCTGCTCGTCGATGGCAAGTTATGGCGCAAGAACGCAAAGGAGGAAATCTTGATGAAGTGTATAACCCGGGAGGACGGCGAACGTCTCCTAGACCAAATCCACTCCGGATCCTGTGGCAATCACGCAGCCTCGAGAACGCTGGTCGGTAAGGCTTTCCGAGCAGGGTTCTATTGGCCGTCAGCAGTAGCCAACGTAGAGAAGCTAGTCCACCACTGTGAGGGTTGTCAGTTCTTCGCCAAGAGAATCCACGTACCAGCACATGAGATCCAGACAATACCAGCCTCTTGGCCCTTCGCATGTTGGGGACTGGATATGATCGGGCCCTTCAAACCGGCTCCTGGGAAATTTACATGCGTCTTTGTGCTGATCGACAAATTTTCTAAGTGGATAGAATACATGCCTCTGGTACAGGCATCCTCAGAAAAGGCGGTCACATTCCTCGACCAGGTCATCCACCGCTTCGGCATACCCAACAGCATCATCACTGATCTGGGCACTCAGTTCACTGGGAACGCTTTTTGGGACTTCTGCGATGAAAGGAGCATAGTAGTAAAATAGTACAAAGAAAATGACAAAGCTCCCGGAAGATGGCTCAAGGAGTTACCAGCCGTGGTCTGGGGCCTCAGAACTCAGCCCAGTCGTAACACCGGCGTCTCACCGTACTTCATGGTTTACGGCGCTGAGGCAGTTCTCCCAGCAGATATAGCTTTCAGATCAGCACGGGTAGAGAACTTCGACAAAGGCAAGGTCAATGAAGTACGGGAGCTAGAAGTGAATAGCGCAGAAGAGAAGCGGCTCGATTCTTATATACGTACAGCCAAATACCATGCTGTTTTGTGCAGGTACTACAACAAGAATGTTAAAGAGCGATTTTTCGTGGTCGGGGACCTGGTCCTGAAGTGGAAGACAAACCAGGCTGGTGTCCATAAACTTGCAACCCCATGGGAGGGGCCCTTCATGATCAAGGAAGTCACACGACCAACGTCTTACAGGTTAGCTCACCTAGACGGTACGGACGTACCAAACTCGTGGCACATCGACAAGCTTAACCACTGAGATATGTACTCCTTTTGTACTTTTGATTTACTTCAATAAAGCTATTATGATTTCTCCGACCACTCTAATGTGTCATTTCGAATTTTATGGTTGTTCCAACTTAGCCAGTAAAAGCCGACCACCATTCCTTCTACGGTTTTCGGAGCAGGACCTGTCTCCGATTCCTCCCAACACGTGCATGGGATCCGTTCTCTACGTTATGGGTGATCGGCAGGTCCCCCCTGGTTTGACTTATCCGCGTCTACGTGTGCACAGGTCACGCACCTCACACTACGACCACATGGCAAACTAGGGCTGTACAAACTTTTCGGGATGACGTGTCGAGCAAAATGGTACAACTAAACAGAACGTTAACATGTTCTCACTTAGTTACACCAAAATGAGTATCAAGCTTAAATACGTTTTATGCAAAGCAAACAAGCTTATGATGATATACAGTTACATTATTACAAGCTTACCTAAAGAGGTCCAAGTTTACAATAACACAACTATGTCTTCCTTCTACAGCTCTAAGACTATTCCATTGGCTGGTCGGGGCGCGCGACACCTACTGCTCGCTGCTTCCGATATCCTACTCGAGTCTCGGGGACTCCTGTGCTGGTCGAGCTAAAGAGGATGGCCCCATCGATGCCTGGCTGGTCGAGACCGCTGGCTTCATCGGTTGGCTTGCAACTGATGGCGTTTCCAGCTGACTTGTCGATGGCGCACCCTGTATAGTTGTGGTCCCACCTCCACACAGGTTAATATCGCTAATTATCTTTGACGATAGGTCAAGCTGGGCCATCCGAAGCTCCTCAGCCTTGTCTGGGTCTACCTCCTTCGGGTACCCAGCCTCTAGGCGCTTGAGGTCGATCAGGGGGTAGTGGGCACGCACCATGCTTAGCACATGTGCACCCGTGTACTCACCCGCCTCCTTCACGAACTCTTGGAACCAACTCCATGCCTTTTGGCACCTCTCGACCAGTCCGAGCTCTAGCGTCCTTGGCGTTTCCTATGTAAGTGCCGGATCGATAAGGTCGAGGACGGGTAAAATGCCAGTTGCCACTTCCTGGCACCGGTTCTTCCATGTGTCCCGATCCTCGGTGGTCTCTAGGCATCGCGCCTTCCAGCCATCACGATCTTTAATCACATCTTCTAGATGTTTCTTGGCATTGATTTTTAAAACTGCAACCCATACAAGACATCAGAATGTAACGGCATGACAAGATATGGCGGGCAACAGAATGATCAAGGTGGTCTGGAACACTTACTTTTCAGCTCCTCCTTCATCTTAGTTGTGCGGTCTCGGAGTTGAGACTGGTCGCGCACCAGTTTCTCGTTGTCCTCCTTCAGGCGACCACACTCTGTGGTCACACGGATATTCTCCTCTTGGAGGCGGGTTACTTCAGCTTCTAAGCCTGCGCTACAGCTGTCACTACCAACAATTGAACAACGCGTGTCATGCGCTTGCTGTGATAAAATGACAACTTACTTGTTTTTTCCTGCTCTTTGTTAACGAGCTGGACGACCAGGTTCTGGTTTTTTGCATCTTGTTCCGTCCTCTCCTGGTCGGCGGCTTCAAGCTGGTGGCACAAGCGTTCCACCTCGGCTGCCATTTCTCTATTGTTTGCCGTGATTCCCTCAATCTGGTCAAAGCACCTTTTTTGGTACCTTGCGGTCTTCATCAAGTCCTGCATATAAACAAGCTAAGTCAGACAGTTCGACTAAATGGCAGGATCAAGTGGTCAAGCCAAGCATACCTGAACTTCTATCACCAGACGTTTTGCCGCTCGTTCAACTTTTAGGGTCTCTTCGACCTCTGGGATTTCCTCATGCATAACCCACTTGTCGTTCCGCCAGCGCGACACATATACATGTTGTCGTTTGTCTTGGGGATGGCCCAGGATCTCTTCTACTTCGTCCTCTATGGCCTCTTGTTCAGGAGGCGGTGCTGATCTGGAGTTTGTAGTCTCTGCGACCACTATGGCTTTCCCACGAGCCGTAGCATCGGCAAGTGTGTTCTGTGCCACCTCTGGCTGCTGCTTCTCGGCTTGGTCCGGTCCCCTTGGCGCCGAAGTATCCCCCTCAGCAAGGGTAGTGCTCGGAGCACTAGTACTTGGCTCGGCTCTCTCCTCGACCAGCTGCTCGGGGACTGCCGTCTGGCCGCTCGTCTACTAAGGTTCTGGTGGATTTTCTTCTATAGGTTCCTCCACATCCGGCTGCTGGGCAGTTCTTTCCGTCATTGCTGGTGAAGCCTTGCCGCACCCGGCCAGCTGGTCGGGATTTTCGGTGGACGGAGACCTAATATATCAGAGATACGTTCAGAAAACAATAGTATTCAATACACATTGTAAGCTTACATCAAGGTTGCAAATACTTACAGCTTGGAATGACGTGGCGAAGGAGCGTCTCCTCGACTGTGCTTGCTCCATGTGCTCGGCGGGTTCCACTGGGTCTTTTTCCACGACCAGTACCGGTGCCGGGGCCTGGCGTTCGACCCCTTTGCCGCTTGTCATCTGTGTTGCAGTGGTCAGTGATGCGATGCCTGCTGGCACAGAGGAGCCACCCTCCTCCATCAGCTCCAGTTGTCTCCTCCTCTTTCGAGGGACGACTCGGAAGATGTCTGCATCTTTTGTTTCATCATCCGACAGAGGGAAGATGGCCTGACAACGTTTGTTGGCCGCCGGCCGCTTGCCAGCAGCCCTGGCCGTTGCCTCCTCTCCAACCCCAAGTACGGCCTAGTCGACGTCTTCGGCCCTGGCACTGGTCTGGGGGGTTGGGCCAGCAACTTGCGGCCAATCCACACCAGGGGGTGGAGACACGAACACTGATGCCCTGTCATGACCATTACTCTAGGAAATATAAAGGCGACAACATAGTCAATTTATGTTACAACATAACTCTACGGGTACAAGGAAGCATAATTTACCTTTGGGGGAGGTCGAGCCAGCTTGAAGGCGTGCTCGATGTCATTTAACCTGACATAATTGGGATCTGCTAAGTTGAATAGCTCCCCAATCCTGGCCTTGATTTTGATCTTGTCAAGCACCTCTTTTCTGGTCCTCGTTGGATCTGCGCTCCCCTGGTATTCGTAACCAGGATGTACCCTCCTCTGGCAGGGCTGGATCCTTCGGCTGATGAAGTTTCCGACCACGCTTGGACCATCCAGCTTCTCCCATGGGATCATCCCGAGTAGTTCTGCAATTTGTTCCAAGTGCTCGGGCTTCTCCGACCAGCTGTTTTTCTTCTCTGGAATGAACCCCACGTCGCACAGGGTGATCGTGTTTGGCTCTTCGCGGATGTAGAACCACTTCTTGTACCATTCGTCTAGTGATGTGTTCCAAGGGCAATGCAAGTACTAGGCCTTCATCCCATCGCGTAGATTAAGATATACGCCTCCGGCTATCTTCGAGCCGCCGCTCCCTTTCTTCCACAGACAGAACAGATGGCGAAAGAGGTCGAAATGGGGCTGGAAGCCACCATATGCTTCACAAAGATGGATGAATGTGGAGACAAGAAGAATCGAGTTGGGATGCAAATTGCAAATCCCAATCTCGTAGTACAAACAGAGCCCCTGGAGGAAAGGGTGCACTAGAACCTCAAAACCTCGCTTGAAGAAATCCTCGAAAACCACAATCTCACCTGGTTGTGGATCGGGGTAGGTTTCTCCTTCCGGCGCGCGCCATCCAACGAGTGCCTTGTTATGGAGCACTCCTATGGTGACAAGGTCTTCGATGGTTTGATCATTGCTCCTTGATTTCCACCACTCCTTCGCCATGACTCTGGTTTTCTTCTGGACGTTTTTCTTCACCATTAATCTGCCCTTGCTAAAAGGGGTGGATACGGTGGAAGGGTGATGGGCGATGATTTCGGAGGAATAGGGTTTGGCAAAAGGAAGAAGAAGGCTGTGGCGGCAAATGATAATGGGGGTTGGTAAAAAATAACTTACCAGTTCTACATTATAAATAACCGAAAGTTCCTTCGTTTCATCCGCCCGAGATTCTTGAGAGATGTGCGCGCGCGCTGCAGATGGTTGTTTTCGCAACCTCGAGATCTACACTAATAAATGCGCCCCTTCGTTACTAGTGTACGCGCCTCTTCGTCGTCATTGTGAGAGGGCCCACACTGACGCACCTCTTTACAGGTGCCAAGCGATTGTTTGCTAGAAAGGGCAGGAAGATAGTGTGACGTGCTGTACTTGTCTGCTTTTTTGACCAGACGTATACGATTGGACTTTACAGAGTAAGAAGATAAATAAATACACCAAATAATAGTACAAGCGGCGTTCGTTCTTTCGCTGTATGTCTTGTGCTCAAGTATGGTCCAGACCACTGCCGTGCTCGGGGACTGCTTAGACCACTGCCGTGCTCGGGGACTGCCTAGACCACTGCCGTGCTCGGGGACTGCCTAGACCATTGCTGTGCTCGGGAACTGCACATACCACTACAGTGCTCGGGGATTGCTCCGACCACCAATATGCTCGGTAATTGTCCCGACCACTGCTCGGAGATCGTTCTCCTCGGCTACATGTGATTTGTACTCACATACAGTTGAGAGACATTTATTTAGACCTTGCTACAAGGCTTGTACTTCGCCTTCCAGCAAGCTCGGGGACTACATCGGTACGATGCACCTGCCGGTACATCTCGTATCGCCTGTACGACGATTGGGTTTTCAACATAATTGGGAATTCTTTTTAGACCCTGGCACCACGTGCTTACGTCACCTACTACCAGGCTCGGGGACTAAGTAGGCACATTTCACCTTGCGGTGAATGTGTTTGTTTTTCGACCCTTAAACCTCTGATGATCAAGGATGCTACGCTTCAAGATCCACTTATATTTCTTTTCAGAAATACAAGTGGGCACACCTCATAGGATGGAAATCTTTTTCTTTTTTCTTAAGAGCACCATACATTCTTCGGACAGCCTACTTCTCCGACAATAACGGTGGTCAGAAATGTCAAAAACTCAAGCTTTACTATTCGGAGAAGGGTAAAGTGGCGTGTCGCAGCATAATACATGGTGCTCGGGGACTAGCTGTGGGGGTATTAACCCCTATACCCTTACGGCTAAGATTGGGCCGGCCCGGATCAGTGGGTCCGGTCCACCAAAAGACGACGCGTGGTCCGGCCAACCTGTTCGGAGTCCCGCGCAAGGAGTCAAGACAGATTTGGCGACCAAGCAAGATCTCGATCGGTTAGAATAGGAATCCTTATTTGGTCACCTATGGCAATTGTAACTGACTATGATTAGTTTCTAGATGTGTAACCCTGCCCTTCGGACTATATAAGGCGGGCAGGGGACCCCTCTAAAAACATCTCTCATTAACATACAGCAATACAATCAGACGCAGAACGTAGGTATTACGCCTTCTTGGCGGCCGAACCTGGATAAAACCTCGTGTGTCTTGCGTCACCATCTTGTTTGTGGCTTGCGCATCTGTCTGCCGACAATCTACTACATTGGGCATACCCCTGGGTAGACTGCCGACCATATTTCGTCGACAAACATGATAGTTGATAAAGACATGATTTTGCGGCCTAGTTAACAGAATTCATGATTTTACTGAGATATAAATAAGGCTAAGCATCAAATGCATGTGGAGCACACAGAGAACCATGTGTCAAATGCATTAGTACTAAAAATGTGGACTGGTAGGAAAAATGGATATTATTGACAATAGATGCAGGCAACTGTTATAATAGTACTAAGAACTAATCAGCAATACCAAAATCAAGAGATCCGCCACCAAGTCTGTTGTGGAACCTGTCAAAAGCACAGGACTTCGGGATCCACTTAAGCAGTATGATGCTCCTATTTACCTATAGGCAGCCTTTGCTGATTCCTGCACATAACCGTGCACGTCAATGAGATAAAAAAATACATATTAACTTAGCAATCTAGAACTATAAACTACCCGTTGAGCATAAAGAAGAAACTCTGCTTGTCACTCTGTCTCACCAAACTGAATGCTTGTGTTAGTATCTGAAACTAAATTAGCATTTATTTTTGTTATGTCCTGAAACTAAGTAAGCGATCCTTGTGTCCAATTATTCTCTATATTTAGTCCACAGAGTTTGGTCATTTAGATTTCCACTGGTGCATTTCATAGTAGAAGGCATTTGCAGACTCATAAGTGTAACTTTCAGTCCATGTGGACAGGAACTGGATGGAGGATAATTTCATCCACCAGCGACCATATAAGAGGACTTAAATCATAGGTTCAGTAGAAAACAAAGGGACAAAAAGGGAGGGGTGCCAGAGTCATGCTAATCGACTGTAGTAAAACCACCACTAATGGACACCCAAAATATTCCAAGGATTGCTGCATCGTTGGATGAAGAACTCTTGAGCACATGACCACGCACCGGAGCACATGACCTAGCAAAGCAACGCACCATCCCATTATGACTATGGTGTGCCAAACGGATAAAAAGCAGGTGTAATGGCCATGGAAAAATCAAGGGAATGCAAGACAACACCTGAATCATGATATCCATCGGTTTGGCTGGCAAATAAGTAGAGAGCAGTGATGCTAGTAAATTTGAACTATAAATTACCCGCTGCTGCATTTGCCAAATGACAAGCATTAATATTATTTTGGTTATACAACGCCTTGTTTGTTCAGCCCGCCTGCAGCATCAAGCATAGAAAGATACATACTGCATATGACCAAACTGGACTACAGTTACAGGCCTACAACCGCTAAGGGCTAGGAACATTCAGAGGAAAGAAGATCAAAGCACACAGAACCGCAGGCGTGGATCCAGTAAAGGACATTGGGTTCGTAGGCATAATACTTGCATACACTTGCAATTAGATCAGATAAGATTTGAATACCAAATGCTCGGGTCCGCAAAGGGTGGGCATACCTGTTGGGTTCTCATCATAGGTGAAGGGCCTCATGAAGATCTAGCGAAGTGACCGACGAAGACAGGAGCTCTTGGCGTGCGACGGCGGTGGCGCGAGGACAAGGAGGCGCGAGCAGGAGATGACGGTCCTGGCGACGGCGGCGCGAGGGAGAGGGCGAGGTCTCACGGTGGCGGCACTAAAGAGCGAGGGCGGATGCTGGAGCCACAGATCGCATGCCATAGAATCAGCGATTGGAGGGGGAGATTGCATGATTGGAGGAGTTTTGAGCACGGCGGGGAAAGCGAGCAGGATGAGATCATGCGCGCGCACCGACGGAAGCCAGGTTTCTTCCTTCCTTTTTTGCAAGACACGGGCAGAGGAGCGTGGGGTGTGGGAGCGCACCAGGCAGGACGATGGACCGACAGTGAAATGTCGCACTAAAACGGTATCTACTCTTTAGTCTTTTTAGTTGTGAGAGATGAGAAGATAGCAATGACAAGGGACCAGTTGAAGGAGGATGAAATTGATCATCTTATTAGCGTGATAAATGGCAAGGGACTAGTTGAAGGAGGATGAAATCGATCATCTTATTAGCGTGATAGCAATGGTAAGGGACTATATGAAAGAGGATGAAGTCAAATCATCTAATTAGCGTCTTTTTGAGAAAGCTCGGCAATAGTTTGTAGGTTAGAGAATACATCATCATATCTCACATCAAATATGCAAAGGCCAAGTTGGTGGCTAAGGTCCCTCAAATCCTCATAATCAAAATCATGTGGATAAAGCTTTGCCTGGCTTAACTAGTTATCCACAATGAAACCATGAAAGTAGGCTCTTGGATTAAAAGCAGCCAAGCAAACGAGCAATTGAGAGTTTGTCTCATTGAAGCGGCTGTCAATAATATCGTTGAAACAATATACTTGATAGTAATGCTTGTTTGTAATTTCTAGATTTGTGTCTCCGCTTCTTTGGATCAATATATCATTCATCTTCCATTTTTAATTTGGAAATATCATTCTTCTCACAAAATCCATACACGTCATCTAATAGTTTTTCCTATTTTTCTCTTCTATAAGCTCATCTAAGTGGCATCTAGTGGTCTCACACATTTAATAGCATCACTATATGTCCTTATCCTTCCATTGTAGTGCTAATGGCAAGGTATTTGTGATTCTTTATATATAGTCAACATCAGATGCAAATAAAAGACGGAGTCAAAAGACTGGAAATACAATATAATATTTTATGCTTGATCTCTAATTTTCCAAACCTTTTTATCATTTTCCACAATTTCTAGTACCTTGACTATTGTAGAAAACATGTCAACTAAACTCTTGAGACATTTGTAATGAGAACTCCAACGAGTATCTCCAGGCCTTTGAATACTTTGCTCTTGATTTAGCCCTGCCCCAATTTGAAGTTGCCCACACCCAAGTGCCTTACTTATTTCTTTAAGGTTAATATCTCTAATCATTTCCCTTCTCTTAGATGATCCACCAGCAACATTTAGTAACATGGAAACCTTAGTAAAAATCACTAACCCCTCTATGCTTTCTCACAATAGACACAAGCACATCTCTAATAAAAAAAATTTCAACTACAAAGTTTTAGGTCTCATTGAGCTCTATAATATCAATAAATGGTGTCTCTATCTGAGATTGCTTTAAATTTTTTAAATTTAAATAACAAAATATATGAGTTTAAAATAAATATTTCAGACGAGACAAAAAAACTCTGAAATTTTTTATCAATAGCAAGCATGTGGATCATGTCAGCCACTACAACTTTATTATTAACTATATGAACATTCAAGGTCAGTTAGAAATTCTAAATTTTGAATCTTAAAATTTATAACTTAAGCCACATATTTGGTGGTGTCCTAAATGACCTCTAATAAAAAACTTTTCAACTAGAAAGTTATAGATTCTATTGAGAACTACAATTTTGTTAATACTATGTCAACATCCGAGGTTGTTCAAAAATTTCAAATTTCAAAGTCCTTTAACTTAAAACAATATTTTAGGACAATAAAAATTTCAAACAAAAACTTCTCAACTACTCTGTGACTATTCATATGAAAATGTATGAATTATTTTTAGATGCAACTATTTATATAGATGGACATTTTAAGATGGTTGCTCTAAAAATTTATTTATAGAGACAGACACTTAGAATTGATGCCTCTTACAACGATTTTCAAAGAAAGGGGATCTCTCTGAAAATCTGAAAATCGATTTACCGAGATAGATGTCCTATAAGGTGACCTCCTTTGCAAGGCGGCTGCACCCACCTCTGCAAATAATTTTCAGAGACGAGTATTTGACTGGAGGCCACATGGCCATTTATAGAGGCAATTTCTAGATGTGTCTGTGTTAATTGGAGATGCTTACTTCTAAAATTATTTTTGTGGTAGCGTGCTGTCTATTACTACGATTTTTATGGTAGTGTTGTTTACCACTAAAAAAATAATAGCTCATCGTAAATACCAGCAAGCATTCACTCCTGAAGCCACTTCCAACATTGACTATCCAGTATCCACTAAACAGGTTTGCTGATTCTGAATCGATTAGCCTGCTGTCGCGCATATTTGATCGCTCCATTGTCTGCCCTCATCACTATTCATTCCCATTCATTAGGTAATAATGTGATATAGGAATAATATAAACATTTTTTGCGAATTTGAAATACAAACATTTAAAATAGCGGAAATGCTTGATTTCCTACGGAATGCGCATCGCTCTCTGCCGCTCGTATACGATCCAAGGGCTACCGCAGAGATCTTATCCGCACGGCCTCACCTATACGCACCCCTCATCTAGTCACGCGCCGGGTTTCCTTCCTCAGACGCACAATCTCTCTCTCGCTCTCATCGGTGACGATGACGGCGACGGCGACGGCGAGCTCCTCCAGGTGGCGTCCTCCCCGTGCAAGGTAGGCCTCCTCCTCCTCCAACTCCGGCAAGCTAGGGTTCCCGCGAGCTCTCCCTTCTTCTCCCCCAACTCCGGTAGACTATATAATGGCTGGCCGGGGGAAGGCTGGTAGGCCAGGCGGTGGGGATGGTCGATGGGCGGCTTAGTGGAGCTGGTAGCGGCAGGGGCGGTTGGGCCAGGTCGGGGCGGGGGAGGCTCGCCGGAGCTGGAGAAGATGGCGGCGGGCGAGCTTGCCAGAGCTGGAGAAGGTAACAGCGGTGGCCCGCGGCGGGGGCAAGGGCATCGGAGCCGGCCAGGTCTGGTTTTGTTTTTTTTCTCTTTTTTTGCCAACCAAAATAAATCTTTCCAAAATTAGAGTGTGCAGCCAGAAATTGGTTTTCCTGCACGCGCGCGCTCCACGTGCAGTTTCAAGTATTATATAGACCACACACAGTAGACTAACGTACGTACACACTTTTACACAGATGGAGACGAACAGAACAGAGCGTTAACCACGAATCACAGAAGTCACGTAGGGATGAAGGATGATACGGCACAATGGCGCCATCACAATCCAGCACCAGCTTCCCAACCGCCGGCCAGTGTCCAGGCGCTTCACCCGAAGACGTAGCTACTCTCCAGCGCACCGAACACCGTCGGCTCCGCCTCCATCACCTCCACCACCTCCGGTGCCGCGTGCACGTACACCACCCAGTCGCCATCCCCGCGCGCGCTCGGCATGGGCATGACGTAGCCGGTGCTCCCGGGCCAGGGGAAGTGGTACGACACGAACGCAGGGCGGCCCCACCTGAAGTCCACCTCGCCGACGGGGAGCCGCATCCCCGATGACACGACGCACGCCATCTTGCCGCTTTTGCCGCCGCCTTCCAGGTACACTGCCAGCACTGCTACCTCTGCTTCTTTGAACGGTCCCCTGAACAGCGACGGAGGCAGCGGTGGGGCTGGGGGGCTTCAGCCCTCCCCCTACCGATCCTGGACACGTGGAGCCCCCTAAGCCACCCCTTAAAATTTTATGTATATATGTATTAGGTACGAGGGGCTAAGGTTAAGAGAAGATAAAAAAATCTCTATTCTTTTGTTCAGCCCCTCCTAAATTTTTTCCTGGCTTCGTCACTGGCCCTGAAGATGACACGGCACCAGGAAGGATCCCAAGCGGGCCTCCAAGAGAGCAGGCCAGGCCGGTCTGTGTACGATGGCCCAACAACAAGTTCGCTGGCTCCGAGTGGGAGGCGTAGATAGTATAAAGTCCTAGCCGGCGAGAGGGAGAGCATGAGAAATCTGTAACAGAAATTCCTCTTATTTTTCCTAAGCACTCCTCAGTATTATAAGCACTTATCATTATTTCGCTCTGTTCCTCGTTTCTGTACTTCAATTTCTGTTCTTCAATTCCTTGGATTCGTTTTTCCTCTTAGCCTAGCGTTTCCCAGCTCACAATTGGTATCGGATTTTGCCTCCCTCGATCCTGCTCGCTCTCCCTGTTCGCTCCGCCTTGATTCGACAACGTAATCCCCGACGGCTGGTTGATCCTCGTCCTCACTTCGGTGTGGTTCGTGGAACCCGTAGGTCCGTGCTGAGGTTGTTGTGATCGGCGGCATGAACCCAGATGAGCTGGACCCCCACCAAATCCACCACGACCACTTCACCCGATTCCGTCGAACCCTAGGTGCCATGGATCCGAACCTCAAGTTGATCCTCGAGGAGATTCAGAAGTCCAAGAAAGACTTCAATCGGAGGTTTGACGAGCACGACGAGCAATGGACACGCCACTTCTCCGACCTTGACAGTGCCCGTTCCACCCGCGCCGCCGCAGTGGACAAGCGCTTCAACGCCCTGGAGATAGCCTGCACCGACCTCGCCACCAACATCAACAAGCGTGTCGCCGACCTGGAGCGCACCGACCGCGTCACCGCCTTGGAGGTGGCGAGCACCGATCTGGGAACATGGTGCCCGGAAGTCGAGGCGCTGGTCGACGATCTGAAGAATGAGGTGAAGAAGCTGTCACAGGCGCACGGCCGTAAGGTGTTCGACACCCAGCCTCAATGGCTCAACGTCGGCACTTCTCCCTCCGCGATGTCCGCACGAGCTACGGCTGGCGTGACCGTCGAATCGCCCAAGGGGCATGGTGCTGCATTGTCTCATCGGGATGTTGGGTTTGGGTCAGTCATGACCTGGACTAATGTCCCAGTCACGGGTAAGCTTCCCGATCCTCCTCTGCCTACTTCCTTACAGTTCACCAGTACTTCCTCCGCCCTGCCGCGTCTTCCTCCTCCCCTTCCTTATCGTCCCCCACCTCCGGTCACAATTCCACCTCGTCCACCATTCCATCCCCCTATGTTCCAAGCTCCTTCCCCAAACAACCTTCACCATCATCCAGTCGGTCGCCTTCCTAAACTTCCCTTCAACAAATTCAATGGTGAAAATCCCCGCCTCTGGCGTTCTAATTGCGAGAAATGCTTCAACATGAACGCACTTGATCCATCTGTGTGGGTCAGCGTGGCTTCCATGTATTTGGAGGGCAACGCCGCTTGCTTGTATGAGTCCATCGATAACACACCTGCCATCGCTACATGGACCGCTTTCTGTCAATCTCTCCATGATCGTTTTGATCGTGACCAACATGAGGCCTTCATACGCCAGCTCTTTCAAATTAAATAAACCTCTACTGTCACCGATTATGTCGAGTATTTCACCAAACTCATTGATCAGATCAAGGGCTATTCTGCTACCACTGATCCACTCTTCTATACTATGCGATTCGTTGATGGACTCCGGCCTGAGCTTAAAGCAATTATTCTTGTTTCCAAACCAAAAGGCTTGGATGCTGCTATTTCTATGGCATTGGCGCAGGAGGAGGTGGCCACTGTGCCGACATCTGGCGCGCCGTCCCGGACTGATTGGACGTCGTCAAACAAATTTATTCCCAAGACAATGTTGCTGCTGCCGCTCCCGCCACGGAATGACAAGCAGCCGGCCACTACTGCGGCAACAGAGTCTCCAGCCACTATGTCCGTCGATGCTAAGTTGGCCGCCGTCAAGACATATCGATGCGCCATGGGGCTCTGTTACAAGTGCGGCGAGAAATGGAGCAAGGACCACAAGTGCAATCCTCAGGTAAAGCTCCACGTTGTTCAGGAATTGTGGGATCTCCTTCAAGATGATGAATCCCCAGCAGATACAACTACCCCTGCAGATACTGAACCTCGGGTTTTCCTGGCTCTTTCTCAGTGTGCTCTTACTGGCAGTTTTGCTCCTCGTACTGTTCAATTCTCAGGGTCAGTTCAAGGCATTCCACTGCACATATTACTAGATTCTGGCAGTTCAACATCTTTCATAAGTGAGTCAATGGCAGCTCAGCTTAGTCAGGTGTCTATTAAGCAGTCTCCGTGCCAAGTTCGCATTGCTGCTGGTGGTACTTTTACAAGTGTAGTTACCCTACTTGCTGTTCAGTGGTCTATCGGGCAACTAAGTTTCACCTCTAATCTTTGGGTTCTTCCACTGACTGCCTTCGATATGATTATTGGGATGAATTGGCTGGAATCCTTTAGCCCTATGCAGGTCCACTGGCAACTAAAGCGACTGGAAATACCATATGAGGGCAGTACCATTCTGTTGCAAGGAGAGTTAGTGGAGGCTCCAAGTAAGTTGATGTTACAAGTATGCAGTCTGGAGAACACACATGATGCTTCTACATCTACCGGTATTCCTGCTGCCATACAGTCCCTCCTTGATGAGTTCGAAGACTTGTTTCAAGCACCAGACTCCTTGCCACCTTCTCGCCAATGCAACCATTCAATTCCACTCATTCCTGGCTCTCAACCCTTCTACATCCATCCTTATCGCTATCGTCCAGCCCTTAAGGACGAGATTGAACGCCAAGTCCAAGAGATGCTGTCACAAGGGCTTATTCAACCAATTAGCAGCATGTTCTCTTCACTAGTCCTATTAGTGAAGAAGAAAGATCTCTCTTATCGGTTCTGCGTTGATTTTAGGAAGTTGAACTCTATGACTGTTAAGCCCAAGTATTCGATTCTTGTCATTGATCAGCTCCTGGTAGAATTGAATCATGCAAGTTGGTTCACCAAGCTTGATCTGAGAGCTGGATTCCACCCGATTTTCCTGCAGGCTGGGGATGAACACAAGACGGCCTTCTAGACCCACTTAGGGCACTATGAGTTCCATGTTATGGCTTTTGGATTGACAGGCGCACCTGGTACTTTTTAGGGGGCGATGAATTCCACACTGGTTCTCGGGCTGCGCAAATTTGTGCCAGGCTAGCTAGAGCTCACCTAACCAATTCTAGAAGCAAGGTCACACAAACCTATGCCGCTAGTACTTAAAGCAACAAGGGAGCTCCTACACATGCTAGTAACCAAAAGCACAAAGCCAACTAAGCTCACTAGCAATGCTAAAAAACAAGGTAACCAATGCCAAATTAGAGAGCACAAATACTTAGCTACACAAACTATGCAATATGACTAACAAAGTTACACAAACCAAACTAGTCACATAAGGGAGCTACTTATATGCTACACAAGCAAGAAGGTAACTAGTGAGCTACACAAGCAAACTAATTACAAGAGCAACTACACAAGCACAATGTATATGAAAGTAATTACAAGCTTGTGTAACAAGGATGCAAATCAATGGGAAGAACAAAGTTGACACGGTGATTTTTCTCCCGAGGTTCACGTACTTGCCAACATGCTAGTCCCCATTGTGTCGACCGCACGTCGGGCACCGAAGAACCTACCCCAAAAGTGAGGGTAGCTCAATGACACGCTCTACTAGAGTTGCTCTTCGTGGCTCCCACGGGGCGAGCACAATACCCCTCACAAAGCTCTTCTTCGGAGCACCACACAAGCTTCTTGCGGGCTTCGACGGAGACCACCACCAAGCCATCTAGGAGGTGGCAACCTCCAAGAGTAACAAGCACCACCGGCTTGCAAGACGACCACCTAGTGCCACTCGATGCAACCTCACGATGCAATCGCACTCGAATCACTCACTTACGTAATCGAACGATCACTATCAAGCATATGTGAGTTAGAGGGCTCCCAAGCACTCTCAAGCATGGACACCAAGTCCCCCGAGGTGCTAAGCTCAAGCCATGGCCGAGACCACCTTCTATTTATAGCCCCATGGGCTAAACTAGCCATTACCCCTTCACTAGGCAAATTTTGGGACAACCGGATGCACAGGTGGTTTGCACCGGATGTGTCCAGTGGTGACCGGACACGTCTGGTCGCCTACGTCCAGTCACAGCTGACCTCGCCACGTGTCCCATTCAAACTAGTCGTTGCCGCCAACGGCTCTCTCTGACATGTTGCATCAGACGCGCTGTTAGGAAATGACCGGACGCTGTTATCGAGTCCAGAGAGCTCCCAGGGCCGACCGGACGTGTCCGGTCACACTGGACCGGACGCTCCCAGCATCCGATCAATTATAGCGCTGAAACCTGAGAGTTGCTGAGTCATACCGGACGCATTCAGTCACAGCGTCCGATCGCTGTCTACGATCCTACCTCGGGCAATGTCTCTTTGACCGAACGCTGAACAGTAACTCCTCAGCGTCAGTTCACTCCACTGAGATAGAGTCCGGTCACTTTCACTTAGTTGCTCACTTCGGGTCCAAATATCGGATGCGTCCAGTCAGTTCCGTCTGACAACCTGAAGTCTAGATAGAATACCGGACACGTCCGGTAGCCACACCGGACACGTCCGGTCACTCTGTGACCAGCGTGACTAACTCCTTTTCTTCACCAACTTCTTCTCCTTTGCAAATGTGCCAACACCACCATGTGTATGTGTGTTAGCATTTTCACAAACATTTTCCAAAGGATTAGCCACTCAACTTGCTACGCCACTCAATCCTAGCGACGATGCAAAGTTAGATCACTCGAGTGGCACTAGATGACCGATATGCAAACAAGTTTGTCTCTCTTGATAGTATGGCCATCTATCCTAAACCCGGTCATCAACTTCTCTACACACCTATGATCGGTGAAATGAAATACCCTAGGCTATACCTTTGCCTTGCGTATTCCATTCCATCTCCTCCAATGTCGATGCAACACATGCACCAACACGATCAACAATGATATGATCCACTTCATATCATCACGTGATTGTATTGGTTCATCGATCTTGACTTCACTTGCTTTTCACCGTTGCCTTCGTCCATCGGCGCCAAATCTTGCTCAAGCTTCACCGCCACGCGGTCCATCGCTCCAAAGCCAACGACTTGCCCCTTCACGCTTGCAACCGGTTCATCAAGCCAAGTCTTGTCTTGATCTTCTCACCTTGATCACATGACTCAATGTCATGTCTCATGTGCAATGAGCTCCTTCATCATCACATTTATGAGCTTTGCAACATCTCTGAGCCATTTCAACCTTCATGTCATATGTTGCTCATACACATGTACCTGTGGACTAATCACCTGTGTATCTCACATAAACACAATTAGTCCACCTAGGGTTGTCACTCAATTACCAAAACCATACAAGGACCTTTCAATCTCCCCCTTTTTGGTAATTGATGACAACTCTACAAAGATATGGAAATTAAGCTCTTTTGGATTCATGTTGCTTGCCCAAGCAATTTTTCCATGTGTAAATGATTTTGGACAAGTATCACAAACCCAAAATGGTAGTATTAGCTCCCCCTACATATGTGCTAGAGTATTTGGTTTGAAGTTCACACATATGCATAGATTGGAAATGTGAGAGAGTAATTACTACCAAATGATGATAAGGTGTATAGAATAAACCTTTTAAGTGTGATACCAATCAGAGTTGCACCTTTAAGTTCATCCTTAGCATCATGGTTAGCTAGATATCACTTGGAAATAAAAGCACTAGATACCTCGTGAGATCAACATTAAAAGCAAGGTACTAGCATTACTTGAAAAGCATACCAAGTGTCTAGCTATCATCCTATGCATGCTAGTTTTCATTTCATGAATCAAATTCTACAACTAGCATACATCACACAAGCATGCATATTGAATTTAAGAACTTATGTAATGCAAGCAAGCACATGAATATGCACATATCAAATGCAATCAATCAAAGTTCATGAGCTTGCTCTCCCTACTTGTGTGCTTCTCTTGTCCAAGAATTGTGATCCATCTCTTTTCTTTAATATTGCTCCCTCTTTGTCCATGTCCATGTCCAACCTCTATTTCTTTGTCTCAATCTCTCCCAAAGCTTTCATATCTTATCTCTCTTCCTTGTACAATCTCAATCTCAAAGCTTTCATATCTTTGTACAATCTCTCCCCCTTTATCATCAATTTCCATAAAAGGTGTGCTTCTCATTGATGCAAATATTTGGATTTGGGGTAGATGGTTGAAGCTTGAATCTTGCATTTTTTATGGACATCACTTGATTGTTGGAGTGACACCACTTGTAGATACCACTTGTATGTTGTACCACTTGTATCTTGTAGGGCTTCTTGAGATACCACACATAGGATCTTTGATCTTGATACTAATTTGTGGGACACCTCCCCCTATGTGATAGCATGGGTCATCCATTTGATACACTTAAGCTCTTGTTGGTGAGGGATGCATTCCTTATTTGATGATCACTTAAAGTTGAGGATCACTTGTGGAACCATCGTCTTGTATGATTGATACCACGTATAGATGTGATCCCACTTGAAAGAATTTTCTATTATGGAACCACTTGTTGGATTTATCAATAAAAATCATTTCTTGAATCTTTGTTATCTTTATGAGTACCACTTCTAGGATATCACTTGTGAGTTGATCTAAACATCACTTGTGAATTCTTGATGAAATACTTGAGTC
This sequence comes from Miscanthus lutarioriparius, assembly GCA_904845875.1. Lineage (NCBI taxonomy): Eukaryota > Viridiplantae > Streptophyta > Magnoliopsida > Poales > Poaceae > Miscanthus > Miscanthus lutarioriparius. Next base: position 58,709,213 of record CAJGYO010000010.1, read on the forward strand.
TAGATACCACTTGAAACAAACAAACTAGATATTTATTTTTATTGTTGTCTTGTGCTTGTACTCTTATCACTATCATGAGCATCTATGGTTGACTTGAACTAAATTGATTTGCCTAAGCTTCCAAGTCCAGTTTGAACCAATGACAAGCTTCTTCACACCTCTTGCAAGGGTTATCTTGCCAATGTTGTACTTGTCACTTGTTGGCAATCCAAATTAAATCAAGTACTTGGGTTTACTTAGCTCATGAACAAATTCAAATACTAACCACTAGATCAATTAATCATTCAAGCAATAGTGGTATGCTATGAATGTAAACATTTTAGTTATTATGCATGATCCTATGAGGTTACTCTCTGACTCAGACTTCCAATTAGTCTTTGGAGTAATTGGGTCTTCGAATACTATATGGGGATCAACAAAACCAATTTCATTGCAGCCTTCCTTTCTGAGCTCTGTCATTGTAAATCTGCATATATATAGTACTTGTTAGGATAATTTATATGCATATACACACATATGATGAGTTTAATAATAGATCAAAAAAATTATTACTTACAGGCAATAGCAACTAATGATAACTTTGTCCAGAGAGGTCAGGTGGCATAGTTGATGAAATTCTGCAAAGTCAACATACATAACATCATCGCCACGGAACCAATGTTCGTCTCTAATTCTGACACCAACGCAGAAGTCTCCACTGGTAGACGCCTGCATGTACCACTTGTTTAGCAGGTACATTTGCGTCCCCAGATCAGATAAGGCTTGAGGGTTGTATAGACTCTAGCCTAGTACAAATTTTTTCTTCCAAATATCAACCTCCGCCGCACTCTCAATGTTTCCATCACCAAACATCTGGTAAAGGTCGAGACCAGTCTCATCAAGAAATTCACCAAGGTGATCCAAATCGACATCCGGAGGTATGTTTGCCTGATGCATTAATCCTAAATTCGAACCATATTCATTACCAACAACTAGCGGGGGGATTGATTGGTGCGCTTGTTGTCCGAGTTGGGCAATGCCTTTTCCTGCCCGCTTCTTTTTCTGTGCCGCCTCAATTGACTTGGTGAGAGTGCGGTCATAGTCTGACAACGTTGATTTGGACGGCTTACGAGATTCCCGCTGTTGTTGCTGGTAAGAAGTCACCTTTTTTCTTAGAATATCTGGAGCTACGAAGAAGTACGGTTTCTCCTTGCTTCTTGATTCATTTTAAGTTTGTCATAGAATCTAGACATGTCTTTTTTATATGCATCAGTTCCTTCTTCCTTCTCTTCAGATATTATTTTGGGAATAGCCCTTGGTTTCACGGTGGCTTTCTTTGCAAAGGGGGACCGGTTCTTCGTTTGAGGGGTTGGCCTCTTGCTAGGCTTCTTGGTAGGCGGGGTCTGGGGAGGCGTTGGAGACCTCCTTGGAGGTGGCGGCTGCGGCGTTGGAGACCTCCTTGGAGATGGTGTAGATGCAGCCTCGTCTTCCAACATAATGTCATCGATCTTGAGCACTATGATGATCTAGCGATTGAACAATTGGATTTAGGTTGGGGAGGATCTTCTACAAAAAAGGAATGACATATTATTATGAGCAGATTGTTAATTATTTAAGCCAATACAAATTAATGATGTAGTGTTTTCATCCGCACGTACCTATGGTGAGGTAGTTCAGAGGAGGTGGAGCCGACATCCTGGAATGATGATGTAGCGCTTGCGCCATAGAATGAATGTCTTCTCCGCTTCTCCTAGAGTCTTCTACGCCATCACCTCCGAGAATGTCAAGAGGCAAATCACTAAAACCTTTTTTCACTTTATTCTACCAAGATGGTAGCATATCCTTCTTGGATTATATTCCCATGAATCCTTGGTGTCTTGGTTCGGTCGATAGGATTAACAAGACCGATAGCCACCTTGATTGTAGAATTCTCCTTGAATGTGTAGCTCACACGTTGTACAAGGTTCGATGACGTCATCCACAGGGAAGCGCAAATCTGTGTCCCCTTGATTTGGTATCTCCGTGGCAGCGCAACTCGCTTTTCAACCGAATGATTGGCTAATGTTGATTTACGCCTCGATGCCGCTTACTTGCACTCACTTTATATTTGCACTTGCCTTCGATTTCCTCCTGCATTCTCGCTTCAAGGTTTTTTTCCCGCTCACATGCTTCACGCACCGCTTCCTCCAATCTCTCGAGCCGCTCTGCCTCTTCTTCCTTCTTTCTCTCTCGCGACTTCAGAAGAAGGTCTGTCTGAGGGAATCCATGCTCCCACGAGACACTTCCTTTGCCTCTAGTTCGCCCACCATGTTCAACAGTCCCCGATGGCGTATGTCACTCATCCTTCTCTCTGTTGGGCTGAACGCACCACTAGTAGTAGCTCTCTGAGCATAAAACAATCTTCTGCTGCTTTGCTTCTTGCGGTCTTGCGCCATAAACACACTTCCCCTGCTCTGGTCTAGTGTTCCCCATGACCGAAAAACCAATTCTTTGCACGTTCTCCCCACTCGAGTGATTCTCGTCCGATACCCTTGGCAAGAAGGTGCTTCCATTTTGTTCCACTTCTTAATGGCGGTTGGGTAGCCACCGATCCCAAGGTATGGTGGTATGTCTTCATTGGGCATTATGTTGGTTCTTTATCACCCGACTCACACCCTCTTCCGAAGTCTTGTCTTGTACAAACTCATCCCAATAGGGCCTCTGCTTTGAGATCGGGCTGGGGACGAAAAAATCTGGTGCTATGTTCTTCTTGACATACGTCGTGTATAGGTGTTTCTTCCAAGTCTGAAACTGGGTGGCCATCTTCTTCATTGCCCAATCCCTAACTCGCTCCTTCAATTCATCACCATCTATTATATCATCATAACCATCTGTTTGGAGCGTGAAATGTACCAAGACATCATTCCAAATTAACGCCTTGTCACGATCGGAGACAAAACTGATATGAGGAGCATTGGTCTTCTTCTTCCATTCACGGGTACTAATCGGGAGCCAATCCCGTACAAGGTAACCACAGTGGTGCACAAATTTCATTTTATTCGGCCCCCCGGTTCTCCTGTATCCACATTGAACTCCGAGATGATGAAGCGGCCCTCCAATGGCTTTTTGGGACCTCGAACATTTTTACTCTTCGTTGTAGTTGTTGATGTCGATCCAGAGGGCTACAAAACATAAACATTATTTTTAATGTCATGAGCACACATAAAGACATATGATAATATATATAGCTAATAATAAAAAATATATACTTGGCCAATCTGTTGTTGCTCATTTTGTTCAAGAGCTAAATACTGACTCCCGTCATCTGCATCCTCTTGCACGTTATTTTTAGCACCATCATCGCCAGCAACTTGAGTGCCGGTGTTGATCAAATTCATCATCAACTCCTCCTCATCCATGTTTCTCGGTTGACCATCTAGCTTCAAAAACAAAACCAATATATAGTACATCAACAGCGCGGTTCGCCTGGTGTGTGATTGTTTAGCATTAACGATAACGATAATACTGAATGTTGATCAACTAGGCCATGAGAAAGTGCGGTGTGACAAGAGTGGTGGTGCTCCACTCCGCCGTATATATGTCTGTACACATGGGTGAACGAGGGCGACGGTGCTCCGCCGTATACATAGAAACGCATGACGAACGAGGGCGGCGGTGCTCCGCGACGTATATATACATGCATATGAATACAAATGACATATATATACGTGTTGGCGCGGTGGCGGTGTCTTTGACGACGACGACGACGGAGGCGGGCGGGATGACATCTTGGCACGACGACGACGTGTGAGGCGGGCGGGGGCGGTGTCGGTGCGTGATGATGTTGTGATCCTATGTACCATGTGAACCATGTAGTCATTCATCATATGAGAAACGTATAAGTCATTATGAAATGTAAGTATATGTGTCATTCATCATATTACTTTAGCAACATTAATATATTATATCTGTATATTCAAAGTTCACAAATGAAGAAACGTTGAAGTTTTCCTTCATTTGTCTCAGTATCTATGCATGCAAGTCCAACCAAAACTGCTTACATCATCACATGTGATATTTTTATAAACTAAAAACGCGCTTAGTTTACAAACCGGGTATCAAAATTGAGTTCCTATTTGACCATTATATATCCTACAACAAATCCTTCAAAAAAAGACCCTACATGAATATATTTGGATAAAATTTCATTAACAAACATTGATCTATGAAGATAGAAAAATTCTTCTATTGAAACGCATCTTGGAATAATGGCATATCATATAGTGATGAATATATGGCGGTTGATTGGTTTGGATCATTTTCACTTTAGTGACAACGACAATGGTTTCGAATAATATATAGCGTGTTTATTATACAAGCCATGGATTTACATCGATCTAATTAATTTCTAAAGTAATTTCATTGGTGGTCCTTAATTAAACTTGTCATGATTTTGTGATTAAAATATTCATTTTCAGTTCCTCGCTCATTTGCATATATAGAGTTCCAAATATATAGAGTTCCTCGCTTTCATTTGCATATATAGAGTTCCAAATATTCATTTTCAGTTCCTAGATTTTGTGATTAAAATATTCATTTTCAGTTCCTCGCTTTCATTGCATATATAGAGTTCCAAATATATAGAGTTCCTCGCTTCATTGCATATATAGAGTTCCAAATATTCATTTTCGGTTCCTAGATTTTGTGATTCAAAATTTGGAATTTTCAATCGACCTCGGCGTTGACATGGCTTCCACCAAAGTTTTACGTAGTTTTTTTATGTGATCTATAATTTGGCGGTGGAGGGCTCAAAGCGAATGTACAAAGACATCGACGAACATATCACCTCGAGCTCGGCGGTGGAGGCCTCGGGCGCGGTGGAGGGGCCTCGGGCGTGGAGGAGGCGCGGTGGAGGGCATGGGCGCTTGATGGAGGCCGCCACGAGGAAGAAGAGGGCGGCGCCGGTGTCACGGAAGGCGCGGTGGGGCCACGGGCGCGGTGGAGGGGCCTCGGGCGCGGAGGAGGCGCGCGATGGAGGCCACGGGTCGCGGAGGAGGGGCACGGGCGCCTTGTGGTGGAGGCCGCCACGAGGAAGAAGAGGGTGGCGCCGGTGTCACGGAAGGCGAACGGACGCGGTGGAGGCGGCGCGAGGAAGAAGAGGGCGGCGGTGTTCGACGAGGAAGAAGACGAGCGGATCGATCTGCGCCAGGCGCTGGAGGTTATATATCAGAGAGAATTACTCCCGGTGCTAGCCACCAACCGGGAGTAAAAACCCTTTACTCCCGGTGCGTATTACCAACCGGGAGTAAAGGGTTTTTTTTGGCGGGCCACGAAACTACAGCCCACCTTTACTCCCGGGTGGGATTCCCACCCGGGAGTAAAGGTGGGCTGCAGTTTCGTTTCCCGCCAGTTTTAAGCAATAGTCTTGTTAAATACAATAGAAATGCAATAGTTTTTGTTAAATACATAGTAAATTAAATAAAAGGCATAAAATTATTTTGTTAAAAATATGAATTTTCTTTTTGTTTATTGCACATAGAAAAAATCTATAACCTAACTTTTTTTATTTTTTGTTAGAATTATAAAACATAATGTAACTAATATTTATTATGTCGTTAATGCAAAAATGTAGTGTTTAATTAAAATTATTAAAACTATTGGTTTTGGATAGGAAATTTGTTTTCACGTCATTTTAACGTTAATATTTTAATTTTTCATCACTCGGTATCCTAATTTACCTTTTTGAGAGAGAAATCCCACCAAATCAAACATTGATTTAATTTGAAACATGACATAATAAACATCTAAATTCACAATTATTACATAATATCTCAAACACACACTATATTAAATCACTATATCATCAAGTGGGCACAGCAGTGAACTTCTTCTTTACGTATGTCCCTTGGTTATGATCGCTTCGTAACCATGGAGTGTCCTCATCATTTACCAAGATGCTAGGGTCTTTGTTCACTTTGAAGGGTGGAATTCGGTCATCCTTTTCATATTCTTCTGACATGTCCGACTTGTCCTCAATTCCCACGATGACTCTTTTCCCTGAAAGAACGATGACTTGTCCTCAATTTCCACCGTATTCTTACATATGGCACATGGGCAGCACATGAAACCATCGCGTTTGTTTGCCTCGGCCGCACGTAACAAAGAATGCACGTCGTCAATGAACTCTTGGGAGCGGCGATCAGCATTATACATCCAATGACGGCTCATCTGCATTACATGACATAAATACCATATTAAAACCTAGATCATAATTAATTATTTATACAACATGCGTGCCACCACAAAAGATACAAATTTATGAAAGCATCGCTACAATGTAGATAATCCCAACTACCACTAAAAGAAACTAAAGCTAAAATACATTTCAATAGCGGTAGAATTTCACGACCAATCTCAACTAAAGCAGAGCATGAGATCCCCGATTGTGCAACATCTTTGGGCTTCTTCTACCGGATCACTTTGCCTCATTAGCCGTCGTGTCTGCACAGTGCAAGATATTTTTGCACGAGTCCAACATACTCTTCCTCCTAGTAGAAGCTTTGAACATCGTCCACCGCCATCCCATCCCCGATATTAAAACAAAAAATTAGAACTTTAATCACAACCATCATGAAAATAGGTATAAACTAACCATAATCATTAAATACGATAAAATAACTCACATTGCGATCCGGACACTTATAGAAGATACGATCCTTGTTGGGACCCTCCTTCTTCACTCGGTACTCCATCACAATCTTCGTCTCATCACGACACTTGCCGCATGGAATGAGAGGGAGGCCCGCCTAAATCGCTTTGGAAACCCATGAGAGGCCGAGGACCCGGAAGCGAGCCACCATCTACTCTCTATACTCATTTTTTAATACACTATAAATTTCTCCTTTTATAAACAAATAAAATTAAGAAACTATAAAATTATCTAGATCTCTAAACAATGATATTTTTAATGGTCATTGTGTTCTCGTCTTTTACTGCGGCAGGTAAGTAATTCACATGATATTTCTGCAAATTAACAGAAGAATGGGAGTGTACACACATAACAGACTACTGCGACGATATCGGGACGTGTGAATAAATAACCATCCATACTAGTTGACCTTGCTTACGTGATAATCTCGGCGAGCATTTCTCCACCGGACGGCACCGTACTTGGCCACGGAAGAGCTCCAATTCTACGAGGAAGGGAACACGGTCTTCCACGACCGTTGCCGCTCTCCCTCGTAGAATCAAAGCTCCTCCTTGACGTCCGTTACCGCTCGGCAGAGAACGTGCTCGCCGAGATGAACACGGTCCGCAAGTTCAACTAGCTACTTTAACCTTATTTCATGTAAATATGCAAGCTTGAAGTGATTTTGAGCTCAAATTGCTTACAAATGAAAAAAACCAAAATAAAGAACCATATATATATATAGTGAACAAAATGAGATAAGACAATGGTGAAAAATGAGAGTATGAGATTGGTAACCTTTACAACTGAAGAATCGACGGAGGAATCGAAGAAATCGATGGAGGAATCGAATAATGGATGGAGGAACAATGGAGGGAGGGAGGAAGCAAGAACACTACTGCAGTGAGCTTCAAAATGTGCTGAGCTCGGGCTCGGGGAGGAAGGAGGAGACGACCGGGATATAAAGGGGGGACCTTTAGTCCCGGCTGGTGGCTCCAACCGGGACTAAAGGTCCCTGCCACCTCTGTCTGGCGCAGTAGCCGTTGGGGCAGGGACCTTTAGTCCCGGTTGGAGACACCAACCGGGACTAAAGGTATTTCTAATCCCGGGCGCAAAAAATTCCAGGACTAGAGCCCATTTTGGCCGAGGATCAAAGGCCTGTTCTCTACTAGTGGTTGGAACCACCTCTATGGCGGCGGAGAACTATGGCGAGGTCAGGATCGAGGCGCGCCAGCGCTGCCGAGTAGCAAACGAGATCTCCCTGAATGAAGCCTGACGGGATCTCCTGAACAGTGACCGATAGCTTCTCGGCAGCTTCCTCCCACCTCGGGCGCCCTCATCCCGGCGGGCGTCCCAGGTCCGGTGACCTAGGCTCGGCTCTACTCTGCCCTGCTGCCTTGACCTCTCCACCTCCCCTACCTCCTCCCTGCCCTCCTGCCGTCTTGCCTCGACCTCGGCCCTCCCCACCCGCAGATCGAAGACCTGGTGTGTTGCCCAAAGCAAGGGAGATATTTAACTCATTGAAACATGTTTGGTTTTAAGCAGGAGCAATTGCCAAGTGGGGACAGTAGGAAGGCTGGCAGTGAGGCAACACATAGTCAGTTGGATTTACACATGCATATGTATATACCTGTAATGTGAATATGTCAAGCTTTTTATCTCTCTTAAAGGGAGCAATCTGGTTACAAATGTAACTATGTATGTCTCCAAGATTAAAATATTTGGACTACATAGTGTTAACGTGTACTCTTATTGGTTCATTTTTGAATGGAATTTTATATTCTTGAATGGAATTTTATATTGCTAGCAGTTTCATATGGATAGCTTGATTTTGGAGGCAGTTCTAATAATGCCTCCATTAATGTTTGAAGGCATTATACAGAACGCCTCTAAATAGTATTTTAGGCAGTCAGAAAATGTCTTTAAATGTTGATATTAGAAGGCATTCTAGAAAACGCCTCAAAAGACCTTTTACTTCCATATTTTAGTCGGGGTTTTAATAAATGTCTCAAAAAGTCTTTTGGGGCATTGTGACCATTTTTTGAGGCATTTGTAAACGCCTTATACAATGAGTCATTTTGTAGTGTAACACCGCCTCAAATGTTACTTTGCATTTTAGTTTAAAAAATATGAAACCCTCAAATGTTACTTTGACTTTGAGATTACCCCAAAAGGATCACACCCATATCTACTATCCTCCCGTGCATCACACTCAGCCAATGCAAATACGCCTGTTTTTACCAATATAGAGCTAGTAGTATATACTACTCCTAGTATTGTCAAAAAAGGAACTAAATTTGCCTATTTTCACCAATATAGAGCTACTTACGTAGACCTTTGAAAAGTAGGACACTTTTACCAGTATCGTACCGACATGTGCTATTGTACTTTTGAACGCGTCCGTCCAGCAATAAAAATTTAATAAGATGATTACACCGGATTTCGCATGCACAGAATCGTTAAGTGCAGCCTGATGATAAATAAATAAGACGGTCTTATTTGAGGGGGCCGGCCAAGAGACATTATATTAGAAAACAAGTTGTATATATAGATAGAGAGACGGTGGACTGTTACAGCGTCCATTTGGTCGTAAGCTAGCTAGTGAGGTACTTGACACAAAACAGTGTTAGCCTACCGACTACCCCAGATTGGCGCGATGAGAATCGAGTGAACCGTCTTGACCGCGTGCGTCTCAACTGCTGGGGCGGCTCTTCTCCCCTGTGCTTTTGCATGCTAGGATATCAACGCTGACATAGGTGAAATAAAGCAAAATATTTATTTTAAATTGTTATAACTTCTGAGTGGAGTATCCGTTTTTAATTTCATCTGTACCAGTGTGTTCTGTGTGACGATGCGAACAAAACTAGACCCCACTTACATATATTTCAAAGAATTTTTTCTAATCATAATTTATGTATATTTACTTATTGAACATATAGCGTATAACTTACAACTTATGCACACAAGTTGTATTGAATAACTTATAATTTATAACTTATGCACACAAGTTGTATTGAATAACTTATGTATATAAGTTGTATAGAATAACTCATATACACAAGTTGTGTTTGATAACTTTTGTACATAAGTTGTGTTTCATAACTTTTGTGTTTCTAAGTTTTTGTATAAGTTATAAGTTAATTCGTTTCTTTGTGTGTTAATAACTTTTGTGTTTGTCGTTTTGGCACAAGTTATAAGTAATTCGTTCCTTTGTGTTTAATAACTTTCTATACAAAAGTTGTGTTTCATAACTCCTGAGGTTTTAAGTTTTTCACATAAGTTATATGTTATAACTTTTATGGCATAAGTTATATGTTGTAAGTTAATATATATAAATTGGTAGCATAAAAAAATTTCTTCAAAACATATGCAAATGGGGGTTTAATTTTATTCGTTTCGTCGTATATAACACATCGGTGCAGACAGAATTAAAAACGGACACCGTTCAAAAGTTATAGTATTTTGAAATAAATATTTCTCTTTTTTTACGACATGAGCCGTCCTCAAAAAGCGCGCATGGAGGTGGAGGCGCGTTGTGCGGGAGGTGCTGTGCGTGTGCGCGGTTGGCTGGTATTCCGCTGTGTGGTTGCAAAAAGGGAAAGAGGTGGGATTTTTTTTGTAAATAATGTATGTCTGGAAATTGTTCGCTTGATTTGTTATCGGTGGGCGTTCACCATTTAGTGAGGCCGCACGTGCTTACTGCATAATGCATCGTAAAACGGCCACGTCATTGACCTGTTCTTTCGTAGTTACGTACGGAATAATTTTGAAACAAGAACAGGCGCCAGATTAAACCCCCAAGACGTATACCTAACATGTCACATGTGGTGACAATATTTAGCACGTTATATTCTTTTCAATATAAAGAGCGGAAATCCAACAAATGTATGTTGATACGAAAAAGTGGCTCGGTCAAAATTTTGGTTAACTTAGGTTATCCGGTGATCCTCCAACGAATATATTGTTTTGGTTCCTTGTTGTTTTGGTTCCGAGATTATTAGAGACGATGATGGTTCCATCTCTATTTTCTCAAACGGGACGGTTCTAGTAGTTTGATGTTGGTTGGAGGGACATGGTCGTCCTTGCTTTTCGTTTAGTTGATGGCGCCATAGGAGTTGGTATGACTCTATTTTACAATTGTTTGCATCAGGCATCCGTGATCATCCACTCTGTCTTCTTATTAGCAAGGAGAACTTCATTTATAATTGACTTTAAAAAAAGAAGGTGAACTTCATTTATAATTGGAGAAAAATGATCGAGGACAACTTCGTTTATAATTAGAAAAAAATTATCAAGGACGGCCACCACAGATTCACATGTGTCTAAGCACAGTCAACTAACACATAATTGTTAGATTGATGTCTACCAGTTGGCCCAACGGTCAATTGGGCCCTTGATCCGCGCCCTGATCGGGGGCGCCCAGCCATTTTCCTGGCTGATGGGCTCCCGTCGCGCAGCGCTATAAAAGAGGAATGTAGGGGCTAGGGCGCAAGACACGAGGTTCATTGCAGCCGCCTGTTCCCCACCGACGTCTTAACCCTAGACCGATCGAGAGAGTGCGCTGTGAGCGATGGGAAGCGCCATCGCCTTCGCCGCTGCCACTGGACCGCGCCTCCACGTCGCTGCTACCTTGTCGGTGGCGCTATGGACGTGACACTGTGCTAGATGAGGTACATCAGCAAGTTCTTTGTCCAGTTAAGTTTTACCCCTTAGATCTACGCCTAGATGATCCTATCAGCCCTATCAATGGTATCAGAGCCGAGGTTTTCTTCTAGTGTGTAGATCTAGTTTAGGGTAGACCAGAACGAGATAGGAAAGGAAGGGATTTTCCTACCAGGGAACTGCCCACACCGTCACCACCGTTGGCCATCGCCTCGACGCCGCGCGGGAAGTCACCCCGAGCCGCCGCGGACGCTAGGAGAAACTATCTAACCCTAACCCTAACCCTAACCCGAAGTGAGTGGAGAAAGAGGGCTGGCGGGACCTACCGTTCTCACCTGTTGACCGCCACCGCCGGCCGCCGGATGGCGCCATGCGGGAAGCAAATGCCGAGCCACCGCACGACATTGTTTCATCGACGCACGGGCCAGGGCTCAGGGCACCACCCTCGATGGCGGCGCGCTCACCCTCGGACGAGCGCGCACGTCGGTGAGGACGCCTACGGCGGCGCTGTCCTTCTCTTCTCCGGCGTCTGCTGCGCTTAGGGCTGAGAAAGGAGAAAAGGGAGAAAGGAAAGAGCTAGGGTTTAGGGCGAGCCCCACCACAATGCGTGTGGGAGACTAGGGCACCGTCGCCCAGACCGCTTGATGGTGGCGCACTCAGCCTCGAGCGAGCGAGCGCCGGCGAGGGGACCGGTGGCGCCGCCATCACTGTTGCTCCCTATTTTTCGGCTGCGGCGATGAGAGAGAAAAGGAAAGGGAAGAAATGCCCTAGTGTTTCCACGGGAGCGGTCGCGGCGGGGTTTCACTCGGGCGAGACGAGCGGACAACCGTCCGATGAAATCTGACGGCTAACGTTGATCGGGCCAACATTCAGCCCAGGCGGGCGAATGAATTCCTGGCCAGGCCTAGGTTGTGGCCTGGGTGTGGGGGAGCACAGTGCGAGCAGATGCCACGGGCCGTTTGCCCTGCTAGGCCACGGCAAAGCATGGGAGCGCGTTGGGCCGTGCGCGCGGGGGCGCTGGCGGATGGGCCGTTGGGCCGATTTTCGTTGAGGGCCACAGAATAGTAGCAAAGTTTTGTTTTATTTTTCAGAAGCACATTTTGATGAATTTTGTCAAGTTTTGATGTTAAATCTTTGTCAAAATTTGAACCAACGGGATAATTTTTTCAGAGAGTAGATGAGTATAGTAAAATGCTTCTGTAAAGTAGATAAATTATTTTTTTATATTTCTGCTGCAAAGTTTAATGCTAATTATCTTATAATTAAATTGGAACCAACGGAAGAATTTAATTTGAAGAGCAGATAATGTTAGTAAATTATGATTATATTTATCCTCTAATTAAATTGAAACCAACGGGATAATTTAAATTAGAGGAGTAGTCTGATTTGTTTATGTTAAATTATGGTATTGTTATTTTCTGACCAACGTTGATGATAACAATATTATAATGAGTTTAAGGTTGAAATTTAAATCTCTGATAAATTTTACACCAACATGATCAATTTTTCAGAGAGTAGATAAAGACCAAGAAATGCTCCTGAACTAATAGAATATATTTTATTATCATGTTTCACTGCAATAATGTTGATTATTTTTTAATTAAATTCGAACCAATAGGAGAATTTAATTTTGAAGATTCGTTATATGTCTTTCAAGTTAATTTATGAGTTTTATGCATTAATTCTATTTTTTGTCCAACGGTGATGTAGAATTAATGCAGAAGCATCTTGTAAGTTTTATTTTTTAACCAATGAGATCACTCGGCTACATGCCAACGGGCTGGAATGCTGGGGTATGTGAATGAAAAGGCTTAAGTCAAACGGATAATTTTTTTGTTAGTTTATTAATTTTCTGATTAAATTGGAACCAACGGAAAGATTTAATTAGAAAATAAAGTATAAGTCACTACACCATGACACACTTTTGCCCACTATTATGTGTTGGTAAAGGGTTAGTATCGCGCACACCTTATCTGTTGGCAAAAGTCCAATCTTTTAGTGTCAACTCATCTGTCGGCAATTATGTAGTAGGACAACAGATTATCTGTTGGCGTTTCTGTGATGACTAATAAACTGTCGGGGAAACTTACTAGGCAGACTAACTGTCGGCGTAGCCTTAGCTTAGCTACTGGTCATGTGTCGGTGAAGGGTGAGCCCTGCCTGTGCCCATCAAACACATGATGGATAGCAGAAAAAACAGAAGAGGGGGCCACACGCATCCCTCTTATCTGAATCCTCCCAAGTCGCACCCAAAAAAAAGAAAAGAAAAAGTCGCGAATGAGCAACCCAGCCGCCGCCGCTCGTGCGTCCTAGCAGCAACCCCACCGCCGCCACCATGCGTTCGCAGCTCCAATCCCCAAACGCGCCCACTCATCTCTGGTGTCGAGCCTTGGCCGCCACCCGTGCAAGCTCAGCGTCGAGCCCCGCTGCATCGTCGCCTGCCGAGCTCCACACCCAACGTGCCGCCGGATGTCGAACCTGTGGTCCCACCATCCGCCGTCGCCGTCGCCGTCGCCGGTGCACTCCGTCGATGCTCGACGCGGCTCCACCGTCGCCTGCAATTCCGCATCGAAGCAAGCTGCGGTGCATCTTCCCCATCACTTGTAGCTCCGCATCTGCACAGGATCCGTTAGGGTTTGGAGTTTCCGCGGCTGGCACGAAATCCTACCGCCGCTGCTAGCGCGGAGGGCTCCACTCCAGAGGCTCTCCTCATCCGCTCCAGGTAAGAGGCTCCTCCTGCTGCTGAAGGCCGCACTCTCCTTGATTCGGCCCCTTTCATCTGTATCCCTGGATCTGAACAGAGCCCTCATTCCAAAGAGGTATATATGTCACAGAGGATCCTGCTGCTGCCAGCGCTCTCAAAAAAGCTAATAATGCACTTGTAAAATATAACAGAAAAATTAACAACTTGGCTTCACTGTAAGTTTGCTTAGTCTTTGTTTTTCTTACCCAATGATTTTGGAATTGATTGTTATACTATCAGCATAACCTGAAAATCTAATCAAACTGGGGATTGTATAACCTATATTTTTGAAATATCCATCAGCATGGAAAGGGGCTCTTTCTTTGTTTCTCAAAATGCTGTCCAGACATAGCCTAAGTAGTGTACCATTGTTTCCCTTGCTGTTGTTTTTGTCAAGAACATATATTTTTTTGTGTGGATTGAACTGCTAGATAGGTGGGCTTAGACCTGGATTTATGAGTTTGCAGTGATATATTTTTGTGTATGAAATTGACTGCTAACTACTTATTGTTGCCACTAGCTCTCTCACAACTGCACAAGTCCAAGTGGAGATGTACACAGAGTTTTCCTGTGAATTATATAACTACCAACTAACATGTCCTTACTGTATCTTACTGCCACTAGAACCTATGAGCAACACTACTGATGAAAGCTCTGAACTTGGACTAGTGCAGTTGTACTGAAAATTACAAGCTAGCGTCGTTGTACTGAAAATTACTGAATCATTTTTTATTAGGTGAGGAGGGAGACGCTCAGGCAGAGAATCATAGCTCTACAGCATCTGGCTTCTCCATTCAGAAAGGTAATGGTATAGGATTGAACTCACATGTACAACTGTTTTATTCATCTCTGTGGTGATTTAAATTGGATCTATCTATCTACAGAGCTGGTATCTGTGATTACAATTATGTTTCTGTTTGGTAAATTCATACGTCCATGATGTGAGTTATGCCCAATTTCAGTGCATAGGATCACCATATAGTGGTTTAGATTTCACTTGGCAGTAAGGGATGACAATAGGAGGTTTAGCTTTGTTTTGTTTCCTTCTCCCATATGTCCAACATGTGTATCTGTTTATTTGGTCAGTTTCAGTGCAACTTTGATATCCATTCCTGAATGTGATTTTCATGATGCAGAGCATGATCTCCTTTTTTATGCTTGATTTATATTGCAGTTTTAAGTTTTTTGATGCCAGATGGGAACTGAGTGTGGGTGGTCGTTGTTGTGGCTATCATTGAGTAAAGATGTCAGCCAAAAACATATGAGCAGCTTTAGAAGGGTATGTTTACTGAATTCATAAGGAGCAGAACAGTACAAATATGAGGTGTCTGCTGCTTCTATCTCTTGTTTACTTCATTTTGCATTAGGAACCAATTAAGGCTTACATAGAATACCTTATATATTTTAATGAACGTATTGCTTGGCTGATTCTAAGTTTAGAGTTGCTAATGATACATGCGAATACCGACAAGTCGTCAGTAGCCTTAGAGGTGCAGTAGGGCCGGTGAATTGTTTAGATAATAATGCAAGTCCATGTGGGGTTTTTAGAAATACTGGATTCTCCTTTCACTTTGATGGGCAATATATCTAACACTGCAAATATGTTAATTTAAATTTCAAATTCCAGTTGTTGCAACATTCTAATATAATGTTGCATATGCATCGACGCATCAAGTTGTCTGAGAAATACATAATGTGACTGTTGCAGAACAAACTCAGCTGAACACACATTTGTGCAGAACTTGAGGGCTGCACCAACCTATCGTGATGAAGAAGTACTTGAAGAAGAAGAAGAACAAGATGCTAGATCATATGCAGGGGATGATATGGCTGATATGCACTTACATGATGATGATGACTTTCTGAGTAGACGAGTGGTCCTTCGAGGGGAGCAACATAATGAGGTAATTTCCCTATCCTCGTCCTCACTGCCTATGTGTTCTTGCTACTCCTCTAAGCTGAATCGGGCCATATTGCATTGCTATTAGTATTTTTACCTTACTAAAATCTCATAGAAGAATAGCAGCTGAGGCAAGCATGATCTTTTCATTGCCACAGAGAGAAATTTCCAAATAGGTACAGGAAAGTACAAATTCCTGACATGTTATGAACTCCTAGACTTTAGGAAAATAATAGCAGCTGAACCCTCGGCGAAATTAGTGCAGCAAGAATAAAACCACTGCACTGCATCACTTTTGTGCTCTCAGAATGTTCTCTCTGCAATCTCTGTCCAGCTGTGTACTTAGATACACTTGAGAATATGCTTTTAAAATAATTAAGCATTCTTGGTACTCGATTAAATGACCCTCCTAGATACTGTAGCAGATTTAAGGTACAAAGTGTCTTATTCCATCCTCCAGTTATTTAAATGTTCTATAGAGATTGATCTGCTAGAATGACATCGATTTCAAATAAAATAGAGTATGCAAAGGTGTTTGATCACTTCTGTAATGAAATTTGTCTAATTGTGCAATCAATTTTGATTATCTCCCAAGGTTTCCTAACATTTTTTTCTGTTTATTCAGTGGATTCCATCTAACGTTGCATTTATCTCTGTTGCCGTAAGCTTCTTCATAAAGGAATCGATGTCATACCTTCCCATCATATTATTTGGCATCTACATGAGCTGGATTTACCTGCGTTACTTCCAAAGGAGATTAGAAGTAGGCCTTAAGGGGGACCCAAGTGATGAATTCTCATTTTCAAGCTTCTTCCCAGGATTTTTAAGGTACTGTTTTTCACAAGTGATCTTGGTGTAAAGCAGTGGGAAATGCAATGCAATAATTCTATGAGGCGAAGAACATTTTAGAGGACCCCTTGCTCAGCGATGTGTGAATCCCTAATTTAAGATGTTAGAAGAAAATTTTGGATTACCATTGCAATTAAACATAACATCTAACTCTACCTTCGAAAGCATATATGAAGAGAAAGAGTTAGGAAATGGCTGTAGAGATATCAGATATAGGTGCTCATCCAACCTTTTTTTCGATGCTAGAGGTGGCTCCTGGTCCCTAGTAATAACATAGAACTCTAATGCTAACCAACCAACCATATCATTTTATGCATTCCTAGCTCTAAGGTTCTGCAGAAGAATTGTCCTTGGATTTTTTTTCTAAAAGTTACGATTGCTAAACACTTTACAAACACTACAAGACTCAACAAATCTAGAAATAAATAGAACTAAAATTTGTTTTTTATTTCATAAACTTATTGAAATATTGCAGGCCAATTTTGGACACTATTGCTTCCATATTCCACAAACTCTTCTGTGGGCGATCTGCAAGACCTGAAGGCACAGGCCAAACATTGGATGGGTCACAGTTCCCTGGTTTGGGGTCCATTGAGGCAAACAGGAGGAGGTGCGAATTCCTTTTTTTCTCATTGTTTTAGCCATCCATCACTGAAACCATTTGCTTAGTAGAGCACATGCTCTTGGTTTCCTACCCGTTGAGCACCATCACGAAATGATTGCTACCCATTGATCAGTCTTGATGTTCTTATCTTGGGCATCTCATTTGATTTGATTATTGTCCGTTCCCTGCAGAGAAAGGGGTCAGAGGGCACTGGAGCAGAGACTGGCGGAGAAGCTGGCCGCGGTCAGAAACGCGGAGGGCACGCCTCCACCGAAGCAGCAGCAGAAGCAGCGGGAGGACGCGGAGGATGATGCTTCTGATAAAGTCTGAACCCTTGTGTCAGGAGAGCTGGAGAGGAGATCTTCTGTCAAATTTTCCTTGTATTTTTGTGCGTGCCATTTGGAAGATCTAATATATTATTTATACAAAAATCAAGTGAATTTGTTCAATGTGATGCCTTCTATATGAGCAAAAGTGGATTTGTCAAATTATTTTAATTGTAATTATATCTATGCAGTTTTGCCGATAGTTTTTTTTTGGCAGGGTATGGTTTGTAAAATACCTTGGAAATGGTTTGGCCAACATACAAACTATCGGGAAATGTTTTAACTGTCGGCGTAGGTCTTAACTGTCGGCAAAGGGTTAACTGTCGGCGTAGGTAGACCGTTTGCCTACACATAAAGTGTCGGGGATTCTGTGAACTATCGGCAAAAGTTTTGCCGACGGCTTCTAGCGCGACTGTTTCTAAACTGTCGGAAAACTTTTCGCGGGAGGTTATCTGTCAGCAAAGGTGTCATTTGCCTACAATAGAAAGTGTCGGCAAAAAGTATGTTGTGTTATAGTGAGTGAATGTTTTAGTCATCATGACTAAATTTTTTGTTACGGTAATTTGTATATAGATTTATCTCGTATGGGAAGAAGTTTGGCATAGTACTTATGCTAGTCAATCTTGCATGGCGGGAGAAGTTTTGTGATGACTCATATGTTTTTTATCCCACATAGCGAGAGAAGTTTCGGTAGCTCTTATGCTATCCTAGTATTGACCATGGCACAATAGAAATGCACCGTCATGGTCAATACTAATCAAAGGACAAGAAAAAGATGCAAGCGTGACTTGTAAAAGTACAGTTAATAAAAGACCTCGTCGAATTCTTGAAGTGGAATGAGGAAAGTGTACTCCTATAAGGATCAAGGAATAACTTTATTTGCATGGCATAATCATGTGAATGAAGTAAGTCATAAGTGTCTCCTCGTTCATAGTTTTCTGAATAGTTCTCATAATTATGGCAGTATAGTTCATGCCATATTTTGAGGGGGAGAATTGTGAGATGAATTAAGAGTAAGAATTAAGATCAATTAAAAAACTACTCTTCAATAAGAGTGAGATAAAGATGTTGATGAATATGTACTCTTCATTAAGAGTGAGATACAGATTTTGTAAGAAACTGAGTGAGATCAAGATTTTGATGAATGTGACCGTCGGTCATAACAATGATACCCCTAAGCAGAGAAACAGCTAAATTTCTGGATTTTTTAAAGTTCTTAGAGGAAGATAGCGTAGTTACCATCAAAGATATTAAAGCAGTGCTTAAAGCGCCATATAAGGTTTTAACAGATTGAACCCAAATAAGAAATTAGAAGATATACTATCATTATAAAAGATGAGATGATCTGGGGGAGCACGGTATGTAGAGACCTATGACTTGAAGAGAAGCGGGACTACGTGCCTACTTCAGTGATTCAAAACAACGAATTTCTCGATACCTATTGATGTTGTATGATTTATACAACACCTGTTGGTGGCTCTTCGAAGAAGATGAATAATATAAACAAGGATCTTGTGATAAGGAGCCTATAGAATCAATTGCCTCTTGGCAATAAAGAGCAACAACAGCCCCATATGAAAATACCAGTAGTTGAGGCCCCAGAAGGTCTCAAAGAATTAATAAATCAGTTTTTTGATGACTATGAAGTCTATGTTAGTGAAGAAATTCAAATGGAGGGTGGTCCCACCTCATTTGAAGAATCCATGAGAAGCGTTTACTCGTTTGAATGGCAAGAAACTATGGAAGTTGAAATAAATTCGATGAATACCAACGATGTTTGGGACTTAGAAGAAATTTCTAATAGAGCCAAAACAGTAGGTTGTGAAAGGGTATACAAGACAAAATATGACTCCAAAGAGAATATGTAAAGATATAAAGCATGACTTGTAGCAAAAGGCTTTACGCAAAGAGAATGAATAGATTACGATAAGAGTTTTCTCTCCTATCTCATACAAGGATTCTTTTAGAATTATAATGGTGTTATTGACACATTACGATTTAGAGTTACATTAGATGGATGTAAAGACGGCATTCCTCAACGAGAATTTGTATGAAAACGTTTACATGGCACAACCCAAAGGTTTTGTCGTGGAAGAAAAAGAACGTATGGGATGCCGCCTGTAGAAATCCATTTATGGGTTAAAACAAGTCTCTAGACAGTAGTATTTGAAGTTGATGAAACGATAAGAAAGTTTGGGTTTAAAGAAATGAGAAGGACAATAGCGTTTATGCGAAGTTCAAGAATGGAAAAATCTTTTTCCACATCCTGTATATAGATGACATCCTACTCACTAGTAGTAATGTTAATCTGCCATTAGAGAAGAAGTCTTTGTCCTCAAGTTTCAATGTGAATGATCTTGATGAAGTCTCATTGGTTCTAGGAATTGAAATTCACCGAGATAGATGAAAAGGGGTATTAGGACTATCGCAAAGACATACTTAGAAAAGATTCTAAAGAAATAAAGTATGCATGCGAGTAAACCTACGCCAGATCCTATAGTCAAGGGTAATAGATTTGGAAACTTTCAGTGTTCTAGAAACATATATGAGATCGATCAAATGAACATGGTTCCATATGCTTCAGCTGTTGGAAGCTTAATAAATGTACAAGTAAGAACTTACCCTGACGTAGCTTACGTATCTGGGATTATTTGGCGGAAGTCCAGTCCAGATATAGATCACTAGAATGGAGTTAAGAATGTCTTACAATTTTTGCAAAGTATCATAGGCCTCATGCTGAGTAAGAAAGAACAAGTACTCTCAAATAGTTGTGGGTACAAATGTTAAGCTTTGGCGAGATGTGTAGTGAAATTCACAGTAGTTGCTAACACTCATAGTTGGAGTATTATTGTGGAAAAGCTCCAATGAAACAGTTGTTGTATCATCAATGATGCATACCATAGTATAGCTTGTCATAAAGCCTTAGGAACAGGTAAAAGTAGTTAAGGGAATATTTACCCGGATTTAACAATGGTAGTCAACAACAATAACTATTTAAAGTAGTTAACTCCAAAGACAACAGGTCAAGTGTGCTGCCAAACACATTGACATTAAGCTATATGTTGTAATGGAGAAAATCCAGATTAAAAGCATTGAGTATATAAGTACCAAGCAAGTACTTGCGGATCCGCTTACCAAAGGCTAACCACCCAGTGCATTCAGAGAACACGCAGTCGACATGGGTTTACGAAAAAGCCTATAATTTCTGAATATTAAGGGCTTAGTTGAGAATCTGTTTCAAAACAAAGAGGTGCATTGTACCTGTTTAATCTAATGGCAACTGACTGTGACGGTGAGACACGCTCTATGCACTGATCTGCGATGGAATGGGAAAAAGATAAAGTAAGTTAAGTTTAAGTCATAAGATGAGATCAAGGGAGAGAATGTTAGATTGATCTCCACCGGTTGGACCAATGGCCAATTAGGCCCTTGATCCACGTCTTGATCGGGGGCGCCCAGCCGTTCTCCTAGCTGATGGCCCCCGTCGCGCAGCGCTATAAAGATGAATGTGGGGGCCGGGGCGCAAGACATGAGGTTCACTGTAGCCGCCTGTTCCCCACCGATGTCCTAATCCTAGACCGATCGAGAGGGTGCGCTGTGAGCGACGGGAAGCGCCATCACCTTCGTCGCCACCACTGGACCGCGCCTCCACGTCGCTGCTACCTCGTCGGCGGCGCTATGGCCACGACACTGCACTGGATGAGGTACATCAACAAGTTCTTTGTCCAGTTAAGTTTTACCCCCTTAGATCTGCGCCTAGATGATCCTATCAGCGCTATCAATAATTAGTAAGGACGACCCCAATGACGTATACCTAACCTGTGGGGACAAATATTTAGACCGTTGTATTCTCAATATAAAGAGCGGAGATCCAATATGTTGATAGTAAAAAGTGGCTCGGGCAAATATATTTTGTTAACATATATAGGATATTCGGTGATCCTCCATGAGCAACAACGAATGTTGTTTTGGTTCCGAGATTACTAGAGGCGATCCGATGGTTCCATCTCGACGGTTCTAGTTTGATGTTTGGTTGGAGGGACATGGTCCTCCTTGCTTTTTGTTTGGTTGATGACACCACTGGAGCTGGCATGACTCTTTTTTACATGTGTATCAGGCATCCGTGATGCACTCCTATCATTTTTCCTGACTTCTTGTTTTTCATCTTGTTATCTTTTCCACACCGCCTACTATCCTCAAGCGTCGCTGTCTCTCCGCTCCACCACTATCAAAAAAAGATTTTGGGAGACAGGCCTTTTGATTAATCGAGGCGAACCAAAAGTGTTCCCGTCTCCAAAAACACTGAGTAATTTTTAGAGGCATCGGACCATCTACAGACATAAAAAAAAACAACCGTCCTTGTAAATCAATTTTAAGAGGTACACCTCTTAAGAGATCTCCCTTATAAATATACCTCTTAGGGCTCCTTTGGATCGAGGGTGAAACGTAGAAAAAACGTAGGATTCGAGATCCAAAGGATTCGGGCACTGTTCACCCCTTTGGATCGCAGGAAACGGACGTAGGAGAAACGGAGGAAACCTTCCTATACTAGCCATTCCAGAGGAAAAATGGAGGAAAACTAACATCCACGTTGACCTCTTTTTTTCCATTCCTTCGCGCTGGACCGAGGATAACCACATCGCTCGATTGAGCTCATCGCAGTTCCTCAAGCACGACATAGACGAAGCCAAAAGAAACAGCAAACGGAGCTTGTCGCGTTGGTCCGGCCGCCTGCCGCCGCCCGCCGCCGCAACTCGTCGTCGTCGCCCGCCCGCCCGCCCGCCCAGTGCGAGGTCGAGGTCGTCGTCGCGCACGCCGCGCCCTTCGCTGCAACTCGTCGTCGCCTGTCCGTCAGCTTGCGGCACCACCGGGCCGTGTTTGCCACTCGAGCTTGCAGCTTCGCGCGGTCGCGTGCGCGTCCTGCTTGCCGCTGGCGACGACGCTGAGAGACAGGGCATAAAGTGAAATGAGTGGATAAAAACGACGGGGAAGGGATAAGATCGAGTTGTATAGTAGGATCGCACAGCTAGCTCAGGCTATGGTCATGAAGTACTAGTGGCCCCACTTGTAAGTGGCTTCGTTCTAACTACTTTTGCATTTCTTTCTAATGACATTACCAACCAAATATATAGTTGCCTAATATGAATCGAGTAGGTGATTTAAGTTTCCTAAGTTTCCATTCCTACTGACTTCCTGTGCCCATCCAAACAACAAGCACCCAAAGTTTCCTGCGGCTTTTAATCCTCTACTTCTCACCTACGATCCTATCATATCCCTGCGTTTCTTCTATTGCTCTGTTTTTTCCAATCATGCATTCCAAAGAAGCCCTTAAGAGGCCCACCTCAATAAAATTTATTTACTTGTTTCATTTACCAGGTTACGTGACGTGTCACCACTGGATATTGCAAAATGAAACGCAACGTCTTTTAAGCGACCGGTTGCGCTAGGGCTACAGCGCGCGACACCAGGTCGCGACGGGCCGGCCCAACAAACCCCCGCTCCCCCTCCGCGCCGGATTGCTGCTCCCGTTGGCCGCTCCCTTCCGCGCCGGACTGCTGCTCCCGACGGCCGCTCTCCTCCGCGCCGTGCACGTGCTGCTGCTCTGCGCCGGGCTGCTGCTCTGCTCCCGCCAGCCGCTGTCCTTTCCTCTCGTTCTGCCATCCCCTGCTCCTCTCTCCTCCTCCTCCCTCTTCGTCCAGCTCCATCCATCCCCATCCCCGTCCTCATCCCCAGGTTTGGTTGCTGCTCGGTTCGGCCGGCGGGCCACCATCCGTTTCCTCCTGATTGCTAATCAGGTCGTCTGCCTCTCCTCGCTAATCAGGCCACCTGCAGATCTAGGTGCGGCCCTCCCCTGCTCCCGAGCGCTGCATGGGTCACCTGCTCCCGACCGTTGCAAGAACAAGTGACTTTTCCATCCAATTTGATTCATTCAGTCAGTGATGCTGATATAGAACAAAAGCTTTCACTTTGGAACAATTCGATCTATTTTTTATTGCAACAGAGGGACGTAACAGAGTTTCTGAATTTTTTCAGGCAAGTTCATTCATGGAGGATTCAAATGGTTTCCATCTTTTTAGGGAATGGGTATCCCACCACACCGGCCTGGGAGTCCTGACGAAACTCTCGTCGAAATTTATTTTTTTTTAATTTTAGTTTTGCAATTTCAGTTTGTATTTTCAGTTTGCATCTTTTTTTTGTAATTTCAGTTATCAATTTCTATTAGTATTTTCAGTTTTTTAATTTCATTTTTGCAATTTCAGTTTTTAATTTCAGCTTTCATTTCCATTTTGCAATTTCAGTTATTAGTTTCAGTTTGCAATTTCAGTTTTCAATTTCAGTTTGTGATTTCAGTTAGCAATTTCAGTTAGATTTTAATTACGTGCTTTCAGTTAGCAATTTTAGTTAGAAATGTTAGTTTTCAATTTCGCAGTTTTAGTTATTAATTTCAATTAGCAATTTTGTTTCAGTTACAAATTAGTAACCTGAAGTTGAGATAAAACAAATTGCACTTTAACTTTGTTGAAATGAAAATTAGTTGCTTGACTCCTTATTATTCATTTCAGATACTGTTTCAGTTAGGAAGTTTCAGTTTGCTTCTAAGACAAGTGTCCCTACTTTCAGTTCATAAAAATGCTGCAGTGAAACTATTCAGTACAGCAGTGAAAGACTCTATTTCATGGAAGCAAGAGTAGATGGCACCGGAGCTTGTTTGTATGCAACCGCTAATTTTTTTTTCAGATACTGCTAGTGCTACATATTGAAGGGCGAGCCTGGTGCAAGCGGTAGAGTCTTACCGCCTGTAACCGGAAGGTCCCGGGTTCGAGTCGCGGTCTCCTCGCATTGCACAGGCGAGGGTAAGGCTTGCCACTGACACCCTTCCCCATACCCGCACAGTGGGAGCTTTCTGTACTGGGTACGTCCTTTTTTTTTATACTGCTAGTGCTAATGCTTGCTGAAAATGCATCATTTTGTCTGAAACTATGGCTCGCTGCATGTTTTATCATTTGGTGCAGCAGGATTGTAGTGCTCTATTTCCTTGTTTGCAAAATGCAGTTTAGTTCTTTAGGCTGTAACAACACTTTGCTCTGTTTCATGCACAGTGTATGCTCCAAAGTATAAAATTTGATACTTAGTTTATTTAATTCTAGCATGAGCATGTCAAACTGCTTGCTTTCATGCACAGTGTACATTATGATCAAACTAACACAAGCTGCTTACTTGCTTTCTTCGGGGAAAACAATTCACATCCCCTGGTGGATTTATGGGTATTTTTTCTAGTGTTTTTCAGTTTCAGTCTTTTTTTTAAAAAAAAATAGTTTTAATTTTATGTCAACCTTTTTTTTATTTTCATTTTTTTCTTTCATGTTTTTTTTAATTTTTTTTTAGTTTCATATTTCAGTCATCCGTTTAGGTTTGAATGTCTTCCTAAATCATCTATATTAGTTGTTGTGGGGGTACGACTCCGGGTATCCACGGCGCAAGACATGGACCGCACCATCAGAGACGGTCAGCCCATGATATCAAGCCTTGCGGCGCACGGCACTGGTCGGCGCATGCCGCAAGGCATCTAAAGGATATCTTGAAGTTAGAGATAGATCTGTTTGGACTCTTTTGCATTTTATAATCTAAATAGAATACCTATCATATAACCGACTAGGATAATTTTTTTATAACCCTACCTCTTCAGATTATATAAGGAGGGGCAAGAGTCCCTTAGTCAGCATGCATATACAGATTCTAGGGTTTGCCTGGGGTTCTCTCATCAATACAAACCAATAGAGCACAGGACGTAAGGTTTTACATCATCTTGACGGTCTGAACCTGTATAAATCTTATGTCTTGTGTCTCTGTTACCATCCGGTTTCTGATCACGCGCACCTCTACCAATCAATCTACCATCGAGGACATACCCCTCGTCGGCATATTTAGGCATGCCAGGTAGAAGTGTGCGCTTGATCCTGTGACGAATCAGATGGACCTCAAGATCATCACCATCTGTGGCAATTTGGCTTCAGGAGGCGACGTCATTCACCTACGATGGAGTCGTCATCTTGAGGCTGTTCGCGGCGGCTCAACGTCGCTATGCAATTCGTCACGACACTTCCACCGCTTTGGCCACACGATTCTGCGTCCCGTAGCAACTCGACAGTTCGGCACCGGGATCCTGTGCACCGTCATCGCTGACTTCAATGACCAATCAAGAAGACCGGGCGTTGGTTCAATCTACAGAACCATGCACACAATCGGAGATTTCGATCCAGATGCATCTCTCGACAAGTCAGAATTATGGGCAGGCAAACTCCGGCATGCGACGCTGAGCATGTCCTCACGCATTGAAGTTGTTGTCGGCGGCACACGGTTGCGACTTCGTGCGGTATTGTTTCCTGGCCCGTAATGAATCTTGACTTCCTCAGATCACAAGATGGCTCGAATCGGTATCCGAATCAGCAAGCAAGGCTCCGTCCGAATCCTCTTAACCAACAAGCAAATAAGGAAAGAGGCGCTCGCGTACATCTTCAGAGCCATGCAAATCAAAGCACCACATGCCAACAAACATCCATGACGTTGATCTCCAGAGCCATGTGGGCTAATTATAGAAAGCATGCATGTATTTAAGCATATACATCTACAGAGCCACGACGCACACACGTACAACATACGTGTGCATGCATCGTGCCCAATCACCGCATCCAAGCCGAGTGCAGCGAGTCATGAAGACGACTACTATTTTCATCTTGTGACAACAAGCTCTCCGACGCCGACATGATCGCCGAGATGAGCTTCCAACCATGGAACAAGCTGTCCGACAGCATCAAGCGACTACGTCCGTTCCACTACGACTCCGTGCACCCGTCCGACTGCAGCGAACCATCAAACGAGCCGCTCAAGTCGTAAGCGAGCCATGCACGCAACATCTACCTACTCGGACATCGTGACACGCTGGCTACTCCGCTCAGGCCGTCTATCAAAGCGCCATCGCCTCTCCGACCATATCGAATGCGACTACGTCAACGATCTCCCCAAAACTGATCTGCCTAAGGGCGACTAGTAATATAAGGATGACGTCTCCCAGACTACTCACTCCGACCAGCTACCGCGTGGCAATGATAATCGCCGCGAAAAACGGCGCTATGACAACCAGGGGCGGAGCTGGGGAACTTTCGCGACTAGGGCCAATATTTTGAAGCACCAACACCGGATCACATACTAATGGACAAAAGTAATGCTAGTATATAGATTTAGCTGAAAAACAAATGGATTACTCTAGTGTGTGTTTTCCCTCACGCCTAGGGCCATGGCCATACTGGCCGTAGCCTTATATCCTCCACTGATGACAACCGTGACTGCCGCCACGACGACAGGCCGAAAAGCTCAGGGGCCAGGCAATTTCGTCAACGCCGACTAGATAACGTCATCCGCTGCCGACAAGACGTTCTATCTATAGATAAGTACCATTCCTATATTTGCATTAAATACAGTTTTCGCCACGGCATTTCTCCAATTCTTATTTCTCCGGTCATTCTCCACAATTAATTTCTCCACCATACTTCACTTATTTCTCCATGCTTAAGATAGTCCGCCAATTCTCCATGCGTAATATCTTAAAGATATTCTCCATCAACTCGCCGACCAGCCGCGTTCTTATTTGTGTCACTCAGAGACGGATCTGTCCTCGATTTCGCTCCTACACGTGCACGAGCCATGCTCTGCGTTATGGACAGTCAGCAGCGGCTCCTTGGTAACACTCTCTCTCTCTCTTACACGTACACGAGTGCCCGTCACTCCGCGCTATAGAGTTTGGGCTAGTCGGGGCTGGTGATGCAATGCAGAACCAACTGGAAAGGCAGTTACTCATATTTAAAATATGAACGGACTCCAAACAAACATAATGTTTATCTACAACTGATCGCCGAGCTGCATATGCTATTTCATCACTGCTGATTTTTCTACGGAGTTTATATATTTTTACATCATATACTACCCATCCTATATATTTGTATTGCAGGGGCCTAGTTCAGTTAATGAGCTTATTTTTTTATGCTTGGGGACTGGATCACACGGTAAGGACAAAAGGATCATCGTCCGGGAGGTCGCACCACCTGACAGTCGAACTTCTCCGTCGATCAACTGGTTAGACCGCTAGGTTCATGGACCTCGTCACCGATCAGTTAGTCGGAATGTTTGGCGCTCACTTCTACTCAGCGCTCACTTCGCCGCCGACCAGTTGGTTGGGCTGTTCGGTGCTCACTTCTTCGCCGACCAGCTGGTCAGATTGTTCGTTGTTTGGGCTTTATCGTCAGCTACGCTGTGGCTCACCAGCTAAGCTGAGGACTCCTCGATATTTGGATTCTTCGTGCAAGCGTCGCCAGCTAAGCTGGGGACTCCTTCGTCGGTCGAATTTTGCTACGTCTTATCGGTGTGCTATCAAGTTGCTCCATGCTATTCGAATTAGGGTGCTGATTTTTGACAGCGTGTCCGGGGTCTTGATAAGTGCATGGCAGATGATGTTGGTAAGCTTTCATTAAAATTCTTTGACCCTACTACGAGCCTCATTCTTCATCTTCTAGCAGGCTCAGGGACTAAGTATGTACACTTCACCTTGCAGTGAATGTATTAATTTTCTGATCACTCGATTTCTTAGCCACGCTGGGACTGGCTGTTTCCTTGGCAACGCTGGGGACTGGTTGCAGTCTCAGCTACGTTGGGGACTACATATTTTTCAACAAGACCCTGACACTAGGAGTATTCTACACCTAATCTCAGGCTCGGGGACTACAGTGTGTACACTGCACCTTGCGGTGCATGTACTGGTTCTTCATCATCATATTTTGACTACGTCAAATCCATCGCTTAACGCCTCTGCTCTGCTTTGATGACTACATTGTCGTCGCCATAGGCACTTAAGTGTATACACTGCACCAACCAAGAATTTTCAATTTTTTGTCTTGAGATCTTTACATCCTATTGGTGAGTCTCACTTGGCTAAGTCCAAGCTCTACTGGCCGGTTGGACTGGTCGGCAATTGTCCTCACAGGTTGGCAGGCTAGTTAAACTGATCGGCCATCACTTTCACCACCCTGGCCATCAGATTAACTGGTCGGCCATAACTTTCACCGCTTGGATCACGAGTTAACCTGATCAGTTTCATGCCAAACTGCTCGGACTTGATCAAGACGGCGCCACCAAGCGAATACAAGGCGCTCGGGGACTAGCTGTGGGGGGGTCTGACACTAGGTACCCACGAGAAGGGACATGGGCCGCACAGTCAAGGGCGGTTCAGTCTACAAGATCAAGACTTGCGGTGCACGGCACTAGTCGATATACACCGCAATGCATCTAGAAGATATGATTTATTAGGACTCTTATAGATATTGTAATATTACCATATAACCGACTAGGATACATTCCTTGTAACCATACCCCTCCAGAGTATATAAGGAGGGGCAGGGGTCTCCTAGTCGGCATCTTCCCATCCCACGTCTCGTATTCCAACAATACAAACCAACAGAGCATAAGACGTAGGGTTTTACGTCACATTGATGGTCTGAACCTGTATAAATCTTGTGTCTTGTGTCTTTGTTACCATCTAATTTATGATCACGTGCACCTCTACCAATCAATCTACCATCGTGAGCATACCCCTCGGTGGACTGCCGAGTATCTTTAGTTGACAGTTGTGTATAAGTTGTTATAAAAGGGTATCCATTGCACACATGAGTTGACACAAAAGTATTCGCCCTCCAGTTTTAGTTTTCAGTCTTGTTTTCTTTTTTCCTTTTTTTAGTTTTAGTTTTCAGTCATGTTTTTTAGTTTTAGTTTTCAGTCAAGTTTTTTTCTTAGTTTTTAAGTTTTATTTTTGAGTCATGTTTTTTTTTATTTGAGATTTCAATCTCCCTTTTATGTTCGAATATCTAGATAAATCCTGCATATTAGTTGTCTCACCTACAATGTATAAGTTGTTACAAAATGGTAGCCCTTGCACACATAAGTTGCCACAAAAGAATTCATCCCCCAGTTTTAGTTTTCAGTCTTGTTTTTTTAATGTTTTCTAGTTTCAGTTTTCAGTCTCCTTTTAGGTTTGAATGCATTCCTAAATCTTACATATTAGTTGTATAATAACTTACCCTCTAAGTTAGCACCTTATCTAATAATTTGCCCTCAGGGTACCGCTTATCTTATTTTTGGGTTACTACTCGTCTTTTTAATAAATGACCCTCTAATTTTTAGCTTGTCATGTTTCTCGGCTTATATAGTGGGTTTTATAATAACTTGTCCCTCTAGTTGGCAGCTTATGCGATGCTTGTTTTAATAATTTGCCCCCATATTACAGCATGTCTTGTTTTATAATGCTACCCACATTTTATAATAAATGACCCCAGTTGGCAGTAAGTGTTTAATATTGCTACCCTCATTTTTTTAATAAATGTCCTTAGTTGGCAGCAAGTCATATGTTGCTGGCTTTTTAATATGTTTTATAATAACTTGTCTCCCTAATTGGTAGCTTATGCAATGTTTATTTTAATAATTTGCCCCTTTAAGTTACTGCTTGTCTTGTTTTGGTCCGTTACTCTCTTTAGGGGTTAGTACCTTTATGTAAATACTATATAACAAATTTATCATATTCCCATGATAACAATCGATGTGCATACCATATGTAAACTTAGTTTATTTTTGGAGTAGCAAGTTTAGTATTACATGGTAGCAACTTATTTCATAAACCACCTAATATATTTTTACACATATATTGCTACTAAATTAAAATTTCTTTGAAACATAGTCAAGTGAGGTCTAGTTTTATTATTATAATGAATGTGCATACTATGTAACAACTTTAGTATATTTTTGGAGTAGCAACTTTAATATTACATGGTAGTAACTCATTTTAATATATTTGCCCCAAGCTTGTATATACTATGTAATAACTTTAATATATTTTTGGAGTAGCAACTTTAGTATTACAAGGTAGTAACTTCTTTGATAAATCTTCTAGCACTAATTACACAAAATTACTATTAAAATAAAATTCTTTGAAACATATGTAAGCGGGGTAGACAGAATTGAAATCGAACGCAACATTCAAAAGTTATAGCATTCGAAAGAAAATGTTTTGCTTTTTGGTTTTGCATCAGACTGACGTCAGCGTGTCAGAAGCGAGTCTGGAAAGTGTCTGAGTTGCGGCGGGGCAGGGGCAGCGACGTGTGTCTGAGTCACGCGCATGTGGCTTGGGGTCACATGAAACTATGCACCGGGAATAAATGTTATTTCTCATTGTTTGTGAAGTCAACCATTTCAATCTTGAATTACAAATTATACTTTTTAAACAGCACTTGGGCAACCTCCCACTGAGAGAACTTCCGCCCTTTTGCAAGGAGGATTCCAACAAACCTCTGTTTTTTAGGGCCAACGATATTGGTGGCAATTGCAATTGTTACTGGGCTCAATCGAACCAAAGTGTAAAAATCCTCACTATAAGCTGGATGGATGCTGGAAGGTTACCGACACACTATCCCTAAACTGAGATGAGATATTTTATTGGAAAAAAAACCACTAGATGCAAAAAAAAGGCGCTTAGTTACATCTTGCAATTGGCGAAGTTACATCTTGCAATTGGCGAAGTCACCAACAGGGGAGGCTGCAATAGCAGCCGACTAATAAATTTAGAAAAATATGACCAATCACATTAAGTCGACAGTTTATTTAAACTTAAATTAAATAGGCAGATTCCATCATAGTAAAAAAGAACAACCAGCTAAGCTACGGTCAGGTTATGATAAAAAGATCTATTAAGAAAACACAATTATAAATTGAAGTGTAGGAGACGCGTGGGGAAAAGTGGGGGCAAATGGTAGCTAGAGCATATGATTCGACGCAAGTATACATCTAGTGACTATCACGTTGACTGGCATATACTATATGGCAGCAACAAAAATCAAACTAAAATCATATACGTTCTCTGATAATACCTACGAGCCAATATGGAATCTTATCTTTCTGTTGAAAATATCGATACGGTATCTTGTTGTACAGCTACCGGGTAGGTACACGTGTTATTAGGTTTTGACATATGCAAAGGGTAGGTAAACGAAGTCTAAACATGGTTTTTCTACTAGGCGTCAAATGACCACGACTCCACGTCCTTCTAGCTCATTCTTGAGGACATGCCTCGGACGCTGTCATGGTGCTTGGTGTTCCGAGCGCCTCTAACCGCTGGTCCCTCTCTTTGCCAGGGTTGAACGACCCGCTCTGCTCGGCCGCAGCAACCGCTAGTATCCTCGCCTCCGCCTCCTCGGTCTGTGGCTCATTGAATTTGGTCTTTCCTTCCTGTAGTCCCTTTTCCTCTCATGGAAGCCCCCGTACTCCATCGTCTGTCCAGCCTCAGCTGCCGCCCTTTCTTCCTCCTCCCA
Source organism: Miscanthus lutarioriparius (assembly GCA_904845875.1). Classification (NCBI taxonomy): domain Eukaryota; kingdom Viridiplantae; phylum Streptophyta; class Magnoliopsida; order Poales; family Poaceae; genus Miscanthus; species Miscanthus lutarioriparius. The sequence goes on from CAJGYO010000010.1 coordinate 58,741,348, forward strand.
GATCTTCTTCTTAGGCATACCCTGTAGTGCCCAGGTGGTGGTGATGGTACACGTTCTTCTTCGCGAGCTTGGAGAACCTCTCGCTCTTGGTTTTGCTTCTTTGCTTGTTTTTTCTCGGACGAATGCTTCCCACATCGGAGGTGTGATGAACTTGTATTCACTGAAGGGTTGCTTACTTCAAGTAGCTGTCATTGAGCATCCATCTGGCACAGACAAACAACACGTACTTCTTGCACAGGTCTTCATTAGCGACCCCTGGTACATGAACCTAGAATTGACCTCTTGCCACACATAGTCCTTGAGGTGCTCTAGGACTTACTTCCAATGGTTGTATGTGATATCCACCTCACATGTGTTGCTGAATGTGTCGAGGACGCTAGTTGGCTCCAAGGGCTCTCCCTTCCTCCCCACCTGGTGTATCGCATCCACCTCTTTTTGCACAACACGTGCTTGCTGTGCTGGCCTCGTCCTTTTTCTCTCGATCAGATGTCCTTGTGGTCAAAGAAGTTACGTGGAGGCAGCGGGTTGTTCTTCCCTTGTTTCGTCCTCGTGGAACTCCAAAAGAAGTGGCACCACCACCTATCGAGGACAAGAACTCGCATTATATACTAGCAGGATGTCCTCGAATGTTGTCTTAATTAACGTGCACTATTGTACTTCGAGCCAGTGTTGTTCAGTATCGTCATTCGGATCCTCTCGTAGCTCAACGCATGGTTGTCACACCCCAAAATTTGTATTTTGGTTGTGAATAGTTTTCACTAAATAAAATTAATGCCTTTGTCATTTTTCTAAAATTTTCAAAATTTAATTAGGGTTTTAGCAATTTAAACTGTGCAAAATGTGTTTTTCTAAAAACTTTTACAATTAATTTGATTTTTTCGTTGCATTCATGCCGCTTGAATTTAATCCTTCTCCCTCTCCCTCTTGGGCCACATCAGGCCGGCCCACCTCTCCCTCCTGCTCCATCTCTCTTTTCCTAGGCCGAGCAACCCATCCTCCCTGCCCACACTCGCGCCTCACCTCTCTGTCCCACCGACAGCCGGGTCCCGCGCCCCTTCTCCCTCACATTCACTGCCAGGGAGGGCCCACATGTCAGGCCCTTCCCCCTACCCCCCGCCCGTCCACGGTCTCCTCTCCGCCATGACCGGGTCGAGGCTCCGCGCGACCGAGACCTCTGCGCCCGCGTCCTTCGCACCCACACAGACCGAGCTCCCTGCTGCCTCACTACCCGCTAGCCGTAGCCGCCGCGACCCGCTCTTCAGCGCGCCCCGTCAAGATCGCGGCCGCCATTGACGGCGTGAGCCCGAGCTCCGCGACCGAGCCAACCCCGTGGCCCCTCGCCCCTATAAAAGCTGCCCGTGGACTCCTCTCACCTCGACGCAGCCGCTCGGCCCCTTCCGGTGCTCCTTCTCCCTCTCTAGCGCCTCCAATGGCCACCCCCGCCGCATTTGCCGAACTCCACCCTGCCGCCTCGATCTCGCTCATCCGAGCATCTCCGCCGCCTCCGTTAAGTCCTACGGGATCGCAAGAACACAGCGGAACCGCCGCTCAACTTCTCCTAGTCGATCCGTGGACACAACCCCGCCTTCCACCTTGCCGAGCCTCTACCACCACCGTGCTCTGCTCCTCGCAGCAGCAGCTGCATCCAGCCCCTTCCCGGCGCCATGAACCCCACTAATGAGTTCGTCGTGGGCCTCTCTCCCTCCGCCGCCACATGCCGGTGCTCCATGATGGCCGGAGACGTCGTCCCGGCCGACGCCGGCGAGCTCCCGCCGTGCAGTGCCCTTTCTTTGCGTAGCAACAGAACAGAGGAAGGAGACACCCCTGCACCGTCCATCATCAGATCGGTGGCCAGGATCCTCTGTTGACTGTTGGTCAACCAACTCCATCCCAGTCAGCACGGCACACGCCACATCATCGCCCTCCAGCCAATCCGCGCACACCACATCACGGTCAAGGTTCCACCTCAGCGGGTAAAGGCCCTACATTTCAATGAAATTATTCCACTGTCATCTGTGCCTTAGCATGTTTCGATCTAGCCCCTGCAGTTCTCAATAATAGTGGCCACCGTCAAAACCCTTTTTAAAAACCTGTTTTTATTTATTTTAAATAAAAAAATCAGTTCTTTTTATTTTCAGAAATACCATCCAAATTCAGAAGTTCATATCTTTTGTGTTTTAGATCCGTTTTGAACCCATTCAAGTTGTGTTAGGTTCGTAGCAAGGTAATCTATGTGTTAACAACTAAGTTTAGCATGTCTCATGTTTATGAATTTCAACATAAATATTAATTTGGTTAACTATTACTCACACCACTTTCCAAATTAAAAAGAACTTCGGGTTTTAACTATGGCTTTTATAAATTAATGTTAACTTGATTAACACCAACTATAATGTATCTTTAATTATATTTTGTTTAGTTCAAATACGAAATATAATGATTTGGTTAGTAGCTCTCACAAGTTTTATGTTTTCTAAACTAGATGTTTAAATGGCTTAAATGATATATGATCATTTGGAAATAAAATATGAGTAGTTCTAACCCGGCTTTTGTATTAAATTATGTTTTGACTAATATGGTCTTAATAACTTTTCACATGGTTTGGCTCAATTAAAATAAATCAAGCATATAGACTTTTTCTTTTATATAATATATAAGTCTCAATAGTCGTTTCTTTTAAATCGTATTTCCGTCTTTAGTGGTTCTTGTGCTCATGCGATCGTAGCAACGAGCCCTCTTTTAGAATGTTGTTTTTAAAGCTTTTGCTATGATTGATGTACTGTTGTTAGTTGCTTTTTTTCTTGTTTGTATGTTTCTCTATGCTTGGTGTTTGCTACGAGTAGAAGAGAGACGTATGTAAGCGCTAGAGGCCAGAAGCTGTAGAAGAGAAGATTGAAGAATTTCTATGAGCAGTTGTCTTGAGTGGAAAGCAAGTGTAAAGACAAGTATAGCATAGGATCATCCTTGTTACCTATTCACCTTTAATCACTTAATTCATATTGCATATGTCTACCTTGATTACCAATAAGAATTTCCTAGCTTTGTACTTGTGCCTTGTCAGCCATGGGATCATGCATTGGGTAGTATTTCTACTAGTGCTCAATTAAATGATCATGATCCGTAACTTGACTAATGATATATGCAATAAACATTAAAATATGCTTTTTAGCAACATGGATATAAGGGTGCTGGAGTATTTGGCTACTTTCCAAATGCTTTAATTTATCTCCCTAAGGACTTATCTATAAGTAATAACCCGGGACTTACAGTACAACCGTGAGTGCTATATGGCTCTAGCTTTAGTCAAGTATGAGGACCTTTTCTAGCTTGTTAGTGGTTATCGAAAGGTGCAAAAGGGCGTGACACGATGGGATAGTACGACCTCTGTTCCAATGAGTACTTCTGCGTGAGTGTGCCATTTGAAAGGGGGCCCTACATCTACTTGCCACGAAAACCTAGCGGCTACTAACTTGTTAGACGAACCTTTGAAAGACTTCATAGTGAACCCTGCCAACCTTCCTTGGTAGCGGGTCAAGAGGTTGACCGCCTTGGGCAAAAAGGTAAATCATGGCTCATGGTGAAAGTGTACAACCTCTGCAGAGTGTAAAACAGGTATATCAGACGTGCTCATGGACACGAGTGGCCTTGGACCCTTATGGAATAGATGAACACTAATGATTATTGTTATTGCTATACATTATTATTGTTTACATGATCATGCGTTCATATGGGCTTATGCTAAACTTATTGCTACTCAATTGCTACAATTATGACTCACTAAAAGCTAATCGTAATAAACCAGTGTCAGCCTTTTGAGCCTCATGAACCCCATGTTATATTTATTGAGTGCAACATGTACTTATGCTTGCTTTACTTTTCACTTCTTGGACAAAAATCCCGGATGGGTAACAGAAGATAGAGCTTGGTTAAGTTTTTTAGGAGTGCTAGGCGTATGAACACCCTTCAACCGTCCTTGTGGTGTTTGGAGGCTTCACCTGAAGATTAGAATGTGTATTTCCGCTACTACTCTGATAAATATTTGTCCCTATGTAGTTGTTTGTTAAATAGTAAAGCTTTGTCTCTTGATACTATTGTAATTTGTCATCTTATGTGTGTGACTGATTCCTGGGCACACATAGGATTCTACATCCGATTTTATCCTTAAAATCGGGTGTGACAAATTGATATCAAAGCCAAATTGACTGTAGGACGTATGTCTAGATACCACTGGTCGTCTTCAAAAACTTATTTTTACTATAAAATTATTTTTCACCACCTTGACCAATTGATTTGACTATTTCTCATCCTTATCTTACTTTCTTCTCCTTATAGCTTCCTTTGAGCCATTTTTTCTTATCACCTTGATTTTTTTTTTTGCTTTATTAAATTTTCTGATCTTAGCTTGTTCAAAATCTCGATGGCCTTCATCATCTATAATCCACTCTTTAGGATGCCCACCATTTGAATAGAAGCACATGTAACGTCGATGTTGTGTTGCTTGCTTGTCTTGTTTGGTGTGTTGTTTGTGTGCCGTCTCCATCCTTGTGCTCCAATGGAGGCCATGAAGATAACGTTTCGAAGATAAGTAAAACTCTTGTTAAGTGGGGTAGCGTCCGCTATAACTTCATCAATCTCAAGTATCTCGAGTCACAAGACAAGAAGACGTGAAGATCAATCTTTATCTTCTTTTGCTCCTTTTTCCTTACACCTCATAACGTGAAAACCTAAAGATTAACCTTTATGTTTCTTTTCAACCTATGCCAATCTTCAACTCTTTCATCATACCTCATAAATCTTGAAACAAACTTGAAGATCGGTGTCATCTTTCTCTTCGTAGTCTCTCTGAATCTTGGGACGAGATTCATGTTAAGTGGGGTAGATTTATCACACCCCAAATTTTTTATTTTGGGTTGTGAATAGTGTTGGTGGTCACTAACGACCAAATCCGACATGCCAATTATAGTCCAAAATAAGAGAAATAAACATACTTTTGACACATATGCATGTACTATTGACCTAGTTCCACTTGTATCGGAGAAAACATGTTTTGCAGGACAAATATTCGAATACAAGTGGAAAATAAACAAAACCAAGCAAAAGGCGCAAAGCAGAAAGCGTAATGCAGAAGTGCGCAAAGGAAATACGTAGAGAAGCCCACCTTCACATCAAATCTGGCCCGACCACCAACATGGGAGGGGCCCAGGCCCACCCAAAAACCGACCACGCGAAGGCGGTCACGAGCCGACCCCACCTAGGTGTAGTGCTGCCATCTAGGCCCGGCTTCCATCGACTGATGCATGGCGGCATGCAATGGTGGTTTTGGCTGGTTTCCTAATTTATCTATGCCAAACCGACCATGTTGTCACTATATAAGCATGGGTGGAGCTCTCCTTCAAGACACACCAACATTTGGAGCTACACACCTCACCTCTCTACTTGTACTCTCTTAGCTTTAGTAGTAGTATTTGGAGCAAGGCAAAAGCTACTTGGAGAGCTTGTCTCCTTGGAAGAAAAGCAACACTTGGTATGAATACAAAGAGGATTTCTTCCATAGTCATGCTCTCATATCATTTATTTAATTGTGCTATAGAACTAGAGTATAGGTGTCTTGTTATAATCGTGATATATGAACTAGCATATAGTTTGTGTGTCATGATCTTAACATGTTCAACTTCTTGCTTAATCATTCATATGATTTGTATGAGTAGAAGTAGAGCTAGGGTTGGGGTGATGGTTCGTCGTTCCTTCGGGTTTGCCCATATTCTTGCTTGTCAATCCGTAGGGTCGAGTCCCGAGGGATATGGGTAGTTTCCTTGTACACAGGCGTGGTGCTCGGTACATGGGAACCTTCAGATATGACGATATCCCACGGTTGAGGGGTAGGTGGCAGGTGGTGACAGCCCTGTCCGTCCCTTGTAATCCCCTACGTCCGGTATTGTGTAGGAGTTTTAAAGTCTCACGCTTGCTAGCAGAGCCAGTGCTCGGAGATCTCCCCGTCCATCTCACACTTAGTTCTAACTCTAGTCATGTAACTTGTATGATCATTAACTGTTCTTTGCATGGCTATATTATAACATGCCGGCTCCATGTAGGAACATTTTTTTACTCTTTGTTTTTCTTTTATCCTTGAGGTTGGCCTAGATGTGTGTCCACTATCCATGAAGTACCATTTTTATCCTGTCATGCACTATGGTCTACTATGCAAGTATGTAACCATGTTTATTGTCATGCTAGACTCTTCATACCTTGCCCTCCTTTGGGAAAATATAAATAACGATACTCTGAATACTTCCGGGTGAAATGCTACAACGATAGATCCATGCGCCTTGCGGATGATTTCTGTAATCGTTAAGAACTATCGTAGTTGGTGTTTCTTGGCGGCGTTGCTAAGATTAACTCAATCTTAGTAATGGTGTTAAGAAATACCAACATGCATTTCTCGCGCCGTTGCCGGTGATGGACTTAAAACCTCCTCACTTGGTGATTGCGCTAAGAAATGCCAACAAGCATTTCTAGCGCCGTTGCCATGGATGGACTTAAAACCTCCTCACTTGGTGATTGCACTAAGAAATACCAACAAGCATTTCTAGCGCCGTTGCCAGGGAGAGGGCATAGGTTTAAAGAATCTAGTAGGACATGATCATGAGCACATGCATGTAATGGTAGCCATAGTTTATGCAAGCTAATTATGCTTGTTTACTTCCTATTGTGGATCAAAACAGGATAGTGTATGAGTGGTTTTGATCTGCCGAACAACTACACCGATAATCCAGAGGCACTACTAAGGAAGAATAGGTCTCGTACCGCTTCTTCTTCTGCTACTCCACCAGCAGTCAAACCAGTCACCCCCGTACCATCCGCTACTACCGTCATGGCCAAGTCACTCCGCAACTACTCCACCCCTGTTGTTGCCAACGTGCCCGTTGTGAGTAGTGCAGCGTCTGTATTCGTCACTTGAAATGTGATTTGAATTCTTATGACGTCGACCTTTTCTTCAATCTACACACGGTTATATATATATATATATATATATATATATATATATATATATATATATATATATATATATATATATGTTTATGCAAACCTGTGAGATGGCAGGGTTCCAATGTTGATGGATCTTGAATGTTCAGGCACCCTGGGGTTCTTCAATGTTTCTTCTTTTCTTTTGGAAGCTTGCTGGAAGGTCGAAACGACGTCTACTGTCCTGTCTTATTCCATAATTCAACAGAATAGGGGTAATCCTACTAAAGCTAGTGATATGCTAATGATCTAAATCTTTATGCCAATTGTTTCCCCGACAACGGCGCTAAAAATGCTTGTTGGTATTTATTAACGTAAAAAGAATATGAAGGATTCCGCAAGCGCATATAATACCATTGTAGCATTTTATCAGGAGTATTCTAGGTATCGTTATTTATATTTTACCACAGGAAAACAATGGAGTAAGACTTATTGAGTAATAGCAGAATATCTATCAATATACCATCATAGCTTAAGTAGAGGGTAAATATGTAGATAGGAATTAAGCATAATGACACTTAGCGGATAGATCTATAAAGATAATGTAAACTAGACAACTCGGGAGAACAACAGGTGAGGTAGATTCCTATGATATTCTTATTATAGGATCAAAGTATATATATATATATCGACTATAGCTATGACTAATTCTACTCTTATGCACTTAGGGCGCTGCTTAGACGGTAGAGCACCCACATTAGATAACTCTACTGACACGACTAAGGTCCTACAATTTAAAAACCTGCTCAATTCGAGTGGACCACAAAGGATAGATGGAGTTGTCACCTCCCACTGCTACCACCCAACCAGAGAACAGGGTGCACTCATAGGCAGAGCATCGTATAAGCACCATGCTTATACGAGACTCGACTACTTAGCCTAACCGTAAACTAGCAAACTAAGCGATCTATGAACCCGCACACAAAAGTATTGATAACTTTTAACTAAGCAAGATATATATTCAAAGTAAACATAGCCATGTAGATAAGAATATGATAAATTGATAATAAGTCTTACAAGATGTAGAAGTAAATATACAAGGCTTTGCCGAGCCTCCAAGACTAGATCCGAAACTTGAGCATGTGCCCAACTCGACCCTCACTCCCGATCTACTAATCTACTACATTGGAGAGCTCTAGATCTAATCCTCCTGGTGTGTCTTAATCTAAATGAGAGATATGAATTAGGGTTTTCAAGATGGCTCTAGGGAGAGGGTATGGGCTGCTATATATAGGCCGAGGTAGAGTAGGGGGCAAGGAATCGAGGTGGAGTAGGGGGCAAGGAATCATCACATCATCGATCCACGTCAACTCCCTCAACCACCATTGGATAAACCGACCTAAAATCACCTTAAAATCAATGGTGTAGATCATATGAAGGAGTACGAAGCGGCGAAGGGAGAGCGAGCTCTGTGGTAGGCTGTTTGGCCCAAGCTTTGGCGTTGTGTCTTCTAGAACCTTCTAGAGTTGCCTTTCGCAGTTTTCGCAGGTTGAATCACTTGTTGTCGTCGGTTTGCTTGTTTGGAGTGTATGACAGTGATCCCGGGAGCTGTTTTCTGGATAAATCCTTCTGCATACAAATATTTACCAAAGCTCGTGGAATTCATTAGTTTAAACCCCTAGACCTATGTTTGGTGATGGAATTAAGTACATATGCAGGATATGTTGACGGTTTATAATTGGTGTTAACGATTGTCAACAAGCTCCCTCACACTTAACCTTTGCTAGTCCCTGAGCAAAGCCAAACTCAGTAATGGATCAGGAGTTGCTGCAATGTTTTCATGCCTCAAAAGTACATAGGTGTTCAATCAAAAATTCTCCTCCGAATTAGAATAAACTGATCTGACTTTCAAACTTACCCATATTACCTTCAACCATGGGGCTTCTTATCTTTCACTTGGGTCTTGAGCAATTGAAAGACAGAACGATCGAGTCAAGCACTATGTCTCAAGTTCTTTGTTCTACCATTGTTCCAGAGTTTTTATAAATTTTCAAAATAAAACACAAAGATTCCATTATATGACACTCTCAAGTCTCTCAATATATGTGGTATTTGTGGATCCTCACCAAGGCAATAAAGATGTTATGCCTTTTCTCTTCCTACCACTAAAGCTTATGTGGAGTTCATAGGTAGGGAGAAAGCTAGAGCATACTTGCAATGCATATATTGTAAAGTCAAACAATGGATCCAAAGAGAGTTGAGTTATACAATCAAATCAAGATGTGCATGTGTGGAAGTATATGGTGGCTAACCTAATTCTACTTTGCTCCTTAAAAACTTATCTCTCTTTTGAAACTTGGAAACAATTTTGCAAGAGAACAGGGGCTATCTTATTCATCTCTTTTTTTTAGGTGGGCATCTTAGTACCCATTGTTTTAGATATCTCGAACACTTATCCATTTTTTCAACTCTTTTTTTTCTTTTTTTCTCTTTTTTTATGAATAATTTTTACATAGCCCCATGCCTCTTTTCTGCAACGAAACTTTGAGAGAGATATCAACAAGAACTTAGAGCATTTATTTGGTGGATGGAAAACCTAACAAGCATGTTTTTGTGTTCATCCCCAGTGTAGGAGTAGAATATTTTTTGGGTAGATCTAGATGGATGGCATGTTTTTGCACCTACCCCCTGAGTAGGACTAGTGCATATATGGGTGGTATGTATATGATCTTGATTTTAAGAGCATGACAAACCTCTCATAAGGGTCAACAAAGCTTGACAAAACTCACTACAAAAGCAAGCAGCATATATGTGGAAGTTTTTCTAGCCTAAATAACATGTATGGCCGTGGTAGGAATTCAAGCTTTATCATATAGGAACTCATCATGTAGTATTTTTATATTTTTCAAAAGATAAATCTCTAGAACTTTAGTATCACTTGGAATAAGATAAACAACAGCTCAGACCTTCTCATATCATATCCGTTAATTACCTAGACTTAGATCAAGCATATACTACCCACGAGTTTTAAGTTCAGAGTAAATCCTTGTATTAAAACAGTTTTATCCAAAACTTGGGAGAATTCAAGGCTGAAAACTAGGTACTTGAAAGGAATTACAACAGAGTAACTATTCATCATTTCTATTATAAGAGATTATCTTCATATTACTTTTTTTATTTTATTCAGCTCATAAAAATAAATTACAGCAAACTAGACACACTCTTTTTATTTTGTTTTTAGTTATTCATCTTTTTTCTAATATATATAAAGCAAACTAAGAATAATAAAAGAAAAGAAATACTTATCTGGCTACACGGGGGATGCCTTCTCCCCCAAGCTAGTTATTATCGTGGTTGCTTAATGAGGTGGCCAAATGTGGAGGTGCTAGAATAGAGCCTCCCAATTTTGATTTTGCTATTACTGTTGTTGCTAGAGGCTGGCCATCTTGTGTCCCATGCTTACCTGCCATTGTGCATGATTATGTAACATACCTTGTATGGCAGCATTTATCTCTTTAATGGTTGCGAGTCTATTGTCAAATCGGTGGTAGGCCTCCTAAGAGTCATGATACCCTCGGTTCGTTCTTGAAGATGAGGATTCTTAAGGTGGCGCCTCCAATAGTGGCGCTTCCACTGGTGGTGCCTCCTTATTTTGCCAAACTCATTCTAGTTTTGAGTTTGATCTAGGTTTGACAGGTTCATCCTTTCTTGACTTGTTCCTCCTCCTTGTTCAGCGTTTTGAAATCAACCATCAGTAGTAGAAACTGGTGACATCTTGTGTGCATCGTTATTGTCGGTTTAGAATCTTCACTTGTAGAATTTGGGGGATCGTCTCCCCCACACTTGCTCAAAGTGTGTTCTACCCATAAAGACATGGTAGAGATTAAGTGCATGGGCTCTGTTGGTGAAAAAACACCAACAGAACCAAAACTTATTTATTCTTCTCTAACCTTAGGCACATCGAATCATGTTACGGTTGATGTTATGTGCATTCATTCTTATAACATGGGTGATAAGATCAGAAGGATGAGTATTAATGTGGCATTTGAATACATTTATCAAAAAGAGTGGAGTTGTTTAACCTATGGAAGGACTGCCTATCTTTACAAAAATGTATCAAACTTTACATGATTATGACTATCATCTTCCAAAAATAAGATATGCAAAATTTTAGCTCATTTGGTTAAGACTATAAGATCAAGAAAGTGGTACTATGAACAAACTTAAGGAACAAAACATGTTGAGTTAATCAGATTGGATCAAGCAAAATTGTAACTCAAACATGTTTGTTTCTTTATTTGTATGAATAGCAAGGTCAAAGGAAAGCTTTTTAAATAATGACCACTTATATTAAGATGTTACCTCATCATTGGAGCGTGATGACACCATGTGACGAAGGTAGATGACTGTGGTGGTCTTTTCTTCATGCTTGAAGCTTTCCTTGCTTGAGTTGTTCATGAGCATCTTGTCTCCTATGTTGCACTCCTTCTTTTTCATTCTTTTGTCATGCTATCTTTTTGTCCTTTCTTTTGTGGATCTCGGTACTTTGTTTGGACCTTCTGCTCCTTTTATTATTTCTTCTCTACAAAAGATTAGTAGACAACACATACCCGAAGGAATATACAAATGTTTCAAAGCAAGGATAGTGTTGTCATAAAGCTGAAGGTCATCCTCTATGCTATAGTAGAGTTAGTTTTAACATTTTAATTAGCATAGAATCTTTATCCCATGTTTTAAATAATGTACCTTGATTGTTCACCACTACTTCAAATTTTCAACAAGGTTAAGGCAAAGATGTGTAAAATCATTTTGAAGAATACCTCAAACCTTGATCTATTTCTACGAATGATCTCCTACTATTCCCAACAAAATTTGAATACTTTCCTACAAGGGTTAGTCCATATATACAACCAAATTCTATACAAGTATGTTTTGATTCAATAATCATGTCTGAATAATATTCCGAAGCATACTTGTAATAGAATAAGGAATCTTAAAAGACTAAAGAGATTCATTCAAGTAGAAACAAGATTATATATGGTGACCCAAAGGAGCATGATTATTTAAATTTTTACTTGTTAGTGATTTAGCAAGTTGAGCTCAACATAAAGGTAGGGATAACCAAGACAAACTAGCAACATGACATGAGATGTTTTGAAAAACTCTATCCCCCATACTCGAATTTTGCGAAATATAGAATCAAGTTTGGATGATAAAATTCTCCTATGAATGTGATTCTATGTTGCATAATGCTTGGTTGGATATACCTTATGTTTTTCTTCTTTTTATTGAAATGATTAGTGACAAGTATACCTAAAGGAGGCTTATCCGATTTACCTATTGGCGAGAGCTCGTAATCCGTTAAGCAAGACCTTTCCTTGTATTAAGCCTCGATCCTAGAGATGAGGATACGGACAATTTCATGCTCTTGTTCCATCAACCTTTCTTGATTTCTGTTGATTCTTGGTTGACAAATTGGTATTCATTGGAGATGCAACTCAAGTTCTTCCTTGATTGTCTAACGGTGTGGCGGAAAGTTGTTCTTCTTTGTTTGTTAGCGATACGCCAATCGTCTTAAAGATCAAATAATGAACTTCATTGGTGTTTGTGTGAAAGCTTCATCTTCAATGACCTAGAGATGTCTTTTGTGTGACCATGGTCATTCTCGGACTTACGAGACACAATCGGCAGTGAACCATTGATTGATGATGTCTGTTGGCACGAGAATGTATGCCATGATATAGTGGCATCTCGTTGTCTTTTCCTTATTGACAACGTGCGAGCTGGTGTTTTTGAAGATAATGGAAGCAGGCATATTCTGGCTAATATGAGGTGGGTTGCACCTGGCTTCTCATCAGCCTCCTAGCTTGAGTCCTGGAAAGGCTCAATGCTAGGTTGCCTTCGACATTATTGTAGCTCGTTGATTTATTTGTCCACTTCCTATGAGTGAGTGCTTCTATTGTAGATCCTTTTTGTGGCACTTGTCTTTCTCTTTGTTCCAAAGCTGAAGTGGTGGTTTGGTTTGGGTTCACATGTTCATACCAAATCATGGACAGGCACACCTTATATTCATTCTTTCAGTTCTTCCTTCCATGAAGAATGAGCTAGGTCTTCTTTGTGTAAAGTTTTGGGAATTCATATGCCTTGCTTCATCTTCGGTGTGAATTTATCTCAGGACTTCCCCAATTTGAGTTAGAGAGTTTTCTGTAGGGGTTAGTCCAACAAAATAATCAATATCTACTACAACAAGTTTTAGTTCAATAACCAAACTAAACTCCATGTCTAATTTTGATTAAGGAAGGCATTTTAACCTAAGCACCACACTTAATTTAAAAATCCTTTACAAGTGAGATCAGCACTCCCAAACTAAAGATACTATAGCAGACAAAGATAACATAAAAGCATTATAGAGATTTATTCAAATAGAGATGAAAAAGCATGATCATGGTGAGTGATTTCTTTTTTTAAGACAAAGGATGCAAGTGGATATATGCAGGTAACTAAATATGTTGTGAATTTGTTATGAGAATTCAAACTCAACGGAGTGGATGCATGAATTATTTAAAGTAAACATGTAGTGGGATGCAAAAATTAAAAGATAACTACTCATAAAGTTTAAAGTCCATGAGCAAGACTATATCATCTTTCTTAATCATACTTACCATGACTCACATGATGGAATTTGTGAGTAGTGCAGCATCTATATTCGTCACTTGAGATGTGATTTAAATTCTTGTGACATCGACCTTTTCTCCAATCTACACATGGTTATATATATATATGCAAACCTGTGAGATGGCAGGGTTCTAATGTTGATGGATCTTGAATGTTCAGGCACCCTAGGGTTCTTTAATGTTTCTTCTTTTCTTGTGGAAGCTTGCCGGAAGGTCAAAACGGCGTCTATTATTCAGTCTTATTCCACAATTCAACTGAATAGGGGTAATCCTACTAAAGCTAGTGCTATGCTAATGATCTAAATCTTTATGCCAATTATTTCCCTAGCAACGACGCAAAAAATGTTTATTGGTACTTATTAACGCAAAAAGAATATAAAGGATTCCGCAAGCGCATAGAATACCATTATAGCATTTTACAGAGAGTATTTCAGGTATCGTTATTTATATTTTACCACATCTCAAGTGATACTCGGTAAAATACTAATAATTTCATATGTGAATGCTATAATATGATTAATTATATAGTATGCTCATGGACTTTAAAACTTTATGAGTAGTTATCTTTTAATTTTTACCATTCATATTTTATTTATATAATTCATGCAAATACCAATCATATCAAATTCACAACAGATTCCTATGATATTCTTATTATAGGATCAAAGTATATGATATACCTCTATTATAAATCTAAGACTAACTCTAACTCTTGTGCACTTAGGGACACCGCTTAGACGGTAGAGCACCCACATTAGATAACTCTACTAATGCGACTACGGTCCTACAATTTAAGAACCTGCTCAATTCGGAGTGGAATACAAAGGATAGACAGGGCTGTCACTTCCCGTTGCTAACACCCAACTAGAGAACAGGGGTGCTCTCATTCGGAGTGGAAATACAAAATGATATAGAAGTGAAGAACCGATACAGCAAGCTTTGCGCTCTGAAACCTCCAAGACTAGATTCATAAACTTGAACATGCAAGATATACTCAAAGTCAACTCCCATGTAGCTACTAATATGATATTTGATAATAAGTCTTACAAGATCTAATCCTCTTTGCCGTGTGTCTTGATCTAAATTGAGATGTGCCCAATTAGGGTTTCACTCAAGATGGCTCTAGGGAAAGGATCTAATCCTCTGCTATGTCTTGATCTAAATGAGATATATGACTAGGGGCAAAGATGGTTCTAGGGAGGGATAGGGGTTGCAAGGAATCGAGGTAGAGTAGGGGCAAGGAATCACCACATCATCGATCCACGTCAACTCCCTTGACCACTGTTGGATAAATTGACCTAAAACCACCTTAAAATCAATGGTGTAGATCATAAGAAGGAGTATGAAGCAACGGAGGGCGAGCGGGCTCCGTGGCAGGCCGACAGGCCTATGGGTTGGGCCGGCTGGCCCACTTTCATGGCCGTTTGGCCCAAGCTTCAGCATGGTGTCTTCTAAAACCTTCTAGAGTTGTCTTTCATAGTTTTTGAGGGTTGAATCACTTGTTGTCGTTGGTTTGCTTGTTTGGAGTGTATGACAGTGGTCCCAAGAGCAGTTTTCTGGATAAATCCTTCTACATACAAATATTTACCAAAGCTCGTGGAATTCATTAGTTTAAACCCCTATACCTATGTTTGGTGATGGAATTAAGTACATATAC
This sequence comes from Miscanthus lutarioriparius, assembly GCA_904845875.1. Classification (NCBI taxonomy): domain Eukaryota; kingdom Viridiplantae; phylum Streptophyta; class Magnoliopsida; order Poales; family Poaceae; genus Miscanthus; species Miscanthus lutarioriparius. The sequence goes on from CAJGYO010000010.1 coordinate 58,756,642, forward strand.
ATGATATGTTGACGATTTATAATTGGTGTTAACGACCTTCAACAGACGAGCAAAGATTAAGCTTGGAGGATTTGTTGGCGGTCACTAACGACCAAATTCGACCACCAATTATAGTCCAAAACAGGAGAAATAAATATACTTTTGACACATATGCATGTACTATTGACCTAGTTCCACTTGTATTAGAAAAAACATGTTTTGCAGGACAGATATTCTAATACAAGTGGAAAATGAACAAAACCAAGCAAAAGGCGCAAGGCAGAAAGCGTAATGTAGAAGTGCGCAAAAGAAATACCTAGAGAAGCAACCTACACATCAAATCTGGCCGAGCACCAATGTGGGAGGGGCCCAGGCCCACCCAGGAACCAACCACGTAAAGGCGACCGCACCCCTACTGCTACCATCTGGGCCCGGCTTCCACCAATTGATGCATGGTGGCATGCAATGGTGGTTTTGGCTGGTTTCCTAATTTATCTACACCAAACCGACCATGTTGTCACTATATAAGCATGGGTGGAGCTCTCCTTCAAGACACACCAACATTTGGAGCTACACACCTCACCTCTCTACTTGTACTCTCTTAGCTTTAGTAGTAGTATTTGGATCAAGGCAAGAGCTACTTGGAGAGCTTGTCTCCTTGGAAGAAAAGCAATACTTGGTATGAATACAAAGAGGATTTCTTCCATAGTCATGCTCTCATATCATTTATATAGTTGTGCTATAGAACTAGAGTATAGTTGTCTTGTTATAATTGTGATATATGAACTAGCATATAGTTTGTGTGTCATGATCTTAACATGTTCAACTTCTTGCTTAATCATTCATATGATTTGTATGAGTAGAAGTAGAGGTAGGGTTGGGGTGATGGTTCATCGTTCTTTCGGGTTTGCCAATATTCTTGCTTGTCGATCCATAGGGTCGGAGTCCCGGGATATGGGTAGTTTCCTTGTACATGGGCATGATGCTCGGGTACATAGGAACCTTCGAATATGATGATATCCCACGGTTGAGGGGTAGGCGGTGGTGATAGGTCTGTCTGTCCCTTGTAATCCCCACGTCCGGGTGTTGTGTAGGAGTTTTAAAGTCTCTCGCGCTTGATGGCAGACTAGTGCTCGGAGATCTCCCCGTCCATCTCACACTTAGTTCTAACTCTAGTCATGTAACTTGTATGATCATTAATTGTTCTTTGCACGGCCATATTAGAATATGCCGGCTCCACGTAGGAACATTTTTTTATTCTTTGTTTTCTTTTTATCCTCGAGGTTGGCCTAGATGTGTGTCCATTATCCATGAAATACCGGTTTTACCCCTGTCATGTATTATGGTCCACTATGCAAATATGTAACCATGTTTATGCTCATGCTAGACTCTTAATACCTTTCCCTCCTTTGGGAAAATATAAATAACGATACCCTAAATACTTCCGGGTGAAATGCTACAACGATAGATCCGTGCGCTTGCGGATGATTTCTGTAATCGTTAAGAACTATTGTAGTTGATGTTTCTTGGCGGCGTTGCTAAGATTAACTCAATCTTAGTAATGGTGTTAAGAAATACCAATAGACATTTCTAGCGCCGTTGCCGGTGATGGACTTAAAACCTCCTCATTTGATGATTGCGCTAAGAAATGCCAACAAATAGTTTCCACTAAATAAAATTAATGCTTTTGTCATTTTCTAAAATTTCCAAGATTTAATTAGGGTTTTAGCAATTTAAACTATGCAAAATGTGTTTTTCTAAAAACTTTTATTATTAATTTGATTTGTTTGTTGCATTGATGCCCCTTGAATTTATTTTATTGAGTGGATAATAATTTATTAAAATTTGATTTAGATGGTTGTGCTCTATTTGTAAAATAAAATATTTAAATGTTTATCTAAAAATAAGTTCAAAACATTTATATCCAAAAGAAAATCTATGTTTCAGAAAAACTCAGAAATATTCAAAAGTATTTCAAAACTTGATATGGTTTGAAAATGATTTGAATTTGAACTACAAAATGAATTTATAAAAAGAAAAGGGAAATCCTTCTCCCTCACCCTCTTGGGCCACATCTGGCTGGCCCACCTCTCCTCCGACTCCATCTCTCTTTTTCCTGGGCCGAGCAACCCATCATCCCGCTTCGGGCCAGCCCAGCTAGCCCACACTCGCGCCTCTCCTCTCTGTCCCACCGACAGCTGGGTCCGCGCCCCTTCTCCCTCACAGTCGCTGCCAGGGCGAGCCCACATTTCAGGCCCTTTCCCCTACCTCCCGCCGTCCCCGGTTTATTCTCCGCCATGACCAGGTCGAGGCTCCGCGCGACCGAGCCATCCGCGCCCACGTCCTTCGCACCCAGGCATACCGAGCTCCCTGCTGCGTCACTACCCGCTAGCCGCAGCCGCCGCGACCCGCTCTTCCGCGCGCCCCGTCAAGATCGTGGTCGCCATTGACGGCGTGAGCCCGAGCTCCTCGACCGAGCCAACCCCGTGGCCCCTCGCCCCTATAAAAGCTGCCCATGGACTCCTCTCACCTCAACGCAGGCGCTCAGCCCCTCCCCGTGCTCCTTCTCCCTCTCTAGCGCCTCCAATGGCCGTCCCCGCCGCCTTTGCCGAACTCCACCCCGCCGCCTCTGTCTCGCTCATCCGAGCATCTCCGCCACCTCCGTTAAGTCCTACGGCATCGCAAGAACATGGAGGAACCACCGCTCAACTTCTCCTAGTCGATCCGTGGACACGACCCTGCCTTCCGCCTTGCCGAGCCTCTACCACCGCCATGCTCTGCTCCTCGCAGCAGCTGCTGCATCCAGCCCCTTCTCGACGCCATGAACCCCACTAATGAGTTCGCCATGGGCCTCTCTCCCTCCGCCGCCACATGCCGGTGCTCCACAATGGCCGGAGACGCCGTCCCGGCCGACGCCGGCGAGCTCCCGCCGTGCGGTGCCCTTTCCTCTGCGTAGCAACAGAATAGAGGAAGGAGACACCCCTGCACCGTCCATCATCAGATCGGTGGCCAGGATCCTCTGTTGACTGTTGGTCAACCAACTCCATCCTGTCAGCACGGCCCACGCCACATCATCGCCCTCCAGCCAATCCGTGCACACCACATCACGGTCAAGGTTCCACCTCAGTAGGTAAAGACCCCGGTCAACTGCTTTCTTTCAATCAAGCCCCTACATTTCAATTAAATTATTCGACTGTCATCTGTGCTTTCGCATGTTTTGATCTAGCCCCTGCAGTTCTCAATAATAGTGGCCTCCGTCCAAACCCTTTTTAAAAACCTGTTTTTATTTATTTTGAATAAAAAATTTAGTTCCATTTATTTACAGAAATGCCATCCAACTTCAGAAGTTCATATCTTTTGCGTTTTAGCTCTGTTTTGACCAATTCAAGTTGCGTTAAGTTCGTAGCTAGGTAATCTATTTGTTAACAACTAAGTTTAGCATGTCTCATGTTTATGAATTTCAACATAAATATTAATTTGGTTAACTATTACTCACACCACTTTCCAAATTAAAAAGAACTTACGGTTTTAACTCTGGCTTTTATAAATTAATGTTAACTTGATTAACACCAACTATAATGGATCTTTAATTATATTTTGTTTAGTTCAAACACGAAATATAATGATTCGGTTAGTTGCTCTCACAAGTTTTATGTTTTCTAAACTAATGTTTAAATGGCTTAAATGATATATGATCATTTGGAAATAAAATATGAGTAGTTCTAACCCGACTTTTGAATTAAATTATGTTTTGATTAATATGGTCTTAATAATTTTTCACATGGTTTGGCTCAATTAAAATAAATCAAGCATATAGACTTTTTCTTTTATATAACATATAAGTCTCAATAGTCGTTTCTTTTAAACCGTATTTCCGTCTTTAGTGGTTCTTGTGCTCATGCGATTGTAGCAACAACGAGCCCTCTTTTAGAACGTTGTTTTTAAAACTTTTGCTATGATTGATGTACTATTCTTAGTTGCTTTTATTTCTTGTTTGTATGTTTCTCTATGCTTGTTGTTTGCTACGAGTAGAAGAGAACCGTACGTAAGCGCTAGAGGCCAGAAGCTGCAGAAGAGAAGATTAAAGAATTTCTATAAGCAGTTGTCTTGAGTGAAAAGCAAGTGTAAAGGCAAGTATAGCATGGAATCATCCTTGCTACCTATTCACCATTAATCACTTAATTCATATTGCATATGTCTACCTTGATTAGCAATAAGGATTTCCTAGCTATGTACTTGTGCCTTGTTAGCCATGGGATCGGATCATGCATTGGGTAGTATTTCTGCTAGTGCTCAATTAAACTTGACTAATGGTATATGCAATAAACATTAAAATATGCTTTTTAGTAACATGGATAGAAGGGTGCCGGAGTATTTGGTTACTTTCCAAATACTTTAGTTTCTCTCCCTAAGGACTTATCTGTAAGTGACAACCCGGCACTTACAGTACAACCATGAGTACTATATGGCTCTGGCTTTAGTCAAATACGGGGACCTTTTCTAGCTTGTTAGTGGTTACCGAAAGGCGCAAAAGGGTTGTGACATGATGGGTATAGTGCGGCCTTTGTTCCAATGAATACTTCTGCGTGAGTGTGCCATTCGAAAGAGGGGCCCTACATCTACTTGCCACGAAAACCTAGCGGCTACTAACTTGTTAGACGAACCTTTGAAAGGCTTCATAGTGAACCCTGTCGACCTTCCTTGGTAGTGGGCCAAGAGGTTGGCCGTCTCGGACGAAAGGGTAAATCACGGCTCATGGTGAAAGTGTACAACCTTTGCAGAGTATAAAACTGGTATATCAGCCGTGCTCATGGACACAAGCGGCCTTGGACCCATATGGAAAAGATGAACAATAATGATTATTGTCATTGCTATACATTATTCTTGTTTACATGATCATGCGTTCATATGGGCTTATGCTAAACTTGGTTCTACTCAATAGCTAAAATTATGACTCACTAAAAGCTAATCGCAGTAAACCAGTGTCAACCTTTTGAGCCTCATGAACCCCATGTTATATTTGTTGAGTACGACATGTACTTGCGCTTGCTTTATTTTTCACTACTTGGACAAAAATCCCAGATGGGTAACAGAAGATGGAGCTTGGTTAAGTTTTTGAGGAGTGCTAGGCGTATGTAGCCCCAGTCAACCGTCCCTGTAGTGTTTGGAGGCTTCACCTGAAGATTAGAATGTGTATTTCCGCTACTCTGATAAATATTTGTCCCTATGTATGTTGTTGTTCGTTAAATAGTAAAGCTTTGTCTCTTGATACTATTGTAATTTATTGTCTTATGTGTGTGACTAATTCTGGCACACATAGGATTCTACATCCGATTTTGTCCTCACAATCGGGTGTGACAATGGTCCTTGTACTTCAGCCTCTGCCCTCGGATCATAGCTCTGGATCATCATCTTCCTCTCCATGAGGTCTCTTCTACGACCTCGGTGTTTGCTCCTTGCTCTCGTACGAGATGCTTTCGCCTGAGCCATGGTCACTAGGACAAGGGCTTGGTGTGCACCATTCTTTGATAGACAAGTTGTTCTGCGGTTGAGTTAGGGAGATATACGGTTTAGTTATATGGACATGAGTTCCAATTAGCGAACATGAATTAGAAACTCAATGTAATCCATCTCCTAATGTCCAATTACATATGCTTTTCAATTACATTGGGTCTTGGGATAAAAAATAGAAGAAAAGTACAAAGTTATGGTATATGGTACAAATTGGTTGCTTGTATAGGGTACAAGCCATCCTAGTTTAGCAGCTTATTACAAGTACAAGGGCATTTGATCATCATAGCCACCGCCTCCAAGGAGAGGCGTGCGCGTTAGCGTCGTTGTTGCCTGACCAGAAGGTCATGGTTTTTCCACCTAGGAAGAATGCACCATGCAAGGAGAGGGGGCCGATCGATGGATGCTTCCAAGGAAAAAACCGGCGTCCTAAGGCATCGCCGTAGTCAGCCCAAAAAGGGCATGGCTTTCACCAGGGCTGCAACCCCCCTTCACGTGGCACCTCGCTACCGTTACTAGGTGTTGCCTTATCGCTTATCATTGCCGCCATGTCATGCTGCCCCTCCCTAGAGCGTAGAGGGCGCACCTCGCCGCCTGCAGCGCCGCCATCGTGTAGCCATCCACGTCGCCTTTGTGCGGCCGGCAACTGCCCGCAGCTCCTCCAAGCCACGCCGCCCTGCTACACCATTGCTGTGCCGCCCGCCATGCAGCCATCCACGCCGCCTTCGCGCACCCTTGGAGACACAGCCGTGTGGCCCTGGCGACGCGCCCGCAGCACCCAACCGCGCAGATCCGGGTGGGAGAGCAAAGAGCACCCGATCCGCACAGATCGGGAGGGAGAGCGCTTGATCTGCCCACATCGGCGGCCAGATTCGTGCCGTAGCCCTGTGCAGATCACGCCACGAGCTTGGGAGCCACCACTGGGAGAGAGAGAGAGAGAGAGAGAGAGAGCAACTGATCTGCCCGAGCTTGGGAGCCACCACTGGGAGAGAGAGAGAGTGTGAGGGAAGATCTCTACCATCACCGTCCTTGTCCTCCGTCGGATCTCCGGCGGTGGCAGTGCTGAGGATGCTCGAGGAGGCCCCGACGGTGGGGGAAGTTGGGAGGCCGCCCGGTCCGCTCCGAAGGAGAGTGACACGGGGGATGGGTAGGAGAGAGCGGACTTCTGCTGGTGTTTACTGTGCTGTCATCACGCTTCTTTTCATGCTAGCTACAACTGTTAGTCTCGCCCGCACCTGCCTCTCTCGTGCGGATAGAGAATATTTTCTTGGGTCTTGAGGAAAGATCCAAATATCCCCTATAAGTCATGTGTGTTTTCACTTTCTTCCCTACAACTTAAGTTCATAGTTAAAAACTCACGCAAGTCAATTTCTCTTCTAACTTTCCTCATATCCTGTTTTCGTTGATTTCTTCTCATTGTTTAAGTTTCTTATTTTAATTTGTCATACCTCATATGCCTTCGGTGGGGTCTTTGGAAACCCCCTTCCTCGCTAGCTACATACTACCTTTCCCAAATCCCACACGAGCGAGGTAATGATGGCAAAACAGGATAGCTCAACTTGCTAAGTTGTTCACCAGCTATAATTTCTACGATACCAACCTTTCGAGGTGACATGAATTCCTATTGTCCCACGATGCTGGAGGCCCATGGGTCACTACAAATTGAAATAACTAGGCGAACTAGATCAAAACGGGGTATTGGGGGCAACTTAGAACATAAATTGACTTAAAGGGGGGTTTATGTATGAAATTGAGTTGTAGGGGGGGAGATAAAACACCAGCTGCGTTGTAGGGGTATTTACATGTTCTCCTATTTTCTTCGTTTTGAAAGTCAATATTTTCAATGACACGCTATCGACTCTCAGAGTGTGTTCGGTTTTAGCATCGCATTGGAACTCCTCTTAAACGGAGGAACTGGCAGAAATAAATACAGCTTTCAGTTAATAAGAATGGACATAATGAATGGACATAACAGGAATGGACATAACATTTCTTATATTTGATGGAACAAGCTTTCAGTTAATGACAAAGGTAAATTAAATTTGTAAAGGCTACTTTGGTCAAGTAGCTGGATCAATAGGCCAGATATGATGTAACCTATAATTCATAATTATTACTATATATACGGAAAGTTTTATTTTCACTCATACCCCTGCATAGTTCAGTTAGCTCACTGCTGCACCGATATATGTCCATTTCCTGTAGCGAAGATGGCATGCCTTCCTCCGGTAGTGAGGTTATACGTGGACAATGCCGGATCTTCAATGTTTTCAACAATGGAAAGTGACGAATCTCTGAGGGCAATGACTCCAGATGCTCAAAGCCAGACAAGATCAGCTCCTCCAAAGATGCAAGCAGTAGCAGTGCGGCCTTGTGATTGTCGGTCAAGATGTCTATTTTATCGGACGGTGTATGAAGAACTCCACGAATGGTTAGGTCCTGCAGAGATGTTAGCTGCCTGCATATTGGCATTGAGAGAAACTCGTTGTCATCGATGTCCAGATGTTTCAATGGCATTGTGAATTCATGACCCTCTTCCTCGATTTGTTGTGCTGCTGATTGCCAAGATGGTACAAATCCTGGGGAATTGAGAACTTTCAAGGACAAGATACCAGTGAGGGATCTGAAACCCTTCCATGATGCCAGTGCAGGGCAGTCTCTGATGCTGAGCTTCTCCAATGCATGGCAAGAATGCAGTTCAACGGATGCTAAAACTGGATTTTTGTATATACTCACTTCTTTCACGGATGCAAGGGAATGTGAACCATCCAGTGTGCACAATGAATCACAACCCTCGACAATCAAAGTCTTCAATGATGTGCACGCGTCCAGTTGTAGTGATGCTAGTTTTGGGCAAGTTACTATCTTCAATTTAGCAAGGGAGGTGGGGATCTGTAAACCTCTGATTGTTTGCAACATGTAGCAATCTTCGATGTTGAGCTGTTGTAATACTGTGCAAGAACGCACATCTAGATATTCCAGAAGTGGACTTCGGAAAATATGTAATTCAGCTAGGGAAGAGAGCTTTGACCATGGCAAAAGCCTATCAACCATGTCACTGATGTTAAGCTTTAAAATGGATGGTGGTAGGAGGCTACAACAATTTGATACCACAGATTCTGCTTCTGAGACCATGGAAGACAGAAGCATAGGGCATTTCCTCGTATCAATTTCCTTAAGGGAGCTGAAACCTCCAAGGCCATTCTTGGTACGAAAAATGATGTCTGAAAAAGATATCTGTAACTTCTCCAGAGTCACCAAACCACTTGGAGGGATGTGCCACAAACCTTCCTCCGTTGAGCAGTACTGTTCATCAGCAAACATTCCGACGGCTAACGATGTTATGTTTTTGCAGTAATGTACCTTCAGAATTTGAAGCAACGGCAGGTTTAACATCAGTTCGGAGAGCTGTTTCCCCGTAATATCGCATCGATCAAACTCCATCTCTTGAACTGAAGATGGCAGACAGAGTTTCAGGCAGTTTGAAAATAGAATAGTGCAATCTTCCACTTTAAATCTTTTCAATGATGTCATTTTCCGGAGTTCCTCCCATGCCAGGTATTTCACACATGGATAGCATCTAATTTCTAGTTCTTGCAAATCCTTCAGTTTGCTGAATCTCAATATTTTTTCATCTATGGCTTGCAAACTGTTAGATTTCTCTCCCTCCATCTCCAAGCATAGCCTACTTCCATCTGTGAGGCTAAGTCGAAATAATATATAGTAGTCTGAATATGCATTCCATATATCTATATCAGTTAAAGTATCCGCTAGGGGAAAAGGAGGCAAATTATAGTAGCGATGACAGTCACGTATCTGAAACCTTTGAAGGCGAGGGAATAGGTGCTCAGTCAGTGTGCCAGGAGTGCTCAGCTGAAACGGCAAATCCATTAGATGATAGCATTCTTGCAATTCAACGACTTCTAGGTTCTTGTACGGCTGGTCTCTTTCCGTCTCAACAAATCGTCGCAGTCTCGGCATGTTACGCAGTTCTAGAATCTTCAAACGACCAATTGGTATGCTGGTGATGTGAGGCATGTTAATCAGGTGCAGTTCTTGGAGTTCTTGCAACTGTGGGAGAGGTGGAAGTGCAGACCAGTACTTGCATTTTTCAAGATGTAGAGACTGCAAGGAAGTAAGATAGAAGCTGTTACTCAGCCATGATGGAGCAGAACCATTGTATCCATCTATCTGTAGTTTCTTAATGCATGTGGGAGGTTCAAGGCCCTCTATTATGTTAAGACTGCTCAAGGATTTCGGCATATCAAACCATGACAACCGCAAGCTATTTAGCTGTAGTTTGGAACGGAGCCTAGCCTTGCTGGCCTCTTCTTGGCTTTCCAAATTCTGAAGATTGTAGATGCTAATTGATCCTCTAATTCCATTCAAAATTTCCAGTTGCGCGATGCTAAAATCACTCTCTTTCCTGACATCAAATGCCATAAGCTCTTGAAGGAAAATCAATCTTCCTACACTGGCTATCTGTGCATGCAGCTCCTCTCTGGCCATAAAATGTCGAAGGTTGACAAGTTTGTTCAGGCCTTTTGGTAGAATTGTGGTGGCATTGAAGCTACTTATATCTAGGACATGTAACTGGTAAAGTTTACATATAGCCTCCGGCAGTTGCAGTTTAAGGCCTCTGTAGAAGGAGCTAAGCTCGAGATAGCGAAGATTGATAAATCCTGAGATATTGGGTATCAAGATATTCAGATCAGGATACACCACTTCCATCTTCACCACTCGGACCGCTCTCATCTCATTGAGTTGGTGATGGAATGTATCAGCAAAGCTCAGATCATGTGCACCAAATAGCATCAACGTACTTATGTTCTTTTGTGGTAATGTGCAGAAGGTCTTGGCAAACTCTTGCATGAAGTTCTCGTTAGGTTCAACGGTGCCATCAAACTGCCCATAGTATGCCGACTCGGTGATTATACTGACATGACGAATAAGCTGGAAATCACCTGCAGGCTTGAAGTCCTCTATGGTGAAGGATTCATGAGATGAAACTATCTGTGCTAAATCATGAACAAGATCATGCATGAGTAAAGATGATCTTGGAGGTTCACTAAGGAAAAATCCCCAATCAATCAAGTCTGCTAGATACTTGCTTCCAATTTCCTCTGCTCGTGTGCACTGGTCAGTGAAAGGTACAAAACCTTGGGCAATCCAGATATGAACTAACCGCTTTTCATCATAACGATGGTTCTTTGGAAATACAGAACAGTAAGAAAAGCATTTCTGGAGATGTTTTGGTAGATAATTGTAACTGATCTTCAGTGCTGGTATGATATCATTATCATCTTTTTGGTTCTTCCATTCAGTGTTATCCAAAACTCTAGTCCAGTGTTCATCATCAAGTTTCCTCTTTAGTAGTTTTCCCACACTTTTTGCTGCCAAAGGATAACCCTTCAGCTTCACAGCTATCTTTCTCCCAATTCTCTGCAATTTCCGGTGCCCTATATGGTTTTCATCCCCAAAGGCACATTCCTTGAACAGACACCAAAAATCTTCAGGCTCTAAACCGTCAAGATTAATGTCATGAGTTGCTCCTGTCATTCTGGCTACAGACGATTTTCGTGTTGTTACTATAATCATGTTTCCTTTTACACCATTGGTGATTAGAGGAGTTAGGAACTCATCCCATTTCTCCTTCTTGCTGTCCTCCCACATATCATCCATAACAAGAAGCACCCGTTTCGACTTCATCTCATATCCAAGGATGTTTAGGAGCTCATTAAAATCAGTGACATTTTCATATCTATCACCATGCAATAGCTCCAACAGCTCACGTGCAATTTTGACTGCATTGAAATAAACAGAAACATAGAGCCACAGAACCTTGTCAAAATGCTCTGACACTGCTGGATCTTTGTACACAATTCTAGCTAGGGCTGTCTTCCCCACACCTCCATTACCGACAATTGCGAGGACGGAAAGATTCTGCATATTGGATTCCTCACTCGTTAATTTGCTTATTATCAAGTCCCTCTCTCCATTCCTACCATAAATTTTGCGTTCAGTAGAAAAATATGACATTTCCCTAGCATCCGTCCTTGAGTTCTGGGAAAATTGGAGCATTTGGCGATCCAGTTTTTCAAGCTCAAGAGCCATGCCTATATCATCGATCATCCTGGAACATTGTTTGACGTGTTCACTTATCTCACATGATATATTATCCTTCTCTGTTATTTCAAGGTGAGGTACCAAACGAGTATTAGTAGCTTGGATCATTGTGCCGGCAATGTGTGGAACAGTCTGCAGAACAAAACCAAACGAAGAATGTTAATTTGGTGCTAAAAAAGGAAGTATCCATTGCATATAGTGTGGAAATAAAGAAACAAGTTTTGGACAGCATTGTTATTGGCAAACTAGTTTTGCATATAGTGATGGTCCCACATTAAGTGAGTTAAAAAAATAAAAAATTGAGGAATTAAAAAATAAAAAATTGACTAAGAAAGAAAATACTCTTCTACCCCTACCTATTTATCCAAATACACCGACCACTCTCCATCCCCTCCCAACCATCGACTTCCTGACGCCCTCCCGAACCCAGCGGCGGCGCGTGGCAGAGCGAGCGGCTCTATGGCGGAAGCGGCACGCGGGGGCGGGCAGAGCAGGCAGGAGAGGGGCACTTCACCTCTGCTAATCCATTCCCCTGCACCGGCCTGGGGCGGCAGGCCCTGCAGTAGGGGGAGGGGTGGCACGGACGGACGTGGAGGGCAGTTGGGTGCGGCTTGCTGCCGCTCAATCTCAGGAACAAATGGATGCACGTACTGCAGGAGCCTTGCTTTCGCCTGAAGAAAAACCTCTTCAATCTCTGTTGCTCCGCTCCTTTTTTCACCTTTTTTCTTCCTCTTTTAACGGTTGGCTTCAAAATATGCCTAGCATTTAGCAAGCCATAATTTGGCTATTATTTGATTTGTAACTAAAACTTATCAACTTCTCACATCTCACTTGTCAAATCTATGGTAATTTTTTTACCTAAATTTGGCATGGCAAATTTTAGTTGCAAACCAGGAAACTTGTAGCCACCGGTGATATTGTTTTCACTTTTTTTTCTCCCCTTAATCTGGATGGATCTGGATAGAGTTTGTGGCCAGCGATTAATAGTAGGCTAATGAATTCTGATGGTTAGTTCCTGGAACTGATTTGGTTACTGTTGGGAATGTATATATATGGAGCATAGAATGATCCTTACCAGGGGGCACTAGGGGTAAACATGGGGCATTCATGTTTTTTTTTACCAGAGTTGAGACCGTTAAGATGATTTAACATAACAGGGGCAGACCTGAGCTCCATTTTAAAAAAGTGAGGGTAAAATTACAAAATCTGAAAAAAGCTGTAAAATCACAATGGCAATTTTTTTTGCGCATAACAATTGCAATTGAGAATAGAGGTAAAAACATGAATGCCCCAAAATTTAAAGTAAATTTAGGAATTAGCGGGTTTGAGTTTGAGGTTCGGTACCAGTACGGTGCTAGCTCTCTTCCAGCCAAGTATATATGTGGATACCTTTTAATGGCGAGTTAATTTTGTTGTCAAAAAAAATGGCGAGTTATTTTTATACAGGGGGGGTGCGGAGTCAGCGTGGACTACGTGGAGATGTCATGGAGGAGAGGGGGAAAAGAGGAAGAGGAAGAAAGAACAGGGGACCGGAGAAGAAAGAAGAAGATTGAGCACACTCCCTTTCAACTGCGAGTGTTTGACTACTTCACAAAGTTTGTACTATAAATTTTATCGTGAAATAGCTCAAAAAAAACTCTCTTTAGATGCTCCAACAACGCTTATCTTTTTTTCTCGAGCAGAGTGCATGTGAAGCTGAAACCGTTTAAAGTAAGACTAATAATACAGCCCTCTGGTGGCTGTATGAAAACTTACAGCCAATCTATCAACGTACTCGTATAATAGTTAGCCAGCTTATATAAATTTTGGTTTTTGTGCATAAGCTCAGTCTTATTCTCTTCTCTCTCTTTCCTCTCTTCTCTATGTTAGCATGCAGTCTATTTAGAGCCTATTATTATATTTGCTCTTAGCTAAAAAATATGAAGTGAAGCTAGAAAATATAGAGTGGATTAATCCCAAACACTCATGCAACTTACGAAGAAATAAGCAGCATCCAAATGCGAAGAGGGCAAATGCAAGTTGAAGAGGGCATCGAACTAGGCATAGGCATCAAAGCTAGGTGGCCAACAGGCCTGCCGTGTGTAATTATTGCATGTACTGTTGAGATTTGTTGCGTGTATTTCTGTTTTAAAAAACTTAATTAGTTTTATTTTCTGTTTATATATAATATTCATACATACATTCAAAGAGTTTTCAAAATTTTGTAAAATTTTTCAAAATTTCTGGAAGAGAACTAATCTTTACCCAACTTACGAAGAAATAGGCAATCCAAATAAAAAGAGGGCTAATGCAAGTTGAAGAAATTCATCGAACTAGGCATAGCCATTTTAGCTAGGTGGCCAACAGACTATGATCGTGTGTAATTATTGTCAAATAACAACGAAAATTTATTGCATGTACTGTTTTCTGTTACTATTTTCTGTTCAAATATCTATCTATTCCGTGTTCTAATTTCTGTTAAAAATAGCATGTACTATTTTCTGTTAAAAACTCTATTCCGTGTACTAATATTCTGTTCAAAGATATGTGTAAAAAACTATAGCATGTACTCCCTTCATTGCGAAATATCCTCTTTATAGATTCTCGTAGTATTAGGTTGCGTTTATATTGGGATGAGGAGGGTACTAATTTCTGTTCAAAAAATTATGAGTAAAATTTACAAAACTGATGAAACTACCACAAAGCTATAGATTATATTTAAGAAGAGGTATATCACAAAGCTACAGATTTACGACCAAATTTATCAAGAACCACAGATTTAAGATGGAAGATCACTAAACTACAGATTTAGTAATAAAATTATCACAAAACTACAACATTTATAACTCTAACATAACAGTATGTAGTGGTAGGGATTTAAACTGTAGATTCTGTGATAACTCTAGTATTAAATCTATGTTTTGTGATACTTGGCCGCCTAAAATCTGTAGTTTTCTGATAAATTTTATGTTAAATTGTAGTTTTAAGATACAACAACATAAATCTGTAGTTTTATTATAATTTGGTCAGAATGGAATGGGTATTTTTGTGAATGCATGTACTATAGTGTTCTTTGGAAGCATGTGCAATTATGTCATGACTCATTGACATCGCCTGCAGATCTGGGGTGTTGCACTGACCATATCGGCGTTGGCGTCGGCGTCGTCTTGGAGCTCATCGAGCTCCACCTCCCCCTGGATGCGGTAGTACTCGAGCTCGCCGAGGAGGCCGTCGGAGAGGCAAGCCTGATGCGAGGCCTCCCTGAGGCGCAGCTCTAACGCCTTGTTCTGGATCTCCTTGCCCTCCGCCTCCGACAACAACGAGCCGATGCGTCGGCGGGCAGCAGTGAGCACCTGCACCTTGCCTCCCAAGCCGACAGCGGAAGCCCACAGCTGCAGCTCAGTTCGATCGTCTTTGACTCCGATGCCTGCGACAACGACAGCCGCCTTGTCCATCTGCACGCCAGCCAGGCGGCCGGAGCAAGCAGCAGGATCGAGAGTGACACACACAGCAGGGTGGTGGCGCTGGCGACGGCGGCAATGTGTGCCTTTGGCGTATAGACTAGCGACGGCGACCGGGCCAAAGGCAATGAGGAGAACCGACGACTCCCGAGGGAGGCCAGGACGTCCAGAAAACAAACACCAAGTCGATCGAAACGTGTGGGTGTGAGAGTCAGAGAGATACAGGGGGGAGCCGGAGGGAGAGGGAGGGTGAGGGACGGAATAGACGTGTTTTGGCGTGAATAACGACTCGATACACGTTGATCCACGGGGGAGAAAAATATCTCCACCGAAGGCGTGGAAGCGCTCGAGCGTCGCGGCTCAGTGGCTCAGACCTCGGTGGGATCATCCAAATAAACAACTCCAATACACGGTGGATGGGATTGGTGGGAGAGGGATTGGGTGACCACCCGTTCCATGCCTGATGACAGCCCACGTGGTTGATTTCTACGTTCAGCCAAACAAAGCCTTATTAAGTTATCTACCCATTGATCTAGGCTTATTCAGAACGCATGAACCTTAAAGGATTTTCACATTTAATTCCTTCAAAATGAATTTCCTCCAAACCAAAGAGGTATGTGGGTGGGTATGGGTATGGTTTCAACCTATCCATACCCATTACCACTATAACACAACATACTTTTGCCGACACTTTTTATTGTAGGCAAAGGGCACCTTTGCCGACAGATAACCTCCATGAAAAAGTTTTGTGACAGCTTAAAAACATCGCGCTTAGAAGCCGTAAGGCGAAACTTTTTAAACGCTTAATGTAAATCCCCGACACTTTATGTGTAGGCAAACGGTCTACCTTTTTGATGATAGTTAAAACCTTTGCCGACGATTAACCCTTTGCCGACGCTAAGACCTCTACGCCGACAGCTTAAGACCTTTCTCGACAGTTTATATGTTGGTGAAACTATTTCCAAACATTTTTTTGAAACATGCCTCGTCGTCAGCAAGTAAACCGCTTGGCAAAACTATATAGCAAATATAGATATCAATTCAATTTGAATGATTTGACAAATCCACTTTTGTTCATAGAGAAGGCATCACATTGAGCAAATTCATTTGATTTTGTAGAAATAATATATTAAATATTCCATACATACATCAAATGGATATTGCAAGTCAAAGTGATGATCATAGTACACGAGCCATACATATAAGTCCGTGGATATAGACGAGCCACTAGAAGACATATATAGACATATACTACAAGTCTTGTGCTAACTGATTATGGATAAAGTTAAGAGATGACCTCACGACGAAATGACCTTCGTGAAAATGTGCGTGAAAGATGACCTCGCATACTATTCACATGCCTCCTTGCAAACCTGCTTTTGCGGCCTTCCATCCATCTTGCGCCTTCAATTTCATTGTCGAGCCACCAATGGCATTCTCCTTGATCTTGCTTTCCTCCATTCGCGGATCTTTGAGGAATTTGTCCGAGAAGTTGAATATGATAAGAAGCAAGCAGGCACAATGCACCTGCGTAGAATGGCAAAGTTTGAATCACAATGCACCCCCGAAAGCGCTTGTATATGATAAGAAGCAAGCAGGCACAAGCACCATGCAATGCAGCTTGATTACAACATTGTTTTATAGCACAAACATAGTCTTTAAGTTACTGAAATTTACAAAAGCATGCAAGAGGATTTACCACTATGCAAGCTCCAAGAATTTTGAAGTTTTCATCACAAGCCAATAAACTGATTTCTCTGAACTACTTAATATAATATAATAACTAACACTCAACAAAAAAAAAAAAGTGTTTAGAACTTGTCGAGAGATGAAACTCACGAGCATGCAAGTAAGACCATGAGGCGAAGAATCCTCGCAAGACGCTTGGCGCTTGCTTGTTCTCGGCGGGATACCATTGCTACCATGGTTCCTGGATTTTGAACCGGATTGGTGGCGCAAGCCCATCCTGCATCCATATGAACCGGTCTCTGCAGGCATCCTCTCCTCGATGGCATTTTCAAGGAATTATTGACCATTGCATCCAATGGTTCCACAAAACTTCAAGCTATGTATATTTTTCCTTATATTATGTGGGTAAGGATGTGCGTACTAGTGGCTTTCTAGAGCTTAATGGGATGTAAACCTCGCAGATCTTGGCCGCACTCCACCCCTTTGCCCCTTAGTTGCGATAATGTATATGTAAGTCCATTTCGTGAAGCTAAATCACAAGAATCTTCGTTGGGCTACCCAACTCACAAGCTTCAGATACTTCATGAATTGATTTCTCAAGCTTCCTTTGATAGTATTTATGACCTCTCATAATTGAGTGCTTGTCACCTATGAACCAACTTGGGTAAACATGCAAAAGGTGGGAAGATTCCAAAGGAAGTAGTGCCTTAGGATAACAGGATGTGGTCTGATTTAAAAGCATGTTAGATGCCAAATCCTATTGAGCTCACCATCTCCCAAATTGATCATTCCAATAGGACATTAGATGCAAATTTCACTTATCCTAGTACACTTGATTACCAACCTTGGTTTGAGTAATTTGTGAAGTGTGAACCATTAACTAGAGGTTAGTCTTCGTGATAATTACATACGAGAAGATCCGATCTCACCAAAGATTTCAGAGGGGATAGGTTAACTGATGCCCAAGGAGGAGGTGAGTAGAAATGTCAATTCGGGTTATCTTTGTGGTTTGCTTGAGGTTGATGTGTCCCATTGATAATTCTCGGAAGAATGATCTAAACTATGAGCAAAGTTGGTGAGATCGGATATAAGGCTAAAAATGAAGTCTCGATCATGCTTCAGATTATATCGAATAGTCCACATCAACTCTGTTGATGAGCTACACTGGTAATGCAACTCTGTTGGCACCAGTTTTGCATACTGGCAGTGTGAAGATATGCTGCATGTGTACTGTTTTCGTATCTTTAATTCTACACATAGGTGACATAGATGGGGCAGGCCTAGTTACAAACTCTAATGTCATAGAAGATGATGATTTTCAAGGCAAGCCAGCCAACAGTACATCAAAGGAATTGTCAGACGATGATGGTGACCTTGAAGAGACTACTGACCCTGCTAACGCCAATAAGATGAAAAGTGTTTAGAACTTGTCAGAGAGATGAAACTCACGGAGCATGCAAGTAAGACCGCGGGGGCAGAAGAATCCCTCGCAGCACACTTGGCAGTTGCTTGTTCTCAGCGGGATACCATTGCTACCATGGTTCCTGGGATAATGACACTATTTTACTACATACTACTACTATATTTTTACTAGATAACATCAATGGGATAGCATTAATGTCAAATAGAAATGCATAGTACAAATCTTATAAACTAATACCAATAACAATTGACAACAATGGTTAGCACAGCTTATAAGCTATCTTTCCTGTTCCTTGACTAATTAAAGAACTACCACTTTTAATCACACCATACGGATTAGTTCACACTTCACAACATTGTCACATCTGACATGCATCATGATAACTGAAAAAAGACTCCCTCTGTTCCAAATTATAGATTATAGATCACTTTAGCTTTGTCCTAATTCAAAATTCTCTAACTTCACCAGTTATAGAAAAATACATTGATGTATGCAAAGACAAAAATAAGAAAACTATCAAGAAATATTTCATGGTGGATTTAATGAAATGATGTTGGTGCATTTTCCTACAACGTCAAGTGACCTATAATTTGAAGGGAGTACAACTTTATAATAGCAATCATAATTCAATTGAAGAATAAGCCTTTACATTCAAGTCGACAAAATGTCCAACAACGACCAAAGATAATATCAAAGTAACACGATGACGCATTGCATAAAATCAGTAGTTGACCACTACAACTACTTGCCGGATCTGAACTACTTGCATAAACCGTAGTTGAACTTTAGAAATGAAACACAAGAATTAAGGGCTCTATTAATCAAATAACTCAAGACAATGTTATGACATTAGTTCATTACCTTGAATAATGTTGCTTATCGGCCTTTATCTCGAAAGCAAGATGATGATATGCCCTAAGCTTTGCTACAAGCTCGATTGCATCTTTTGCAAAGATTAACATATAGTACCAAGGGTGCAAGGTCAGGTCATTAATATGCTATGTTGATTGGTGAAAAAAGTAAAGTATTACTTAAATAGAACAGATACAAACCTTTGGTATGATTAACAAAGATTCAACAAATTCAAAGAATTGCCGCTTGTTCCCGAGAACCGAGGGTCATTGCAAGGTTCTCCAAGTAAATCGACAACGCAGCTTTCAACTCGCACCACCACCAAAGAACAACCTACATACCCAATACAAAACATGTTGGAGACACTAGCATGATCAATGATACTAACAATTAGAATTTGTCCACTCATAAATAAAATCAAATTGCATTTTGAATCGTAAGGTTCCTCCTCCATGCATGAAAAATCCTCAATGCACAAGCCACGTAAGAACAAAGTGAAAGTTGTCACTAAGCATTGATTTATTCAAATTTGTAGGTAACCAACATATGATGACATGAAAGAATAGAAGCACAAGGATTACCATATTTGATTCCGTGGTTCTCTTCACAATGCACGGGCATCATGCAAGGACCGGTCAATCTCATCAAGCATGAAGTCATTTGCACCTCTAAGTATTATAGAGACTGCACAATAGAAAATCATCAAGCACTATGCAATTACCTTCAAATTAAATTTGTTCCTCCTATAGCAAACTTGCTTAAAATTGGTATGGAAAAAGTACAAACCGCTATTGGTGTTCTTTGTGCCTTTCACCGAATAACAACATCATCATCGCAATTTTTTCCTCCACAACTTCATCAAGATGTCCAAGGAATGATGAATCAAATGTTTCTTCACCCTCCATGTCCGCAAATGTACTCACCGAAAGGTTCAATTGTTAAGCCACCAAAAATCCTAATAATGCACAGCCAAACATGTCACTCCACCGCTGGCCCCTCTCCACTCCACTGCCTCGCCACCGCCGACGCCGCCCCCTGACCTGGGGGTGACAGATCCGGCCACCAGAGCACCGGATCCGCCAGCCCAGGCCCTGGAGCATCCCAGGCCGGCGCCGTCATGCGAGGAGGAAAGGGGACGACAGAGGGGAAGAAGTGGAAGAGAAGCCCGCCGCCGTCACCACCACCCTGTGCCTGCCCAGGCCTCTAGCTGGCGCCATCGTAGTCACGGCCAGGCGGCCTCATCGAGCCCCATGTGGCTCGGGTGAGGCTACGCTCGCCGGCCCACCGGCCCGCGTCATCCCGTGCCGCCACTCCACCAGACGAGAGGAGGGTCCCGCCGCCACCATCCCAGTGGCCGCTCCCACGGCCAAGGCCAGCAATGAGAGAGGGGAGGGGGGGGGGGGGCTGCTAGGGTTGGTGGCCATTGGCTAGGGTTGGTGGCGCAGCGGGAGAGAGGAGGGAAGGGTAGAGAAGGGGAGGCGATGCAACAGGAGAGGGGTGGGAAGTGGAAAGGAAGTAAGGAATGAAGGGTGGGCCTCCTGTTTTAGTGGCTTACCCCCTTCGCCGACACTTAGACAGTGGTTTAGGTAGGCTACAATGACACTTTTTTTGTCTAAAAACTTTCGCTGACACTTTATGTGTTGGAAGGAGAAACGCCGACATATAAGTTGTAGCCTTACATTACTATTGCCGACAGTTTAAGTGACGCTAAAAAAGTAAAGAATTGCCAACACATTATGGGTTGCCAAAACCCTTGATTTACCAACACATAATTGTAGGGAAAGGTGGGTTGTGGTGTAGTGTACCCATTGGACACCCGCATATATTAATGGATTTACTAAATGGTATTCAATAGAAATTTGGGGATTTTTTTTAAAAAATTTTGCACCGTTAGATCCGCGCCAAGAATAGTGGCTTGGGCTCCTTCTCCCCAACTTCGACGAGCGCCTCCTCGTTCACTAGCGCCGATGACACCCTAACTTCGACAGAGGACATACAATTAGGGTTTTGCCGGGGCTAGGATAGGAGGGGCGTTGGGGGAAGGGAAGAAGAAAGTTTCTTTGGGGCTTAGAGGGATGGCCATGGGCTACAGAGGACCGACGGTGAGTGGTGGATATAGGGGGGGCGATGAGGTGCCGGAAGCATAGGGTTAGAAATGGACAATGAGCACTGGTGTCAACGGTGGGGGCAAAGAGGAGAAACCGGTTAGGAGATGGCGATCGATGGTGGCGGATCCAGCGACGGGGAGCCATTAGAGATGAGGAACATGGCGAGGCAGGGGTACCTCGTTGATTAGGAGAAAGAGGGGAAGGAGGCCAGCCCAGGGGGCCTCGCTGACTTTGTTCGTGCTTTCTGACTAGCTGGCAAGGATGAGGCAGGCTCGGGGGGCTCGTTTACTCATGTGCATACATACATGGGAGATCCAATTCTGATAGCTACATCTATCTGTGCTGTCCGGCTTGACCTAGATCCATGTTCTAAGTCTGGATGGCCTAGTCTATCCTGTGTTCTAGCTCTACAGGTAGATGACAAGTCTTTCCATATATGAGCTGGTAGGGTGACATACCAATGGACGTCTTGTATGCGGTCCTATATGCCCAAAGTGCATCAGGTAGCTTCTTCTTCCATGCCTTCCCCTTCTCATTTACGATCTTCTGCAGAATGTTATTGACTTGTTTGTTGGACTTTTCTGCTTGATCACTTGTTTGGGAATGGTATGGAGTTGCGATATTATGTTGTGCCCCAACCTCTTGCAAAAACTTCTAGAAGGTCTTATCGGTGAAATGAGACACTCAGTCACTTATTACCATATGAGGTGTTCCAAATTGAGGGAAGATGACCTTGTGGAACATCTTGCGTGTACGTGCTTGGCATCAGTGGCTTGGCATTGCATCGCTTCCACCATTTGGACACATAGTCTCGACACAACCACCAGGATATACTCATAATCATGGGATTTTAGAAAAGGTCCCATGTAGTCAATGCCCAATACATCAAAGAGTTACACTTAAAGGTTGTATGTTAGGGGCATTGCATCGCGAGCGGTGATACATCCGTGCTTCTAGCATTTTCCACATCTTTGAATGAATTCTTTTGTATATTCATACATGGTGGGCCAGAAGAATCCACTCTGCCAGATCTTTGCCTGTGTGCAGAATGCACCGTAATGGCCTCCATACGCTGCTACATAGCATTTCTCAATGATCTGGGTGCCTTTAGTTGTTGGTACACATCTCCTATAAGTAGGTTGTCTAGATAGACTCGGTAAGCCATAAAGAAGAGATGGCGTCCTGCACACAAAGTCGGCCAGGCCGACACGAAGTCAGCTAGGCTGACCATGCCCCTTGCTGCACAAGCCAGCTAGGCCAGCTCCCTCAGCCACCCCTGTTACTATGAAAGCCATCCTAGATGAGTTGGGGTTGGCTAGGCCAATTTCCTTAGGTTTAGTGGCCACCAATGCACATTTGGTATTTTATGTGTCTGCTGTTATTGATATTGTTCCTGTAGATGTTTACGAGCCTTTTAGAGATCAAGATGACTTCGCACCTTGGAGTGCTATTTTTTAGAAGCCAGAGGATTCTGTGAAGCACCTCAAGCCAGTGCATGTGAAGGGCCACATTCACGGCAGACTGGTCAACAACATATTCACTTTATAATGGAGCAATGGAAAATCTAATACCATATTCACTTTATAAGAAGCTAGGCAGATCTGATGAGGAGCTAATTAAGACTAAGAGGATGGTCAAAGGTATTGGAGGAGAAAAACATATTCCGAACAAGGGATTTGCTTTGATGGAGCTTTACCGTCGGGAGCAAAACATTGGACATTGCCTTCATCGATGTAGAGGTGCATGGAGCTACAATTGGATTCCTTGGCGCGATTGGATTCATGCCAATTAGTGTGTGCCTTCAGCTTGCACTAGTTCCTCATTGAGTGGGTGGATAATGAAGTCGAGATCGTCCATGCAGACTCATCGACCTATGGCATGGTTGATGCCCCTTCACTTGGGGGCATGATGGTATGATTTGCTTGTCAGGGAGAGACCTTGCTGGTTTTGAGTCACTAGAGGAGGTTTTGTACCCATTTCTCTAAAGTTGATCGATGATCGGCTCTATATCATCGTGTAGGGTAAAATCTATTTGGACAGGAGTTTGCGTCAGCTAACCATGTGGGCATGTTGATATTGGGATTGGCACTAGGCCATGGCCGATGTTTGCAAGTCAAAGCTCAAAAGCAAAAGAGGGTGTATGGTGTTGTGTTGACTCAAGAAGACGAAGGGAAAAGGTATGCTATCATCCATATTGGTTGATGTCTTCTTTATCCTAAGAAAAGGTATGCCTATGTTTAAAATTATGGTTATCACTGTATTATGCATGTGCTAAATTGAGACATTAATTGCTATCTAAGTACGTGCATGATGGCTTGCCACGCCGATGTTACTAAGCACATGTTGTCATCGCCCACGTACGGGCGCGGTCTGAAGGGGGCGGCGGCGGTGCTCGGTTAGTTGGTCTAAAGTGGGTGGTGACGTGGGGTGCACAGCGCGACGGTGGTGGAGTGGGCAACTTGCGTGGGTGACGGTATGATGTACGAGTGTGGGGTCAACCGGCATCCGTGCGAGACGCGTGCGGGTTGGGGACGTACAGAGGTAGCTGACGTCAGTGGCATGGACGAGGGGCGGCGTGGGCATCGGTCCACCAGGTGGAAGGATGGTGCGGGGAAGGGGACCGCCGCGCGCGCCGGCTTACGGCCGCTGCGCTGTGCGTGGCTGATAGGTGGCCCCGAATCGGCGCCGATCTGGGGCACGTGCGCGAGTGGATGGGCGCTAGCGAGAGTGCGAGGAAAGGTGGGAGGGAGGTAAAGTGGACTTACGACACAAGGGGGCCGAGGTGGACTATGCTGCAAAATGGAGGGGAAGAGAGGACATGTGACACTATATTGGTGTTGTGGTGTAGTGGAGGGGAAGAGAGGACAAAGAGGGAGGGAAGGAGTATGGTTGGGCCGAGGTGAAGAAGAGAGGGAAAGTGAAAGGAAGAAAAAATTAGCCTAGGGATGGATCTCATACTTTGGAAGGATTTTTCTTTTTTCTCTTGAAGGTTTTAACTATCCAAAATGATTTGAAATTCAAATATTAGCACAATTGATTTGTTGGCAGTGGTGTAAAAATAAAAATGAACTCGAGGAAGATCCGGCATGATGCAAGTTTTTACAAAAAAAATTTGTTCTCCAATTTATAGTCTTCGAATTTTACTTCAAAATTTTCAGGATGTTACAGTTTGATAATATATTTTGTATTCTTTTATGCATGAGTTGACGGCTAAAGTAGGTACTCAACAACTGTCAACAAGGGTTTAGAAAAAAACTACTTTTGGAGAGGGGATGTCCTACTTAATTGTATTCATGCCTGTATGCAGACCTTGTATTACTAAAACATCATAGAAAAACAGTTGTGATCTATATTTTAGGATGGAGGGTGTATATATATTTTACTGTATCCATCCCAAAATACTTATATTTATAGAATTTAAAATTTATCTAAAAATAGTTGTTACTATATTGTATTAATTATCTCATCAATCACTTCTCATTCAAATTTCTCCCTATTCTACTCTCACCCACCCTCCCACCCTCACCTATATGGAGTACATCATTTAATGAGGGACATCATTTTTATTCTCATTTTTTTGTTGACTTTGTTGGCCCTGAATAGTATTTAACGTCAAGCCGCTGAGTAATCGACAGCTGTTTGCAAGTTGACACCGCACAAAACCCAATCCATATTTCCCTATTTTGCCCACAAAGGATACACTAACTTAAATATCTCTATGGACCACGTGCTCCAGTAATTTCCAGAAAGTACAACAATTGTTCAATTTTGTTCTAGGGTCAAATAAAAAATATTCCCAGCGTAATAAACAGGTTTTTTAGCTTGAAGTCTTGTTCCACCAAAGTTATCTTGTGTTGTTCCTACTTTCCCAACTCACCTTCCTCGTTTTTCGCGTGCACGCTTCCCAAACTACTAAATGGTGCATTTTTCACAAAAGTTTTATATAGAAGAGTTGCTTTTAAAACCACAATAATCTATTTTTTTTAAATAGATTAATATGGTTAATTAATCATGCGCTACTGAGTCATTCCGTTTGCGTGCGTGAGAGATTAGCTCCCAACACCATCTAAAGAAACACAGCCTTGGTTGATTCAAAAAAATAAAAGAAACACAGCCTTGGCTCTATTAGATCTCTTTAATACTAGTATTATTTTAACTTTTTTTTCATTTTAGCCATTGAACTAAGAGCATCTCCAAGAATTTCCAAGAATTTCTTCTCAAAACCATAGAGTTTTCCAACTAGCCAAAAAGTATTAGGAAAAATAAAGAGGACCATCTCCAATAGTTCCAATAGTTCACTGCCAAAATATAGAAAATAATTTTACATTAGGAATCTTATACTATTTCTAAATTATCCTAACCACTTTTATATATTATTTATGTCTTGTATATTTGCATCAGGAATCATTTCTTACTCTTCATTCTTTCCCACACCCTCTCACCTTAGATTGGTAGACTGATACGCGCGTAGAAGATGTGCGGATATATCCATGAGTTCAGTGATTTTTTACGAGTGACAAAAGATTGGGAGCTATGATTAGAAACTATTAGAAATGGATTTTTTTTTCTATCCCTGCCAAAAATTCTAGATCAAGAGGCTTTATTGAGAACTCTTGGATATGCTTACCCTATCCTGCTCCCTGTTTTTTATATTAATGAAAGAGCATGGTAGTTTTTTATTCTTTTGCTTAACACTACTATAAAAAATGTTTGTAGCAACGGCTCATTTTTTTTGTAGGGGTGGCTGGGGATGGAGCCGTCCCTATAGTGGGCGTGCTCGGGACCCACGAGACCAGCCGCCCCTACAAATGGCACAGTAGGGACGGCTGGTGATACGAGCCGTCCCTACAAATGGGTCGATTTGTAGGGGCGGCTCACTCGCCAACCGCCTCCACTGTTGAGATTTGTAGGGGCGTCTCAATCACCAGCCGCCCCTACAAATGCTCAACGTATAAAAGGCTGCAGCCCCCTTCTTCCTCCTCAGGTCACCCACTCTTACCCAAGAAAAAAGGCTTGGGAGGCCTTGCACACCTCCTAAAAATTGTTCTACTAGGGAGGAGATTTTGGTCTCAAATCCTTTGGTGGAGAGGTTGTAGAAAGTAAGAAAATACTATTTCAAACTTTTTTTTAAAGTTTTAATAGTTGGTTAGTGAGTAACTAGAGTTTTGCTTTTCTCTCTCTTCTATGGTGCTTGAGCTACTTATGAAGCAAATTAGACCCAAGTTTTGAAGGTACTAGGGTAAATTAGGTAGGGAAATAAGATCATACTCTTATTTGGTCGATGTTTCTTGATTTTAGTGAACAATTAGATACTTTTATGGATGCTTCATGTGCATCTAGATCTAGATCTAGGGTTAGTTTCTTTTATTAATTTTATTTTTGTAAATTTATGTTTGATTAAATTGACTAGGGTTTGCATGAAAGATATTGGGTAAAATATTAATTGTTGCTAATTGTTGTTGCTGATGGTCGTTAACATGAGTCATAAACCGTCAACATTACCTGCGTATTTACTTAATTCCATCACCAAACATAGGTCTAGGGGTTTAAACTAATAAATTCCATAAGTTTTGGTGAATATGTGTTTGCAGGAGAATTTATTCAGAAAACCGTCAAGGTGGACCCAAATGTCAGACTTAATCATGATTAATCGCGGCATAGACAACTCCAGAAGGTTCTAGAGGATAGTAGAGGACACCACACCGAACAAGACTACGAGAGGCTTCTAGGGCGACCAGCCTGTGGGGCCACCTGTCAGCCTCGGCCTCGCTATGTCGGTTCTCCACGGCCTTAAAGATTGCATCTACATCGTTTATTCAAGTCGGTTTGATCCGAGGGTCCATAATTGACGCTACCCCCTATATATACAACCCTGTACCCCTCCCTAGAGACATCCTAAAACCCTAATTTATATCTCTCATTCAGATCAACACACACCAAGAGGATTAGGTCTAGAACTCTTCAATGTAGTAGATTAGTAGCTCGGGAATGAGGGTTGAGCTGGGCTCATGCTCAAGTTCTAGATCTAGTCTTGGAGGCTCGGCAAAGCCTTGTATCTTCACTTCTACATCTTATAAGACTTATTATGAATTTATTATATTCCTATCTATATGGCTATGCTTACTTTGAATATATATCTTGCTTAGTTAAGGCTAACATTACTTGTGTGTGCGGGTTCATAGAGCGCTTAGCTTGCTAATTTATCAGTTGGGCTAAGTAACCGAGCCTCATATAAGCATGGTGCTTATACGATGCTCTACCTTTGAGTACACCATGTTCCCTGGTTGTGTGGTAGCAGCGGGAGGTGATAGCCCTGTCTATCCTTTATAGTCCATACCGAATTGAGCAGGTTCTTAAATTGTAGGACTATAGTTGCGTCTGTAGAGTTATCCTTTTGTGGAGCTCTACTGTCTAAGCGGCGTTCAAGTGCACAAGAGTAGAGTTAGTCTTAGCTATAGTTGGATGTATATATACTTGGACCATGTAATAAGAATGTCACAGGAATCTACCTCACCCGTTGTTCTCCTGAGTTAAGTAGTTCGCATTATCTTAGTGATGTATCCCTGAGTGTCATTATACATAATTCCTATCATTACATTTACCCCTACTTTAGCTATCCTGGTTGTTGATTAGTAGATACTCCTTGGTTATTCAATAATCTTTATTCCATTGTTTCCCTATGGCAAAATATAAATAACGATACCTGGGATACTTCCGGTAAAATATTACAACGGTATTCTGTGTGCTTGTGAAACCCTTCATATTCTATTTGCATTAATAAGTACCAACAAGCATTTTTGGCGCCATTGCCGCGAAAACAATTGGTGTAAAGATTTAGATCATTAATATACCGCTAGCTTTAGTAGGATTACCCCTGTTCTATTGAATTATGGAATAAGACAGGACAACAAACGCCGTTTCGACCTTCCAGCAAGCTTCCACAAGAAGAGAAGAAACATTGAAGAACCCCACGGTGCCTGAACATTCAAGATCCATCAACATTGGAACTCTGCCATCTCACAGGTTTATATAGACATATATATATATATATATATATTCTCTAACCATGTGTAGATTGGCAAAAAAGGTCGATGTCACAAGAATTCGAATCACATCTCAAGTGACGAAAATAAACGCTGCACTACTGATAAATTCCATCATGTGAGTCATAGTAAGTATGATCAAGAAAGGTGAGATAGTCTTGCTCATGAACTTTAAACTCGATGAGTAGTTATCTTTTAAATTATTGCATTTCATTGCATGTTTTCTTTGAATAACCCATGCATACACCTTCGCTTAGTTTAAGTTTTCTCATTTCAAATCCACAGCATGTTTAGTTCCTTGCATACATCCATATTGCTTGCATCTTTATTAAAAAAATAATACATTACTCATCATGATCATGCTCTTTTTCATCTCTATTTGAATAAATCTTTATAGTGCTTTCATGCTCCTTTGTCTGCTATAGTATGCTTTGGTTTGGAAGTACTCGACATACTTCTATTGGCTTTTAAATTAAGCGTGGTGCTTAGGTGAAACGCCTTCCTTAATCAAAATTGGACATGGAGTCTAGTTTGGTTATTAAACTAAAAGTTGCTTGTGTAGACACTGGATATTTTGTTGGACTAACCCCTGCAGAAAACTCTCAAATTCAATCTAGGTAAGTCAAGAGATGAATTCACAAATCAAGGCATGTGATGAACTCTAATAACTTTGCGCAAAGAAGAGCCAGCTCATTCTTCATAGAAGGAAGAACTATGAGTATCAAGGTTTATTCGCTTATCTCTTGTTGCAAGTTATCTTTGCCTTGAACCATGTTAGAATGCAGCGAACACATGAAAATTGCTATAAGAACATGATAAACAGAATCTATGCTAAAGTAATCCTAAAACCATTCTTTCGTTAGCATAGAGGAAAAATTACAAAAGTTATGGACAACAACCCATGTTTCAAATTCATTGCATTCCCTCGGGTATGTGTCCACTAACATTTTTTAGGAAAAATCAATAAAAGCTATGTATGTTCATGGTTTGGTATAAACTTACAAACCCAAACCAAACCGCCACTTTAGTAATGGTACAAAAGGGAAGAAGATGAGTGCCATAAAAGCACTGACTCATAGAAAGTGGATGGACAAATCAATAGGACATGAGCAAAGTCAAAGACAACATAGCATTGAGCCTTTCCAAGACTCAAGCTAGGATAATAATGAGAAGTTAGATGCAACCACCTCGTATTAGCCAGAATATGCCTGCTTTCATCACCTTCGAAAAGACCAACTTGCACATCGATGGCAAGGACTAGGATGACAAATGCCACTACATCATGGCATGCATCCTCGTATCAACAAACATTAGTAATCAATGGAGGTCTGTCGATGGTGTCTCGTAAGACAACAACTATGGTCAAAAGACAACATCCCTAAGTCATTGAGATGAAGCTGGCATGCATGTACCAATGAGGTTCCTTCTTTGACCATAAAGACAACTGGTGAATCACTGACAAACAAAGAAGAACAACTCTCCGCCATGCCACTAGACAATCAAGGAGGAACTTGAGTTCGCATCTCCAATGAACACCAACTCGTCAACCAAGAATCAACATAAATCAAAGAAGGGTTGACAGGGGAAGATCATGCAACTGTCCAAATGCTGCAAAGAAAAGCTTAATACAAGAAAAGGTCCTACTCAATGGACTACGAGCTCTTGCCCATAGGTAAATTAGATAAGCCTCCTTCAAGTATATTTGTCACTAATCATTTCAATAAAAAGAAGAAAAACGTAAGGTATATCTAACCAAGTATTATGCAATATAGAATCACATTCATAGGAGAATTCTATCATCCAAACTTGATTCTGTATTTCGCAAAATTCAAGTATGGGGGATGAAGTTCTTCAAAACATTTCATGCCATGTTGCTAGGTTGTCTTGGTCATCCCTACCTTTATGATGTGCTCAACGTGTTAAATCTCTAACAAGTAAAAATTTAAATAATCATGCTCCTTTGGTTCACCATACATATTCTTGTTTCTACTTGAATAAATCTCATGAGCCTTTCAAGCTTCCTTGTTCTGTTATAAGTATGAATTAAAATACTATTCGAACATAATTATTGGATCAAAACATACTTGTATATAATTCGGTTGTATAGATAGGGAATGTTAGGAAATCATTTGTAGAAACAAACTAAGGTTTGAGGAATTCTTCAAAACAATTTGACACATCTTTGCCTTAACCTTGTTGGAAATTTGAAGTAGTGGTGAACAATAAAGGCATATTATTTAAAACATGGGATAAAGATTCTATGCTAATTAAAATGTTAAAACCAACTCTATTATAGCATAGAGGATGACCTTCAGCTCTATGACAACACTATCCTTGCTCTGAATCATTTGTATATTTTTTTGGGTATGTGTTGTCTACTAATCATTTACAGAGAAGAAACAATAAAAGGAGCAGAAGGTCCAAACAAAGTGCCGAGATCCACAAAATAAAGGACAAAAAGATGGCATAATAAAAGGATGAGAAAGAAATACAATATAGGAGACAAGATGTTAATGAACAGCTCAAGCAAGGAAAGCTTCAAGCATGAAGAAAAGACCACCACAGTCATCTACCTTCGTCAAATGGTGTCATCACGCTCCATTGATGAAGGTAACATCTAAGATAAGTGGTCATTATTTGAAGCTTCCCTTTGATCTTGGTATGCATAAAAATAAAGAAACAAACAGTTTGAGTTACAACTTTGTTTGATTCAACCTGATTAACTCAACATGTGTTGTTCTTTAAGCTTGTTCATAGCACCACTTTTGTGGTCTCATAGTCTTAACCAAATGAGCTAAAATATTGCATATCTTATCTTTGATACATTATTTAAAGATGGACAATCCTTTCATAGGTTAAGTAACTCCACTCTTTTTTATAAATGTATTTAAATATCATATTCATCCTCATTCTTCTAATCTTATCACCCATATTATAAGAATGAATGCACATAACATCAATCGTAACATGATTCAATGTGCCTAAGGCTAGAGAGAAAAATAAATAAAGATTTGAGCAAAGTGTGGGGGAATCGATCCCCCAAATTGCACAAGTAAAAGTTCTGAACCAGTAATAATAATGCACACAAGATGTCGCCAGTTTCTACTACTAATGGTTGACTTCGAAACGCTGAACGAGAAGGAACAAGTCAAGAAAGAATGAACCTATTAAACCTAAATCAAACTCAAAACCAAGATGGGTTTGACAAAATAAGGTGGCACCACCGGTGGAAGCGCCACTACTGGAGGCGCCACCTCAAAAATCCTCATCTTCAAGACCGAACTGAGGTACTCGATCAATGAACTTCCACAACTACCAAGGGCAAGATTATGAAGCAACCTCAAGTGGGCATCAGAGAGGGCACATGTCTTTCTCTGATCGAGGCTATTATGACTCTTAGGAGGCCTTCCACCTCTTCGACAACAGACTCGCAACTATTGAAGAGACAAATGTTGCTATACAAGGTACGTTACATAATCATACACAATGATAGGTAAGCATGTGACAGAAGATGGCCAGCCTCCAGCAACAATAGCAACAGTAAAAATTAAATTTGGGAGGCTCTGTCCCAGCATCTCCACATCTGGCCACCTCGTTGAGCAACCATGACAACAACTAGCTTGAGGAAGAAGGCATCCCCCATGTATCCAGATAAGTATTTCTTTTCCTTTTATTATTCTTAGTTTGCTTTTTATATATATTAAAAAAAGATAAATAACTAAAAACAAAATAAAAAGTTATTTTTATAAAAATATATAGTTATAATATGTGATCTAAAAATGAAAATAAAATAAAGAGAGTGTGTCTAGTTTGTGTTAATTTTTTTAAGAGATGAATAAAATAAAAAGGTCTCTGAAGATAATCTCTTAAAATAGAAATGATGATTAGTTGCTCTGTTGTAATTTCTTTCAAGTACCTAGTTTTCAGCCTTGAATTCTCCTGAGTTTGGGATAAAATTGCTTTGATATAAGGATTTACTCTGAACTTAAAACTCGTGGGTAGCATATGCTTGATCTAAGTCTATGTAATTGACGGATATGATATAAGAAGGTCCGAGCTGCTATTTATCTTATTCCAAGTAACACTAAAGTTCTAAAGATTTATCTTTTGAAAACACAAAAATATTACATGATGAGTTCCTATATGACAAAGTTTAAATTTCTACCAGAGCCATATTTGTTATTTAGGCTAGGAAAACTTCCACATATATGCTACTTGCTTTTGTATTAAGTTTTGTCAAGCTTTGTGACCCTTACGAGAGAGTTGTCATGCTCTTAAAGTCAAGATCACGTAGACATCATCCAAATATGCACTACTCCACCCTGGGAGTAGGTGCAAAAACATGCTTTCCATCTAGATCCATCAAAAAATATTTTACTCCTACACTGAGGGTGAACACAAAAGAAACATACTTGATAGAGTTTTCATCCATCAAATAAATGCTTCAAAATTCTTGTTGCTATATCTCAAAAGTTCTATTGTAAAAAAGAGGTATGAGCTATACAAAAGTTATTCATCAAAAAGAGAAAAAAAGAGAGTTGAGAAAAAAATGGACAAGCATCCGATATATTTTAAACAATGGATACTGAGATACCCGTCTGAAAAAAAAAAGAAAGATGAATAAGATAACCCCTATTCTCTAGCGGATGTTTTCAAGAATAACAAGTATTAGGCTGTATACAATAGGAGACTTATCAGTAGACCTAAACCTAAAATGAGTCTCCAACAGAATACTTATAGCTTTCAACAGAGTATCTATATGGAAGACCTATTTTGAAAGAAGAGGTATAACCTAAATATGAGTATCTCTCTTTTGGAGACCCATTTATAGAAAAAATTCTCTTGTAGATTTTGTTATTGGAGAAGATAAAAATATGTACTGAACTATTAACTATAGCGTTACCTAATTATAGAAGGGAGTCTTATAATTTGGTTAACGGTCGTGGGAGATGCTAGCGACCACATAAAAATTTGCGGTCGTCGGTCCTGGTTTCGAGAGATTTCACCGAAATACTCGTGGAACTGACGACCACACAACTGGCGGTCGCTATCTGTTTCCTGTTGTCGTGATTATCCCATATCTGTAGCCCTACACGTATATTTGCTCGTAGTGCGCCGCCAGTTTCAGGCCGCCCACCACGGCGGTTCCTGAAGGCGCCCATCTGCGGAGCCATGGCCTCATCCGTACGGCGTTGCGTCGTCGCCTCCGCGCTTGGGGGCCTGACCCCGGATCCTCGCCTCCTCGGTCGCTGCCGCCAGCCTTGCGCGTGGGCTCGCAGCCCCAGCCGTCTCCGCCATCGATCCGACCAGGGCGCGTCGAGTTTCCGTCCAGAACACCACCGTCGCTCCCCCAAGGTCCCATCTCTGTGATTAGAATATGCATCGACCCAGACTCCACCTGCGATGGAGATCAGAGCGCTGGCACAAGAAGAGGAGGAGATCCACTTCCACATGGAGATAAACAAAACGAGAACACCTGCTACCGCAGCGAGATCCCTTGAACCAGAATAGGTGATTAATTCATCCCCTTTTATTTTTCGTTTTTATTGGTACTGAAAATTCAGGGAAATATGCACTGTCTCTAGTATATGCTTCTGTAATTTGCTCCGCACCATATGTGTAATTGTGATTTTGTAAGATTATTATTAGTGCTTGGCTGCTTCAATATGATTCGATCTGAATAAATAGCCTTTTTCTGTAAGATCTTTCAATGACATGTCTTCAGAAAATAGATCTGCTTAAAGAATATTATTAAAATAATCTTGTACTTGATTGCTATTCAAAGCATAGAATGAATCCTTCTCATTATAGATCATTTTTGGTTTACAAGTCGTAAGGTAATATTCTGCTAAACCAGTTGATTCTACTGCTCTCGACAGATACATTGTTGGTCTAGTTGGCTGACCTGGCGCGTAGGCAAGTCCACATTTATTTGCCTTAATGCCAGCTTAATTGGTCCAAGCATAGTATACTTCTGAATATATACAAGAGTGATATACTTCTGAATATATACTTGTTTTTACATTGATTTGAAATTTTTATACTGTAGGAATCAGCGATGGCAATCAATATATAGAAGCCTAGTTTAGTAATCCTATGGAATCAATGCCAGCTTATTGAATTTACTTGTCTGAACCTTTGTGTTCTCATGTTTCAGCTTCTGAACCTTTGTGTTCTCATGTTTCAGCTTCCAGGCATTAACTTCATCGAATCTAAGGGGATACGTATCATAGAGATATTAGCCTGTCTAATGTTGCTTCAACTAGTAATTTTTCTTTTACCATGAAGTAAAGGTTAGTTTACAAAAAATATTGTTGCTTTAGATGATTATTTCCTTAAGTTTGTGCTGTCTTAATTTTACCAATGTGCTCTTCCATCTATTGAAAATTTAAATTAGCTAGTCTCTTTCATTTATCTCAAAACAGCTGTGTCCAATTGAAAATAGCAGAGTTCATGCTTCCTCATCCCTATACTAAAACTTTGAGGTAAAATAAGACAGGTTTGAGTTGTTATTGTGTATTGCCTAGATGTCAAACTTAGATCATCTCAGGCATAGTTCTCATTATTCAGTGCATATCGCAATTCAAGATGTTAACTCATGGGTTATAGATGAATGTCGCACATGTATGGTACTAAAGATATGTTTACCTTAGTTTTGGTGACATATGCAGGTGCTTTCTATCGAAGAGCAGTTGTGCTCAGTTTACTAGAAAGAGACTTATTACCTGTAATGGATATGGGTATAGATATATACAAGGTAACAAGTTGCATTTCTTTAGATCTTGCAATTTGACACAAGTTCATTTAAGTTGACTGGTTATTATTTCACACATGTATAGTGTTAGCATTGAAGTTGCTGCAGGCTTCTTGCTGAAAAGACGAAGCTGTCGGAGGATAATGTTGCAGAGTGCCTCCAATTGAAGATTAGTATTTTATATTAGGCCTTGTTTAGATTGCAAGTTTTTTCACTCTCTCTCCATCACATCAAATCTTTGGACACATGCATGGAGTATTAAATATAAATAAAAAAATAACTAATTACACAGTTTGATTGTAAATTACGAGACGAATCTTTTGAGCCTAGTTAGGCCATGATTGGACAATAATTGTCAAATACAAACGAAAGTGCTACGGTGTCAAATACTGATTCCTAACCCCAATCTAAATAAGATCTTAGTTTATAGTGGTACACGGGTGTTCACCGTCAGGATAGCTTATTCTTGCTTTTTTTTTTTGTAAAAGGAATGATCCTTAGGTTAGGCACTGTAAGTTTCATGGTTAGCTGTTTTTTATATTTTTCCAAAGATATATCTTTATGTATCAACAAATTGAATAAATAATAATTGCTTTCTATTGCAAGTTTATTAGTTGTATTTTCTCTACTGTGAAAAATGTCATTGTATATGGTGTCTAGTGGTGGCTGGACAGGCTGGTGTTATAAATAAGTAGCCAATGTGAAAAAATTATCAATGTAAATGTGCCCAAAAATATTATTCATTACAAAAAATGTGGTCGTTATTACTAAAACATGGTCGTTAGTGCCTCATGATAGATGGTGTAAAAATATTAACGATAAAAAATATGGTCGTTATTAGAAATGTGGTCGTTACATGTCGAGTATCAACGACCACATATTCTTCGGTCGTTGAAAAGTTAACGACGGGAAATATTATGTGGTCGTTAATTGTATTAACGACGGAGCTTTTAACGACCATGGATAGCCACACTTTTGTGGTCGTTAATAACTCTTAACGACCACATTTGGACTTTTAACGACCACATATCCCATCGTTAATAAGTTTTCAAAAAAGAGAGAGATATGTTCTCAAGGAGCAAAGTAGAATTACATCGGCCACCATATATATCCACGCATGCATATCTTGATTTGATTGTATGACTCAACTCTCTCTGGATACGTTGTTTGACTTTACAATATATGTATTACAAGTATGTTCTAACTTTCTTCCTATATATGAACTCCACATAAAGCCTTTGTGGGAGGAAGAGAAAAAGGCACAACAAGTTATGCCTTGGTGAGGATACACAAATACCACATATA
This sequence comes from Miscanthus lutarioriparius, assembly GCA_904845875.1. Classification (NCBI taxonomy): domain Eukaryota; kingdom Viridiplantae; phylum Streptophyta; class Magnoliopsida; order Poales; family Poaceae; genus Miscanthus; species Miscanthus lutarioriparius. The sequence goes on from CAJGYO010000010.1 coordinate 58,792,872, forward strand.
TTGAGAGACTTGAGAGTCTCGTATAATAGAATCTCTGAGTTTTATTTTGAAAACTTATAAAAACTCTGGAACAATGGTAGAACGAAAAACTTGAGACATAGTGCTTGACTTGATCGTTTTGTCTTTCAATTGCTCAAGACCCAAGTGAAGGCTAAGAAGCCCCGAGGTTGAAGGTAATATGGGTAAGTTTGAAAGTCATATCAGTTTATTTTAATCCGGAGGAGAATTCTTGATTGAACGCCTATGTACTTTTGAGGCGTGAAAGTATTGTAGCAATTCCTGATCCATTACTGAGTTAGGCTTTGCTCAAGGACTAGCAAAGGTTAAGTGTGGGGGAGCTTGTTGACAGTCATTAACATCAATCATAACTATCAACATAACCTGCATATTTACTTAATTCCATCACTAAACATAGGTTTAGGGGTTTAAACTAATAAATTCATAAAACCGTCAAGGTTGACCCAAACGTTAGACTTAATCGTGCTTAACCGCGGCGTAAATAACTCCAAAAGGTTTCAGAGGACACCACACCGAAGAAGACTGTGATAGGCTTCCAGGTGGGGCCGGCCTACAGGCCAGCCACCCTATGGGGCCACCTGTCAGCCTCCGCCTCGCTACGTCAGTTCACCACCGCCTTAAAGATTGCATCTACGCCGTTTATTCAAATCGGTTTGATCCGAGGGTCCAGAATTGACGCTACCCCCTATATATTCAGCCCTATACCCCTCTCCCTAGAGACACCCTAAAATCCTAATTCATCTCTCATTCTGATCAACACACACCAGGAAGATTAGGTCTAAAACTCTCCAATGTAGTAAATTAGTAGCTCGAGAGTGAGGGTCAAACTGGGCTCATGCTTAAGTTTCGGATCTAGTATTGGAGGCTCGACAAAACCTTATATCTTCATTTCTATATCTTGTAAGACTTATTATCAATTTATCATATTCCTATCTACATGGCTATGCTTACTTTAAATATATATCTTGATTAGTTAAGGTTAACATTACTTGTGTGTACGGGTTCATATAGTGCTTAGCTTGCTAGTTTACCCGGTTGGGCTAAGTAGGCGATCCTCATGTAAGCATGGTGCTTATACGATGCTCTGCCTGTGAGTACACCCTGTTCCCTAGTTGTGTGGTAGCAGCGGGAGGTGACAGCCCCATCTATCCTTTGTAGTCTATACCAAATTGAGTAGATTCTTAAATTGTAGGACCGTAGTCGCGTCAAGAAGTTATCCTTTTGCGGTGCTCTACTGTCTAAGTGGCGTCCCGAAGTGTACAAGAGTAGAGTTAGTCTTAGCTATAGTTGGCTGCATATATACTTTGACCATGTAATAAGAATGTCACAGGAATCTACCTCACCCGTTGTTCTCCTGAGCTAACTAGTTTGCATTATCTTAGTGATCTATCCCCAGAGTGTCATTATACATAATTCCTATCATTACATTTACCCCTACTGTAGCTATGCTGGTATGTTGATTAATACTCCATGGTTATTCAATAATTTTTATTCCATTGTTTACCTATGGCAAAATATAAATAACGATACATGTAATACTCCCGATAAAATGCTACAACGATATTCTATGCGCTTGCGGAACCCTTCATATTCATCTGTGTTAATAAATACCAATAGTTGTTTTTGAAATTGTTTATTGTAATCAACAAATATGTATTTTTAATTATTTATGTATAAATAAGCCATTAATTAATTATCCTCTACCATGGTGTGTTTGATATGCTTCATGTAATTATATTTGATTTATATTTATATATATCTGAAGTATATACAATTATTCTCAAATATTTATTAATTTGATTCCTTTATATATATATATCTAAATAAGTAGTCCTTTATTGTTTTTTCTTTGGTTGTTGTTGTAAAAGATGGAGTACATGAACTCTTAGATGTATGGTTCGTTAAGGTTCAAGGCAGATTTCTGTGAAGAGGTGGATAAATTTATTGAAGCCGCAGAGAAGCATGCAATGACGTTGACAGAGAATAAGGATACAATTATTTGTCCCTATAAAAATTGCAAGAATCGTATGGCATGGACAGATGTGACTATCATCAGATCACATTTGATTATGCGAGGATTTGTTGAGGACTACACAGTGTGGATTCATCATGGTGAAACGATTGTTGTTAACGACGAGGATGAGGAGGAAGATGACACCGAAACCCTAGAATCCCTGTCCCAATATTCAGCAGAGCTTGATGCACAAATGGATCCTGAGTTTGGCAATGAACAAGTGGTGATGCTGGTGGTTGGGATGGTAACGATGAAGGTGGTGCTAATAATGATGGTGAAGCACGTGTTGGGGATGAAGATGATTTTGATCATTTGGAGGAAATAATTTGGGCCATTGGACTAGAGATTTTACTAAAGAGCCCAAAAGGTATAGAAAATTTGGAAAGGGTGAAAAAAGCATCGAAGGAGACTATGTATGGTGTTGAAAAGGGTTGTCCAACACAATAGACATTGCTACGATTTGTGCTTGAGCTACTCATCCTGAAGGCTAAGTACGGCTGGTCAAACTGTAGTTTCAATGGTCTATTGCGTCTCCTGTCATGGTTACTGCCATAGCGAAACTCAGTTCCCGCCAACACATACCAAGCAAAGAAGGTTATAAGTCCACTGACAATGGGGTTGAAAAAATCCATTCATGCCCCAACCACTGTATCCTTTTTCGTGGCGACACATTCAAGTCACTAGATAAATGCCCCAGGTGTGGGGCAGTCGGTACAAGAACAACGACCTTTACGATGGGGATGAAGCCTCCACAGGGAACAAGAGGAAGAAGGGTGGGAAAAAGGTGGTACAAGATTCTCAACCCCTAGAGGACACTCTATTAGGCAACGATGCAAAGCAGAGAAGAATTTCTTCCTTGGTAATGTGGTACCTGCCAGTGGTCAACTGCTTGAAGCGTATGTTCCTAAACCCTAAGGAAGCCACACTCATGACATGGTGGGATGATGAGCGCAATGTGGTTGATGATGTGATTGCACACCCGGCCGATGGTACTCAGTGGCAACACTTCGATGACAAGCACAAAGAATTCAGCGTTGACCCAAGGAATGTACGGTTTGGCTTAAGCACCGATGGAATGAATCCCTTCAATGAGAGGACCAACGACCACAGCACATGGCCAGTGATCTTGACCATGTACAACATCCCAACGTGGCTATGTCAGAAGAGAAAGTACCTTCTCCTCACTATTCTCATTTCGAGTTCGAAACAAGCAGGCATTGATATAGATGTGTTCCTCGAGCCTTTGATGCAAGAAATGAAGAGGCTATGGAGGCATGGGGAGCCGATGTACGATGAGTTCCAAAAGGAGGACTTCATATGTAGAGTCATGATCTTTGTTACTACCAATGATTACCCCGTGTTGTTTGCTTTGTCTGGACAGATTAAAGGGAAGACATGATGCTTAGTCTGCTTGGATAGTACTACATGGGTGTACCTAGATACATCCAATAAGATAGTTTATCTAAGGTACCGACGCTTCTTAAAGACAAATCACAAAATACCACAGTAAGATATACTTTAGATATTATGACAAGGCAGAGAATGAACCCCCTCTGGAGAGACGTAAAAATGGGCAACACGTGTTTGAAATGGTGAAAAACATACGTGTGTCCTTAGAAAGAAGAATCCGGATGGGACGAAGAAAGATAGAAGCACACCTCCTGTCACCGGCGTACCTTTCAAGAAACAGTCGATCTTTTTGCAGTATCTGCCTTATTGGCCAGACTTGGAGGTCCCTCATGCCATTGATGCTATGCACGTGCAGAAGAATGCCTTTGAGAGTCTCATGGCTACCTTGATGGACACAGACAAGACAAAGGATGGTCTAAAATCATGAAAAGACATGGCGTAGCTAAATGTAAAGGAAAAGCTGCACCTGGTACCTAAGGGTAATGGAAAATACACTCTGTCCGCGACTAGCTTCAACCTGACCCCAGAAGAGAGGAGGGCGATATGCACTTTCCTTAGGGGGATCAAAGTTCTGACTGGGTTTTCATCGAACGTAAAGAGGCTAGTGTCGATGAAGGACCTGCCAATAAAAAACTTAAGGGCTCACGATTGTCATGTGATGCTGACAGTGTTCCTACCCATTGCAATCAGGGCTATAAAGCCAGAGTTCTTGAAAATGGCCATCACCCGCATGTGCTACTTCTTTACGAAGATCTCACAGAAGACGATTAGCAAGAAAGAGCTGAGTGACCTACATGATTTCATGGTGGAGACCCAAAACCAACTAGAGATGTGTTTAGCTCCTGTTTTTTTTGATATAATGCCACATCTCATGATTCATCAGATAGAGGCCCTGGGCCCTTGCTCTATGTTTGGAAAGCAGCAGCTGCTTTTTTGGCCACATTTTCCTCTCCTCTATGTCTGGGAAGCAACATTTGTATTTTTGGCCAACTCTCCTCTCCTCTCCTCTCTTTTTTGCCAATGATGAAATTATCCAACCCCAAAATTATCTAGAATATGAGCTGATGATCATAAACTTGTGAGGAACTTGGCATCATTACTAGCCGTCCTACTGTCTTTTTCTATATGCTCACTGTTTTTATATATGCTCACTGTGTTTATAATGCCTTTATGCTCCAAGTTCTTGATCAAATGATGATTAACATATTTCTGAGACCTCTACCTCTACTACTACTATTACTACTCATTTTGTGAGTTAGTTTGAACCTGATTGATGGCTATTTTCTTCACTTCCACTAGGAAATGGGCCCTTGCTATGTTGTTTTCAATGGGAAGAAACCTGGATTTGCATGTCTTGGCATGAGTGTAGTGAACAAGTGCTTGGGTTCAAAAATGCTATACACAAGAAGTACAACAACTATGACTATGCACTTGGAGATTTCAATGCCTATGTTGGAGCAACAACTCCCTCGCCTAAAGTGATACCTGCTGATTGTGGTGAAAGCATCCCCTGGTAAGATTGGTTCTTGGAAGAATGTGGTGATTATCAGTCTGTTGGTGACGGTGTTTGGACTTTGGGTGAGGCTTTTTATGAGTTGCCAATGCAACTGTAATACTTAGGCCTGTGATGACACAATTAGATGGTCGATATAGTTGGATAACACAATTGTATGATGATTTAATTATGGTGTCTGAGGCCTATTAGTTTGGATAACACTAATTGTATGTTGACAACTATATTTTCGTTGTAATGCAACTCCATCTATTAATACTACGGCTACTGCTGTCCTACTATTAATACTACTGCTGCTATCCTACTACTACTACTCTCCATTGGCAGGCAGTTGCTGCTTTGTAGACCCTCCTCTTTTAGTCCTACTATTTCTACTCTCGTGTCCTCTGCTTCTACTTCTCCTACTCCTCTCCTCTCCTGTCCTTCTCTACTATAACTGTTTTCTTTGACATAAATTTAGGAGAAGAGATAGCCGAACTCTCTTCGCTGGATCTGCCTAATAATTATGCGTTTGATCTAGGCTTCCAACCAACATTAGGGATGACACAACACCCATATCCAAGCATAGTAAGTAACATGTTTTAAAGACACCTCTATAGATATTTTGTTCTGATATATATAATTCTTAAATGTAGACAATTCATTTTATACCATGGTTTAGAGAGACACTCTCAAATTTCGGGATTGATTACATCAATGTTGGTACATTCCCTATAGATGGTGAACTCAAGCAACGTTGAATTGGCTTTTCTATTCTCGCTAGGGCGGGTAACCAACAAGGTCTGGTTTTATACATCGATAGGACGGGCAGCGGTCAACCTCACGACATTAGTGCCCAAAAATATGCTGTGCAAGAATGTTTAAGTGCGCTTCAAAATATTGGGTACAATATTCCTACATACTCCACCATGAGGATTGGAGCTTTGAATGTGGGCCTCCACCATGATATTGGGCGCTATTGTGCATAGCTTGCTGAGAACAACATAAATGATATTGTCAGTCTCATAACTTATATTCAGATTAATTGTTATGTCTATATATATGCATGGTTCTGATAACCATATTTTTCTCAACACTTGCAGATTAAGGAGAATTACGTAACATAGGCAAGTTGTAGCTTTGAAGCAATTATAAACTAGGCCATGTATCAATTGGGTCGTTATAAATGGGAATATGGTGGCCCTGTTCTCATTTTAGAGGGAATCTAGGAAAAAATTCTTGTGACTAAGAGGAAAGGTTCTTGACCAATGCTGATCGTCGTCACTAGACCTTGTGAACGATCTTATGAAGCAAGGGAGAGTACACTAGTAAATACAATGCGCTACATCAGTGAGATTTTGTCATATGAAATAAAAAATATGCACTTCTCCGAGTACGTGGTACAACATTGGGAAGTTCTACAAATTTAAATTACTGTTGGTTATAATAATGAAGTAATCTAAATTATTATGGTTTGTAATGAACAAATTTAAATTATTATGTGTTTGTAATGAATGGATTTGTAATGAAGTTATCTAAATTATTACGGGTTTGTAATGTATATATCTTCTTGTGAATTTGCCGTTGATATAATGTCCTTATGAATTATATATTATATGTGTATATGTATATACGTTCGGGTCATATTTACATTTTCAAATTTTAATTTTTTTTGCGAGAAAAACATATTATAGGGGCAGTTCTAGATTGAACCACCCCTACAAATGAGAATTATAGGGGTGACTGGTGTTACAGCCGCTCCTACAAATTATTTTTGCAGAGGCGGCTTATGTTACTGGCCGTCCCTACAAATACAGTTATAGGTCCGGCGGGTAACACCAGCCGTCTTTACAAATCAATTTGTAGGAACGCCTTGAGAACCGCCCCTACAAACCTTTGACTTATAGAGACGGTGTGATAGGGATGGCCGACAAAACCGCCTCTACGAACCGTCGCCAGCCGCCCCATAAATACTTAGTGTAGTAGTGTAATTTACTTTTAACTAGAAAAACAATAGGGTTTTAAAAAATCATGGAGTATTAGTTAAAGAAATTAGTTATAGAAATTGGAGGAATAGATGATGTAGATGTCGTGGGACATGTGATCGGACTAACTTAATCTCTTCTCATATCGCAAAGTCAGCGGCTCTCGGGGAATGGGATCATTGCCAACAATATTATACAGTAAGTAGAAAAAGAAGGGAGTACGAAAATAATAAATAAACCATATGACCAAATGATCGTAGCTGCCATTAGCATTATAAGTGTGACATGTCTATGTGGTGAGACATGTGATCGTACGGCGTACCAACTTACTTTTTATATCACAAAGTTAGCGGCTCTCTGCGAATGGGATCAATTTTTTTTAAAAGAAAGGACTATGAGAGTAAACCGTATAGGACCAATTAGCTGAAATTAGTATGATAAGTGTGTTCTTGGAGTAGCGTGCTAAGCTAATTAACTACTCCCCCCGTTTAGTGTCATTTTTTCTTGGTGCACAGACCAAGGAGGTTGTTAGCCTGGAGTTAATCGTTCTCGTTTTCACCTCGGCTTGGTTAACGCCGTGTCGATTCTCTCTCCACCTAGCTCGCTTCTGGTGCTCGTTATGATCCTTTCACAGCCCTTCCTAGTTAGGCCGGTCTCAATAAAGATTTTATTGAAATTTTATGGACATTAAATATACTGATGTGACACTGTATTGATGAAAATAGATAATAAAAGTTTTATGGTATTTGAGAGAGTTTCATGGTGATGAAACTCTTCTGCTAGTTTCCAAAATATAGATGCGTTGGAAACTGGGTCATAAAACCCCGACTGAGACTAGTCTTACATGCCTATTAATGTTGATGACAATGGAGGCATATATGTAGACTCTTAGAGCAACTCCAACAGCTTGGCTAAAATTAGTACCCAAATTCCATTGTTTAGCCATTTTATAAAATAAAAAATCCCTCAAAAAAAAAGAGGTCCACAACGATCTTGCTATTTTACAGAGTCAAATAGCGAGTGTCCGTGATTAGCTATATACGGCCACCGAAAATTAAGTGATAGTTTATTATTTACAAAGTCAGATAACATATTTGTTGGAGCCTATTTTTTGCTTTACAAATTCTAAAATAGCCTCCACAACAAGAATAATGAAGCTCTTAGAGTTGCTCTTCGTGGCTTTAGTCTTCTTACGAAACGCAGTGATAGTAATACGACATCCTTTTTGGACTTTTTGCAAAAACCAAATACATAAATCAGCTAGGTCAGTTGAACGGTGATAAAACCACCGGGTCATTGAACGGCTCAGCCACGGCGAACACCAGCTCTACGTTGCAGGGAAGGGTAAGCTTGTGGTTGAAAAATAAATATAGGGGGTTTCTATAAATATAAACATAAAATGAAGGGATAAGAACCTCTGGTGAATCACTTAAAAAGTTTAGTGACTTAAAAATACAGTTTCAAAGTTTAGGAGGCTAAATGACACCCCATGACAAGTTCAAAGACCTCTCATACATACATTTAACTCTTCTTTCTTTACGGGAAAATCTGGTCTTCGACAAACTTCCCTTGGCGCACACACACGAATCGGTGTCGCGAGGTCAACACCTTGTCGTCCAGGAGTGTCCTCAATCTATACTCCTTGAATCAACTCTAGCGCTCAAAGATCGAGACTTATGCACACACTAGGTCTTAAAATCCAAGTCCACACACACAAGGTCCAAATCACGATGGAGAATGGATTGGAGAGAGGAGGAAGGGAAGTCAAGATCCAAAGAACTCTAACGCAAAGTTCCAAGCCAAAGTTCATACTATGTTACTACCTCCGTAGGGCAACTCTAAAAACACAAAACCAAAGAGCTGGTTAATTACTACTCATTTCTTGGAGACTCCCATCGATTTCGCCTCCAAATTATTGCAGCCAACGCTTTTTGTGCCTGGCCGACGGCCCAGGCACGACCTGTCAGGCCACTTTTTGTGCCGGGCCAGCCCAGAAAGCACAACCTTTTTAGCAAGCCAGGTGGCCCCGAGGCCCACGTCGATGCCACCAAGCGTCGCGCCGTTGTGTCACGAAGGAGGAGGGAGGGAGCTCGAGGCCGCCGTGTCGCGAAGGAGGAGGGAAGGCGCTCAAGAGCGGATCCCACTGCCGGGCGGGATCTAATCGAGCCACCGAGGCTACGGGGTCGAGCGGACAAGGCATAGTCGGTGGCAGGGCTGTGGCTGCCGGTGCTCAAGACCGGCCATCCCCGCGCTTGAAGTCGGCATAGTTGGCGGTGGGGCACTTGAGGCTGGTGCTCGAGGTTGGCACAGTCGGTAGGGGGCCGCGTGGAGTAGTAGGGCAGCCGACGGCACGTGCGGTGCGGCTGCGTAGGGTGGCGAGGTCGAGGAGGAGGTGGTAGTGAGCGGTGGTGGTTGGGGATGCAACCGTGTGAAGGCGAGTTCGCGACTTGACTCATGACCGCGAGAAGCCGAGGGGAGGAGTGCCGCGCGGGGGAAGGGAAATGTAGTTAGGGTTAGGGTGGAAGTGGCCACGGTGCTGTGGACTCTTAGCAGGCCTTGAAGGTCACCGGGTCACCACCAGGCCTACCTGTTTACACCAAAATTTGGGAAAGAAGAACGCAGGAACTCGAAGCTTATAAGATTATATCATCAAGGGATCAATCAGATGTTAATCGATATCAACTGATTTTGATGCAGTGTCGGAATTGGCTATTTTTATAGATGACGTCAGTCAGACAACATCAACGGACTACGTATAGATGGCGTCGGGGGAGGGGGGGGGGGAACATGTCGACTTCTACAAAATGGAAAAGATTAGGGTCCAAGTTGTCTTAAGTTAGGAATATTTTCTTTTACTCCAAGAATTGTAATGAGTCATATTTGAGTAGGATTTATGTTTAGATTCCGGGTATAAATATTGGACCCCGCTATTGTAAAAAACAACCAATCAATCAATACCAATTACTTTTTTGGCTTCACGCCAACCCTTAGGAGTAGTACTGAAGATCTCAACGAGTTCTTCAACAAGCAGGGCTGCATCGATCCGATCGACCTCCGGTTTGTCTCTGAGTACCATCATGGCTTATACTTTTATTTGTGAGTCTGCATCGGTCCAGCCGACCTCTTATGAGATTTAGTATAAGTTAGTTATCGATCTATATCATTATTTATAAGGCTACATCAGCTGATTGATCTCTTACGAATCATAATATAGATCAAAGTTATCGATCTTGTGTTGAACAACTTGTTGTTTAATACAATATCACCAGTTATCGAATCGGCTAAGATTAGTAAGATTTTCCTTGCTGTTTTTAGTTGATTCACCAGTTATCGATCTTGTTATAATTAATGTTCTATTAATCCTAATAAATCATCTGATTAAAATAGAGATATATCGGCATCATATCATCATAATTGGTCGTCTTTTAGTCTGGTCACACTATGCATCTCATAATTGATGGTTTAATTCTGCTAGATCGGCCGTTTTATCTCTATTCCAATCAAGCATAGTATGCATTCAAAGACATATTTCGATCCTGGATAAACTCACTAGTTAATGAGATCTAATTTTATGACACTACCATAGCTGTATCGATTTGATCGAACCTCACTGGTAAGACTTTAGATTAGAGATTATCGATCAGTGGTTTTGTTCATGATCGAGATATGTACTTTGTTTGTTTACTATGCATGCATCGGTTATTTTAGCCGATTCGCCTGTGCGTTCACAGATATGGCGCGCTTTCATGAACCTATTGACATATAATCGGTTTTATAGATTTTCTGGTTTTAGATTATTGTCATCATCATAGCTGCATCGATCTGGTCAAACCTCACTATTGATGGTAATAAATTAGAACTAGACAGTTCATAGATCTGTTTATATTAAACAACCGATTGTTTGCGTGGTATATCCCTTTTTATCGAATTCATTGGCTTTGCACCACGATTGATTAAATCTAATTTAGCCAATGATGTATCTTTGATGCGTACATATTAATAGCTCAAGGGAAGGGATCATTAAAACTATGTGCATTGTATTCGTTATTATAAATCAATCATGACCTACGAGCATCACAGTCCTTAACAGTCGATTTCTTCTCGTATCGGCTATTTAGTCGATTTTCCCATTTGGCTACTTCCGAAGCAGCACACTTGGAACTGTCTGGGCAAAATCGGCATGTTCCATCCTAAATTACTAATAATCTTTCTCTCCTTGTCAATTGTAGATCAAATTGACTAGCACACCTTCAGGCTAAATTACTAATAATCTTTCTCTCCTTGTCAATTGTAGATCAAATTGACTAGCACACCTTCGGGATTTATAGGATCGACTGATCCTGTGTTATAGCCAAGAAAATCTCCGGATCGTTCTGGCTTGCTGTGTGTCCTCGACACGTTCCCATGTTTTCACGCCGACACGTGTTCTGGCACACCCGGTGGGACCCCACAATCATCATGACAGCTCACAACAATAGGGACATTCTTATGGTGCCTTATGAAGACTTACCTGATGAGGATAAGGATGTCATTAGTAAAGCTATAGAGGAATTTTAGAACAAGTGTCTATTGTCCTACACCAAGACACATGACAATAAAGTTATTCAGAAATATCCACTATAAAGAGTTTTGATGCATGGGTAGTTAGATACAGATGAAGCTAATGATAGGCATTTCTTTGTAGATGTTATCAACAAATCTGTTCATGATGCCATATTGAATCATAATAGAACTTTCTTGAACACATTCCATAATACCATGAATGAGGTGTTTCATGGATATCTAATTGAAAAGGTTAGACCGGCTTATTGCAATATTCCACATCCATCGACTCAGGGGACTAATTAAGCTGGTACTAGCCATCAAGAAGCAGCACTAGCTAGCAATAATGATGCACAGGTAGTTCAGAGCTCATCTAAGCAAGTTCAGGGTACTACTACTAATCAAATAAAGAATAATCCTAGATCATCAGTGCAGTATGTGCAACAGCCGACGGGGCAAGTTCAGAATCAAATGGTTAATTTTGGCATATCAGGACAAATACTACTGTTGGCTCAAAAAATAGCGCCATTAGTTCAAAGGATTTGTAGAGATACAGATCCCAACATTTACAACCAGAGACTTTAATCAGCAAATCAGCAAAGGACCCAACAGATGGAGATTCCATAAGGATATTATTATGGCATAGATTATAATACCCTTCATATGATTCCAAATCCAGGGTATCAAGGTACCCAAAATTTTAATCCACAGATGGGTCAGTAATTGCAAAGAAATCCAGATTCAAATGCTAATGAGTTGTTGCCTAGAGTAACCGAAATGATGAAGAATCAATTCGGTTTAAAACCAAAAGGACAAACCTTTTCGAACAAACGTCTATATCTAGAGTGGTATGATTTGGTGGCTCTTCCTATAAATTATAGGCTCTCGAAATTTGCTAAGTTCACTGGTCAAGATAGCACAAGTATAATAAAATATGTCAGTCAGTATCTTACACAGTTGGGCAAAACATCCATTGAAGAAGCTCATCGAGTTCGTTTCTTCTCCTTGTCCCTATTAGGACCAGCTTTCACCTGGTTTTCATCGTTACTAGTTAAGTCTATTGCCAATTGGACTGACCTGGAGAAGAAATTTTATACATATTTCTATACTAGGATAGGAGAAAAGAAGATCACAGATTTGATGACCATAAGGCAAATAATGAATTGGATGCTGAGTTTCTTCAGAGGTTCTGAGAAACAAGAAATTTGTGCTTTCTATTGAATCTGACTAATGCTCAACTAGCTGCTTTGGCTGTCCAAGGAATGTTGCCAACGTAGAGAGAGAATCTGCTTGGGCAAGAATTTGACAATTTAGGTCAGTTGGCTCAACGAGTGGCCGCACTTAATATCCAATTCCAGAATATGCGTAGAGATATCCGATTCTAGAAAAAATGCCACAATTGCTGAAGCTTATAATCCATATTCAGTTAATGATGATGAGGATGATGAAGAAGAGGAGATTGCTGTGGCTGAATGGAATTGGGGTAAGAAGACAGTGATGGTGCCAAATCCTTGGGGAAAAGAAGTTGAAGAGAGCTACGATTTTGACGTCACAAAATCAGACAAGCTCTTTGATTTCTTGCTTGAAAGGAGACAGATCAAATTGCCCGCCAATCATGTTATGTTACCTCCTAATTAGTTGAAGAATAAGAAGTTCTGCAAATTTCATAACGCTACTTCTCATTCTACTAATGAGTGTAGAATTTTTCGGCAACATATATAGAGGGCTATTCAGCAAGGGAAGCTTAAATTTGATACACCTCGGAAGATGAAAGTTGATGATAATCCTTTCCCAAGAGATCAGAATATGGTTGGTGCTAAGTTGCTCAAAGGGAAGACTAAAGTCCTAACATCAACTAGGGCAAAAGAAACTAGAACAGTCGATCCAGAGATGTAAATATTGACTGATGAATATAGACAAATTAAAAGGCATCGTGACCAACAGAAGAGCTGATATGAGCATGGAGAGATGTCAAGAAATGGGGTGATAAGGCCTCATGTTACATCTCAAATTTTGTTGAATAAATGGCAATGGCAGAAGAAAAATGATTTACAGCGTTGGTTGGAAGAGAATGAATACCAGCGTCAACAAGAAGAGGAGAGGTATGAAAGAAAGTAAGCTGAATCACATTGAAATTGTCCTTTCTTCAGACATTGTTGGAATGAAGGTTTAAAATTACCTACTAGAAATAATTGCCCAGAGTGTAGTGAACAATATTGGGAGTTTAGGTAATCTCAAGACAACCGCCGATCTATCCATGCTCGAAATGAGTATCATCATAATAATATGGATCGACACTTAAAAATAGAAGTATTTATGATCGGCTTGGGAAAACGAGTTGTTGATCAAAACTGGGTTGATTATGAAGAAGAAGGTGATGAGGAAGAGTATGTTTGACAGAAAGGGCAATGATGTCCAGGAGGTTTGATAAGAAGTCAGAAAAGAAGGGTACAACGCTTAAGGAATAGAGAGCTAGAATAGGCTCAGAAATCTGGTAAACCTCAAGTGTGGCGTGCTAAACAAATAGCCAATAGGGGTTAATCATCGGGTAATATTCAAATGGTTTTTCTTTTGCCATCAGAATTTAGAGCTCCAGCAGATCAAGAAGTCTATTCTGATTTTGATGAATCAAGTATGAGGAGATAGTTGCCAAGTTGACAGTGATACAACAAGCTATATTTGATAAGCCAGTCAAGCATCGGCAGTTAAAGGCTTTATATATAAAATATTTTATTGATGGGAAGCCGATAAACAAAATGTTGGTGGATGGAAGTGCTTCTGTTAATCTTATGCCTTATACTACTTTTCGCAAGCTTGGCAAGAGACCGGGAGATTTAATTGAGATTGACATGATGCTTAAGGATTTTGGGGTAATGCATCCAAGACTAGGGGGCAATAAATGTTGAATTAACAATTGGAAGTAAGACTTTTCTCACTACATTCTTTGTCATTGATGGAAAGGGTTTATACAGTTTACTCCTTGGTCGTGATTGGATTCATGCAAATTGTTGTGTACCATCGACTATGCATCAATGCTTGATTTAGTGGCATGGAGATAACGTTGAGCTGGTTCATGCTGATGATTCTGTGAGTATAGCAACAACTGATCCAATGTATTAGGAACTAGAAGATTTCGAGTGTTTTTCTGGCAAGCTATGGGAAGGAGGCTTCATTAAGATCAATGATGAAAGCCAACAGCCGATCCAAGCAGTCGACTCTAAGAGTTTGTTTTAATGGATAATCCAATAGATGGTACACATGGTAAAATATGACATGGCTTTATGTCGGCCGATGAATTAGAGGAGATATATATTGGTTCTAGAGATAGGCCTAGGCCGACGTATGTAAGTGCTAACTTGGATCCTGAGAATTGATAGATTTATTAAAGGAATTTAAAGATTGTTTTGCTTGGAAATATTATGAGATGCCTGGTCTAGATCGATCAATTGTTGAACATCGGTTGCCAATCAAACCTGGATATCGGCCGTTTAAACAAGCTCCGAGGAGATTTCACTCAAATGTTCTTGATGATATCAAAAAGGAGACTAAAAGATTACTAGAAGCAAAATTTATCCGACCGTGCCGTTATGCAGAATGGATATCAAGTATTGTCCCTATGTATAAGAAAAATGGGAAGTTAATAGTTTGCATCGATTTCAGAGATCTGAACAGGGCTACACCCATGGATGGTTATCCGATGCCAATAGCCGATATGTTGGTAGATGCAGCAGCCGGGCACAAGGTTATTAGTTTTATGGACAACAATATAAGATATAATCAAATTTTTATGGCTGAGGAAGACATAGCAAAAACAACTTTTAGGTGCCCTGGCGCAATCGGTTTATTTTAATGGGTTGTGATGACCTTTGGTTTGAAGAATGCTGGTACAACTTATTAGAGGGCAATGAATTATATTTTTCATAAGTACATCGGTAGGATTGTTGAAATCTACAATGATGATGTGATGGTAAAATCTAAGGGATATAAGGAACATCTAGCTGATTTGTGGGAGACTTTGGAGTGCATAAGAAAACATGGTTTAAAGATGAATCCTAATAAGTGTGCCTTTGGAGTATCAACTGGACAATTTTTGGGTTTTATGGTCCACAAGAGAGGAATCAATATTGGTCAAAAAAGTATGAAAGCAATTGATGAGGCAGTACCCCCGACTACTAAAATAGAGTTACAATGTTTGCTTGGTAAGATTAATTTTATCAGAAGATTTATTTCAAATTTGTCAGAAAGGGTTATGCCATTCTCTCCTTTGTTGAAGTTGAAAAATGATCAAGAATTTAAATGGGGGTGACGTACAACAAAAGGCGTTTGAGGAAATAAAAGAATATATGAAATGTCCACCTACGCTGGTCTCTCCTCAACAAGGTAAGCCTTTGAAGTTGTATGCGTGGACCGATAGCAAACAATTGGATCGGCCTTAATACAAGAGTTTGAAGGAAAAGAACGAATTGTTTTCTATCTAAGTAGAAGGCTTTTGGATCCAGAAACAAGATATTCTCCTATTGAAAAGTTATGCTTATGCTTATATTTCTCTTGCACTAAGTTGCGACATTATTTGTTATTGGCTGAGTGTATAGTTGTCTCTAAGGCTGATGTGATCAAGCACATGCTATCAATGCCGATATTAAATGGGAGAATGGGGAAGTGGATTCTTGTATTGTCAGAATTTGATTTGAGGTATGAATCGGCTAAAGCAGTCAAGGGGTAGGTAATAGCCGATTTTGTTACTTAGCATCATAAGCCTAGTATTGGCTATGTAGAATTGATACCTTAGACATTGTTCTTTGATGGATCATTGTGAAAGCAAGGTGGTGGCATTGGTATTGTTATTGTTTCACCTCGGGGGGCAAGTTTTGAGTTTGCTTTTTCCAACTAAACCAATGACTACCAACAATCAAGCAGAATATAAAGCTATTCTTAAGGGACTTCAACTTCTTCATGAAGTAAAGGCCGAGTCAATTGAAGTATTTGGAGATTCACAGTTAATTATTAATTAGTTGATCGGCCTATATGAATATAAAGATGATATCTTGAGGGGATACTATGATGAATGCCAAAGGTTACTCATGAAGTTTCCTCATATTTCCCTTCAGCATATTCCAAAAGCACAGAATCAAGAGGCTAATCGGTTAGCTCAGAGTGCGTCAGGTTATCGAGTGTTTCAAGAGATCTTAAGCAGTGAAACCTTGACTAATGACTGGAGAGTTGAAATAGCCGATTACCTTAAGAATCCGTCACAGAAGGTTACCAGGAAACTAAGGTATAAATCGACTAAGTAAGTTTTGCTAAATGATCAGCTATATTACAAGACAGTCGATGGGGTGTTGCTTAAATGCTTAAATCAAGAAGAAGCTAAAGTGTTGATGGGTGAAGTACATGAAGGGATATGTGGAGCTCATCAATCGGCTTATAAGATGAAATGAATTATTCGCAGGGCTGGATATTTCTGGCCAACAATGCTAGAAGATTGTTTTGAATATTATAAGGGGTGTCAGGATTGTCAACGTTTTGGTAATATTCAGAAATCACCTGCATCGGATATGAATCCAATAATCAAACCATAGCCATTTTGAGGTTGGGGAATTGATTTAGTTGGCTAGATTTTTCCACCTTCAAGTAAAGGACATAAGTTTATATTGGTAGCAACAGATTATTTTACCAAGTCGATTGAGGCAATTCCTTTGAAGACGGTAACCTCAAAGAATATGGTTGATTTTGTCAAGGAACATATTGTGTATCGTTTTGGAATTTCTCAAACTATTACTACTGATCAGGGGACAATGTTCACATCAGAAGAGTTCAGAGATTTTGCTGCCAATATGGGAATTAAGTTATTAAATTCTTCTCCTTACTATGCTCAGGCTAATGGCCAGGCAGAGGCGTCCAATCAAATTATGATTAAGTTGATCAAGAAAAAGATCGAAGAGTAGCCAATGAAGTGGTATTTAACGCTTAATGAGGCATTATGGGCATATAGGATGGCTTGTCATGGATCGATTAAAGCATCACGTTATGAACTTGTGTATGGTCATAATGCAGTCCTTCCTTGGGAGATTCAAATTGGATCGAGGCATGTCACGTTGCAAAATGATTTATCAGCCGAAGTTTACAAGAATCTTATGATAGATGACTTAGAAGACTTAAGTTGCCATCGGCTGCGTGCTCTTGAGAATATTGAAGCCAATAAGCTAAGGATTGAGAAGTATTACAATAAGAAGGTCAAGAGCAAACAATTTTCTAAGGGAGACTTGGTCTGGAAGGTGAAATTGCCGATCAGGTCAAGAGATGGCAAATTCGGCAAATGGTCACCTAACTAGGAAGGTCCTTATCGGATTAAACATTGTGCGTCTGGTAATGCTTATATTTTGGAAACACTAGGAGGAAAAGAGGGGTTTGACAGAGCGATCAATGGATAGTATCTAAAGAAATATTATCCTAGCATTTGGACTAATACTTGACAGCCGATTTGTTCAGTCATTGGCTCTAATAGCCGATAACGGAAGGGTATCGCCTCTAGTTCAAAAAATAGACCTGAAGGGGTAAAAGACGATACGATATGTATCGCCTATAGAGCCAAAACAAACACAGAGACAATCATGATGTATACAAAGATATTGCATAAAATTCACTAAGACGCGATCATAGAAAAACATGGATTTCATTCATTAGTCAGTTTGTCCTAGGTACAAGCTAATCGAACACCCTATTTATGACATCCTGAGCTGAGGTGATGTCCACAATGGCCGTTGTGGCATCTTCAAAGTCCTCGATCAGGTCCTCATGCATATCGGGGTCGTCGGCCATCGAGAAGCCCGGCTCCATGATGCGGAGATCATGCCCAGTCTGGACCTGTGCCGCGGTCAGAGCCACCACCGCGCCCCGGTGAACACCGTGGAGGGTGATCTCCTAGATGCACGCTGGGGTGTCGTGCAGGCGGTTTTGAGGAGAGGGCCCCAGGCGTTGACGGCCACCATAGCCACGTTCGCCGCTAGTTAGAGGTTCTCCAACTACACCATCAGGGCTGGCAATCACAGAAACAAATTGGCTATCAAGACAAAGATAGTGGAAATTGAAATGAAGGTTTTCTTGGAGTTCATCTTACCCGACACCATGGCATCAGACTCGGCTAGCCACGCCTGAGCAGCGCTGGCCTCTTCCTCAACGGTGAGGAGGGCGGCTTGAGAGGCCCCGAGGCAGATCTAAAGCTGACCGTTCTCCCGAGTTGCCTTAGAATAACTGTCCTGGGCCGCCCTCCACTCTCGGAGGAAACGCAGGGCGTCATCGCCGTTGTAGGAGTCGAAGGAGTCCAACGACCAATCTGGCATGGAGGCGGCATCAGCTGTAGCATTAGAGGGCTCATTGGCCCTGGGAGGAAGTGGACGAAGGCTGTCATTCAAGATGAACCTATAAACAAGTTAGAAAAGTTCATTGCCATGAGCAGAAGATGTCGATCTCACCTCATACGGTGGAGGCACTGGCTCATTGGTAGGTTCTCCTTCGAGACCTCTTCCGCTGCGTGCTTGCCCTGGTTGTCCTCACCAGCCATAGGGTTTGGTTGGATCTACGGAAAGGAAGAAGAAAATCACTACAGGGTTTGTGAAGGTGGAGAAGTGCAGAGAACAAAGGCGGTTACAAGTGTAGATGTGCTTGAAGCCAGAGCCCTTGGCCGATATTTATATCCATGGAGACGGGATGGTCGATATCTCAGAATATGCAAAGGCATGCCCAATTAATGGAAGAGGGAGCATCGTTTTGCCAGTACCGAGGGAAAACACTGCAATCGATGACCGGGAAGTTATTCGAAAAGTTTTACCATGAGAGCCATTTTTAGATTTAATCGAGTCAGATCGAATCAGGAGTCGAAATTGGCTAATCTAAAATGGCTATTCTACTGAGCATCAAGGAGACATGCAACAAGCCAAATAACCGCTCTCCTTACAAACTGGTGTGTGGGTATACAACCGTTCTTCCTTGGAAAAATCAGAGTTGCATTGCGGCATATTAAGAGTTGAAAGAACTTAACAGCCAATGATTACAAGGTTTTGATTGTGATCGGCTTCTCACTTTTGCAAAACATAAGGACATGGCAAAAGGGGAGTCACTTTAAAATGAAGAAATTGTTTGCTAGCTTCTCCTATTACAAACTAAGAGCCAAGGAACACTTTGTTCACAATGTCTTCGGCCTGGAAAGTGAAGGCTATGGAGTTGGCAATGTTGAAGAAGTCCTTGACCAGGCGCTCATGGTCCTCAGGATGTTCGGTGGCTAGGAAACCATGGGGAAGAAGTCAAAGCTCATGACCAGAGTAGGCTTGCGCAACAACCAATGCCATGGCAGCGCCATGACAAACATCGTGAAGGGCAACTTCTCTGGAGCGGTTTGGGACATCGTACAGGCGAACCACTGGTACGGCGCCCCTGGCGTTGACAAATCCTACCGCATACTCTACAGCTGATCAAAGGCTTTCCAACTGGGCCGATAGGTCTGAAAGGATTCATAGAAGGGATAATCAAGATCTTGAAAACAAAACTAAGAGAATAGAGAATTGTGGTGGATATCTCACCCATGATTCTGGCCTCGGCCTCGGCCAGCCTCACTTGAGTGGAGTTGGCCCTATGTTCTGAGATGGTGAGAGTGTCCTACAGCGCGTTCAGATGAAAGTCCATCCACCCAATATCACGGGTTGTATTCTCCTGGTGACGAAGACGCTGGTGTGGTGGCACATTCTCGTCAAGGGCCTCATCAGCAGACCTCTTGCCGTTCTCCATGTCTTCGTACCTATTAGGAAGGAAATCGCACCAAAGACAAAAGGTTTGGGATGAAGTAGGTTGTTTTTCGATCCACAACCATAGCCCGTATATATAGCCTAGGAGATGAGAAGATAGACTTTGTCAGGGTTATGGAATTGAAGCCAGTTATGGAAATGGATTAACACTCTAGGAATTCAGGGAACGGTTCATGGAAGCACAATGGATTCAGACTTATTGCTTCCCATAATTATAGATACCATGGGATTGATACAAAAGGTTTACATTAACCGACGTTCAACCCACTAAGACTTCGTTGGATTAAAGGGAGTTCGGATCCCCATAAGGTCGAAGGTCATCATGGACCAAGTCATATCAGACCACTGATAGAAGTAACATCAGGGGAGAGAGGAGACCGCATGCTAAAAGGATGGCCATATATCCCACCGATTTCTCGGCATGAGCATTTGATAGAGTGAACAAGGGGAAGGTGTCCACACATTTGAACCCTTACAAACACTAGAACAGCTCTACGCTGATGGTGTGAAGACTCAGGTGACATCATAAGAATTCCTCTAACCACAGCAGCTGATCCTCTTGCTCGACAAGGCGTTGAAATGAGCGACACAATTGCCCTATGCACAGGAATTCTTCTATCCACTCAAGACCCTCATAGTAAGGGATTAGACCATGGAGGGTCTAGCAGAGCCAAGGGCACTCGAGGAGCCAAGCAGAAGAGAAACATAACTGAATTGTTGGGTTGCTCTCGCTAGAGTCGGATATGCATTTATAGTCGGTTTGGAAGATTGAATCCAAGCGCCCGTGAAGTAATAATGCTCTCGTGAAGCTTTGAAGTGTGGGCTCATAAGCAGGCAAGGACGTTGGTGAAGGTGATAGATAGTAGGCCCCAAATCAAGGTTCTTTATCCGTGACTACGGACCCATCGGGGGTACAGACGTGGTAATTTTGGAATAAAATTATTTTTATCCTAAAATTGGGGGCATGTGTTTGCACCAAAATTTAGGAAAGAAGAATGCGGGAACTCGAAGCTTATAAGATTGTATCATTAAGGGATTGATCAGATATGAATCGATATCAGCTGGTTTTGATGCAGTGTTGGAATCGGCTATTTTTATAGATGACGGATGACATCAGCAGACAACATCAACGAACTACGTCACGATGATGGCGCGTCGGGGTGACATGTCGGACTCTACAAAAGGGAAAAGATTGGGGTCCAAGTTATCTTAAGTTAGGAATGTTTTCTTTTACTCCAAAAATTGTAATGAGTCATATTTGAGTAGGATTCATGTTTAGGTTATGGGTATAAATATTGGACCCCGGCTATTGTAAAAAACAACTAATCAATCGATACCAATTACTTTTACGGCTTCACATCAACCCTTAGGAGTAGAAGTACTGTAGATCTCAATGAGTTCTTCAACAAGCCGGCTGCATTGATCTGGTCGACCTCCGGCTTGTCTGTGAGTACCGTCATGGCTTATACTTTTGTTTATGAGGCTGCATCGGTCTGGCCGTCCTCTGATGAGCTTTAATATAAGTTAGTTATAGATCTGTATCATTATTTGTAAGGCTGCATCAGCTGATTGATCTCTTACGAATCATAATATAGATCAAAGTTATCGATCTTGTGTTGAACAACTTGTTGTTTAATACAATATCACCGGTTACCGAATCGGTTAAGATTAGTAAGATTTTCCTTGCTGTTTTTGGTTGATTCACCAGTTATTGATCTTGTTATAATTAATGTTCTATTAATCATAACAAATCATCTGATTGAAATAGAGATAGATCGGCATCATATCATCATAATTGGTCGTTGTTTACACCAAAATTTGAGAAGGAGAATTGCAGGAACTCGAATGCTCCCAAAATCGTGTCATCGAGGAATCGATTGCGTAAAGATCGGTATCAGCTGATTCGAATGCAGTACTAGAGTCGGCTCTCTTCAGATAGCGCTAGAGGATAACAATAAAAGCTACCATTGGTGTTAGGAAAAACATGTTGGACTCTGCAAAAAGGAAAAGATTAGGGTCCAAGTTATCTTAAATTAGGAATGTTTTCTCTTGTGTCAAAGATTGTAATGAGTCATGCTTAAATAGGATTCATGCGTAGGTTCTAGGTATAAATATTGGACCCCGGCTATTGTAAAAGACACACAATCAATCAAATACAAGTTACTTACTTTTTTGGCTCTGGCCACACCTTAGGAGTAGGAGTAGAGTAGATCTCGGTGAGTTCTTCAGTGAGCAGGGCTACATCGGTCCGACCGACCTCTAGCTTGTCTGTAAGTACCGTCATGGCTTATACTTCTGTTCGTACGACTGCATCAATCCGGTCGACCTCCACTGCGACTCTAGTATAAGCTAGTTATCGTCTCTTGTCTAGTTCAAGTACGGTTGCATCGATCCGATCGACCTCCACTGCTCGAACTAGATTAAGGTCAAGTTATCGACTCTATCTAAGGGTGGCGTCCTTCGGGTAGATTCATTAAGTTACCGATCTTGCTGATGTTTTCATTGTTATTAGTTTACAGCAACATCAATCCACCCGGTCGAGATCGAATTAGATCAGGCTTATATCCTTTCAATCCGTCATTCGCTTTACCACAACACGATGTTTCTTACTCTGAGCGACGGATTATGCTTTATCGAAGTAAAAATATTCGATAATATCTGCCTAGCTGATGATCTCATTTACATATACGCATACAGTACCTGTCAACTTAAAATCAATTGCTACCCACGAGCTTTACAGTTCGTAACAACCGATTTCTGTGTGGATCGGCTATTTAGTCGCTTTTTTCCGTATGGCTGCTCCCAAAGCGGCACACTTGGAACTGTCTGGGCATAGACCGACATGTTCCACCTTAAATTACTGATAAACTTTCTCTCCTTGTCAATTGCAGGGTCAAATTGATTGGCATGTCTCGGGAGGAGTACGTAGGATCGACCATCCCTGCGTTGAAGCCAGGCGGATCTCCAGCTCCATCGAGCAGACCCTTCCGGCTTGCTCGTGTGCTCGGCACGATTGACACGTTTTCATGCCGACACACGTTTTGGCACACCTGGTGGGACACCACAATCGTCATGGTGGCTTACAACAACAACGACATCCTTATGGTACCTTATGAAGACCTACCTAACGAAGATAAAGATGTCATCAGCAAAGCTATAGAAGAATTTCAGAACAAATGTTTGTTGTCCTACACAAAGACACGTGACAATACAATTGTTCAAAAATATCCACTACCAAGAATTCTGTTGCATAGGCAAACAGATGCAGATAAAGCTAAAGACAGGCGTTTCTTCGTGGAAGCTGTAAACAAATCTGTTCATGATGCCATATCAAACCATAATGAAGTTTTCTTGAACACATTCCACAACACCATGAAAGAGGCATTTCATGGGTTTCCAGTTGATCAGGTTGGATCGTCTTATTATAACATTCCACATCCGTCGACTCAAGGGACTAATCAAACCGGTATCAGCCATCAAGAAGCGGCACCAGCCAATAATGATGATGTCCAGGTAGTTTAGAGTTTGTCTGAGCAAGTTCAAGGTGCTACTACGAATTAGATACAATATAATCCTGGATCATCAGTGCAGCATGTGCCACAGCTGGCAGGGCAAGGTTGAAACCAGATGATTAATTTTGGCACATCTAGCCACATACCGTCGTCGGCTCAAAAAATAGCACCATCAATTCAGAGGATCCATAGAGATATTGATCCTAACGTCTATAACCAGAGACTTCAAGCAGCAAACCAGCAAAGGACCCAGCATATAGAGATTCCACAGGGATATCATTATGGCACAGATTACAACACCCATCACATGATTTTGAATCCAGGGTATCAAGGTACATGGGATTTCAATCTATAGATGGGTCAGTAGGTGCAGAGAAATCAAAATTCAAATGCTGATGATTTGTTGCTGAGAGTGACCGAGATGATGAAGAATCAGTTCGGTGTGAAGCCGAAAGGGCAGACCTTCTCGTACAAACATCCATATCTAGAATGGTATAATTTGGTCGCTCTTCCTGCAAATTACAGGCTCCCAGAGTTTACTAAGTTTACTGGCCAAGACAGTACAAGCACAATAGAACATGTCAGTTGATATCTTACACAATTGGGCGAGGTGTCCGTTGAAGAAGCCCATCGAGTTTGTTTCTTCTCCCTATCACTATCAGGGCCAGCCTTCACTTGGTTTTCATCACTGTTAGTTAATTCCATTGCCAATTGGGCTGACCTGGAGAAGAAATTTTATACATATTTTTATACTAGGACTGGAGAAAAGAAGATTACCGATTTGATAACTATAAGGCAGAGAACTAATGAATCGGGCACTGAGTTTCTTTAGAGGTTCCGAGAGACTAGAAATTTATGCTTCTCATTAAACTTGGTTGATGATCAGCTGGCTGCTTTGGCCGTTCAAGGAATGCTGCCAACATTGAGAGAGAAGCTGCTGGGATAAGAGTTTGATAACTTGGGTCAATTGGCTCAACGAGTGGCAATGCTCAACATCAGTTCTAGAATATGCGCAGAGATACCCGATTCTAGAAAATCACCACAATGGCTGAAGCCTATAATCCATATTTAGTCGATGACAGCTATGAAGACAATGAAGAAGAAGAGGTTGCCATGGCTGAATGGAATTGGAGTAAGAAGACGGTAATGGTGTCAAACCCTTGGGGAAGAGGTGTCGAGGAGAGCTATGACTTTGACGTCACAAAATCAGACAAGCTCTTCGATTTCTTGCTCGAGAAGGGACAGATCAAGTTGCCCGATAATCATGTTATGTTGTCCCCTGATTAGTTAAAGAATAAGAAGTTCTGCAAGTTTCACAATGCTACATCTCATTCTACTAATGAATGCAGAGTTTTCTGACAGCATATACAGAGGGCTATCCAGCAAGGAAGGCTCAAATTTGATACGCCTTGGAAAATGAAAATTGATGATAATATTTTCTCAGGAGATCAAAACATGGTCGATGCTAGGCTGCTCAAAGGAAAGACTAAAGTCCTAACATCAACTAGATCAAGGGAAACTGGAATAGTCGATCCCGAGATGCAAATATCGGCTGATGAATATAGAGAAATTAGAAGACGTCGCGACAAGCAAAAGAGCCGATATGAGCAGGGAGAAACATCAAAAGATGGGGCGATGAAGCCGTGTGTCACATCTCGAATTTTGTTGAATAAATGACAGCAGCAGAAAGAAAAAGATTATCAAAGTTGGTTAGAAGAGCAAGAATACCAGCGTCAACAGGAAAAAGAGAGGTATGAAAGAAAGCAAGCTGAATCGCATTGGAATTATCCTTTCTTCAGACATTGCTAGAACGAAGGGTTAAAGTTGCCTACTAGGAATAACTGTCCAGAGTGCAATGAACAATATTAGGAGTTTAGGCAATCTCAAACCAACCGCCGGTCTATCCATGCTTAAGACGTGTATCATCATAATAACATGGATTGGCGCTTAAAAAAATAAAAGTGTTCATGATCGGCTTGGAAAGCGAGTTGCTGATCAAGACTGGGCTAATTATGAAGAAGAAAGCAATGAGGAAGAATATGTTTGGCAGGAAGGCCAATGGTGTCCAAGGGGTCTGACAAGAAGCCAGAAACAAAGAGTGCAATGCCTAAGGAACATGGAACTAGAACTGGCTCAAGCATCTGGTAGACCTCAAGTGTGGCATACTAAGCAAACATTCGATAAAAGGCAACCATCGGCTAATATTCAAATGGCTTTTCTGTTGCCATTAGAGTTCAGAGCTCCATCAGATCAAGAAGTTTACTTGGATTTTGATGAATCGGAATATGAGGAGATAGTTGCCAAGTTGACAATTATACAACAAGCTATATTTGATAAACCAGTCAAGCATCGACACTTAAAGGCTTTATATGTAAAAGGTTTGGTTGATGGAAAGCCAATGATCAAGATGTTGGTGGATGGAGGTGCTTCTATCAATCTTATGCCTTACACCACTTTTCGTAAACTTGGCAAGGGACCAGGAGATCTGATTGAGACCGTCACGATGCTTAAGGACTTTGGGGGTAATGCGTCTAAGACCCGGGGGGCAATGAACATTGAACTAACAATCAGGAGTAAGACTCTGCTCACCATGTTCTTCATCATCGATGGAAAAGGGTCATACAGTTTACTCCTTGGTTGTGATTGGATTCCTGCAAACTATTGTGTGCCATCAACCATGCATTAGTGTTTAATTCAATGGCATGGAGATGATGTTGAAATGGTTCGCGTTGATGAGTCTGTGACTATCGCAACAGCCGATCTAGTCTTTTGGGAGCTAGAAGACTTCGAATGCTTTTCTGGCAAGTTATGGGAAGGAGGCTTCATTAGGATCAATAATAAAAGTGAACAGCCGATCCAAGCAGTCGGCTTTGAAAATTTGTTTTAATGGATAATCCAATAGATGGTATAGATGGCAAACTAGGACATGGCTTCACGTCGGCCGATGAATTAGAAGAGGTGGATATTGGTTCTAGAGATAGGTCTAGGCTGACGTATGTAAGTGCCAAGTTGGATCCTGAGTATAAGAAAGAGTTAGTCTATTTACTAAAGGAATTTAAAGTCTGTTTTGCTTAGAAATACTATGAGATGTCTGGTCTAGACCGATCGATTGTTGAACACCAATTGCCAATCAAACCTGGATATCGGCCATTTAAACAAGCTTTGAGGAGATTCGACCCGAACGTGCTTGATGATATCAAAATGGAGACTGAAAGGTTACTGGAAGCAAAGTTTATCCAACCATGCCGATATGCAGAGTGGATATCGAATGTTGTCCCTGTGTATAAGAAGAATGGAAAATTAAGAGTTTGCATCGATTTCAGATATCTGAACAAGGTCACACCCATGGATGGTTATCCGATGCTGATAGCTGATATGTTGGTAGATGCAGCAGCCGGGCACAATGTTATTAGCTTCATGGATGGCAATGTAGGATATAACCAAATTTTCATGGCTGAGGAAGACATAGCAAAGACCGCTTTTAGGTGCCCTGGCGCAATCGGTTTATTTGAGTGGGTTATGATGACCTTTGGTCTGAAGAATACCGGTGCAACTTATCAGATGGCAATGAATTCTATTTTTCATAAGTTGATCGGTAGGATTGTTGAAATCTACATTGATGATGTGATGATAAAATCCATGAGGTACAAGGAACATCTAGCTGATTTGCGGGAGACTCTGGAATGCACAAGAAAACATGATCTAAAGATGAATCCTAATAAGTGTGCCTATGGAGTATCAGCTGGGCAATTCTTGGGTTTCATGGTCCATGAGAGAGGAATCGAAGTTGGTCAAAAGAGCATTAAAGCAATTGATGAGGCAGTGCCCCCGACTACTAAAATAGAGTCACAATCTTTGCTTGGTAAGATTAATTTTATCAGGAGGTTCATTTCAAATTTGTCGGAAAGAGTTTTGTCGTTTGCTCCCTTGTTGAAGTTGAAAAATGATCAAAAATTTAAATATGATGATGTACAACAAAAGGCATTTGAGGAGATAAAAGAATATATGAAATGTCCACCTGTGCTAGTCCCTCCTTAGCAAGGTAAGCCTTTTAAGTTGTACATATCGGCTGATGACAAAACAATTGGATCGGCCTTGATGCAAAAGTTCAAAGGAAAAGAGGGGGTTGTTTTCTATCTGAGTAGAAGACTCCTGGATCTAGAGACAAGATATTCTCCCTCCGAAAAGCTATGCTTGTGCTTATATTTCTCTTGTACTAGGTTGCGACACTACTTATTATCGGTCGAGTGTACGGTTGTTCCAAGGCTGATGTGATGAAGCACATGTTATCAATGCCAATACTAAATGGGAGAGTAGGAAAGTGGATTCTCGCGTTATCGAATTTGACTTGAGGTACGAATTGGCTAAAGCAGTCAAAGGGCAAGTAGTGGCTGATTTCGTCACCCAGCATCACAAGCCAAGCATTGATTATGTAGAGCCGGTACCTTGGACGTTATTCTTTGATGGATCATCATGCAAGCAAGGTGGTGGCATTGGTATTGTTATTATTTCACCTCGGGGGGCAAGTTTTGAGTTTGCTTTTCCGACTAAACCAATGATTACCAACAACAAAGCAGAATATGAAACTATTCTTAAGGGGCTTCAACTTCTTCATGAAGTAAAGGCCAAAGCAATTGAAATATTTCTAGATTCATAGTTAATTATTAATCAGTTGATCGGCCTATATGAGTGCAAAGAAGATACTTTGAGGGGATATTATGATGAGTGCCAAAGGTTGCTCAAAGAGTTTTCTCATGTCTCTTTTCAACATATTCCGAGGGCACAGAATCAAGAGGCTAATCGTTTAGATCAAAGTGCTTCAGGTTATCGAGTGTTTTAAGAAGTCTTGAGTAGTGAAACCTCGAATAATGATTGGAGAATTGAAATAGCCGATTACCTTAGGAATCCATCACAGAAAGTTACCAGAAAGCTAAGGTATAAATCGACTAAGTATGTTTTAATAGATGATCAACTATATTAGAAAACAGTCGATGGGGTGTTGCTCAAATGCTTAAATCAAGAGGAAGCTAAGGTATTGATGGGTGAGGTGCATGAAGGAATATGTGGAGCTCATCAATCGGCTTATAAGATGAAATGGATTATTCGTAGAACTGGATATTTCTGGCCAACAATATTGAAAGACTATTTTGAATATTACAAGGGATGCCAGGACTATCAATGTTTTGGTAATGTCCAGAAATTGCCTGCATCGACCATGAATCCAATAATCAAACCATGGCAGTTTCGATCTTGGGGAATTGATTTAATTGGCCAGATTTTTCCACCCTCAAGCAAAGGACATAAGTTTATATTGGTAGCAACAGATTACTTCACTAAGTGGGTTGAGGCAATTCCTTTGAAGACGGTAACCTCAAAGAACATGGTTGATTTTGTCAAGGAGTATATTGTGTATCGTTTTGGGATTCCTCAAACTATCACTACCGATCATGGGACAATGTTTACATCAGAAGAGTTCGAAGATTTTACTGCCAGTATGGGAATCAAGCTACTAAATTCTTCTCCTTACTATGCTCAAGCTAATGGCCAGGCAGAGGCATGCAATCAGATTATGATTAAGCTGATCAAGAAAAAGATTGAGGAGTAGCCAATGAAGTGGCATTCAACGCTTAATGAGGCACTATGGGCATATAGGATGGCCTGTCATGGATCGATTAAAATGTCACCTTATGAACTTGTATATGACCATAATGCAGTCCTTCCTTGGAAAGTTTAGACTGGATCGAGGCGTGTTACGTTGCAAAATGATTTGTCAGCTGAACTCTACAACAATCTAATGATAGACGACTTAGAGGAATTGAGTTGCCATCGGCTGCGTGCTCTTGAGAATATCAAAGCTAATAAACTGAGGGTTGCAAAATATTACAATAAAAAGGTCAAGAGCAAGCAATTTTTTGAAGGAGACTTGATCTGGAAAGTGAAATTGCCGATCGGGTCAAAAGACAGCAAGTTCGGCAAATGGTCACCTAATTGGGAAGGACCTTATCGGATTAAACGTTGTGCGCCAGTCAATGCTTAGATTTTGGAAACGGTAAGAGGAGAGGAAGAATTTGACAGAGCAATCAACAGGAAATATCTAAAGAAATACTATCCTAGCATTTGGATTAATACTTGACAACCGATTTGTTTGGTCGTCGGCTCTAATAGCCGATACCAGGAGGGTATCGCCTCTAGTACAAAAATAAACCCAAAGGGGTAGAAGCCGGTACGATATGTATCGCCTATAAGAGCAAAGCAAACATGGACAGATTGATGCACGGAATATGGAGTATGAAGCAAAAGAAAGATTCACTTGAGATGAAGAAATTGTTTGCTAATATCACCTATTACAAACTACAGGCCAAAAACACTTTGTTTACTATATCATCGGCCTAGGAAGTAAGGGCTATAGAGTTGGCGGCGTCGAAGAAATCCTCGACCAGACGCTCATGATCCTCAGGGTGTGCCGCGGCTGGAAAACCGTGGGGAAGAAGCCAAAGCTCATGGCTGGAATGGGCTTGCACAGCAGCCAACGCCATGGCTGCACCATGATGGATGCCGTGCAGAGCAACCTCCTTGACATGGTTCAGGATGTTGTGCAAGCGAACCACTGGAACAGCGCCTCTAGCATTGACGAATCCTGCCACGTACTCCACAGCTGATCGGAGGCTTTCCAGCTAAGCCGATGAAAGGTCCTAATGGCTAGAGGGGGGGTGAATAGCCTATTAAAAATTTCTACAACAACACTTAGCAAACCGGTTAGACAATTATGAGGCAAAACAAGTATTGCGCTAGCTTACTAAAATTGCAAGCCACCTACCACAATTCTAGTTTATATAGTTTCTAACCACACAATAGTTGTGTGACTACACTAAGTTAGTGCGCTCTCAAATGTTAACTAAAAAGCCACACTAACCAAACTAACAAGCTCTCACAACTAGCTACACTAAAGAGCTTGACATCTAGTTTGCAGTAATGTAAAGAGAGTGATCAAGGTGGTTATACCGCCATGTCGAGGAAGGAGCCAATCAATCACAAGAATGAATACCAATGAAGACCAATCACCTCGGAATCAAATGATGACACAATGATTTTTTACCGAGGTTCACTTGCTTGCCAGCAAGCTAGTCCTCGTTGTGGCGATTCACGCACTTGGAGGTTCACGCACTAATTGGCATCACACGCCAAACCCTCAATAGGGTGCCGCACAACCAACACAAGATGAGGATCACACAAGCCACGAGCAATTCACTAGAGTACCTTTTGGCTCTCCGCCGGGGAAAGGCCAAGAACCCCCCACAATCACCACGATCGGAGCCGGAGACAATCACCAATCTCCACTCAATGATCCTCGCTGCTCCAAGCCATCTAGGTGGCGGCAACCACCAAGAGTAACAAGCAAATCCCGTAGCGAAACACGAACACCAAGTGTCTCTAGATGCAAACACTCAAGCAATGCACTTGGATTCACTCCCAATCTCACAAAGATGTTGAATCTACGATGGAGATGAGTGGGAGGGCTTTGGCTAAGCTCACAAGGTTGCTATGTCAATGCAAATGGCCAAGAGGGTGAGCTAGAGCCGGCCATGGGGCTTAAATAAAAGCCCCCACAAAATAGATTCATTGTACCCCTTCACCGGGCACTGCTCGGGGCGACCGGACGCACCCTGCTAGCGTCCGGTCAACAGATGACTGGCACGTTATCCCTCTCTTCAAATACTGAGCGCCCGATCCCAACGGTCAAGTGATGACCGGACACAGCATAGTGCCACGACCGGATGCAGGACCCAGCATCCGATCTCTTCTAGTAAGGACCCAGCTGTGATCGGACATGTCAGTTGGATCATGACCGGACACAGGACCCCAGCGTCCGGTCATTTCCAGTAAGCCTCCACTCGTGACCTGACGTGTCCGATCATTCCCGACTGGACTCACCCAGCGTCCAGTCACTTGCTGTCTCCTCTATGCACTGCTACATCAGTAGGACCGGACGCACCCCGCCAGTGTCCGGTCATAAAGTGACCCAGCGTCCGGTCGAAGACCGACGCCAGCGTCTTCACTGCTTCCACTGACCGGATGCATCGGTCCAGTTGAGGCCAGCGTCCGGTGCACTTTGTGAAACCTTGTCTTTTCTGTGCAGTGCGCCGGTGGCACCGTCGGACTGTCCGCATTCTACGGGCGGACACTCCACCGATGAAGTTTCTTACCCTTTCTCCCAAGTGCTAAACACAATGTGTATCACCTTTGTGCATGTGTGTTAGCATATTTTTCACAAACATTTCCAAGGGTGTTAGCACTCCACTAGATCCTAAATGCATATGCAATGAGTTGGAGCATCTAGTGGTACTTTGATAACCGTATTTCGATATGAGTTTCACCCCTCTTAATAGTACGGCTAACGAACCTAAATGTGATCACACTCGCTAAGTGTCTTGATCACAAAAATACAATGGCTCCTACCACTTATATCTTTGCCTTGAGTCTTTTATTTTTCTCTTTCTTCTTTTCAAGTCCAAGCCCTTGATCATCACCATGGCATCACCATCACCATATCATGATCTTCATTTGCTTCACCACTTGGAATGTTCTACCTATCTCATGATCACTTTGATAAACTAGGTTAGCACTTAGGGTTTCATCAATTCACCAAAACCAAACTATTGCTTTCAGCCGATGAGTCTAAAAAGATTCAAAGTGGAGATGATCAGGATCTTGAAGATAAAATTAAGAGGAGACAGAAGGTTGTGATAGACATCTCACCCATGATTCTGGCCTCAGCTTCGGCCAACCTATCCTCCACCGGATCAACCTCGGGAGGCGATCGACACTAAACCATGGCCAGAGCCGACTCTGCGAGGGAGAGGTAGTCGGCGAGGTTTTGGCCAGTCCGATCAATGGAGGCGAGTAGATCATCATTGTTGATCCATCTCCTCGGATAGCAGGGGAGCTGGCAGCAAGTTGTTGACGAAGAGAACCCCAAAGGCTGAACGGAGTCGGCCCTATGCCCCGAGGCAGTTGGGGCATCATGAGTTGCACCCTCCTAGTGATGAAGGCGCTGGCGTGATGACGTAGCTCTGTAGAGGGTGTCCTCAGCAGACCTCTTGCTTATCTCCATGATCTCAAACCTATGGGAAAGCAGAAACCGCACTAAAGACATGGAAGGTTTGAGACGAAGCAGGTTGTTTTTCGATCCACAAGCCCTGGCCCATATATATAGCCCAGGAAGGTGAGAAGATAGATTTTGCCGGGGTTATGGAATTGAAGTCAGATACGAAAATAGATCTACACTCCAGAAATTCAGGGGACGGATAACGAAGAGATAACATATTCGAACTTATTGCTTCCCATAATCACAAAATATCATGGGATGGATACGAAAGGTTTACATTGACCAGCGATTAGCCCACCAAGGCTTCTTTGGATTGAAGGGAGCCCGGATCCCCATGAGGCCGAAGGTCATCATGAACCGAGTCACATCGGCCCATTGATAAAATTATGCCAGAAGAAGGGGAAAGGCCGTCTGCTTAATGTGGCAGAACCTCCTAAGAAATCAGGCCCACGTGCACCTATTGATGTCTCAACAGACCTCAGATAGCGTACACAAGTTCCCAACAACTTAACAGGTCTGTCGGGTGTCCTCGGGAAACCTGAATCATCCATGAATCTTTTCCAAATAGGATCCCAATCACAGTCATTGCAGATTACAACAGTTTTCAATATACATACCAAAGATTATAAAGCGGAAGACTTAAGTTTTAATATTACAAACCAGTTGTTTCAAACTTACAAAACCATAAGTGTCATACAACCATAGTAGTGGGATAATATTACATTAACATTATTTATTTCACACAAACTAGTGCCTTGTCCAAAGGCCATTCATCATTCCTTATCGTCATCAACTTCAAACACTGACATGCAGCAGGGACCAAAACAAGCCTACACATGCGACTCACTTGCAACAAGGGTTAACAAACCCTGAGTACAAAAGTACTCAACAAGACTGACCTGACGAAAAAGGGGCGAAGGTCTTAGGGATGCAGGTAGTGGGTCAAGGTAAGGATGTAGCAAAATTCAAAAGTTCTTTGCCAAAAGCTTACTATTCTTGATCCTAGTTTCAAGTTTTACCCCTAAGTACTTTAGTTCATTATCTCCAACTAAGTGTTCATATCCCATGTTCCAATCCTTCTCATTCTATTCTTTTTCTCATGTTTTAGTAATTCACCAGTCCTGCATTGCTTCTGTAATGAATCGAGTCTCCATATCCACGGAGCACCGGCAATTCGAATTGATTCAAGTCCTAGCTGGGGATTCCTTATCACACGACATATGTAGAACTTAATCTTGCATATATCAACCTCACTACCGGATCCTCCCATACTAAGCCGTCTCCTCGCCACCCGAGAGCACAACATGCCTCAAATCCGGCCACATTCAAGCCACGAGGGTACACGCTACTCCTGCCATCTCACCACTCCCAGTGCGTGGGCATTCGTCTTAGTATCGGATTAGCCGAAGTAGGCTTACCGGAGTATGTGACCAGTACTATAAAGTGTCTCGTTCAGAAGATCCACAATGAGTGGCCTTTAAGTGACATAGTCGGCAACATTACCCAACATTCAAGATAAGTCACCTGACTAGTCTCTAGTTCATTCTATCTTCTTTCTTTCTTTGGCCAGTATGCCATCTTTGATTGTATCGAAACTTTTACTTTGAAAGCCTACCATAAAGCATACTAAGCATTCTACGCCTTTATAAATGAAATCATCTTCAAGGACGGTAAACAATTAACAAGGTAGACAATGCATCAAGTAGGTAACATTTGAATAAATCAACTTAATGCAATAGGTAACATAGGTGATAAACTTTTCAAAGTAAACAAGGTAATGGTTTAATGCATAAACTGGGGCTTGCCTTCGTTGACGATCTCTGGTTCCGGATCAGTACCACAATTATCGAATCCCATGACAAACAGGGATTCTTCCACAACTTGCTCAACTAGAATCGTTTCACTCTCGGATTCTACACGAAATAATAACATATGATGATAATATAAACATGATGCTTTCATGGTACATGAAATGTAATCACACCTTGAATACAACTTTCCTTCGCGATACAGTTGTAAGTCAACAAAACTACTTGACACTAACATCTAAGGTTTATGACCTAAGCGACTTGACCAAATTGATCTTGAAACCCTACTGGTCACACAACATGACCTAAACAAGATCAAATCCTAACCCTAACACTTAGGGTTTGCTTTTATTCATTTTTGAATTAATTTGGAAATAAGCCCAAAAATAAACTTGTTCCAAATGACCTCAAAATTTTATGTAAGCTTCCTCATAACAAATTAGTATACCAAAATAAATTTCATAATTTTTGGAGCTAGACAGTGACCTACAAAAATTATGGAAATTGCATTTATCAATTAATTGACTAAATTTTTGAACATTAAAAATTTATTCAAATTTCAAGTTTCAAAATTTTAGACCATAATAGAACATGTATAGAAGCTACACACAAATTTTTAGAATTTTTGGAGCTATGATTATTTTCCTACAAATTCCCAAAGTTTCAGCACTATTGAAAATTAGAAAATATCAAAATACACTATTCTCTCTCTCTCGCTCACTGACAGCCCGACCCCACTCGTCAGTGACACATAACAGAACACGGCGGCGCTGCCATCACTGGCCGGCCCAAAACGCGCCGACGGCGAGTCTCCGGCGAGGCAGACCGCACCTACATGATCTACACCATCCTACGAATCCATCCCAGTCCTTAGAACGGCAGCAGGCGCACCAGAGGGAGCTCCACGCCGGCCATGGCGGCATGGTCACGACGGTGCACAGCGTAACCCCGACAATGATGCAGTAGAGTCTAAAACGAAGCTAGAATCACATTCAGTAGCTCACCACGATCACGCCGGTGTGCTTGATGAAGACGGAGATGGGCTGGAACATCCTGGCCACGGCGAGGTTGATGGTGGCGGTACTTCTGCCAGCTCCGAGGAAGAAGACGTCGTGCGGTGGCACTGGCTTGCTAGAGGTGAGGCGAGCAGGCCTGGAAGGAGCGGCAAGGCAAGGCGGAGCTGCTGGCAAACGCAATTGGCAAGCAGTGCTATGGCGAGGACGAATTTCGCGAGCGCGGCAAGTGACCGGCGGCGAGCAGACGAGAATAAAAGAACAACGACAGCGGTGATTGCTCTTATTTATAGAAGGCGAGGACGCCTCCAGCTTCGCCAGCTCCCGAACGAGGTCACCACGGAGACAAAGACGTGTCACCGCGCGAGGAAGCGGTGAAGACGATCGGCGGCGGCAGCTCGGTGGCGAGCAGACGGTGGCGCTCTGTTGTCAACGGATTTTTTTTAAATATTTAGAGAATTGCCACTGAGTCTATTTTTCAAATTACTCATAAATTTTCTAAAGAAGTTGAAAATCTCCAAAAATAAAAGTTGCTCAACTTTTCAAACTCTACAACTTTGCTTCAAGGCACATTTTCAAATTCTGCCCCCATTTTGAAATTTGAATTTGGGGTGCATTTGAGTATTTGAATCATTTCAAAATTACTCCAAATTATATATGTAAACTTGAAAAACTTTGAATACCAAAGTTGATCCTTATTAAATAAGCTTCAACTTTGCTTTTTGTCACAACCCCAAATTCCAAATGGATTTTAAAATAGACAAAAGGGGCAAAAAGGACCTTTATAATTGGAATTTGAATTCAAATTTGATTTGTTTACCTTTTGACTTAACTTTGATTTTTGACCAGTAACATGGCCCATTAGGGTTATTTGAGTCAATTAACACATGGTCTCACATGATCACATGAATTTTGACTCTTGTGGTCATGATCTTTATTTAAGGTTTTGAATCACATCACATAAAATAACAACATTATGAAATAAATCTTATTTAGTGAATGCATTCAACATTTTCTACTTTATGAATGCTTTGCAATGCATATGATGACATGTCAAATTTTAATGATAGGTCAAAACACCAGAGGTGTTACAACCCTTCCCCCTTAAAGAAATCTCATCCCGAGATTTAAAACTTAGGATTAAGTAATGGAAAAGGAAATGTGTCAAGCTAACACATCATAACTTTAGTCAAAGGACTAGTGAGGGGGTTTTCCATTCTTTTAACAAGAGAGACAAGTTACAACATAGACAAGGTATTGTAACTAGAGAGAAGCAAAGAAGTCAGGAAAGTTTTCTTCTAAGTAATCCTCGGACTCCCAGGTAGCTTCTTCTTCAGTGTGTTGGTTTCATTGTATTTTGTAGAACATGATTGTACGCCTTCGAGTGACTCGATTTTTCTGATATAAGACTCTAATGGGGTACTCAGCATAAGTCAAATAAGGTTCTAGTTCTACATCACCAAAGTTGATCACTTGGTCAGGTACTTGAAGACACTTCTTCAACTGGGATACATGGAAAATATCATGCACAGTTGACATGTGATCTAGTAGCTTGACGCGATAGGCGACTGGTCCACATCTTTGTTGGATTTGAAATGGACCGACATAACGGGGCGCCAACTTTCCCCGAATCCCAAAACGATGAACTCCTTTCATTGGCGATACCTTGAGGTAGACATGATCTCCCACTATGAATTCTAGCGGTCGCCTCCTCTTATCAGCATAGCTTTTCTATTGGGATTGAGCTACCTTCATATTAGCTTGTATGAGTTTAACTTTCTCTTCTGCTTCCTTGACCACATCCGATCCAAAGAACCAATGTTCTCCAACATCTGACCAATGTAAAGGTGTCTGGCATCTACGGCCATACAATGCTTCAAATGGTGCCATTTTAATGCTCTCTTGATAGCTATTGTTATATGAGAATTTAGCTAAGGGAAGGCATTCATCCCATATAGCACCATAGGAGAGAACACATGCTCTTAACATATCTTCAAGAATTTGATTTACCCTTTCTGTCTATCCATCTGTTTGCGGATGATAAGCAGAACTACGGATAAGTTTAGTTCCCAAAGACTCATGTAGACTTTTCCAAAACTTGGATATGAATAATGACCCTCTGTCAGAGACAATGGTCTTGGGTGCCCCATGCAGACTGAAGATTCTATCAAGATAAAGCTTTGCATACTGCTCCGCTCGATATTTATCTCTGACTGGTAAGAAATGAGCTATCTTGGTTAGGCGATCAACAATAACCCATATTGAATTGTAGCCTACAGATGTCCTAGGCAACCCTACTATGAAGTCCATACAGATATCTTCCCACTTCCAAGATGGAACTGGCAAGGAATGTAATGGACCCGCAGTCTTCATGTGAATCGCTTTGACTCTCTGACAAGTATCACATTTGGCCACATATTGAGCTATTTCTATTTTCATTTTGGTCCACCAATATCTCATTCTCAGATTATGATACATTTTGTTGCTACCTGGATGAATGGAGTATCTTGTAGAATGAGCTTCATTAAGAATCTTCTTTCGCAGCTCTGGATTTTTGAGTACTACCAATCTATCCTTGAACCATACGACATCTGATTCATCAATCTTGAAACATGTTGGTCTTCTAGATCTGACTTTATCCTTGATATGGGCTATGCCCTTACTTTTCTGTTGAGTAGCAATGATCCGATCTTTGATAGTGGACTCAACTGCAATATTGGACAGGGAACCTTGTTCTATGATTTGTAAATTCAGATGCTCCATCTCTTGACACAATGTTCGTTGCATAGGTTTCACAGTCAGACAATGGCAATGACTCTTGCGACTCAGGGCATCAGCAACCACATTAGCCTTGCCCGAATGATAATGCACTTCTAAGTCATAATCTTTGATAAGTTCTAACCATCTTCTTTGCCTCACATTCAGCTCTGACTGAGTGAAGATATATTTCAAACTTTTGTGATCCGTATAGATATGACAGATATTACCCAATAAATAATGTCACCAAACCTTGAGTGCATGAACAACAGCTGCTAATTCAAGATCATGGGTGGGATAATGTTCTTCATGCTTCTTGAGTTGTTTGGAAGCATATGCTATGACTCTGCCTTCTTGCATAAGAACACAACCAATACCAATCCTAGACGCATCACAATAGATATTAAACGGCCTCTCGATATCAGGTTGTGCTAATACTGGTGCTGTTGTCAGCAGCTTCTTTAATGTTTGAAAGGCCTCCTCACATTCTGTTGACCATACAAACTTAGTTTGATTTTTCAGCAGTCCAGTAATTGGCTTCGCAATTCTGGAGAAGTCAGGGATGAACCGACGGTAATAACCTGCCAACCCCAGAAAACTACGAACTTGATGAACAGTGTTAGGTGCTTTTCAGTTAAGGACTTCTTCTACCTTGCTCGGATCAATAGCTATACCTTCAACAGATAACACATGACCTAGAAATTATACTTCCTCTAACCAGAATTCACATTTACCGAATTTGACATATAATTGGTGGTCTCTTAATCATTGTAGAATAATGCGGAGATGTTCCGCATGTTCTTCTTTGCTCTTAGAATAGATAAGAATGTCATCAATGAATACCACTACAAACTTATCCAACTCGGGCATGAAAACTGAGTTCATCAGGTACATGAAATGAGCCGGGGCATTAGTCAGCCCAAAAGACATGACTAAATACTCATATAGACCATATCAGGTAGTAAACGCTATCTTCGGCACATCTTCTCATCTGATCTTAATCTGGTGATAGCCTGATCTCAAGTCTATCTTCGAGAACACCTTAGCTCCCGCAAGTTGATCAAAAAGCAAATCAATTCGGGGTAAGGGGTATTTGTTCTTTATGGTGACTTCATTTAATGGCTGATAGTCAACACATAACCTTAAGGTTTGGTCCTTCTTCACGAAGATAGCAGGGCATCCCCAAGGTGATGAACTGGGTTGAATGAAACCCTTGTCTAACAACTCTTGTAGTTGTATTTTTAATTCTACTAGTTCTTTGGGTGGCATCCTATATGCTCTTCTGGACACAGGTGTCGTTCCTGGTTTCAGGTCAATTCTAAACTCCACATCTCGGTCTGGTGGCAGTCCAGGCAGATCATTGGGAAAACATCCGTAAATTCACATACCACAGGAATGTTCTTGGCTTCTTCCACAGTAGTTGCACAGACTGTTCCAACTGTACTCTTAGGAAAGGGAAGTTGGATGAGAAGTTGGGTTTTGCTGCCAGGTACATTTACTCTTATGGTTCTACGCAGGACATCTATGACAGCCCCGTGTTGAGTTAACCAGTTCATACCAAGGATCACATCTATATCTTGATCCTTTAATATCAGCATGCTGGTAGGGAACTCATGTCCTCCCAAATCAATAGGTACATGCTGAACTATCTCCCTTGTATAGAGTCGTCCCCCGGGCGACTGTATATGATATGGTTCTTTTGTTTCCCCAATAGTTATCCCATGCTTCACAACAAATGTACGATTGATGAATGTATGGGATGCACCGGAATCAAATAAGGTAATTGCAGGGTGCTTAGCAACGGGAAACATACCAATCATTACTGGTTCTCCTTCTGGAATAGATTCCACCTGAGTATAGAAGACCCTTCCAGATTTCTTCTCAGCCTGACCTTTCTGACTGTTCTAAGCATTGCCCTTGTACTGATTCTGAGCTTGAGTAACAGGGGCTTTAGGTACATTAGGATTACTCTTCCTAGGATATGGACATTCTCAGGAAAAAGTGTCTGGTTTTTCCACAATTATAACATGGATAATTGTGATTCTAGGAAGAAGTAGTGCGGTTTGCATTATTTGTATTATTTTGCTGCTGCAGTGCTTGATTAGGATAAGGCGTATTAGTTGCAGGACGAATAAAGATTTGCTGCCTGCTTGGGCTTTGTTGTGGGCGGAATGGTGCACGACCATGATTCTGAGGATGGTAGACCACCTTTTGACGCTTTCCACTCGACGATCTGGAAGCAAATGCTCTCTTTTTCTTCGCCTCCTTGTGTCGGTGGTAATTCTCCTATGAAGCGATAGCAATGTTGACATTCTCATGATAAGTTGCGTTGCCACAAGTTGCCATCATGGTCTGAAGTTTGGTGTTCAGACCTCTCATGAAATGATTCTTCTTCTTCCTATCAGTATTCACATACTCTATAGCATACTACGACAGGTGATTGAAACGCCCAACATAGTGCATCACCGGGTGCTCCCCTTGCTTAAGAGCCAGAAACTCTTCTAACTTCATGGTCATCACCCCATCTAGAATATAGTGTGCCCTGAAGGCATCCTTAAACTCCATCCAAGTGATTTGGTGACCAGTGGGCTGTACAGCTACCAAATTTGCCCACCAGGCACTAGCAGCTCCTCGGAGTTGCTGTGCCGCAAACCTTGGTTTCTGAATCTTGGTACAGCGAATCAGCTCAAACTTTTGCTCCATTGTCCTGAGCCAATCGTCAGCTTCTAAAGGCTCTTCTGCCTTAGAGAACATAGGCGGACGTGTGTCAGTAAAATCAATATAGGTTGTCTCGTCATTTCCATTATTACGACGGCCATGATTAGGGTGTGGTGCTTGTTGGTTCTGAGCCATTTCCCTTAACAACCTAGCATTCTCGGCCGTTGCATAGACGAGTGCAGTTATGGCATCTGCTATAGTCGGAGGCATTGGTGGAG
This sequence comes from Miscanthus lutarioriparius, assembly GCA_904845875.1. NCBI lineage: Eukaryota > Viridiplantae > Streptophyta > Magnoliopsida > Poales > Poaceae > Miscanthus > Miscanthus lutarioriparius. Next base: position 58,834,263 of record CAJGYO010000010.1, read on the forward strand.
GATTTGGGACTTCATATTGTCTTGCGAAGTACTTGCACCAGTTCGGGTGTTAATACGAGGCATCTGTCAGAGAGACACGTTTATTTACATTATTATTTTATTGAAAGCAGTTAAAAGGTTTCATGCTATAAAGGGTTTCTTATTTATGTTACATGTCTTGTATCCCACAAGACAACCCTGGTTTACTAGAAAAGCAGTAAAGGAACTATTTCTACTCCAAACTCTCAGTCATCGGTGTCCGTGTCCATATCGGACTCAACCTCATCTTCATCGGAAAAGTACACTAACTCCTCAGGATCCTCCTCCTCTTCTTCATTCTCGACTTCTCCTGGATCTACAATCATTTCTTCATCTGTAACTTCACCATCCCCATGAGGAGGATGAAGTTGAGCGTACATCATGTGGACATTCTCGTGAAGAATGGCGTTGTCCATCTCTAGGTCTTCTACGTAGAACTCCAACTCATGGATGCGTTCATTGGCCGCATCCTCTCGTGTCCAGGCTTCATTCCGCAACTCGGTATTCTTGGTGATGTCCCTTTCCATTTCCGCCAGCTTCTCTTGATCTTTGGCATGGGCTCGACGAAGAGTGTTGAGCTCCTTGGTAAGGTTCTCGATGTTCGCAGGATTGCTTGAAGATCTTTCATCTCCTAGGGTCTTGGAACTTCCTTCACCAAGCTCACGGTTACGCGGTGCCAACTGGTGATGAGGGACTCCATGAGGTCTAGTGGACTTGCGTGTGGTTATCTTGGTCTTCGCCATAGCCTGTAGAAGTTAGGGTAGGACTATAAGGATAGCTTGAGGATAATGGAGGTTAGCAAGAATGGGATTGACATTACTTACCCAACCACTTTTAAGGGGAACTATTATGCACGGTGTTCAAGCATGATGCATGAATCGATCTTACGAATCCGAGTACAAAAGATTTATACAATCAAAAGTACTAGATTTTTAATACATAGGACAAACCTAATCATATTATCCGCCACAAACTTTCAAATAAGATAGGATTGAGGCTAGATCAGAGGGAAGAAGAAAGAAATTTGAACTCAAAATATCCAGTTCAATTTCTTTGATCCAAATCCGTTTGAAGGTTTTCAAAAGTAACCCACAATGATCTTAGATAGGACCTGCTCTGATACCAGCTGTGGCACAACCTCCTAAGAAATCGGGCCCACGTGCACCTATTGATGTCTCAACAGACCTCAGATAGCGTACACAAGTTCCCAACAACTTAACAGGTATGTCGGGTGTCCTCGGGAAACCCGAATCATCCACGAATCTTTTCCAAACAGGATCCCAATCACAGTCATTGCAGATTACAACAGTTTTCAATATACATACCAGAGATTATAAAGCGGAAGACTTAAGTTTTAATATTACAAACCAGTTGTTTCAAACTTACAAAACCATAAGTGTCATACAACCATAGTAGTGGGATAATATTATATTAACATTATTTATTTCACACAAACTAGTGCCTTGTCCAAAGGCCATTCATCATTCCTTATCGTCATCAACTTCAAATACTGACATGCAGCAGGGACCAAAACAAGCCTGCACATGCGACTCACCTGCAACAAGGGTTAACAAACCCTGAGTACAAAAGTACTCAACAAGACTAACCCAACGAAAAAGGGGCGAAGGTCTTAGGGATGCAGGTAGTGGGTCAAGGTAAGGATGTAGCAAAATTTAAAAGTTCTTTGCCAAAAGCTTACTATTCTTGATCCTAGTTTCAAGTTTTACCCCTAAGTACTTTAGTTCATTATCTCCAACTAAGTGTTCATATCCCATGTTCCAATCCTTCTCATTCCATTCTTTTTCTCATGTTTTAGTAATTCACCAGTCCTGCATTGCTTCTGTAATGAATCGAGTCTCCATATCCACGGAGCACCGGCAATTCGAATTGATTCAAGTCCCAGTTGGGGATTTCTTATCACACGACATATGTAGAACTTAATCTTGCACATATCAACCTCACTACCGGATCCTCCCATACTAAGCCGTCTCCTCACCACCCGAGAGCACAGCATGCCTCAAATCCAGCCACATTCAAGCCACGAGGGTACACGCTACTCCCGCCATCTCACCACTCCCAGTGCGTGAGCATTCGTCTTAGTATCGGATTAGCCGAAGTAGGCTTACCGGAGTATGTGACCAATACTACAAAGTGTCTCATTCAGAAGATCCACAATGAGTGGCCTTTAAGCGACATAGTCGGCAACATTACCCAACATTCAAGATAAGTCACCCGACTAGTCTCTAGTTCATTCTATCTTCTTTCTTTCTTTGTCCAGTATGCCATCTTTGATTGTATCGAAACTTTTACTTTGAAAGCTTACCATAAAGCATACTAAGCATTCTATGCCTTTATAAATGAAATCATCTTCAAGGATGGTAAACAATTAACAAGGTAGACAATGCATCAAGTAGGTAACATTTGAATAAATCAACTTAATGCAATAGGTAACATAGGTGATAAACTTTTCAAAGTAAACAAGGTAATGGTTTAATGCATAAACCAGGGCTTGCCTTTGTTGACGATCTCTGGTTCCGGATTAGTACCACAATTATCGAATCCCGTGACAAACGGGGATTCTTCCACAACTTGCTCAACTAGAATCGTTTCACTCTCGGATTCTACACGAAATAATAACATATGATTCAATATGATGATAATGTAAACATAATGCTTTCATGGTACATGAAATGTAATCACACCTTGAATACAACTTTCCTTCGCGATACAGTTGTAAGTCAACAAAACTACTTGACACTAACATCTAGGGTTTATGACCTAAGCGACTTGACCAAATTGATCTTGAAACCCTACTGGTCACACAACATGACCCAAACAAGATCAAATCCTAACCCTAACACTTAGGGTTTGCTTTTATTCATTTTTGAATTAATTTGGAAATAAGCCCAAAAATAAACTTGTTCCAAATGACCTCAAAATTTTATGTAAGCTTCCTCATAACAAATTAGTGTACCAAAATAAATTTCATAATTTTTAAAGCTAGACAGTGACCTACAAAAATTATAGAAATTACATTTATCAATTAATTGACTGAATTTTTGAACATTAAAAATTTATTCAAATTTCAAGTTTCATTTTAAACCATAATAGAACATGTACAGAAGCTACACACAAATTTTCAGAATTTTTGGAGCTATGATTATTTTCCTACAAATTTCCAAAGTTTTAGCACTATTCAAAATCAGAAAATATCAAAATACACTATTCTCTCTCTCTCTCGCTCACTGACAGCCCGACCCCACTCGTCAGTGACACATAACAGAACACGGTGGCGCTGCCATCACTGGCCGGCCCAAAACACGCCGACGGTGAGTCTCCGGCGAGGCAGACCGCACCTACATGATCTACACCATCCTACGAATCCATCCCAGTCCTCAGAACGACAGCAGGCGCACCGGAGGGAGCTCCACGCCGGCCATGGCGGCGCGGTCACGACGGCGCACGGTGTAACCCCGGCAATGATGCAGTAGAGTCTAAAACAAAGCTAGAATCACGTTCAGTAGCTCACCACGATCACGCCGGTGTGCTTGATGAAGACGGAGATGGGCTGGAACGTCCTTGCCACGGCGAGGTCGATGGTGGCGGTACTTCTGCCAGCTCCGAGGAAGAAGACGTCGCGCGGTGGCGCTGGCCTGCTAGAGGCGAGGCGAGCAGGCCTGGAAGGAGCGGCAGGGCAAGGCGAAGCTGCTGGCAAACGCAATTGGCAAGCAGTGCTACGACGAGGAGGAATTTCGCGAGCGCGGCAAGTGACCGGCGGCGAGCAGACGAGAAGAAAAGAACGACGACGGCGGTGATTGCTCTTATTTATAGAAGGTGAGGACGCCTCCAGCTTCGCCAGCTCCTGAACGAGGTCGCCACGGAGACAAAGACGTGTCACCGTGCGAGGAAGCGGTGAAGACGATCGGCGGCGGCAGCTCAGTGGCAAGCAGACGGTGGCGCTCTGCTGTCAACGGATTTTTTTTAAATATTTACAAAATTGTCACTGAGCCCATTTTTCAAATTACTCACAAATTTTCTAAAGAAGTTGAAAATATCCAAAAATGAAAGTTGCTCAACTTTTCAAACTCTACAACTTTGCTTCAAGGCACATTTTCAAATTCTGCCCCCATTTTGAAATTTGAATTTGGGGTGCATTTGAGTATTTGAATCATTTCAAAATTACTCCAAATTATATATGTAAACTTGAAAAACTTTGAATACCAAAGTTGATCCTTATTAAATAAGTTTCAACTTTGCTTTTTGTGACAACCCCAAATTCCAAATGGATTTTAAAATAGACAAACGGGGCAAAAATGACCTTTATAATTGGAATTTGAATTCAAATTTGATTTGTTTACCTTTTGACTTAACTTTGATTTTTGACCAGTAACATGTCCCATTAGGGTTATTTAAGTCAATTAACACATGGTCTCATATGATCACATGAATTTTGACTCTTGTGGTCATGATCTTTATTTAAGGTTTTGAATCACATCACATAAAATAACAACATTATGAAATAAATCTTATTTAGTGAATGCATTCAACATTTTTCTACTTTATGAATGCTTTGCAATGCATATGATGACATGTCAAATTTTAATGATAGGTCAAAACACCAGAGGTGTTACACTTAACAGATGCCCAGCTGATTTCTCGGTGACTGGGAAACTATGGAAAAGAAGACTGTGGCTTTTCCGATAGGCATTTGATGAAGCAAACAAGGGGAAGGTGTCCACACATTTTAGCCCTTGCAAACACTAGAACAGCTCTACGAGCATGAAGAGAAGACTCAGGTGATATCACAAGAATTCTTCTAACTGCAATAGCTGATCCTCTTGCTCGACAAGGCGCTAAAATGAGCGACACAATCACCCTATGCACAAGAATTCTTCTAACCACTCAAGATATTCATGGCAAAAAGATAGACCATGGAGGGTCCGGCGGAGTCAAAGGCACTTGAGGAAGCAGGCAGCAGAGAAACATAACTGAGTTGTTGAATTGCTCTCGCCAGAGTTGGAAGACATTTTATAGTCGGCCTGGAAAGATAGATCCAAACGCCTGTGAAGCAATATGCTCTCGTAAAAGTTTTGAAGCATGGGCTCATAAGATGGCAAAGACGGTGACAGACGGTAGACCCCAGATCAAGATTCTCTACCCGTGACCACGAACCTATTGGGGGTACAGGCATGATAATTTTGGAATAAAATTACTTTTATCCCAAAATTGGGGGGCATGTGTTTACACCAAAATTTAAAAAGAAGAATTGCAGGAACTCGAATGCTCCCAAAATCGTGTCATCGAGGAATCGATTGCGTAAAGATCGATATCAGCTGATTCGAATGCAGTACTAGAGTCGGCTCTCTTCAGATAGCGCCAGCAGATAACAATAAAAGCTACAGTTGGCATCAGGAAAAACATGTTGGACTCTGTAAAAAGGGAAAGATTAGGGTCCAAGTTATCTTAAATTAGGAATGTTTTCTCTTGTGTCAAAGATTGTAATGAGTCATGCTTAAATAGGATTCATGCGTAGGTTCCGGGTATAAATATTGGACCCCGGCCATTATAAAAGACACACAATCAATCAAATACAAGTTACTTGCTTTTTCGGCTCCGACCACCCCTTAGGAGTAGGAGTAGAGTAGATCTCGGCGAGTTCTTCAGCGAGTAGGGCTGCATCGGTCCGACCGACCTCTGGCTTGTCTGTAAGTATCATCATGGCTTATACTTCTGTTCGTATGGCTGCATCGATCTGGTCGACCTCCACCGCGACTTTGGTATAAGCTAGTTATCGACTCTTGTCTAGTTCAAGTACGGCTGCATCGATCCAGTCAACCTCCACTGCTCGAACTAGATTAAGGTCAAGCTATCGGCTCTATCTAAGGGCGGCATCCTTCGGTAGATTCATTAAGTTACCGATCTTGCTGATGTTTTCATTGTTATTAGTTTGCAACAACATCAATCCACCCGATCGAGATTGAATTAGATCGGCCTTATATTCTTTCAATCCGTCGTTCAGCTTTACCACAACACGATGTTTCTTACTCTGAGCGACGGATTATTCTTTATCGACTGTTTTTACTTGATCTTGATCGTGCATAGTACACGGTTAAGGCATGAATAATTTTGAAGCGGTTTGCTGGCTAGTTGAATCTAGTTTATAGTTTAACATTATGGCTGTAATGATCCGGTCGATCCCCACTGATGGCACTGTAGATTGGAAGATGCTAGTTAGTAGATTTGTTCTTGGTTAGACGTGACTTTAGTTGTTTGCTATGCCTGCATCGGCTAAATAGCCGATCAACTGTGCGTTAATGCCTACGATGTGCGTCCATGATTATTGAATCGTGAATGGATCTATGTGCTTTAAGGGTTTGATTCGTTGTCTTTTTCATGGTTGCATCAATCCGGTCGGACCCCACTGTTAGAGATAACAGGTTGAATCTGAGGAGTCCATAGGTTTGTTCATGTGAAGCAGTCGATTGTTCACACGCTGTAGTCCTTTTCACCTGAATCGGCTATTTTAGCCGATTCATCCGAGCCTTCACGTATAGCATGTCTTTCAAAAAGACTATCGAAGTACGGACGTTTTTGCGGATTCTTCAGTTTTGGTTTGTTACTATCATCATAGCTACCATCGATCCGGTCGAACGTCACTGTTGGTGGTAACAGATTAGATTCAGAGCGTTTGTAGATCCGTTCGTATTAGATAGTCGATTCGTTCGTATGCTATATCTTTTTTCTGATTAGATTCATCGGCTCAATGTTTTACACTTGATAATATCTGCCTAGCTGATGATCTCATTTACATATACGCATACTGTACATGTCAACTTAAAATCAATCGCTATCCACGAGCTTTACAGTCCGTAACAGCCGATTTCTGTGCGGATCGGCTATTTAATATCTTTTTCCGGATGGCTGCTCCTGAAGCGGCACACTTAGAACTGTCTGGGCATAGACCAGCATGTTCCACCTTAAATTACTGATAAACTTTGTTTCCTTATCAATTGCAGGGTCAAATTGACTGGCACGTCTCGAGAGGAATATGCAGGATCGACCATCCCTATGTTAAAGCTAGGCGGATCTCTAGCTCCATCGAGTAGACCCTTTTGGCTTGCTCGTGTGCCCGGCACGATTGACACATTTTCGTGTCGACAGTCGTCTTCTAGTTTGGTCACACTATGAATCTCATAATTGATGGCTTAATTATGCTAGATCGGTTGTTTTATCTCTATTCCAATCAAGCATAGTATGTATTTAAAGACATGTTTTGATCTTGGATAAACTCATTAGTTAATGAGATCTAATCTAATGACATTACCATAGCTACATCGATCCGGTCGAACCTCACTGGTAAGACTTTAGATTAGAGATTACCGATCAATAGTTTTGTTCGTGATCGAGATATGTACTCTGTTTGTTTGCTATGCATGCATAGGCTATTTTAGTCGATTCGTCTGTGCTTTCACAGATATGGCACGCTTTCATAAACCTATTGATATATAGTCGGTTTTATGGATTTTCTAGTTTTAGATTATTGTCATCATCATAGCTGCATCGATCCGGTCGAACCTCAATATTAATGGTAATAAGTTAGATCTAGACAGTTCGTAGATCTGTTTATATTAAACAGTCGATTGTTTGTATGGTATATCCTTTTTATCGAATTCATTGGCTTTGCACCACGTATTGATTAAATCTAATTTAGCCAATGATGTATCTTTGACGCGTACATATTAATAGCTCAAGGGAAAGGATCGTCAAAATTGGGTGCATTGTACTCCTTATTATAAATCAATCATGACCCACGAGCATCACAATCTTTAACAGTCGATTTCTTCCCGTATCGTCTATTTAGTCGATTTTCCCATTGAGCTGCTCTCGAAACAGCATACTTGGAACTGTCTGGGCAAAACTGGCATGTTCCACTCTAAATTACTGATAAACTTTCTCTTCTTATCAATTACAGGTCAAATTGATTGGTACGCCTTCGGGATTCATATGATCGACTGATCCTGTGTTGAAGCCAAGTAGATCTCTGGATTGTTCCGGCTTGCTGCATGTCCTCAGCGCGTTCCCACGTTTTCACGCCGACACTACCTTTAATTGTCGTGCCGGGCCGTGCTGTCCCGGTGTGCCAGAACAGCGGCCAAGCACGGCCCTATGCATGGGGCCGAGCCAAAAAACCGTGATTCGTGCCACCGGGCTGCGAGCTACATGTTCATCTTTAGCTGCAGGTCGTTCAGAATTGAAAGTGTAGGGGTTATTTTGCCCTTATAGACCGGGTAATATGGTGTAAATTAATAAAAATGTAACATTATTTAAATTAATATTATTTTAGGAAAATGTACAAATAAAATGTGACTGACACAAATAATTAACATAATGTTACTATAGGTCCTATTTGGATCTATTAGCACTAAAAGTTAGCTAGTCAATAGCTAATAGTGGCTAATTTTTAGCGGAAGTTGTTTGAATCCATCTACTAATAAGTGGTTTAATAATGAGTTGAAGCCGCTCAGGCAACAACGTTTAAGTCAATCCTTCCACCCATATTATTTAGTCTAATTGTGGGAGAAAATGCGCCTTGAACACATTGCCTATACTAACTGAGATTTGTCCCAAATCGTGACTAGTTGTTATTCGTTTTGATCGATGGTCCCCTGGCCGGCGATGCCTTTGCTTCTCAAAATCTAGGAAGGTGCATATAAACTATTGCTGGCTCTGTTCAGCTGATCTAAGTCGTTTGTACTGATTTGTATAGCTAATTTATTGGAAGAGAAAAATACTGTACAATAGCTGATAAGCATGGCAGCCGAACATAGCCGTAGCTTCTATTAGCAACTTTAAACATTCTAATAAAACCAATATTTAACACACCTTTTGCTAATAATTAGTAGATATATTAGCTGCTAATTGTTTTTTAGTACTTGATCCAAACGTGACCATAATCTGTCCAAACTCCCACACGCCGGAAGGTTGACGGGCGCGCTGTATGCTACGCGTCATTGCCCTCATGCCCTGCCCCCTTCTCCCCTCCTTGGTGCATCGTCGGCGATGGATATCGTCCTTGCTTCTACGGCGGCGACATGGCTGATCAACAAGCTCCTGGACCGGCTCAGCGACTATGCCATCAAGAAGCTGCTGGGCTCCGAGGGCCTGGAAGCGGAGGCCAGCTCCCTCAGTTATGCGCTGCAGCGAGCCAGGCTCGTCCTCGGCGCCGTACCCGCCGGTGCCGCCGCAGGGACGAAGATTGGGAACGACCAGCTACTTCCGCAGATCGACCGGGTGCAGCGGCTAGCCACCGATTTGGCCAGGCACCTCGACGAGCTCGAGTACTACGACGTCAAGAAAAAGGTATACACTGCTACTTCCGCAATTTGGGGATGCGATTCAGTTTTCTTCTTTCAGCACTCGAAATCTATTTTTTTTTTCATTTGCAGACTAAATGTTTTTTTGGAGCGTTTAGCTAAATCTCTAAGTTTATCCTCGCAAAAACTAAAAAGATCTATAGGTTGCTAGACTAATTGTTGTTCGTGTCACAGACTAGCAGTTTTTAGGTACGGATAGTTGTTTAGTTTGCTGCAACAGGAAAGCTTGGGTGAGTTTAAGCTTGGCTAAACAAAAAAAAAGGGGCAACTGTAACTTCAATAAAATACCATTTTTGCAGTTTTATAAAGTAAAAGCTCTGTTCTGTCCTTTCACTCCTTTGGCTTTCTCCAAAAAGCAGGGTAATAGTAACTACCTGTTGTAAAAAAAAAAAGAATAAAAGCTAAGTAGCTAGATAAATTAGAAGATGTTAACATCTGGATGGGTGGGGGTTGATTGTGAAAGGAGTACTATGAGTCTTAACTATTAGTAACTTATTAGACACCTGATCCTAGGGCAAAGCCGAGTGATTAGCTTTCCACTGAAGCTTTTTTGACAGCTCTACATGTGGGCCATCAATTTGTCAAATTATCTCAAAATATGCTTATGCTTCACATTGCAAAACTTTGTTTACATAGTAATCGGAGGCTCTCCTGAGAGCCACACCCCTTAATTATAGGAGGAAATAAGGACTGAAATTCCCATATGGTAGATATTCCTACATATGGACTCGCAATCAGTACTTAAGTCCTATTCAACTCCTATTGTAGAGTCCAGACATGTCCAAACAGAATGAAACAAAACTTCATAGTGTTCGCTTGAAATCTAATTTTGTAGCGGAAGGTGAAATCGAATTGGACTGTGAACCAAGAGGACGATATGCTTCTGCAAGAAAATATATATATATACTGAGAACTTTTACCATGTTAAGTTAGTGTTAATAAAAATTGTAAATGTTGCAAATACTAACTCTTGATTTCTTCAATATATACACATAATGAAATGGAATTTTCAAGTATATGGAATTGACATATATTGTGAGACTTCAGACACAATTTTTAACCAGACTAATATATAGCCTTGGCAATAAGTTTATTGAGACTCATACGTATAATTTATAAAAAATGTTATTTCAGATGAATTTTCTGTGCAGATGCACATATAAGAATAAAAAGACAGGACATGGGCCCTCAAACCTTTACCGAAAAGAAACCAGAAAATATCCAAAAACAAAGAGGTGGTAGGTAGTCACCAAATGGTTGCCTGTTGATGACGATCAGTAATGGGAGTGTAATCGCTAGGTGATGCTACTAACGATTTGTGTATCTGCGTGCTGGAACTCCTGGATGGCACTTTGTCAGTGAGCGTGGTCATATGTGGCAGTTGTTTTAGGATTACAATGCCACAATTAAATAATAAGCTGTTCTATGTGCATTTTAGATCCGGTTAGTAAGGTGGTCTATTATAGGATCATGGATCTCCCAATCGGTTAACTTCAGCATGTGAAAAAGCCCCTTCAGTTTAAGCGTCCTACAGTCGATCCTTGGACGCTTAATGAACCATCCTCTCATAAGTGCTATCGCAGCTCTATTTTCGATTTCCACTATATTAATGATTTTGTGGTCGGTAAAATCTTGATCTGAATATCACCCATTGTGACCCCATTCCATTATATGGTATAGTGATTTCATTTGTATCCTTCGACATCCTAGCTACCACTTTCCATTTTGTTGTGCAGGTCAAGAAGAACCAGAAGAGCAGCAATCCATTATCCAAAATGAATTTATCCCTTACTGAATCTGGGCAGTCAAAGCCGAAATACAATAGAACAGACATAAAACAGATTAGAGATACTGTGGAACATCTGCATAGCATTTGCAATGATGTTCACAATGCTCTCTTGCTAGATAAACTGGATTCAATTAAGAAAGCTGCTCAAGATGCAAGTTCGGACAAACGTGAGACTGTGGAGAACTTTACCAAAAATCCTAGATATGAGGTGATCCCAGGGGAAGAAATGAAAGATATTTTAAAACTAATTAATAGTGCTGCGTCGAGTGATCAAGAACTTTTAGTTGTTCCAATAGTTGGTGCTGGTGGTGTTGGGAAGACAACACTTGCTCAATTGGTGTACGAAGAAGTAAAAGCACAATTCGACATGATGTTCTGGATCTATGTATCTGCTAACTTTGATGAAGTTAAGCTTACACAAGAGATTCTGGAACAAATACCTGAATGTGAGTTAAAAAATACTAAGAATCTCACTGTGCTTCAGCGTGGTATCAACAAATATCTGACCAAAAGATTTATACTTGTGCTGGATGACATGTGGGAAGAGAGTGAGGGTCGTTGGGACAAGTTATTGGCCCCGCTCAGATCTACACAGGTTAAGGGTAACATAATCTTGGTAACTACTCGGAAATTATCGGTGGCTAGGATAACTAGCAACATAGAAGCACCCATTATCTTAGATGGTATGAAAGAAAATGTATTTTTTTCGTTCTTCAAAAGATGCATATTTGGTGATGGGGACTATCAAGACCAAAGAAAGTTAATGAGCAAAGGAGACCAAAGAAAGTTACTGAATATTGCTAAGACTATAGCCACCAGATTGAAAGGCAATCCATTAGCAGCAAAAAGTGTTGGTACACTTTTGAGGAGAAATATTGATGAGGTTTATTGGAGAAGAATTCTAGATAGTGATGAGTGGAGGTTACAAGAAAGTATTGATGACATTATACCTGCACTAAAGCTCAGTTACAATCAGCTTCCATATCGTCTTCAGCTACTCTTCAGTTACTGTGCAATGTTTCCAAAGGGTTACAATTTTGACAAAGGACAGTTGATACGTACATGGATTGCTCTGGGATTTGTCATGAACGAGAGAAAGAAATTGGAGGATGAAGGAAGTGACTGTTTTGAAGATTTGGTAGACCGAAGCTTCTTTCAGAGATACGGAGAGTCACAGTATTATACTGTGCATGATTTAATGCATGATGTTGCACAAGAAGTCTCCATTAACAAATGCCTTATTATTGATGGATCAGATTTTCGAACAGTTCGGTCGTCCATCTGTCACCTTAGCATATGGACTGAGCCGGTGTACAATGAGCAGAGCATAGAACGCAATGATGACTTTGAAGAGAAGTTAGATGCTGTCCAGGATAATGTCTTGGGAAGCTTGGAGAGTTTAATTCTCGCAGGTGTATATGATGAGAACTATTCTGCTAAGTTTGTGAAGACTCTTGAGCGAGCACGTTATGTCCGGGTGCTCCAGTTAACAGCAATGCCATTCAATTCTGACATTTTACTATCCAGTATAAAAAGGTTAATCCATCTTCGCTACTTAGAGCTGAGGTGTACGTCGGATAAGCCCAAATCTTTGCCTGAGGCTATATGTAAGCTCTACCACCTACAAGTACTAGATGTTCAATATTGGAGTGGTATAAATGATTTGCCAAAGGATATGAGTAATCTTGTGAATCTACGCTATCTGCTTGTTCCGGGGTCAGGATCATTGCACTCGAAGATATCAAGAGTTGGAGAACTTAAGTTTATACAAGAACTGAAAGAATTCCAGGTTCAAGAAGCCAATGGCTTTGAGATTTCACAGCTCGGGAACATAAATGAAATCAGAGGATCACTTAGTATCCTCGGCCTTGAGACTGTCACAAAGAAGGGAGATGCAACTCGTGCAAGGATTAAAGATAAAAAGCATCTGAGGACACTTTTACTGACATGGGGGAGTGCAAGCGGAAGTACTACTAGTGTCCAGAAAGAAGTGATGGAGGGTCTTAAACCACATGAAAATCTTTCCCATCTTCTTGTCTTCAATTATGCTGGTGCTACTCCATCATGGTTAGGAGACAATTTCTCACTCAAAAATTTAGAAAGCCTCCATCTCCAGGATTGTGCAGCAGTGAGGATCCTACCACCATTCGAGAAGATGCCATTCCTGAAGAAACTGTCCTTGGTTGGTCTGCCCTGTCTGAAAAATCTCAGGATTGACTTCAACTCTGCCGGTGAGGAGGATGAGCTCGAGTTAACCGAAATTGAAATATCCAAGTGTTCAGCTTTAACATCCATAAGACTACATTCCTGCAAGGAGTTGACTAAGTTAAGCATCAATGATTGTGAGGCACTAGCTTCCTTAGAGGGCTTGCCATCTTCTGAACAACTGAAGCAGTATGTTGTCCATGGATGCCCAAAACTTCCGTCAGGTTCCATCCCAAACTGATAATTTGGTGGCAAACACTATCAAAACTAGCTGTAAGTATGGCTTCACTAAACTATGTCATGCTCGTTCCGCTTCATGGAATAATTGCTGGACATTGCATTAAATAAAGACTTCATCATAACTCATAAGAATTGCTGGACATTGCATGAAATAAAGACTTCCTCATAACTCATAACAACTCAATGTCGTAAACTGATTGGTGTACTGCTTACTTAACTGTTAATTACTCATGATTAGAAGTATGTTTCCTTCAGACTTGTGTTAAGTGCTCTTAGGGGAGTTCGTTTAAAACATAATTCAAAGTTTGTTTAAAATAAGTTAACTCAGTAAGAAGCTCCTTTTAGATCTTAGCAATTGTTCCTCTGTTATATTTAATTTTAAAGCAATATGTCGTTGCAGCAAATCAGTAAGAACATTTTAGCATTTGTGTGAAATAGGAACTCGATTAAAATAATATGTTACTGTATTAATAAACTACGAAAAGACGACATGTTCAACAGCTAAGTGTCGCGGAAATGCGTATGTTGCGTTGGATTTGCGGTCATACAAGAAGGGATCGAGTTCGGAACGGTGATATACGTGATAGATTAGGGGTAGCGCCAATTGAAGAAAAGCTTGTCCAACACCGGTTGAGATGGTTTGGACATGTGCAACGGAGACCTCTAGAGGCACCGGTGCGTAGTGGAATCTTAAGCCATGATAGTAACGTGAAGAGAGGCAGAGGAAGACCGAAGTTGACTTAGGTAGAGGCAATAAAAGGAGACTTGAAAGGATGGAATATACCCAAAGACTTAGCCTTAGATAGGAGTGCTTGGAAGATAGCTATTCACGTGCCTGAACCTTGATTGCTTCTGATGGGTTTCAACTCTAGCCTACCCCAACTTGTTTGGGACTTAAAGGCTTTGTTGTTGTATTAATAAACTGTAGCGAATAAAACAACCTTGATTTTATCATTTATGTTTTTTACATTTGTAGTTTAATTTGTGCAGTCTAAAACATGCAGTTTACCCCAGTTGTCTCAAATTTGGATTATAATTTAAAGAGACCTCGAATTTTTAAGTTGTTTTTTAAGAATTCTTAGCCATCACGAAAAGAGTGCTTGGCAACAGAAGAAATCAAATATTCTTATTCGTGACTTCTAGAATCTGATTCGGGTTATAATCCAAGGATTAGCCAAGCACTTCTAAGCAGTGTTGGCCCAATTCTCTTTTACTGCTTGTATTAGACTACTTGCTCTAAGCTTTTGCTAAGTTCATTTTTCTAAATATTTAATTTGCCCATATAGTCAAGTAGATAATCCTGACAATAATCCAGTGAATAATTTTATTCACGTGTATTTGAACTTCTGTACTAATTGTGGCAATTAGGTTGTCTTAATTCTGTATTTGGTTATACTACCATTTGATGTAAATGATGATTGACATAAGATAAATTTCATCCACAGCTCTGTAATGTTTTCCACGTTACTCCAAACTTATATCATACAGAGTCCTCCAAGTTCACTCTGTCCTTAAAAATCATTATTTCAAGACACTGCTTCCTTTGTTATTGATATTAAGATCTGATTTCAGAATAAAAGACGAGGAGGGAACCAATGGGACAATTGTGATACCTGGATGTGGGAACCTTGTTTCTGCTGAAACTACTGCTTTCGCTTCTGTCACCGGAGGCAGCTTGGACGCTTACTAGTTCATGCTGTAACGTTTTAGGTTTTGCTGTTGTATTCACTATTATTTTAGTATACTTTGTTGTCATTTTATTCACGCTACAATATATGGAGATGTTGTGCCTGATGTGTAATAATTCGGTATGCACACCGACGAAAACATTAAATAGTCTTACAATGGGGACATCTGCCCTTCTATGTTACCCAGATAAATAAATTGTTTTTTTTTTCATCGAAAACGCAAGAGACATGTGCTTCATTTTATTAAGTGTGTGATTTTATTTTAATTGTATAAGGCCGCTAGGAAGATTTGTGCTATATATTCTGGTCAAAGGAGTAAACAAACTATTTATAGTTTCCTTGTGTTTTTGCAAAACATAATTTAAATAATTGGATTGAAACCATTGTCTAAATCTATACTTATTCTCATTTACCAGGACAGTAAACTACAAGCCATGGGTTAGCCCGACTCACACAATTGCCTTACCCAGTGACTCATGGTGCTTCCTGTGGGTGAAGTCGTGGTTAGTAGTTTCATGGGTTTCTCACGGTGCTTCCGGTTGGTGAAGTCGTGGTTAGTGGTTTGATGGTTTTTTTTTATCGATGCCCTTATAATTTTTGAACTTCTGACATATACAATTACTATTCACTTTTTTTTAAACTTGACATTATAATTCTTCTTCAGTTTGACAGGTGTCATTTTCTACGTATTCGTCAGCATTGGGCCTGCGCGCAGGTGACTAAAGGCCAGTGTATTCTCGTATGGCCCAAAATACCACTGCTGCTTCTCTCCCCCACTCGCTGACTTGTGAGCCCTACACGTCAGCGTCTCCTTCAACCTCCAGCCTCCAACTCTTCCCGTCTTCTCTTGCTAAGCAGCAGCCGCCGCCGATGCCACACGGGCGAGCAGCAGCCGCCGCGGCCACAAACGCTGGTGAGTTGAGCCACCGCCGTCGCCGCGGCCACACACGCTGGTGAGCTGAGCCACAGCCACCGCGGCCATACGTGCGCGTGAGCTGAGCCGCCGCCGAGCAGCAGCCATGGGGGCGCGTGGGTGAGCTGGCGAGCCGCCACCGCTGCCACCGGAGAGATGCTGGCGGCGACCGGATATCTCTCTAGGAGGTTGCAGAGGGAAGAAGATCAAGAAGCAGGAAGATGACATGTGGGGCCCACGCGTTAGTGATAGGGAGAGAGTGGAGGATAGAGGGCATTCTCGGCAATACGAAAATACGGCGGTCTACAATGTGCCCAACTATGTGGAAAGCTTATATAATAGCATATTTTAGATAACCAAAAATTTATAATGGCTCATCTCCGAATAGGTGAATAGTAATGGTATATCTCTGAAGTTCAAAAATTATAATGGCATGTATAAAAAAAACCTAGTTTCATATGCGTAAGTAGTGAACAACATTTCAGGGCCCCACGTCGCTCCCTCTTGGGGTGACTCGGGCGGAACCCCGAGTACCCGGCGCTGCCGTCTGCATCCCCAGTTCCCTGCCTCGTCGTCGCCTGAGCGGGTCACCGGAGGCCCGTGCGACCATGAGGAAAGCGGCGACGGGGCTTCTCCCGTTGAGATCTAGGAGGAGCAACGATGACAGTAGCAGGTCCATCAGCAGTTAGCTTCCATCTCCGACGAGCGGATCCGCCTTCACCGGTCGGATCTACTAGGGGAGGCGAGATCTGGTGGGTTGATTCCTGTCCCCGGCCGCTTCAGCCCGGGCGGTGGCTGCGGAGGCGCCCTCGGGGAGGCTCATCAGTGGGCATGCACGAGGAGTTCCTGTACTTGTGCGATGATGGCATGGTGGCTCGGAGGTCACATGTGTGGAGGCACCTTGGCTCTGTGGCAAGGCCAAGCGGTGCACATGGGCATCGATGGCAACGACGATGGTCACAGGCTAATGCAGCTGTATCTAGGTGTGAAAACCATGCTAAAATGAGCAGACGTGTGTGGCGTGTTGTTTCATGCTTTGATGGCATCGGTGATGGCGATGGCAGTTGCCAGGCAGTGGTGACATGGCAGAGGCGGAGGTGTTGTGGCGTCGGGCAAGCCCGCACATGGAGGTGCGGCATCCCAGGTGCTTTAGATCTGGACACGAGCAAGTTGGTGGCATGCCGTCGCCAAGGATTTGCACAGGCCAGGTGTGAAGGCCCTTCACCTTGATGGGATGTGCTACGGTGAGTTTCGTGGCTGGTGAAGGAGTGATTTTCATTTGAGGGTGGCGATGGAGGAATCAGCGTGGGCGGAGGAGTCAGAGAGGGTGACGGGGATGGGGTTCCTGATCTTCCGTCAGGTTCAAGATAAACAACGATTTGGTCAGAGAAAGAGAGACATCAATCCGGCTTCAGATCATAAAGAACCAAACCCTACAATCTTAGCATCACGTCTCCTCTGGTTATCAACCTTGTTACAATCTGGTTGACCTCGCCAAGAAGGCTAATCCCTGCTGCGAATTGAAGAATACAAGCAAGAACGAGATAAAACGCAACTCAAATAAAGTGACAATTGCAGATGTATGATTAAGCTCTCGAATTTGGGGTTTCACAAACTGATAACGACGACTATTCAAAGATAGATTAATCTAAAGCAAAACCCAAGCCCTCACGATGGCAGCGGTGGCTGAATATAAGGTCTAAGGGTCGTCGCTCCCCCTAGACA
Source organism: Miscanthus lutarioriparius (assembly GCA_904845875.1). Lineage (NCBI taxonomy): Eukaryota > Viridiplantae > Streptophyta > Magnoliopsida > Poales > Poaceae > Miscanthus > Miscanthus lutarioriparius. The sequence continues at coordinate 58,852,215 of CAJGYO010000010.1, forward strand.
CCCCCCTAACGGGCTCTAAAATGATACACGGCCCAACGGACCAAAAGCGGTGGCGCGACACGTGACAGATTCTGGACGCTGATGTGTTTTGATGATTCCTTTTGACTCCTGTGGAATTTGGGCCTCAAACCAAAACAATTGGTTATCTTATAAAATTATCTTTCCATTTGTTAGATTATTTAACTCCGGCAATGCCTAGCAACGTGATCGCGTAGATGGATCCAGATGGTAGCACATGGGACACAAGGATTTATACTGGTTCAGTGCACGGTGACACGCTAAACCCTACTCTAGTGGTGCGGCTGCTCTTCTTGTATTCGTATGCTTGGTTACAGGGGTTGTTGCTCCTAGCTACGAGGTAGTTTGGAATGAGGCGATGGTGTCATGGTGGACGTGATGATCGCGGAGTCATTACCCCTCTGTATATAAGCAGAGGGGTAGGGTTACAACGAGGGCGATCGACACTACAGATTGGATTCCTAGTTTGTTACAACAGATCAATTATATCCTTCCATAGCTATGATGGCGGCAAATATCTTCGATACGTTGTGATCTCTAAGTTGGTGGTCACGCCTAGTCCTCGCGGGCTTCATCCTCGGTCGTCTCCTATTGATGGGCCAGAGACATGGTCGGTGAGGGTACCCCAGGCCCATATATCTGACAGTAGCCCTCGTAGGATTTAATGACGGGCTCATGGAGCTGTACAGTCCTCGGGTGCCATGAGTCCCTATAGTCTTCGGGTACCGTAGGTCCTGATGAACATTTCTCGATTGCCGAGATCTTTGAATACGGCCAGAAGGGCCCCGAGTATCGGGACGACTATGAGCATTGCACTTGACTGGCAGTAATGCCTTCCTGAGCTTCGAGAACTATATGGGTGGAAGTTTCCCACCCATTTGAACGCATCGTTTGCGCGTCATTGAATCATGTAGAAGATAAGGATAGAGGTGCCTAGGAACTCAAACCATTCCATTTCCCATGCTTTCACTTTGTGGAACCCTCTCGATGTCTGAGTCTGCTTTTAATGCCAACCACCAACTCCCCCACCATCCTCGAGGCGCTTATTTAAGCAGGGGGTAGGGAGGCCAGCGAGTCTCGCCCCTCCTTTCTTCCCCAACTCCCTTAGCCTTAGACTGAGTGAGAGAGTGGCAATTCAACTCGTGCGCCTTGGTCCATGGCGCTCTTCGACGGTCTCGCCGTCTCTGGGAGAAAGCTTTCAAGATCGAGTTCCACGGTGGCCTGGTGGCGGCCGTTCTCCATGGGTGTTAGAGGAAGTTCTATGAAGATGGGGGACAATACCATTGGTGGCCTGGGCCGTCAAGGGCACGGCGGCTGGGCTCGCTGATGGTTGGCACGTGAGAGATCTTCAGGTCAGAATATCTGTAGGGACTCCTGGAGGGAAAAGGGCATCCTGCTATTGCCGGGAAACTTTTTGCCCTATAGATCTAGTCCTAGGAGCTCTCGTGTATCGATCTGGAGGCTTAAGGCCGCCAAATTGACGCCGTTCGCTCCTCCCCGACGCCGCAAAAGATGGCATGAGCCGTCCTCCTCTCGAGGCTCCTCCTCCTCTTGGATCCATGAGGTGGGACTCCTCGAGGCATCATCTAGGCATCGTCCCTGCTCATGAAGATTGGAAGGCGAGGTGAAGGTCGCGGTGCATCTTCGTCCGACTTCTACGCTTCATGAGATGTCCATCGCTGGGTGCGCAGTCAATCCTGCACTCACAAGGCTATCATAACTGTAGCAGTTTCTAATAGATTTGGGTTATTGAATATCTTGTGATGTAAAGTGTGATAGAGTTTAATCAGAAAATAATGAATTTATTTGATTTTGAACACTGCTACCTGTGTCCGGATTAAATCGGGTGTTTTGGCAATTTTCGTTCAGTCAAACCGACCTTGCATTTTTTGGGCCCCCCTTCCTGACCCAATGGGTAGCTAGTATAACTATGGGTTATGCAGGTGATTCAATCTAAAAATTTACTTTGATAAAGTGCGACCGTTCGTGGCTCTAGAAGCCAGTGATCCTAAATGCTCAAAGATCACTTGGACGAATAGCGAACACATAAACCTCTGGGGTTGTAGCGTATGCTATTCTTTTGAGTTAATAATGGGTAGAACAGGTGATCGTCCGCTATCCAGAAGCGGCATGATAAAGCTTGATCTACTGGAGCATGTCATGAAACTCTTTTTATAGATTCCAGGAGCTCGTACTTTGGTTATAGTCATGGGCTGACCAGTTTTTGGTTTCCCACAAAGGGGCACACATCCGCTGAAATAAGGCACTTTGAGCCTGTTCAAGCATTTGAGAGATTTCCATAGCCTCAGGCTAGAGGTTTTAGGATCGGCTGGCGACCCTCCTAAACATCCCCCTCACTCTAGAATGGAAGGGTTCGTCATTCGTGGTTCCGAGCCAGAACCACCAACTGCGCCTGCCACTTTTTTGGGTTACGCTAGACTTTGGTGGGGCTCCAATGGTGGTCCACCTGGTTTGACTAGCAATTTTGGGCCTTGGGCCCAGGGTCCATAAGGGTTTTGACTAGTTTTAGCCGCCCTTATATGTAGCCGAGGGTGGAGACGGTCCGTCCCTTTGCCGCCGCCGACAAAAGCAGTGGTGCTCACTCCTTTGCTTACCTTGACCTAGCAGATGTCATTACATCAAGATCCTGCTCCTGGGAGTAACAGTAATGGTGCCGCGAAAGACCTTGGCCAAGAAAACCAAAATCATTAGTTCAGTAGAAGAAGATATGAGCTCGAAGAGCAAGGGGGATGGAGTCCCATCCCTAGTTCTCCATGGGAGGTGTCGACGGCGACAGAGGAGTACATCAAAAGCCTTATGATTGGGGGATTTCTAGCACCGAAAGAGCTTTCGGGTTACTGGTGTGCCCTCGGCCAGGACGTCCCTGCCCCTGATTCTAGCTCGATTGTAGTCTCAATCAACTTTTTCATCGTGGATTCGGCGTGCCCATCCATTGATTCGTCCGAGATCTCCTCCGATACCATGACACGCAGGTACATCACCTGACCCCAAATAGGATTATGCTTCTAGCGATGTTCATCTCTTATTGTGAGGATTTTGCGGGGATTGAACCCCACTGGGCGTTGTTCTGTCGATGCTTCGACGTTCTTCCTCAATCGGACAGGAAGGTCGCCGGCAGCCTTTGGATCAAGGCGGGCGACAAATCTCTGCCCTTCCACATCGATCTTCCTTCTCCCTCAAGCTTCCCCCCTTGCCCATAGCAGAAAAGGAGGAAGTTCCCGAATCTAAGCTAGAAGAAGCAGACGAACTCGAGAGTGATCTGCAGGATTATCAACGGAGAAGAGGGGTTACTGGTCAAGCTTGCCTGGCAGCCTTCTTTCGGAGGTGGATCCAGCCCCTAGGGAATGGGCGTCCCTGATGTGTGACTCTCCCAACGTCGTGAGTCCATCAGGGGAGCCCATTGAGTCAATGATTGTCCTTCAAGTGCTTGTAGTGACCAACAAGGTGTTGGGTCCGAAATCTTAGGTTACAGGCAAAGACCATCTGGTGGAGCCCCTGAGTTCAAAGCCGAGGGATGATGAGAACTCAGTATGGTGCCATTTGTTGATGATCAGTTGGCGGCCTACCCCAATTTTGCGTAATCTGTTCTGCTTTGTAGGCTCGTTAGAAGTATCACTCTAGGGCTCCCTTGGACAAGGTCTAGGGGAAGGGGATCGATCGTGCGGCCGCATCTACCAGTAATGGTGAGATGTTCGCTCTTTTGGAGGAGTTGAGTGCCGTTGTCCCCACGCCTCGCTCGAGCCATACCGATCACGGTGCATCGGGTTTGGGTGTGTAGACGAGGAGACATAGAGCCACAGCGAAGTCTGCAAGCACCATCAAGGGGGAAGGAACCCCTAAGAGGAAGAAGAAGAGGGAGCGCCGAGCGCAGACATTAGTGGTGCTAGGTACATCGGTTGTCCTCGGCCAGTTATGGCCTTGGTGTGTGTTTGATTTGGTTGACCGCAAGTTGTTCGTAGTGTCAAGGGTGTTGGAGTCTCCCAGGCCTGCCGATGACAAGCTGTTAGTCGGGACGGCCTTGGTGGAGTACGTCCCCTTCAAGCAAGGTTCTAGAACCTCACACATGCGGTTGAAGAAGCCTACATTGCTAGATGTTCCCAGTGATGAGAACATGTAAGTTCGGTTCCTTCACCTTGTTGTTTATCGAGCAATGAGCTCCTGATGCTTGTTTTGGGGTGCAACTTCTGGTCAAAGATCTTGTTGGCTGAGAGGTTGCTCGAGGCAACCGTGCTAGCTAGTGCTAGTGAAATCATAGCTCCAGGAGTTCATCCGAACGAGGGTGAGGATTTGAGAATTTCAGAGAGGATTTGGGTCGCTAATACCCTTTATGACTTCATGGCTAGTCTCGACACAGGCGCACCACCTTTGGAGGATGCTCGGGAAGATGTTTCTCCGGTGATCTAGGTAGAGCCTGTGCAGGGTGAGTCTGCTCAGGTTCCTAGTTTGGGTGCTCGAGGGAAAGTTCCTATTATTGAGCCGGTTCGTGGGTTTGACCCGTTAGGGTCGTCCTTGGGGATTCTTCCAGGGCATGACCTTGAGAGGGTGTGGCTGCAGGTTGACTCTCCTCCATAGGTGGATGTCGTCTGCCTGGTCCTTCTTGGGTCTTAGACCAATCGAGTAGGGGGAGGTCCATCGTTACAAGCTTTTGGCGCTGAAGGTGAAAGCTTGTTCGCCGATGTCGAGGAGCGACACCATCTCAACTTTGGCTACGAGGAGTTGGATGGCATGGTGAAGCACGCAGACAGTTTGTTTGTCGCTCTTCATGCCCTGGCGGATGATGTGAAGACTAAGAGCATCTCAGTCATGGATTCTCTTAGTGCTACCCTAGAGGCATGACTCACATCGGGTGCCTAAGCCCCTAAGCACCCATCTAGTGGTCACACTAGGTGGACGTCACCCTTGGATTATACTCGGGGACACACAGTGGACCCGATGGGTCTAGCCCCGAGTCTTTGGTTGATTCATTCTGAATGAAGCTAAGACTTATGCCATCTTGCTCTTGTAGTGCCTTCAGAAGAATTCTTCGGCGAAGTCCATGTTCATTCGGGAGAGGTTCTCTCGGCCAGGTGACGAAGTGAATGTGCGGATTGCTGAGATGGAGAGAGAGGTGGTGGCCCTAAAGAGCCATTAGGACGAAACCCAAGGTAGGGTTCCTATCAGGACCTTTCTCCTTTGTGCTTGATGCGGTTTGTGAAACCTTTCACCCTTTTTAGCTGCTACCGAGGCCATTGTTGGGTTGTCTCGAGAGAAGACTGCCCTTTGTGCCTCAGGCTCCGCATATTGGAGGGAGAGGCAGAATCAAACGCTTGCTTAGGAGGAGACAGAGAAGCTTCGGAAGTAGATCCAAGGTGTGTGTTCTTTCTGACAATGAATCATGTTACAATTGTATGCAAATTTTTTGACAGATACATTTTGTTGATAGCAGAGTCGACTAAGGCAAGGCACCTTAAGAACGAGCTTGTCAAGTGTAAGTCTAATTATGCAAACCTAGAGGCTGTGGCTGCTAAGGCTGAGCGGCTGCACGCAAGAACTCTCTCGGTCATGTAGGCAAAGTACATGTCTTAGGTTTTGTCCCTTGAAGACGAGCTTCGGAGTGTAGTCGCGGCTGGCTGTGCTGCCTGCAAGGTGGCCTATGCTCAGCCGGGAGGGCCTGCCTCTTCGTTAGAGGTAGCTTCCAGCCGAGGGGGATCCCAAGGCGCCTAGAGGAGATTGCCTTGTACGGCTTATCCACCGGGGTGCACATGGCGCTGGTGACCGTCGGGATGATCTACACTGACCTGAACATCGGCTCCATCAGGGGGAAACCCATCGACACAGATCCCTTGCTGTACAGTTGGATTCAGCAATAGGCCATAGAGCCTTCAGAGGCCATAATTCGTGATGTAGAGCTCTCCGTGATAGTACAAGGCAGTGTGCCTTGTAACACCCTAGGTGTTAAGCATGCATTTAACCTTGACCTTGCATGATCACAAGCATCATTGAACATCCATGATCATAAGCATAACATGTATTCTATCCTTGTCTTATATTGCATGTGATAGTACTTAATTGCATCACTTATGTTAGGGTTTCCTTGTAACCAATGTATGAAATGTGTGTGGAACCTTGGGAATACCATAAACATGTTTAGAATAGCATAAGGAACAACTTTGGTATTCATGACTAAGGCTAGATTGGTCCCTAAGTCATAGTTATGGTGTAGGTCATCAAATTTAAGTTATATGTTTGACCTGGTTTGAACTATGTCATAAAGTCTTTGCATGGCAGTGCACTTTTATGCAAAGTTGTAGTATTTGAGTAGAGCAACAACTTTTATTTTTGGGTAATGAGCTAATTCAGTGCATAGCTTAGTCATTTTGAGCTCACAAAAATCGATATTTTCACTGTTTTTTAGCACTTAGAATTTTTGTAAGTCCAAAACCGATTTTCAGTTTGATTGGCTCACATTTGGGATGATTTTACCACTCAACCATTGAGAATTGGAATGTGATCCTTTAAGAGGAATTGTAGATGGTAGTACGGGCTACAACTTTGGTTTAGATTGTTTGCACTAATAAGCTACGAATTAGGAAATTGATCGGCTCCAAATCGCTCTGTCAGGCTCTGATCGCGGTTTCTGATGGTGGCTACAGTGCTGACCGGCTTCAGACTTTGGCCGCCGCGTGGATGGCCGCACGTGTCGCCGTTGGCCTGACCAGCCAGGCCACATCGAGCCTTAGCCTGGCACTTCAGTCCCCAGCGTCCGCCCGTGACCCCTCTGCGCTCACATTTCCATTTCCCTGCCTCCTCTTTGCCTTCCCGCAGCACCGCAGCAGCCGCAGCAGCGCGAGCGCGCCACCGTCACCATTGTCGTCCCTAGCTCGTGCCTCATCACTCTATCGCCACAACTGTAGCTCCTCCGTGATCCCACCGCACCACCACGCCCACATTTGCTAGCTAGGAGCGCTCGGTAAGCCGTCTCGCCGTGCACGACATCACCGGTGTTCCACCGCCGCGTTCCGTCACCATGGCCCCACCGCCTCCGTCCGCCATTCACCGTAATAGGATGTGAGCTAGCTTCACCGTAGTCAGTAGAGTCTCAGTGTAACCCTAGATTGTGCTATCGTGGTCAGCTCCGGCGTCCCGCCGTCGAGCCACACCGCCGTGCTGCCATGACAGCCGCCATCGTGCTTAGCTCCGGCAATCGGTTCAATTAGGTAGCTCAATGTGTTCGGGATGTCTTGGTGGTCACTGTTGCGTTGGTGCTGTCGCTGGAAAATCTCGCCGTCGGCGAACTCCGGCCGAGCCGCGTCGAGCAGCACCACTCCTCTGTTTTTCGTTTCGCTGACATGCCGGCCCGACTGAGGCGTGGACCCCGGCTGTCAGTGACTCAGATTCAGAAGGATAGTTCATTTATTTCCAGATTTACATGCAACTTTGGAAAATCATAAGTGGAGTTTTAGAGGTCCAATTTTGGTGAACCAAATTTTGTAGTGTTCCTTAAAAAGTGTAGTTTTCTTATAAAATTATGAGATGTACAGTTTCTGGTATTTTTTATGGGGATTAAAATGTATTTAAATAAGTGCTTTTTGTATGTTTACAATTTGTAAATTATATATCTTGAGCTAGAAAAGTGATAAAATTGTGATTCCAAGTTTGTTGGTCTTGTGTTGACATGCTCTAGCTAGGAAAATAATAAACTTGCTGTAAACTTGTTTTAAATAGGGTATTTCCATTTATCTAGTAATAAATGGTATTTTCTAAGGAAAATTGTAGGGATAAAAATATGTAACATATTGATATGCAAATTTTTGTACAGTAGTATGGCACTATTATGATGCTAGAAAAAATATATAATCTGTTGTTTGACACTCTTCTATAAGGTTTATTATTTTCACTAAAATAGGCATTGCTAGCTTGTCATTTTTGTAAAGGATGTTATACATGGTCAAATGGCATGAAACTTTTACAGTAGTCTATTGAGAGCATTTTTAAGCCACTGTAATTTTCTGAGAATTTATTGAGTACATTTGTATAGGTTTATTATTTAACCTAATTATCTAAATAAATTAATAAAGGCATTTAAATAAATAGTTTGGGCTTGACCATTATGTTTTCTTGAGTGTATTTGATGTTCTTGAACTGTTGGTATAGTTGGTGATGTCAAATTTGGAATGCTTATGGGCAGTAGAAATATTGTTGCTTTATAATTCGATTTAAAGTGTTTTAGGACAGATTCTGTTGCTTGTTATGTTGCATAGTCAAAATGGTGTTTAATGTAGAAATGGTTAATAACAAACTTGTAGGGAACTTCTTCGTTTATCTTGTGTTAAAATTTCAGGGCAATATGCCAACATGTTTAGGAGTTATAGCTGTTTAAAGTCAGTGTCCTGAAATGCTTATTCTCTGGAATTTCTAGACAGCACTGGATAGATTGACTGTTTTGGTTAGGATAGAGTGTGAACTAGCTTTTGGTGATTAAATAAGAGTTGTAGGAAATTTTATAAGCTTTCCATAAAGTCTAGGATCACAACATTTGGATAAGTATAACTTCAGTTATGTTGTAAACTTGTAACTATCATGTGTAGCTTAGATATTGCATTGTGTGAAATTTGTAAGTAGATAGAGAAGAGATATGCACCTACTAGGTAAACGAGGAGTTAGCATTGTTATCATTTGCTACTTAACATCATTGTCACAGTATGTGCATTCCTCTATCACATCCTCCATGATCCTACTTATGCATTCATGAGACTTACTTATGCATATGCATGCAATAGGTGCCACCGAGGAGATCACGCCAGTGGAGCTCGACGTCGATCCACAGGTGGAGCATCAGGAAGTGCAGCACCAGGAGGTTCCTGGAGCAGGAGAGCCTGAAGCCGATCACCTTCCCGAGTGTCCCAATCACTAGCCTTTAACTTTCGTGAAAGGCAAGCCCCGGAGCATTATAAGCCTCCCTACTTTATGAATGTCACTTAAAGTTATTCGTATTGATGCATTACATGACAGGAGTTGTTTGGAAACACTTGCTGCATATTACCTTCCTTGACCAGAAATATCTACCATGAATCCTATTTAAGTCTAGGAACGCTTATCATGCTTAGCTATGCTTAGACCGGTAGAAGTTAGGTGATTTCCTATCACCTGCGAGCTATAGGTGATAACTTGATCACGGTTGGCTATATTGTGCTATCGTGGAACATAACCTGGTACTATTGAATAAATGGAGACCAAGCGGAGTCTTATGTTTGGTATCGTAGTGACTCCGTCTGAGTCGCTTAAGGACCGGACATTGGAGGTCATCTTGTCATGTTGAACGCATGCCTCTCACATAGTTGGCCGGATAAGTCATTCCGACCGCGAAGCCGAGTAGCTCAACTCAGGCCGAGACCATGAGCGGTAAAAGTGCACACCCTGGAGGCAGTAAGGATGTGTGGAGAGCCAATGGCGTAAGCCCAAGGGCGGGTTAGAGTCCCAAGCACCCTTGGTAGATTGGTTGTATCTTTGAGGGTGCGGAGCTGGTCGTACCCGCGATTGTACTTGAGTTGTCCCAAAGGTGACCTAATGCAACCCCGACGGGGAAAGTATGGGTGTGTGTTAGGAATAATTCCCCAGCTAGGTAGGATTTGATTCGAATCGCCGTCTCTCCCAGATAGTGAGAACTTGACTTGAGTTCCTTTCATCATAGTAAATAATGGAAAAGTGTGGTTATGAGATTATGCAAGAACTCAATTGGATATGGTTATTATTGTGATGACTTAATGATACCACATGTTTGGCATAGGATAGTTGCTAATCTAGTATGAGATATAGGATTAATAACTGGTGATTCATGATTAAAGAGATATTGGATAACTTATGCTTTTTATGCAAATAATGTCTACTAGCTCTACTTATAAAGCCTTGCATACTCCTTGGTGTCTTAGTATATTAGTTGGACGGGTAAGTCTAGTTGAGTACATTCTCGTACTCAGGGTTTTATTCCCATTGTTGCAGATAACGTTATGTATCTTGGCTACTGCAAGAACTGCTTGGCTCCTGCAGTGGATAAGGACTAGGACCATGGGCAATGGTCATTCTGTATATCATCTCACCCTTGTGCTTTTGGTGGAGACGACTATGACACTGGCTTTGTATTAAACTATGTGTGATGTTGATGTCAAACTACTTGCTTCTGCTACTTTTGAACTTGGTTTGTAATAACTATGTGAACTCCGATGTATGAGAAATATTTGTGAACTGTGATGTAACATGTGACTGGTTATGTTGAATCTCTACGATCTTCATTTGTATGTTGGTTGTTTGAGATCCTTCAAGATTTCTTTGGACTACCGGGTTTATATGGGTCAAGTATGACGGTTTGATCGCTTTGGTGATTGCTATTGTACTTGTGCTCTTATAAATTGGACGGTTCTGTGACAGCTGGTATCAGAGCAAGTATTCAACATTAAAACTTGTCATATTTATATTTAAAAACAAAGGTTTTGTGTTATAAAAATCTAAAGTGTGCTAGTGGTTATCTCCTTTATGCCTAGTTAAGGACTTTTAGGTGGCTATCTAAGTACTAACATGGGGGTTTTTACTTTCGTTGTCCATACGATATGCTATTGTATGGATACCAGTCACTTGAATGGTAATGTATGGATTGAATGCCTCTATGCCAAGGTAAGAAGGTAAGTTGATGAGTGGCATGACCGCAAGATGTAAGCGTGTGGTCGGGGAGAGCTAGTTTTGATACGGCTGTATATGCATGCTTGCATGTGTGTATGGTGCGTATTTAATTGTGGGTATAAATTGTCATCGAGTAGCTTTGATACGTAAGTATATGTATGGGTATATATATATGGAAGTATTTAGTTGAAACCTAGAGCCTAGATTTACATTTCTGTACTTATATCTGTTGGGTTGGGCTGAAATGAATTTTCTTCAGGTACACTAACTACGAAACATGTAGCTCATTTAGTTACGATTATATTGAGAGAACATATGTATGCCACCGCGTATGTCATTAGGAATTATTTTTCTAAGTTTGTGAGGACATACGGAACGAGCATACATCATGATACACCATTCATTCATGTTCCTGCATTGTTTCCCCCTTAAAGGATCTTATTGTTAAGTAACCCGTTTCTATAACGCTTGTCTCACTTAAGTGTAACCTTTTGTTATAGATGGCAGCCCTAGGAGCCCCTATTGCTAGTGACACCTTTTTGACACTGTTTGGGACTCCCACTTTACTGTGGCGGGTGCTGAACTCTGTCGGGTACGCGGAACCGCCTCACTATGTTTGGAGCGAAGTGGTGACTGAAGGACAGAGGTGGTATGATGTGCGAGTCACTATCACAGCCCATGAGGACAATCCTTAGTGGCAAAGGTGGAGTGTAGAGTCAGATGGACAGACCCCGTGGGAAGGTGCCCAAGTGGCAGCATTTGAGGTTCTAAGTTAGATTTGTTAGGAATTTGGGGATGAACTTATGAATGGGCCAGTTGGATCTTTTCCCCGTGTCGATCGATCACAGCCCACTTGGACCCAGCCAGGTGGTAATGCTTTAGTCAGAGACAGGGATGAAAGAGCTAGAAGTAGTAGTGCTGCAATGAGTGTTATGTATGCAGTCATGAGGATGTTTTATTCATGCCAAGGTAGCTATGTCAACTGCATGCTAGAGCTGCAAAGAGCACAGGCTGCACAACGCAGAATGAGAGCAAGTGTGCGCTGGCACCGAAGGGCACTTAGGGCAGCTCAACATGAGATAGATGGCTTCATGATATCCTTAGAAGCTCGCCGAAGGCAGTTTGGCCTTGCAGTGAGAGAAACAAATGCAGCGCAAGATGAATTACAGGGCATCCGTGCTAAGAGGGACAATGTCATTTGCCTTGCTGAAAATAGGGAGGCAGCTAGGATTAGGACAGTATTCATATTCTAGGCTACTAGGCAGGTCACTGAGTTCGAGCACAGGGAGCAGGAGCTCGTTCGCCAGATCGAGGAGCTTCAGATCGATGTTCACCGCCTCAACAACATAATCAACCCAATAATTCCTCCAACTCCAGCGGTGGAAGAAGAGCCTAATGTGTTGATTGCTGAGGATGATGGTGTGGAGATGGATGCTGAAGAAGAGCCCAAAGATGAAGAGGTGGAGCCTTGGGAGGACAACCATGGTGATGGCGTGTCCGACGTCGACAGCGACCACTCCCAGTAGTAGCTTAGCTGTAGTAGTAGTGAGCTTGATGTCTTAGCTTTTTATTCTCGATTATTATGTAAGGAACTCATAATGTAGGTCTTGATTTCAGGATGTACCCTTATGATGGTATTGGAACTCTGCATGTACTACTTGTTTCGCTTGTTTGCTCGCATGTTTCGTGGTTGTCCCGCTCCTGTGTGGGAGAACCCTGCTCTAAAATCCTTGTTTGATCTCATTGGTCCTTCTTCTACTGATGATCTAGTGCAATGCTAATCGCTATCCACCCTGGCTTTGGAACCTTTTTCCTCACAGATCATGTTGTTGCATTATCAACTGAATCCCTAGTCAGTGCATTGGCTCTATCCCTCGAATCTCGTGTATTTTTTCTCCAACTCTTTCAAGTCTCTAGATGTTTATCAGTCTTGATCTCATGTTGCTGCTCAGTAAGACCAAATCTCATGTTAATCTTTACCTGGTAATCACCTTGGTGGACACAAGGTGTATATGGAAATTAAGCAAGAGTCCCATGCTCAGTTGTCTTCGACAATTAGGCTATGTTCTCTTGTGCTATGTTTTGATCTTCTGATCGCCTCCTTATTGGCTCCTAACCTTGTGACTACCTTTGTTTGCTATCCCTCCTTCTCATGGTGCTTGCTCCTTGCAACCAAATTTGTGCCACATGAAAATTCGGGTGGGTTGTATGTTCAATAATGGTGTTATGAGTAGCAACTACGGTGTCGTGACAGAACCTAGGGCCTCCTTGTGGCCGGCCGACACATGGTTGTGCTGCTAGGTGCGCACTGGTATCGAGGTTGTTAGTTATGATCCATTGCAAAACTACACCGATGTGTTATTTTCACATGAGCTCTTCCTTGGTTATCTCTCCTTATCTTATCTAAAGATCTGTATGTCAAACCAGATGCAATAGGACTCCCTTCTGAAGTCGTCCAAAGGATAACCTGTGAAGAATAGGTCACTGATATGAACTTAACAGACTATAAGAGATGGTAGACAAGTGACTCTACGTTACTATCCCTGTAATGACGTCGGTCACCTAGTGAGCAACTTATGTTATCCCCATTGGATCAGAAGGCTACACAATATTTAGAAGTTGGACAAGTTATCAGTCGGATAATAAATGGACCAGGATATTATGTCCTATGATGGGTCACCTGGTGCATATGAGCTTTCTATCTTAGCCTTGATCTTTAGGTGCAAGATGGTCAACCGACCTTCTTCGGTGTGACCCCTTTCTGCTGACTTCAATGGCAACCATCCATTATGCATCAACCATGATTATGGCTGTTAGCAGAATTGAAGATTCAATTGCATGAACTTTTAGAGAAGGGTCTCATTCGCCCTAGTTCGTCACCTTGGGGTTGTCCTGCCATATTCGTGAAAAAGAAGGACAAGTCTTTGCGGATGTGTGTGGACTATCGACCACTCGATGCTGTTACTATCAAGAACAAGTATCCTTTGCTTCACATTGATATCTTTTTTGATCAATTGTCAAAAGCAAAAGTGTTCTCTAAGATTGATTTGAGGTCAGGTTATCACCAAATCAAGATTTGGCCGGAAGACGTACCTAAGACGGCATTTTCCACTAGGTATGGTCTTTATGAGTATTTAGTCATGTCCTTTGGATTGACCAATGCTCCTGCCTACTTCATGTATTTGATGAACTTGGTGTTCATGCCTGAACTTGACAAATTTATGGTTGTGTTCATCGATGATATCTTGATTTATTCTAAGATGGCAGAAGAGCATAAAGAGCACTTGAGAGTGGTATTGTCGAGACTAAGAGAGCATAAGGTGTATGCAAAGTTCAGTAAATGTGAGTTTTGGTTGAAGAAGGTACCTTTTTTAGGTCACGTATTATCAGAGAATGGAATTTCTATAGACCCATCCAAAGTGCAAGAAGTGATGGATTGGAAAGCCCCAACCTCAGTTCATGAAGTTCGAAGTTTTCTTGGTTTAGCTGGATATTATCGTCGGTTTATCCCAGATTTCTCCAAGATATCGAAGCCTATGATGAGGTTACTTCAGAAGGATGATAAGTTTGTGTGGACACCGAAGTGTGAAGCAGCTTTTTACACTTTGCGGACTTTGTTAACTACTGCTCCTGTGTTGGCACAGCCCGACATTGAGAAACCATTTGATGTATTTTGTGATGCCTCAGGAACCGGTTTAGGGTGTGTCTTAATGCAGGAAGGCCGAGTCATTGCTTATGCCTCGTGCCAGTTGAGAAAGCATGAAGTCAACTATCCAACACATGATTTAGAGCTTGCAGCAGTTGTCCAGGCTCTAAAGATTTGGAGACATTACCTGCTTGGCAATGTTTGTTATATCTACACTGATCACAAGAGCCTTAAGTACATTTTCACTCAACCTGAGTTGAACATGAGGCAGCGAAGATGGTTAGAATTGATCAAGGACTACAACCTAGAAGTGCATTATCATCCGAGGAAAGCCAATGTAGTTGCTGATGCCTTAAGTTGGAAGTATCATGGTAATTCTTTGTTGGAAGATGGTTTCAACTTATTGCATCCGGTAGTCCTACACAATATCATAGTTAGTTGTTCTCTTGAGTCAAAGATTATTGAGTTGCAAAAGACTGATGTTGGTATATTCCATATCAAGAGAAAAATGAAAGAAGATGAAATCAAGCATTTTCGGTTAGATGAGAATGGTGTTCTATGGTTTAAAGACTGACTTGTAGTGCCAAAAGAAAGAGAGTTGAGGAACCAAATCCTAGAGGAAGCTCATTCTTCCAAGCTATCCATTCACCCGGGTAGCAGCAAGATGTACCAAGATTTGAAGACTAGGTTTTGGTGGACAAAAATGAAGAAAGAAATTGCGGCATATGTTGCTAGATGTGATAACTATTGCTGAGTTAAGGCCATTCATATGAAACCAGCAGCGTTACTTCAGCCACTATCCATTCCAAGTTGGAAATGGGATGACATTAGTATGGATTTTATTGTTGGACTTCCGAACACCCAAAAAGGTCAGGATTCTATATGGGTAATTGTTGACCGTCTTACCAAGTCTGCACATTTTATTCCTGTCAATGTCCAGTATCGACCTCATCAATATCCAAAGCTTTACATTGAGCAAATTGTCAGATTACATGGTGTACCTAAGAGTATTGTATCAGATCGAGGGCCCCAATTTGTTAATCATTTTTGGGAACATCTGCACAAGTACTTAGGTACCATATTGATTCGCAGCTCTACTTATCACCCCCAGACCGCAGGTCAAACCAAACGTGTGAATCAAATCTTAGAAGATATGTTGAGAGCATGTGTGATTTCTTCCAAGGGTTCATTGGAGGATTGGTTACCTTTGGTTGAATTCTCCTACAATAATAGTTATCAAGAGAGTATCAAGATGGCTTCCTTTGAAGCTTTATATGGTCGCATGTGTAGGACCCCTCTAAATTGGATTGAACCTAGTGAAAGAAGATATTATGGAATTGACTTTGTCAAAGAAGCTGAAGAACGAGTTCAACTCATTCAACAACATATAGAAGCCGCTTAATCAAGACAAAAGAGTTATGTAGATAAGAGGAGAAGTCCTATTATATTCCAAGTTGGAGATTATGTGTATCTGATGGTATCCCCAATGAGGAGAGTACAAAGGTTTGGAGTTAAGTGAAAACTTGCTCCTAGGTATATTGGACCATACTGTCGGCACAAAATTTCGTCCCGTGCCGAGGGCACACGAGCAAGCTGAAAGGGTCTACTCGATGGAGCTAGAGATCTGCCTAGCTTCAGTGCAGGGATGGTCGATCTTGCGCACTCCTCCCAAGACATGCCAGCCAATTTGGCCCTGCAATTGACAAGGAGAGAAAGTTTATCAGTAATTTAGGGCGGAACTTACTGGTGTTGCCTAACAGTCCCGAATGTGCAGCTCTGAGAGCCGATATGAAAGGAGATCGACTAAATAGTCGATTCCAACATATTCATAAGAATAAATCAGTTAAAGCTCGTGGGATTGTATAAGAAGAATCGGTTATCATTCAGGATCATTATTTAGACAAATATTGGTCAATGGAAATAAGATGTCAACAATAATTAGTTTATGCTAAGCCAATGACTGTAAGTAACCGAACCCCTTTTATATAAAAGAAACAGCTCATCACCATTCAACCATTTGATAAAGATAAATCTAATGAACATATTAGATCTCATCCATCGCTATGACCAGTGGGGCATGAGGCAGAATCATGCAGGCCGTAGAAACAACAATAGACTCGGTGACCATAACTTATTACTAATATCAGTGGGGTATGAGGCAGAATCATGCAGGCCGTAATACAATAATAAGATCATGAGGCTAACACATCTTTTCAACCTATTCCTACTTCAATGATCTCGTGATACGAACTGTTCATGAAAGCACTCGATATCGGCTAAAACAGCTGATTCAGGCATAGCGTACAGTTAAGGTCATATCCTATCAAGAATAAATCTATTGAATAACGATCCCCACTCCACGGTGCTAACAGTGGGGTGTGAGGCATAATCACACAGGCTGTGATAACGGGCTATGGAACGGTTCTCGCTAGCC
The DNA here is from genome assembly GCA_904845875.1 of Miscanthus lutarioriparius. Lineage (NCBI taxonomy): Eukaryota > Viridiplantae > Streptophyta > Magnoliopsida > Poales > Poaceae > Miscanthus > Miscanthus lutarioriparius. Next base: position 58,868,987 of record CAJGYO010000010.1, read on the forward strand.
AATAGATCTACTCAGGATCAGACATGCCTTAACCGCACACTGTGCATGATCAAGATTGACATAAAACAGCTGATAAAACATAACTTGTAACACCCTAGGTGTTTGGCTTTCACTAATTGCATTTCATTTCATAAACATGTGCATCATCTATCTCAGCATGTCATTGTTACTGAAACATGCATATGCAACATTTTAAATTGTGTGTGTTTCATGCTTGATTGCTTAGAATGGTAGTAGTGCAACATGTGAATGTAACATGAAACTCTCATACTTTGAAACATGGCAACATGGTAGTAATGTGACAAGTATAAAATGACAACAAGGTCATGAAACATGTGAAAAATTGCATTGCAACATTGGGTGAATTGCTTGTTTTGTTGTTTCATCACATGTGATCATTTGGATTGGTATAACAATTGTGTAAAGTGGTTGGTCATGGTCTAATACATCTTAACTACACTTAGGGTAATTGTTTGGACATTGTTCATGTAGATCAAAATGACAAAATTGCCCTTTTGGTGAGGTTTGACTTGAATTGACCCCTAGAGTGGCACTGTTTGACTGATTCAAAAGTCCAACTTAGGGATCTTGCATGGCTGTACACTCTTTACCAAAGTTGTAGCTAATTTATCAAGGAACAAAAGTTGTTTTATGATCATCTCATGAAAATGGCTAGAACATGCTCAAACATGGCCCACAAGTCAGAAGTTCATGCTGATTTCAGACTTAGAAATTTTCTAAGTCCTTAAGTGTTTTGCAGTTTCGTGTACCCAACTTTTTTCACCTTGTATCTCCCTAACAAAGCCAAACCAGCTCGAGCTCCAATAATAAGAGTTGTAGTTCACATATAGATGATCAACTTTGTTAACTATGGCATAGTCTAGATCGTCATGGATTAGGAGCTAATCACCGTCAAACTTGCTCTGTCAGTCATCGTCGGTGATCATTGAATCGCGATTTTCAGAAATCGGACAGTGCCCGCCGTGGCCGACCGGCGCAGGAGCTGCTCGCCGCGTGGCGTTCATGCTCTGCCGAGGTCTCCACGTCGCGTGCTTGAGCTCCTGATGAAAGCCACGCCTCGCCACTCTCTCTGCGTCTCGCCATTTCCCTCACTGTCGTCTCCTTCCTCCGCGCGAGCACGGCGACCGAGACACCAAGACACCGCCGAGCCAAATCCACCAACACCGAGCGCCATTAACCGATTCATCCAAGCCATAGCCCCGCCGTGAACTTCTCTACGTCTGCGACCCCACCGCCACTCCATTTTTCGCCTCAGGTAGACCTCCCCGTGAGCGCGGCTCCACCGGGTCGCCATGACCGCCGCCGATCGAGCTCGCACGTGGCCGTGCTGCTCGAGCCCCTTATCGCCCCTTCTCTTCCTTGCGCTAGCTTCTGTGTGTGACGCTGAAGCTCGTTGAGTGAGCCACTAGGGCCGTGACGCCGTAGCCTCGCCGGAGCCGGCCATGCCGTGGCCGCGCGCCGCCGTGGCCATCGCCACCCCCTCTTGCTGTGGTGATAGCAAAAATTGATGGCACCACTCGCTGCGCAGTGATGAGGTGACCGCCGTAGCACCGCTGAACTCGCCGGAACTGTCGCCGGCGACGAGCTACGCCGTCGTCTTCCTCCGTTCCCCTGCCTGTCTCACTGTCGCACGGGTCCCCATCGTCAGTCGCTGAAGCGCGGAGGTGGGAGCCTGACCTGGGCTGCGCTACTTCTGGGCCACGCTGGCGTATGCGGGCGTGGGCTTCGCGGGCCGCCGGATCTGTTCGGGCCGGCCCAGTAGTAGAGTAGGATTTCTTGTTTTGTTTTGTTTTATTTATTTCACAGATTTGTGTACATATTCAAAAATATGTAGCTCTTAGATGGTAGATCTAAATGATGTGGTTCTAATTTTGTTGAGTTCATGATAATGTCTAGTTTATATTAAAAATATAATACATGTCATGTTCTGTTATGAAAATGGGAGTTTCTATTTATCTCTTTTAATCATGCAAGAAATAGGGGTAATTATATCTTTTACTAGGTAGCTCCAAATGGCATGAAATTTTTATGGTGTACTTCTCATATCATGAATAGCTTGTAGTTAAATTTTCATAAATTTTGGGCACTGTTTGAAGGAGATAGAAAATTATCTTGTTTACATGGATGGATCTTGTGTGAATTTTCATAATTTTTCTATAGATCCAGTTAGGGTAAAAATTGGTGAGTACTGTTCTTATGCTAGATTGATGCTAGAAAAAATTAGAAATCTATTGTTTGACACTTTTCAATAGGGTTTCCTAATTATGCTAAAAATAGACATGCTACCTATTATTTTGGATACAGAAAGTTCTGCTTACCCAATGGCTTTGAAATTTTTATGGTAGTCTATGTGAAGCATGAGATAGCTACTGTAATTTTTGTAGAGTTTTCTGAATAGTTTTACTATATATTGCTTTAATCACCTAATTAACTAAAGAAATTAGAAAAGGGCATTAAATAAATTGTTTAGAAGTTGGCACTAGACTTTCTGATGTTTCTTTGGTATGCAAAACATGTTGGTAAACTTGGTTTGGTCCAATTGTGCTTTTGCATCATCATTAAATAATTAATTTAGTAACCCTGGCATTTCTGGACAGATTCTAGGTTTACTAGAATTCGATTTGGTTAACGTAAGAATCATGCTCTGATGTTTACAAATGATTTTTAGAGAATTTCATAAGCTTTCCAGAATGTCCTCATGCAAGTCATTTAGAATTATAGAACTCTTGTTGTGGTTGAATTAAGGAACTACCCGTGTGCATATTAAACTTTAACTGTTGTTTAAAGTATGCCTTTACTATTTCTAAGTTGGGGTAATGCTCCTAGGTGTTAGGCCTTTAACTGAGGATGAGCATCTTTATCTTAGGCTATGCAAGTTAGGTAAGTTGATCTTGCTCTTCAAGTTAAGTTAGATACCTGTTTTAAAATAATTTGAATAGAGCTATTCTTAATCGGTAAACGAGTGTCCAGTAATGTTTTCGTTAAACACTTACTGTGATTCATTCATCATGAGCATCATGTCATTCCTTATGCATCCATGATATTTATCTTGTGCATCGGCATGCAATAGGTGTACCGGAAGGAGTGACCCTGCTGGAATTCGAGGAACCGAGCGAGCAGCAGCAGCCGACACCGGAAGTTCAGGAGGTGCAGCCTTCAGAAGAAGTGCCAGACGAGGTCGCCGTTGAGTGCCCGGATCACCGTCCGTGCAACTTTGTGAAAGGCAAGCCCCGGAGCATATTAAGCCTCCTAATTTTTGAAATGCAGTTACAGTATTATTGTTACATATATATATTGTTGCATTAAGTTTAGATGTTGGATGCAAACACTTGCTGCATTGGTTATCCAATCCTTGTCCAGATTTTGATACCCTGAATCCTATGTAGCTCAGGCTCGTGTAGTGCTTAGCCCTGCTTAAACACGGTAGAAGTCAGGTGATTTCCTGTCACCTTCGAGATATAGGAAGATACATATGGCACGGTTGGCTATATTTGCTATCATGGAAAAGAACCAGTCTTAATTTGAAATGAAGACCGAACGGAGGCTTGCTAGTTTGTAGTGACTCCGTCTGTGTCGATTAAGGACTGAATCTTGGAGCCTTTCCTGTTCATGTTGAACGTATGCCTCTCTCTTAGTTGGCCGTGTCTGAAGACCGACCGCGAAGCCGAGTAGCTCACCTCAGGCCGGGAGTCGATAAGTATAAAGTGCACCTCGGAAGGGAGCCGTAGGCGTGAGTCCAAGGGCAGGTGATTTAAAAGTCCTGATCGTCCTGGCAGAAGGGTAATCCCTGAGAGTGTTGGCGCTGATCGAACCCACGAAATTGGTTCCTGAGTTGTTCCAAAGGTGACCCACGGCTACCCTTGCTATGTATGCCAGGGTGAGAGTTAGGAATACCCCCTCAGCTGAGTTGTAATTCGATTCGAGTCGCCGTCTCTCCCGGTTAGTGAGAACTTGACGGACTTATCTCCAATGTAGAGACACTTAATAACATAATGGTTTGGAAATGATGATATGATGATGACAGCCTTATTATACCTGCTATGGTTAATATTGTTTGCTCCTAATAAGTGAGTGCTCTAGTACAGGTGCTAATCTAGTGGATAGGTAAATGATGATAAGCTTGATGCTAAGTTTAAATTGGTTACTATAATCATAAGCTCTTTTATACAACTGTGTCAAGCTAGCCCACCTCTTAAGCCTTGCATGATCCTTGGTGTCTTTTATTTCTGGTTTTGTCGGGTAAGTCTAGCTGAGTACCTTCTTGTACTCAGGGTTTATCTCCCTCCTGTTGCAGATGACCAGTTCTACTTTGGTTGCTGCAAGTACTGCCTTCTCCTAGCTGGGGATGAAGACTAGACCGTTGGGCGCGGTCTCTACTAGTTCTCGTACCTGATAATGCTTTTGTGGGACATGACTCAGACTTGGCAATGTATTTGGAACTATGAAGTTATGTACTAAACTATGTTGCTTCCGCAAATTTGAACCTGGTTTGTAATATTTTATTCGCACTCTGATGGATGTAATCCGAATGCTACTTATGAAATGTTGTAATGGATGATGTGTTGTGTTGAATCACTACGGTCTTGGTTTGTATGTCGATAGTTGGTTGAAATCCTTCGTGATTTCTGGACTACCGAGATTATGGGAGCTTAAGTACAGGAATTTGATCGCTTCGGTGATTGTTTTTGTACTTACGTTCTTATGATTTGGTCGGTTCTGTTACATAACTCATCGTTTAAAGTGCAAATTAGATCGGTTTAGATTAACAAACAATGGGTTAAACAAGATATAAGGCCGATCTAGATCAATCTCCATCGGGCGAAGTGATATTGCTGTAATTAAATAAATAATTTAAGCAATAAGCAATATCGGTAACTTAATGAATCTATCCGACAGAACACCACCCTTAGATAGAGCCGATAACTTGACCTTAATCTAGTTCGAGCAGTGGAGGTTGACTAGATCGATGCAGCCTTACTTGAACTAGACAAGAATCGATAACTAACTTATACCAGAGTCGTAGTGGAGGTCGACCGGATCGATGTAGCCGTACGAACAGAAGTATAAGCCATGACGGTACTTACAGACAAGCAGTGGAGGTCGACCGGATCGATGCAGCCGTACTTGCTGAAGAACTCACCGAGATCTACTCTACTCCTACTCCTAAGGGGTGGCCGAAGCCGAAAAAGTAAGTAACTTGTATTTCATTGATTGTGTGTCCTTTTACAATACCCGGGGTCTGATATTTATACCCGGAGCCTACGCATGATTTCTACCTAAGCACGACTCATCACAATTTTTGGCCCTAGATAAAACATTCCGAAATTAAGATAATTTGGACTCTAATCTTTCCCTTTTTCTGAGTCCAACATGTTTTGTCCTGGCACCGGTCATAGCCTTTGTCGTTATCTGCCGGCGCTATCTGAAGAAAGCCGATTCCAGTGTTGCATTCGAATCAACTGATACTGACCTGCACGCAATTGATTCCTTGATGACATGATCTTGGGAGCTTTCGAGTCCCTATGATTCATCTTCCAAATTTTGGTGTAAACACATGCCCCCCTATTTTGGGATAAAAGTAATTTTATTCCAAAATTATCACGTCTGTATCCCCGATAGGTCCGCAGTCACGGGTAGAGAATCTTGACCTGGGGTCTACTGTTTATCGTCGTCTATGTCAGTTCATGAGCCCATGGTTCAAAACTTTTGCGAGAGCATCATTGCTTCACGGGCACTTGGATTCATCTTTCCAGGCCGTCTATAAAATGTCTATCTCACCCTAGCGAGAGCAACCCAATAATTCAGCTATGTTTCTCTTCCATCTGCTCCCTCGAGTGCTTCTGACTCCGCCGGACCCTCCATTGTCTATCCTTCTGCTATGAAGATCTTGAGCGGTTAGAAGAATTCTTGTGCATAGGGCGCTTGTGTCGCTCATTCTTGCGCCTTGTCGAGCAAGAGGATCAGCCACTACGGCTAGAAGAATTCTTTTGATATCACCTGAGTCTTCTCTCCATGCTCGCAGAGTTGTTCTAGTGTTTGCAAGGGCTAAAATGTGTGGACACCTTCCCCTTGTTTGCTTTGCTCCTATAGGTGATACACATCGTACCGGCTCTTACCCCTTCGGGTCTATTTTTTGCACTAGAGGCGATACCTTTCCAATATCGTCTATTAGAGCTGACGACCGAACAAATCGGTTATTAAGTATTGATCCAAACGCTAGGGTAATATTTCTTTAAATATTTCCCGTTGATTGCTCGGTCAAATTCTTCCTCTCCTATTAGTGTTTCCAAAATATAAGCATTACCAGGCACACAACGTTTGATCCGATAAGGTCCTTACCAGTTAGGTGACCATTTGCCGAATTTACTGTCCTTCGACCCAATCGGCAATTTCACTTTCTAGACCAAGTCCCCTTCAGAAAATTGCTTAATCTTGACCTTTTTATTCTATTATTTTGCAATCCTCAGTTTATTGGCTTCGATATTTTCAAGAGCACGCAGCCGAAGGCAACTCAAGTCCTCTAAGTTGTCTATCATAAGATTCTTGTAGACTTCGGCTGACAAGTCATTCTGTAATATAACACGCCTCGATCCAGTCCGATCTTCCTAAGGAAGAACTGCATTATGGCCATACACAAGTTCGTAAGGCGACATTTTAATTGATCCATGATAGGCCATCCTATATGCCCATAGTGCCTCATTAAGCGTTGAATGCCACTTCCTTGGTTGTTCCTCAATCTTTTTCTTGATCAGCTTAATCATAATCTGATTGGACGCCTCTGCTTGGCCATTAGCCTGAGCATAGTAAGGAGAAGAAGTTAGTAGCTTGATTCCCATACTAGCAGCAAAATCTCTGAATTCCTCTGATGTGAACATTGTCCCCTAATCGGTGGTTATAGTTTGAGGAATAATGAAACGATACACAATGTGCTCCTTGACAAAATCAACCATGTTCTTTGAGGTTACCATCTTCAAAGGAATTGCCTCAACCCATTTAGTGAAGTAATCTGTTGCCACCAATATGAACTTATGTCCTTTGCTTGAGGGCGGAAAAATCTGGCCAATTAAATCAATTCCCCAACCTTGAAACGACCATGGCTTGATTATTGGATTCATGGCCAATGCAGGCGATTTCTGGATATTACTGAAATATTGACAATCCTGGCACCCTTTGTAATATTCAAAACAGTCTTCCAATATTGTTGGCCAGAAATATCCAGTTCTGCGAATAATCCACTTCAACTTATAAGCCGATTGATGAGCTCCACATATCCCTTCATGCACCACGTTCGTCAATACCTTAGCTTCTTCTTGATTTAGGCATTTGAGCAATACTCCATCGACTATTTTGTAATACAGCTGATCATTCAGTAGAACATACTTAGTCGATTTATACCTTAGCTTTCTGATAACTTTCTGTGATGGATTTCTAAGGTAGTCGGCTATTTCAACTCTCCAATCATCATTCGAGGTTTCACTATTCAAGACTTCTCGAAACACTCGATATCCTGACGCACTTTGAGCTAGATGATTAGCCTCTTGGTTTTGTGCTCTCGGAATATGTTGGAAAGAGACATGAAGAAATTCTTTGAGCAACTTTTGGTACTCGTCATAGTATCCTTTCAAAGTATCTTCTTTGCACTCATATAGGCCAATCAACTGATTGATAATTAACTGTGAATCTCCAAATACTTCAATTGCTTTGGCTTTTACTTCGTGAAGAAGTTGAAGTCCTTTAAGAATAGCTTCATACTCTGCTTGGTTGTTGGTAATCACTGGTTCAGTTAGAAGAGCAAACTCAAAACTTGCCCCCCCTGAGGCGAAATAATAATAATACCAATGCCACCACCTTGCTTCATGATGATCCATCAAAGAATAACGTCCAAGGTATCGGCTCTACATAGCCAACGCTTGGCTTATGATGCTGGGTGACAAAATCAGCAATTATTTGTCCCTTGACTGCTTTAGCCGATTCGTACTTCAAGTCAAATTCTGATAACGCGAGAATCCACTTTCCACTCTCCCATTTAGTATTGGCATTGATAACATGTGCTTAATCACATCAGGCTTGGAAACAACCGTACATTCGGCTGATAATAAGTAGTGTCGCAACTTAGTGCAAGAGAAATATAAGCACAAGCATAACTTTTCGGTGGGAGAATATCTTGTCTCTGGATCTAGTAGTCTTCTACTCAGATAGAAAACAACTCTCTCTTTTCCTTCGAACTCTTGCATCAAGGCCGATCCAATCATCTTGTCATCAGCCGATATATACAACTTAAAAGGCTTACCTTGCTAAGGAGGGACCAACATAGGTGGACACTTCATGTACTCTTTTATTTCTTCAAACGCCTTTTGTTGTATGTCACCCCACTTGAATTCTTGATCATTTTTCGACTTCAACAAGGGAGAAAATGGCAGAATCCTTTCCGACAAATTTGAAATGAATCTTCTGATGAAATTAATCTTACCAAGCAGTGATTGCAACTCTGTCTTAGTAGTAGGTGGAACTGCCTCATCAATTGCTTTTACGCTTTTCTGACCAACTTTGATTCCTCTCTCGTGGACCATAAATCCCAAGAATTGTCCAGCTGACACTCCAAAAGCACACTTATTAGGATTCATCTTTACACCATGTTTTCTTATACATTCCAGAGTCTCTCGCAAATCAGCTAGATGCTCCTTGTACCCCTTGGATTTTATCATCACATCATCGATGTAGATTTCAACAATCCTTCCGATCAACTTATGAAAAATATAATTCATCACCCTTTGATAAGTTGCACCGGCATTCTTCAGACCAATGGTCATCATAACCCATTCGAATAAACTGATTACGCCGGGGCACCTGAAAGCGGTCTTTGCTATGTCTTCCTCAGCCATGAAAATTTGATTGTACCCTGCATTGCCATCTATGAAGCTAATAACCTTGTGCCCGGCTGCTGCATCTACTAACATATCAGCTATAGGCATCAGATAACCATCCATGGGTGTGGCTTTGTTCAGATCCCTAAAATCGATGCAAACTTTTAATTTGTCATTTTTCTTATACACAAGGACAACATTCGATATCCATTCTATATATCGGCACGGTCGGATAAACTTTGCCTTTAGTAACCTTTCAGTCTCTTTTTTGATATAGTCAAGCACGTTCGGGTTGAATCTCCTTGGAGCCTGTTTAAACGGCTGATAGACAATTGACCGGTCTAGACCAGGCATCTCATAGTATTCCCAAGCCAAACAGTCTTTAAATTCCTTTAACAAATCAACTAACTCTCGTTTATACTCAGGTTCCAACTTGGCACTTACATACGTTGGCCTAGGTCTATCTCTAGAACCAATATCTACTTCTTCTAATTCATCGGTCGACGTGAAACCATGTCCTAGTTTGCCATCTGTACCATCTATTGGATTATCCATTAAGGCAAATTTTCAAAGCCGACTGCTTGGATCAGCTGTTGACTTTCATCGTTGACTCTAATGAAGCCTCCTTCCCATAATTTGTCAGAAAAGCATTCAAAATCTCCTAGTTCCCAAAAGACTGGATCGGCTATTGCGATACTCATAGACTCATCAACACGAACCAGTTCAACCTCATCTCCATGCCACTGAATCAAACATGGATGCATGGTTGATGGTACACAACAGTTCGCATGAATCCAATCACGACCAAGGAGCAAACTGTATGACCCTTTTTCATCGATGATGAAGAATGTGGTGAGCAGAGCCTTACTCCCGATTGTTAGTCCGACGTTTATTGCCCCCTGGGTCTTGGATGCATTACCCCCAAAGTCTTTAAGCATCATGTCGGTCTCAATCAGATCTCCAGGTCCCTTGCCAAGTTTACGGAAAGTGGTGTAAGGCATGAGATTAACAGAAGCACCTCCGTCCACCAACATTTTGTTCATCGGCTTCCCATCAACCAAACCTTTTACATATAAAGCCTTTAGGTGCCGATGCTTGACTGGTTTATCAAATATTGCTTGCTATATAACTGCTAACTTGGCGATCATTTCCTCATACTCCGATTCATCGAAATCTGAATAAACTTCTTGATCTGCCAAAGCTCTGAACTCTGATGGCAATAGAAAAGCCATTTGAATATTAGCCGATGGTTGCTTTCTATCGGTTGTTTGCTTAGTACACCACACTTGAGGTTTACCGGATGCCTGAGCCTGTTCCAACTCTCTGTTCCTTAGGCGTTGCACCCTTCTCTTTTGGCTTCTTGTCAGACCTCCTGGACACCATTGGCCTTCCTACCAAACATATTCTCTCTTGTTGCCTTCTTCTTCATAATTAGCCCAATCTTGACCGACAACTCTTTTTCCCATCCGATTATGAATACTTCCATTTTTAAGCGCCGATCCATGTTATTATGGTGATATGCATCTTGAGCATGGATAGACCGGTGGTTGGCTTGAGATTGCCTAAATTCCCAATATTGATCGCTGCATTCTGGACAGTTACTCCTGGTAGGCAACTTCAAACCTTCGTTCTAGCAATGTTTGAAGAAAGGACAATTCCAATGCAATTCAGCTTGTGTTCTTTCATACCTCTCTTTCTCCTGTTGACGCTGATATTCTTGATCCTTTAGCCAACACTGATAATCCTTTTCCTTCTGCCGCTGCCACTTATTCAATAGGATCCGAGATGTAACTTGTGGCTTTGTCGCCCCATCTTTTGATGTTTTCCCCTACTCATATTGGCTCTTTTGCTTATCGTGACGTCTTTTAATTTCTCTGTATTCGTCGGCCGATATTTGCATCTTGGGATCGACTGTTCCAGCTTCTCTTGATTTGGTTGGTGTTAGTACCTTAGTCTTTCCTTTGAGGAGCCTAGCATCAACCATGTTTTGTTCTCCTAGGAAAGGATTATCATCAGCTTTCATTTTTCGAGGCGTATCAAATTTGAGCCTCCCTTGCTGAATAGCCCTCTATATATGCTGCCGAAAAATTCTGCATTCATTAGTGGAATGAGAAGTGACGTTATGGAACTTGCAGAGCTTCTTATTCTTCAACTGATCAGGGGGCAACATAACATGATTATCGGGCAACTTGATCTGCCCCTTCTCAAGCAAGAAATCAAAGAGCTTGTCTGGTTTTGTGACATCAAAGTCATAGCTTTCCTCGACTCCTCTTTCCCAAGGATTTAGCACCATTACTGCCTTTTTGCCCCAATTCCATTCAGCCGTAGCAACCTCTTCCTCTTCATCTTCATAGCCGTCATCGACTGAGTATGGATTATAAGCTTTGGCCACTGTGGTACTCTTTTGGAATTGGGTATCTCTGTGCATACTCTGGAATTGGCTATTGAGCGCTGCCACTCATTGAGCCAATTGACCCAAGTTGTCAAACTCTTGCCCCAGCAGCTTTTCTTTCCACATTGGCAGCATTCCTTGAATGGCTAAAGCAGCTAGCTGATCATCAGCCAAGTTTAATGAGAAGCCTAAGTTTCTAGTCTCTCAGAACATATGAAGGAATTCAATGCCCGATTCATTAGTCTTCTGCCTTATGGTTGTCAGATCGGTAATCTTCTTTTCTCGAGTCCTAGTATAAATATATATATGAAATTTCTTTTCTAGATCAGCCCAATTGGCAATGGAGTTGACCGGCAGTGATGAAAACCAAGTGAAGGCTGGCCCTGACAAGGACAAGGAGAAGAAACGAACTCGATGGGCCTCCTCAACTGATGCCTCACCCAATTATGTAAGATACCGACTGACATGTTCTATTGTGCTTGTACTATCTTGGCCAGTGAACTTAGCAAACTCTAGAAGCCTGTAATTTGCAGGAAGAGCAACCAAATCATACCATTCTAGGTATGAACATTTATACGAAAAGGTCAGCCCCTTTGGCTTTAGACCAAACTAATTCTTCATCATCTCGGTCACCTTTAGCAACAACTCGTCAGCATGTGAATTTGGATTCATCTGCACCTGCTGACCCACCTGTGGATTTAAATCCCGTGTGCCTTGATACCCTGGATTCGGAATCATATGATGGGTGTTATAATCTGTGCCATAATGATACCCTTGTGGAATCTCTATCTGCTAGGCCCTTTGCTAGTTTGCTGCTTGAAGTCTCTGATTGTAAACACGAGGATCTATATCTCTACGGATCCTTTGAATTGATGGTGCTATTTTTTGAGCCGACGACGGTATGTGGCCTGATGTGCCAAAATTAATCACCTAGTTTTGACCTTGCCCCGCCGGCTATTGCACATGCTGCACTGATGATCTAGGATTATACTGTGTCTGATTCATAGTAGTACTTTGAACTTGTTCAGATGAGCCCTGAACTACCTGGACATCACCATTACTAGCTGGTGCTGCTTCTTGATGGCTGGTACTAACTTGATTAGTCCCTTGGGTCGATGGATGTGGAATGTTGTAATAAGCTGGCCCAACTTGACCAACTGGAAACCCATGAATCGCCTCTTTCATGGCGTTGTGGAATGTGTCCAAGAAAGCTTCATTATGGCTTGATATGGCATCACGAACAAATTTGTCTACAACTTCCATAGAGAAACGCCTATCTTCAGCTTCAACTATATCTGTCTGCCCATGTAATAGAACTCTTGGTAGTGGATACTTCTGAACAATTGTGTTGTCACGTGTTTTGGTGTAGGACAAGAAGCACTTGTTCTAAAATTCTTCTATAGCTTTGCCGATGACATCTTTATCTCTATCAGGTAGATCTTCATAATGTACCATAAGGATGTTGTTGTTGTTGTGAACCACCATGATGATTGTGGTGTCCCACCGGGCGTGCTAGAAACATGTGTCGGCATGAAATTTTGTCCCGTACCGAGGGCACACGAGCAAGCCGGAAGCGTCCGCTCGATGGAGCTAGAGATCCGCCTAGCTTCAGCGCAGGGATGGTCGATCCTGTGCACTCCTCCCAAGATGTGCCAGTCAATTTGACCCTGCAATTGACAATGAGAGAAAGTTTATCAGTAATTTAGGGCATAACTTGCCGGTGTTGCCAGACAGTCCCGAATGTGCGGCTCTGAGAGCCGATATGAAAGGAGATCGACTAAATAGTCGATTCCAGCATATTCATAAGAATAAATCAGTTAAAGCTCGTGGGATTGTATAAGAAGAATTGGTTATCATTCAGGATCATTATTTAAACAAATATTGGTCAATGGAAATAAGATGTCAACAATAATTAGTTTATGCTAAGCCAATGACTGTAAGTAACCGAAGCCCTTTTATATAAAAGAAACAGCTCGTCACCATTCAACCATTTAATAAAGATAAATCTAATGAACATATTAGATCTCTTCCATCACTATGACCAGTGGGGCATGAGGCAGAATCATATAGGCCATAGAAACAACAATAGACTCGACGACCGTAACTTATTACTAATATCAGTAGGGCATGTGGCAGAATCATGTAGGCCGTAATACAATAATAAGATCATGGGGCTAACACATCTTTTCAACCTATCCCTACTTCAATGATCTCGTGATGCGAACTGTTCGTGAAAGCACTCGATATCGGCTAAAACAGCCAATTTAGGCATAGCGCACAATTATGGTCATGTCCTATCAAGAATAAATCTACCGAATAACGATCCCCACTCCACAGTGCTAACAGTGGGGTGTGAGGCAGAATCACACAGGTCGTGATAACGGGCCATGGAGCGGTTCTCGCTAGCCAATAGATCTACTCAGGATCAGACATGCCTTAACCGCACACTATGCATGATCAAAACTGACATAAACAACCGATAAAACATAACTCATCATTTAAAGTGCAGATTAGATCGGTTTAGATTAACAAACGATGGGTTAAACAAGATATAAGGCTGATCTAGATCAATCTCAATCGGGCGAAGTGATATTGCTGTAATTAAATAAATAATGGAAGCAATAAGCAATATCGGTAACTTAATGAATCTATCTGAAGGAATGCCACCCTTAGATAGAGCCAATAACTTGACCTTAATCTAGTTCGAGCAGTGGTGGTCAACTGGATCGATGCAGCCTTACTTGAACTAGACAAGAATCGATAACTAACTTATACCAGAGTCATAGTGGAGGTCGACCGGATCGATGTAGCCATACGAACAGAAGTATAACCCATGATGTTACTTATAGACAAGTAGTGGAGGTCGACCGGATCGATGCAGCCATACTTGCTGAAGAACTCACCGAGATCTACTCTACTTCTACTCCTAAGGGGTGGCCGAAGCCGAAAAAAGTAAGTAACTTATATTTGATTGATTGTGTGTCCTTTTACAATAGCCTGGGTCTGATATTTATACCCGGAGCCTACGCATGATTCCTACCTAAGCATGACTCATCACAATTTTTGGCCCTAGATAAAACATTCTGAAATTAAGATAACTTGGACTCTAATCTTTCCCTTTTTGCAGAGTCCAACATGCCTTGTCGTGGCGCCAATCATAGCCTTTGTCGTTATCTGTCGATGCTATCTAAAAAAAGTCTATTCTAGTGTTGCATTCGAATCAACAGATACTGACCTGCACGCAATTGATTCCTTGATGACATGATCTTGGGAGCTTTCGAGTTCCTACGATTCATCTTCCAAATTTTGGTGTAAACACATACAAGATCATTGCACAAAAAGGACCAGTAGCCTATCGACTCCAGTTACCTCCAGAAATGAAAGCGATATTCAGTGTTTTTCATGTCTCCCAACTCAAGAAATGTCTTCATGTGCCCGAAGAAGCTATTGAACCCACTAGTATCAAGATTCAATCGAATTTGACCTATGAAGAACGACCTATTAAAGTGCTTGAAGAAATGGAAAGAGTGACCCGTAGCAAAGTCACCAAGTTCTACAAGGTGGTTTGGAATAATCATAGTGAGCAAGACGCTACATGGAAATGTGAGGATTATCTTCATGAGGTTTATCCAAGTTTCTACGGGGAATGGTAGGTCGTGCAATCTCAGGACGAGATTTCTTTAAGGGGGGAAGGGTTGTAACACCCTAGGTGTTAAGCATGCATTTAACCTTGACCTTGCATGATCACAAGCATCATTGAGCATCCATGATCATAAGCATATCATGTATTCTATCCTTGTTGTCTTATATTGCATGTGATAGTACTTAATTGCATCACTTATGTTAGGGTTTCCATGTAACCAATGTATGAAATGTGTGTGGAACCTTGGGAATACCATAAACATGTTTAGAATAGCATAAGGAACAACTTTGGTATTCATGACTAAGGCTAGGTTGGTCCCTAAGTCATAGTTATGGTGTAGGTCATCAAATTTAAGTTAAATGTTTGACCTAGTTTGAACTATGTGATAGAGTCTTTGCATGGCAGTGCACCTTTAAGCAAAGTTGCAGTATTTGAGTAGAGTAACAACTTTTATTTTGGGTAATGAGCTAATTCAGTGCATAGCTTAGTCATTTTGAGCCCACAAAAATCGATATTTTCACTGTTTTTCAGCACTTAGAATTTTTCTAAGTCCAAAACCGATTTTCAGTTTGATTGGCTCACATTTGGGATGATTTTACTCCTCAACCATTGAGAATTGGAATGTGATCCTTTAAGAGGAATTGTAGATGGTAGTACGGGCTACAACTTTGGTTTAGATTGTTTGCACTGATAAGCTATGGATTAGGAAATTGATCGGCTCCAAATCGCTCTATCAGGCTCTGATCGCGGTTTCTAATGGTGGCTACAGTGCCGACCGGTTTCCGACTTCGGCCACCGTGTGGATGGCCGCGCATCGTCGTTGGCCTGACCAGCTAGGCCACATCAAGCCTCAGCCTGGCACTTCACTCCCCAGCGTCCGCCCATGACCCCTCTGCGCTCACATTTCCATTTCCCTGGCTCCTCTTCGCCTTCCCGCAGCACCGCAGCAGCCGAAGCAGCGCGAGCGCGCCGCCGTCGCCATTGCCATCCCCAGCGCGTGTGTCGTCACTCTATCACCACCGCAGCAGCTCCTCCATGATCCCACCGCGCCACCACGCCCACATTTGCTAGCTAGGAGCACTCGGTAAGCTGTCTCACCACGCACGACATCGCCGGTGTTCCACCACTGCGTTCCATCACTGTGGCCCCACCGCCTCTGTCCGCCATTCGCCGTAATAGGACGTGAGCTAGCTTCGTCGTAGTCCATAGAGTCTCGGCGTAACCCCAGATTGTGCTATCGTGGTCAGCTCTGGCGTCCCGCCGTCGAGCCACACCACCATGACCGCCGCCATCATGCTTAGCTCCGGCAATCGGTTCAATTAGGTAGCTCAATGTGTTCGGGATGTCTTGGTGGTCACTGTTGCGTCGGTACCGTCGCCGGAAAATCTCACCATCGACGAACTCCGGCCGAGCCCCGTCGAGCAACACTGCTCCTCTGTTTTTCGTTTCGCTGACATGCCGGCCCGACTGAGGCGTGGACCCCGGCTGTCATTGACTCAGATCCAGAAGGATAGTTCATTTATTTCTAGATTTACATGCAACTTTGGAAAATCATAAGTGGAGTTTTAGAGGTCCAATTTTGGTGAACCAAATTTTGTAGTGTTCCTTAGGAAGTGTAGTTTTGTATAAAATTATGAAATGTACAGTTTCTGGTATTTTTCATGGGGATTAAAATGTATTTAAATATGTGCTTTTTGTATGTTTACAATCTTGTAAATTATATATCTTGAGCTAGAAAAGAGATAAAATTGTGATTCCAAGTTTGTTGGTCTTGTGTTGACATGCTCTTGCTAGGAAAAATAATGAACTTGCTGTAAACTTGTTTTGAATAGGGTCTTTCCATTTATCTAGTAATAAATGGTATTTTCTAAGGAAAATTGTACGGATAAAAATATGTAACATATTGATATGCAAATTTTTGTATAGTAGTATGGCACTATTATGATGCTAGGAAAAATATATAATCTATTATTTGACACTATTCTATAAGGTTTACTATTTTCACTAAAATAGGCATTGCTAGCTTGTCCTTTTGGTAAAGGATGTTATACATGGTCAAATGGCATGAAACTTTTACAGTAGTCTATTGAGAGAATTTGTAAGCCACTGTAATTTTCTCAGAATTTATTGAGTACATTTGCATAGGTTTATTATTTAACCTAATTATCTAAATAAATTAATAAATGCATTTAAATAAATAGTTTGGGCTTGACCATTATGTTTTCTTGAGTGTATTTGATGTTCTTGAAATGTTGGTATAGTTGGTGATGTCAAATTTGGAATGCTTATAGGCAGTAGAAATATTGTTGCTTTATAATTTGATTTAAAGTGTTTTAGGACAGATTCTGTTGCTTGTTATGTTGCATAGTCAAAATGGTGTTTACTGTAGAAATGGTTAATAACAAAGTTGTAGGGAACTTCTTCATCTATCTTGTGTTAAAATTTCAGGGCAATAGGCCAACGGGTTTAGGAGTTATAGCTGTTTAAATTTAGTCTCCCGAAATGCTTGTTTTGGTTAGGATAACGTGTGAACTAGCTTTTGGTGATTAAATAAGAGTTGTAGGCAATTTTATAAGCTTTCCATAAAGTCTAGGATCACAACATTTGGATAAGTAGAACTTTAGTTATGATGTAAACTTGTAACTGTCATGTGTAGCTTAGATATTGCATTGTGTGAAATTTGTAAGTAGATAGAGAAGAGATATGCACCTACTAGGTAAATGAGGAGTTAGCATTGTTAGGTAAACGAGAAGAGATATGCACCTACTAGGTAAATGAGGGTCGGCTTGTCTTTTGTGATTGTGACCCCGTTCTTGGTTTTCGCAACCGGAGGGGTGAGCCATGCCATGACTTTCCTCCATGGACGAGCCATGGTGCTCGGTGAGTTGTTAGCTAGATAGTTTGAGAGGGGCCCTAGCATCCTGTTCATGGGGATCCGGCTCAGGTCAGCTGGTGACCGACTCCAGATTCTCAGCGATAAATCCATATAGTTCTCGGGTCCATTCGACCGATCCCGAGGGCTCTCTGCCTTTCTTTGAGAAAAAACCATGGATCGCACCTGGCCGAGACTCGATCGTGTACCGGGATGTCCATGGCGCTCGTGCGCCGAGGTACCACCCGCTTGCGGCCCCATTCCTTTCCACTCTTTACTCTAACGGTGCCTAGAGTGGTTGTTGAACCCATCGATGGGCCAACCTTTGAACTCCTAGGCCCAGATGGGCCGTAGAGGTGTTTTCAGATCCGTAATCCTCTTACTTGTGATGAGTCATGGCCCATCTGGAGAGGCAAAACATCCAGCGAGTTTTTTGAGGGAGCGGACAAGGATTGTGTGTGCATGTCCCATGGCGAGATGTTGTAGTAGATCGTGGCAGGCGTGGAGATCTAGGTGGGTAGTTGGTTTCCTCGCATCCGTCACCCCTATAAAACCAAAGGGTTCGCCCCCTGGGTTCCATACCTTGCATCCTTGCCTCCGCAGCCACAACCGCCTTGGCCAATCACTTAGGGTTCCTGCCCTCACATCCCCGCCACCGTCGAGCTCGCATCTGTCCACCCCCACCTCCAATGGATTCATAGTGCTGCTCTGACATCACCTTCCAGTGCAAGGAGGGCCTCATCCATCACAGTCTTCTCCACTCGCAGACCTCGTCCGAGGAGTGGCTGCTGCCTGGGAAGGAGGATCTGCCGTCGCTGCCCAACGCTATGTAGTGTCATTCGCCCACTTCCATGAGTGTGGGTTCGCGACCCCCGCCCACAGTTTTCTCCGAGGGCTGCTGCACTACTACAAGATCAAACTATAGCATCTCAACCCCAACGGGATCCAACACATGGCGGCGTTCATCGCCCTGTGTGAGGGATTCCTAGGAATTAGCCCCCACTTCGATCTGTGGAGGTACTTCTTCATCGTCACCCTCTAGAAGAAGAGGGAGAAGGGCGGCAGGTAGGAGCTGCACATGCCGATGGGGTGCGTCGGCATCCACCATCGGAACAATCAGGTTGGCGAGTACCCGTCGATGCGGCTGTCAACGTCCAACAAGGGGTGGCACTCGTAGTGGTGCTACCTAAAGAACGACACCGTCGCCCCTCTGCCGGAGTTCACTTGGCGCCTGATCGAAGAGGCCCTAGAGTCATGGAGGAAGTGGGGCATGCTGGAGAAGGACAAAAGAAGATCCAGGACCACATCGCCGCCATCCACATCCTAAAGGAGAGCGGTCTAAAGGGGTCAGGCATCATTGGGGCCTACCATGCAAGGAGGGTGGCACCGTTGATGACGTGCGTGCTCCCGCTATACACGATGGTGCCCGAGGTATCGTTCGATGGAATGGCGCTCACCGAGGGGGTGCTCCCAACCCCGAGATCATGCAATGCATCAAGGAGGCAATGGAGCCCTCGTGGGATGACGCGGGTGCCCCCCTCAATTTCATCTACCTAGTCCTGGAACATCCTCCACTGCAGCCGGAACCAGGCCACGTCTTCTTTGTAAGTTTCCCCTTCTCATACCTTCTCTTCAATTGATTTCCTGACCACTCGATACTAACTTTGAGAGGGGTGGGACCAGCTAAGGGACCTCATCTTCACGAATCGCCTGGCTCTGGTGCCGAGGGATTCATCCATGAGGGCGGCGAATCGCACCAAGGGCGAGCAGCCTTGGAAAGCAAAGGAGGACAAGAAGAGATAGAGGCAGTGGAAGCTACAGGCACGGCAACGAGAGGAGGACACCGACAGTAATGTTGATGATGATGGTGACGACGATGAGGTAGCCGATGTAATTGGGTGGGATGACCTAGAGAACGAGGACGTACTAACAGGTATCGGTCCGTCTTTACAAGAGTTGGGACCCTTCCAATTCCACGGAGGGGAGGGCACGTCCGGGGAGCTGGCAGAGGCAGGCCATACCGTCGGTCTGCCCCAGGAGCCAACAGGGGCGGGAGGCTCTGCCACTGCGCCTGAGTTGCTGGTGGAGGTGGGTGGCTCTGTTGTGTGCCCCAAGATTCAAGGGGAGCGAGCCCCTCTTCCTAGGAGCAGGGGGCGGTGTCGGAATGGCATCGCCCTGATGAGGCAGAGCAGAGGTTAGGGGTTCGCCCCCCAAACATATCTGCCGCCCGATGGCACTGAGGTGAGTTATCAGTTCCCCTGTTTTCTCTGTTTTTCTGTTTTGGTCTGATTTCATCATGACTTATACTTTTCATCTCTTGTAACATCGGGAGGTAGCGTAATCCTTTGGCGCTGGCGCCGCGCCCATTTCGAGCGGGAACGGCGTCGGTGCAATTGCGTCTCCGACAGGACAAGCACTGCCCAAGGCGGCGCCCGTGCCCTCGGTGGGACAGGCAGATGCGGGGGATCAAGGGGTGCCTTTGGAGGTCGCCGAGCAGCCAGCGATGGTAGTGATACTGCTACTGATGATAGGGCGGATGGGGCTACTGACTGTGCTTATGGCGCCGACCTTGGCAGGAGCGACACAGCCGATTGATGCCCCACCGACACAGGTGGCGGTGGCGGTGGCTGTGACTGGCGAACCATAGCCGGGGGCAATTGTGGAGGGGCCTGAGGCACTGGTGCGACTCGCGCCATCGATGGCCCAAGCGACAGCGCCTGGCATGGGCTAGACGGAGGGGGACGTGGCCGAGGGGTCCTCGGACGTTGTGGTGCTAGGAGAGGGGTCGGTGTCCATACCATTGGCCCCGTTCATCATCAGAATGAGTGACCCGGTGGGGATGTCACGACGGGAAGGGTCGGTGGCACTTGGAGCCAACGGGGTGCCATTTCTAGCCCTAACGTTGGTGGGTAGCAACTCACCTGCGTGGGGCGAGCCTCTGCTCTGGTGGACAAATGCGCAGGAGCCGACGTCGATGCTTTTCACCCTCGATGATGCCGCTGAGAGCATGGAGCGGGAGAGCCTTGATGTGGGGGTCACGTCCGTGCTCGAAGCCCTGGACCATGCTAGGGGTGCCTTGTGCGATGTTGTCGTTCCCGCTGACCAGGTATTTGCTTGATCCTGCTTTTCGCCCTTTCCTTTCTCCATATGTTTTTGTATTCTGACCATTGTTTCACTTTAGTCCCTCATCACTCGCAGCTAGGGGAAGTCTCGGTTCCTTCGTGAACAGAAGGAAACCTGGGACTACCTCGTCGAGGAGTTGCGGCTGCGTGGTGAGGTGACCGCTTAGCTTGTTGCAGCCTAGTAGAGGGTGGCTGAGCTAATTGCCCTCGTTGAGGAGGCAGACAGTCTTCGGTTGTGGGTGGCCGAGGTCCGTCGGCATGCTGACGATGCCTGAGAGGGCATTCGAGGCCCTGTTGATGAGATCATGGAGGGACGATGAGGAGGCCGCCAAGGTCAGGAAAGAGTGGGACGAGCTGCTCCAGAAGGATGCCGAGACCCACCATCGGATCCTCAACCTTCTGGCCGAGGTTGAGAAGGAAAGGGAGCTGAAGTTGGGGCCAAGGAGAAGCTCGTGGTCCTAGAGAAGAGGGCGAGTCTGGATGCCACGGTGGTTGCCCAGCTACGCAAGGAGCGGGATGAGTTGCTCCAAACCGTGGAGAGGCTCCACTTGGAGCATGGTGCGGCTTGTGAGAAGAGTGACTAGGCCCTCCAAGAGCGTGAACAGGCCTGCCAAGAGCGCGACGATGCGTAGCAGAAGGTCGGCTCCCTCCAGGCCGAGCTTGGAAACACGATGACCCAGAAGCTGGAGGTTGAGAGCATCTCTGTCGGGCTCGCCGTGGACCTTGTCGAGGTGAGGAGGAATCTTCAAGCGGAGAGTGATGAGCTCAATATCCTGAGCGCCGCCCTCGGAGTGGTCTATGACGACCTTGAGGTGGTGTGATCAGAAGGGACCAGCTCACTCGTGGCCCATGCCGTTGAGATCACAGCTCGGGTGCGGCAGCTCGAGAGGAATGACCTTTGTGTTGGGGTCAACTAATCCTTTGTGATTGGTCATTCTCATTATGGGGATAGCATTGACCTAGAGACAATGAGCCATGGCTTCGCGCCTGGCAATGAAGCCCACGAGCTAGAGGAGATGGAGACGGCGGTGGCTCCCCTTTCGTAAGACCTGGCGGATAGAATAGAGAGCATAGTTCTCCCCCGGAGGGGTTAGTTAGCCAGATAGGTTGGGCAATCATTCATGTAACAAGCGGACAAGTTCTGACCCCTCTGTACTATCTGAACAAACTTATCATTTTATTTTGTTTGATCGAATCTGCCTTTTTCCCCTTTTTATTTGTGGAAAAGGGATTCATGCGTTCTGACCCTTCCGTTTGTTAAGACCGTAGGGCCCGAGGTGTAGAAGAGAAACTCTGATCACGTTGGTAAGCAAGAGTGCCATAGCCGCTAGGGCGTGGGTTTCTTGCAGTCTGACCAGCCTTACTCAGTCATTCATTTCTGTAGACCTTGCCACTAGGTTTTTTTAACATGAGGAAGGGGTCGGGCGCAACGACTATTTTAGAAAGGGTGTGTATATATATCCTATACCCTTATCAGCCCCCGAGTGAGATCCAACCCCTTGCTGTTGCTGGGGTCAGGTGTCACTAAAGATCGAGGAGAGGATAGCAAAATTAGTAGGAGAAAACGTCTCTTGTTTTCGCACGTACCCCCTCCCTAGGATCTGAGCCATCGTGATGAATACAGGCCCGATCTTCCGAGAGGTAGCCGGTAAGTTCGATTTGTGGAGATCTCGACGTTGGCGATCCGGCTTCAAATCAGACACGATTCGAACCCTGCAACTGTTACACCACCGCTCTGTTGGTTATCAACCAAGCACAACTTGATTGACCTCGCCAAGAAGGCTTTTCCTGCAAGCGAATCGAAGAGCACAAGCAAGAAGGTAAAACACGCAATCTGAAATTGCAAATATGAATGACGCGAATATCAATAGAGGGTTCAAGAACTCGGTTCCAAAGGACTAATCGACACGAAGGAGGAGATCAAGAACGGGGCCCCGGATCATCAGAAAAGGATTTGTCACCACAGTTACAATGAACGATTCGGGGCTCGATGGAAAACTAAACTCTAAACAAAACCCAATTGTGTAGCAGTGGTGGCGGCTGTGTTTATAGTCTAAGACTCGACCTAGGGTTGGGGACGGCCAGGGGTTGGGCGCCCATAACTTGGGCTTAAGGCCCGACACGATACATGGCCAAGTTGGCCCAAATAGGTGACGCCGCACCTTGTCGTGGTCACACAGAATGATCCACGGACCTTCTGGAGCTGGGACCAGATCCAAAACGACGGCGTCGTCGTCCCTTTCCAACGCATCCAAGAACGGCCTGTTTCGACGTCGTATGAGGAAGTTATGACCGAAACAAAGGCGATGTGTGTCTGCTGAATCCGAGGGTGACGTGGCAGCTGAGTTGGGAACGAATTGCAACTTGGGGAAGACCATGGCGTCGGTGTGTCCAGCGTGGCGATGTCCTCATCATCCTCCCTTCTCGAATTGGAGTCGCCCTCGACTCCATCTTGGTGATGTCCTCATCATCCCTCCTTGTAGAATTGGAGTCGCCCTCGACTCCATCCCATCATCAATGAACTCCTGCAAAAGATTAGTGACAAGCAGCAATGCACCGGACATAAAAAAGGTTGACAAAACATAGTATAACATGGTGCATCAGGATTATCACATAACTCAGCAGAGAGAGCAGGAGTTGTAGCAAGAAAAACACCTCCTTTTAACTTAATCCCATTATTTTTGGCAATGTCTGTTGGAGGTTTATTTTGATCTCATTAGCATGTTTAATAATATCCGTAGGAGACAAAGGCAGCAATGTAATTTTCTTGTCCTTATGTATGATAGTGTATGTATTAGTTCTACCATGGTGTAAAGCATCATTATCAAATTCCCATGGGTGACCTAACAAAATGGAACAAGCTTGCATAGGGACAACATCAAAATCAGCAGTATCATGATAAGAGCCTGTGAAAAAGCTAATGCGTGCTGATTTAGTTACCTTAGTCTTACCACTATTATTGAACCATTGAAGTTTATATGGATACGAATGTTGTCGTGTGGTCAAGCCAAGCTTGTCAACCAAATCTGAACTCACCAAATTGTTGCAACTCCCGCTATCAATAATAGTGAGAACACGACAACCCTGCACAATGAGATACATGTGGAACAAATTGTGGCATTGGATCTTCATCTCTTCTTCATGTCCCACATGTGTACTCAACACACGCTGCACAAGAAGGCTAGGGTAGTCCACGGCAGCAGCCACGGAGTCAATGGTGATGGTCTCCTTGTCTTGATCGCCCTCGGTGGGATCTGCATCAATGTTAGCAGCAGAAGGGCTAAATCATCTTCAACATCACTAGCACTTACATATCCATCCTCGGTAGCAATGAAAGCGCCGACGATCGGGGGCAATCCTTCATGACATGTCCCATGCCTTTGCATTAGTGGCAAATGATTTTAGAGTGGACGAGGAGGAGCTAGTAGAAGCACCTGAGTTCCACCTTTCTTCACCGTGTGGAAACCGCACATTAGACAATTTACGCACTCGGAAGAAAATGGAGGTGTAGATGGTCGGTGCAACAGAAGCTTAGGCGCCTCCGCTCGAACGCTGCTGAAAATTCCTCCCATTGTTAGACCTGAAAGGCTGGTGTTGTTTATGTCCCCAGTATTCTTGTTCTCGCTTAATAGCAAGATGATACAATTGGGAAAAATTATGCCATTCTTTGTAATCAAGTATGTTCTCAGATATCATGGTTTAAACCACCAAAAAATCTAGCACTAGCATCATCATCATCTTCATTTATACCACAACGTGCTAAACCAATAAGCAATTCTTGATAGTATGCTTCCACCCTTTATCACCTTGTTTTAAAGTTTGTAGTTTCAAACGTAAATCACGTTGGTAATAAGGAGGAACAAAACGAGATTTCATCGTTGCTTTAAAACATTCCAAGTTTGAGGCACAAAGAAGAAAGATTATTAGCATTGCAAAGATCACTCCACCGTAACAAAGCAAAATTAGTAAACTCACTAGTAGCAAGTCTAACTCTATGCTCGGGAGGAACATTATGAGAATCAATTTTTGTTGAACAAGAAGCTCCCAATCTAAATATGCCTCTGGATCAACATTAC
This sequence comes from Miscanthus lutarioriparius, assembly GCA_904845875.1. Classification (NCBI taxonomy): domain Eukaryota; kingdom Viridiplantae; phylum Streptophyta; class Magnoliopsida; order Poales; family Poaceae; genus Miscanthus; species Miscanthus lutarioriparius. The sequence goes on from CAJGYO010000010.1 coordinate 58,893,977, forward strand.
CAAAGAAAAGGAGGTAGACTAAATTTAATTTTAGCAAAAGGATCATTATTACCATGATTATTACCTCCCATGCCGCGACGATTGAAGTTGAGGCGGCGACGGCACCACCACCAAAGATAATGCATCTTCATCACCAAAAGCATCCGCATCTTCATCATCAAGACGATAAGGTGGAGGGCGTTGCTCAAGTCTGTTCAATGCGGGTGACCAGATTGTTCACGCTATGCGTTAGCTCGGTCATAAGATTGCGTTGTTCACCATGAACATTGTAAGCTCGCCCTTGACACGCGCACTCATTGAAGTCCGTCGGAGTTCCCGCCATGGTTAGAAGATAGAAAAGACAACACCAAAGTATTATCCCTATCAACTAAAAGGAAACAAGTGGTGGTGGTGGTGAAAGTGGAATGCAAAATCACAAGCGGCTTACCACCATCTTGCCTCAGATTCTTACCAACGCCAAACAGAGCAAAACCAAAGTGGTGAAGCAATCTGCTAGGAGCGTGGGTAATAGCTACAAGATGAACTGTGTCGATGTAAGAATATGTGGAGCTATGGGTAGGCACACAATATGACAGCAAGGATTAGCAATTAACGAGTGCAGAGTAGCGATTGTTCAATCTGGATCCAAAGTACAAGTCACAGGTGCTGGCTAAGACATGTCGAGACGTAGCGCAACAAGGTGAAAACAAAGGACGATCGAAAGAACTCACAGAACAAGCAAATAGCCCGAATTTCTCCTTTTTCCTAAATTTTTTCCCAGATTTTTCCAAAAGGCACAAACTTTTTTTTATTTTTTCACTAATTTTTTATACTTTTCTCTGAACAAGGATCATAAAAGATGCAACCACAAAAATTGGCACCTACAACTGAGGTGGGATGTGGTCTACAGAAATTCAACACGTTCTCTGAAAAGCGTGCAAAAACTTTGACAATTTTTTTTCTTTATTTTCCTGAATTTTTTTGACAATTTTGACAAAACCAAACAGGGCGAAGCCGAGTTTGGGTCGGGTCCAAATGGTGTCAAGAAGCTGCTGAAAAAATTTCAGATTTTTCTGATAAACGAGCGAAAAGTTATGCCTGTTTTACCGAAGGTATCTCAAGGTATGTTTTTCGGGAGGCACAACACGGCGGCGGCAGTTAGGGCAAAGCGTCCCTAAACTCTAACACCGATCACAGCAGTAGGTATTTGCCTGATGATGTAAGGAGGGCTGCGATGCAGGCAAAATAAGAGCGGCTGGCAACCTATCTAGGGTTTGCGCGGCGGCGAGAAGTTACACAAGGCGGCTAGCGGGGCAAGTCGAGTAATGTGGTGGCTTCGACTTGTTGTGTGGGAACGGTGGATGGGATAGCGGCGAAAAACAAAATCACAGCAACGGGCGATTGAACTACGACCACGAACACAATCCTAAACTAGCAACAAGACTCGACCACGGACACAAACTCAACAACACGAATCTGAAACGAAATTGCAAAGGCACAAAGGGCAATAGGACAGCGGAAATTGAAATATTTTTGGGCTTTTTGTAGACTCTAGGTAATGAACAAATACGAATCTAAGGCAAACGTGATTATACCTCGCGGTAAACCTGAAATATCTGATACCAATTGATGAATACAGGCCCGATCTTCCGAGAGGTAGCCGGTAAGTTCGATTTGTGGAGATCTCGACGTTGGCGATCCGGCTTCAAATCAGACACGATTCGAACCCTGCAACCGTTACACCACCGCTCCGTTGGTTATCAACCAAGCACAACTTGATTGACCTCGCCAAGAAGGCTTTTCCTGCAAGCAAATCGAAGAGCACAAGCAAGAAGGTAAAACACGCAATCTGAAATTACAAATATGAATGATGCGAATATCAATAGAGGGTTCAAGAACTCGGTTCCAAAGGACTAATCGACACAGTGGAGGAGATCAAGAACGGGGGCCCTGGATCACTGTAAAAGGATTTGTCACCACAGTTACAATGAACGATTCAGTTTCTCGATGGAAAACTAAACTCTAAACAAAACCCAATTGTGTAGCAGCGGTGGCGGCTGTGTTTATAGTCTAAGACTCGACCTAGGGTTGGGGACGGCCAGGGGTTGGGCGCCCACAACTTGGGCTTAAGGCCCGACACGATACATGGCCAAGTTGGCCCAAATAGGTGACGCAGCACCTTGTCGTGGTCACACAGAATGATCCACGGACCTTCTGGAGCTGGGACCAGATCCAAAACGACGGCGTCGTCGTCCCCTTTCCAACGCATCCAAGAACGGCCCGTTTTGACGTCGTATGAGGAAGTTATGACCGAAACAGTGACGACGTGTCTGCTGAATCCGAGGGTGACATGGCAGCTGAGTTGGGAACGAATTGCAACTTGGGGAAGACCATGGCGTCGGTGTGTCCAACGTGGCGATGTCCTCATCACATCATTCTACGACCACGCATTCGGTCTCCTTGTGAGTTCAACTTTCCTCGAGCCCCTGCGCATAGCGGGTGGTCCGGTCGAGGGTCGGCTCATCTTTGTGATCGTTACCCCATCCATGGTCTCCGCAACTGGAGGGGTTGAGCTAACGTTACTTGCCTCGATGGCTTGAGTGATGCGCTCGGTGAGCTCGCTAACGGGCATGTTCGAGTGAAATCCGTGTCCATCATTTGTGATGGGGTCGGCATAGCCCTCATGTGGCATTTCACTGCTCCTTAACTTACCTCTCGGTAGATGCCAGAGCCGTTCCAGAGAGCGACTCAGGAGGCCCGATGGCCTCCCCTCGAGGGGGATTCTGTGGGCTCCAGCATCGAGGTTAGGATTGAACGAGAAGGTTGAGATGACCTTGTTCACTTCTGAGCAGGTTGGTCAAAGGCTTTTGGGGCTCATCTATGTTTTCTCCCCTGGTTCTGTTCGACATGAGGTGTCCTCGAGCCCTTCGTGGGCCGGCCTTCGAACCCCGGTCAGGTGGATTCTCGAGTTTGGGTCGGGCGGCTCAAGCCCCCAAGCCCCTTGGGGCTCGATAGGGGTCAGCCGAATTTCATGCGTCACCCCATCCTCGGTTTCTACAACCGGAGGGGCTGAGCTAACGACACTTGCCTCGATAGCTCGAGTGTCACGCTCGGTGAGCTCGCTAAAGGGCATGTTCGAGTGGAATCCGGGTCTATCATCCGCTGATGGGGTCGGCATAGCCCTCATATGGCATTCCACTGCTCCTTAACCCATCTCCCAGCAGATGCCCGTGTCACTCTAGAGAGCAACTTAGGTGGCCCATTGGCCTCTCCTCGATGGAGATTCTATGGGCTTGGTTCGAGGTTAGGATCGAACGAGAAAGGTTGAGATGTCCTTGTCCGTTTCTAAGCAGGGTCGGGCAAGGGCCGCTGGAGCTCATCTCAGTTTTTCTCCCTTGGCTTTGTTTGATGTGAGGTGGCCTGGAGCCCTTCGTGGGCCGGCCTTTGAACCTCGGTCGGTCGCCGCTCATATCGAATGAGATGACTACCGCTTCATGACGCGACACGAAGCATTGTGATGTAGCAATTGCATATGCAATGCTTGGATGTATGAGATGAATGTAAGGATGAATGTATGAATGAATGTATGAATGAAATGTATGGATGAATGGATGAATGGATGTTCATGCACTAGAAAATAAAAGGGGGGGTTGGTAAAGTTACCTCGACGGCTCGAGTGACGGGTTCGGGGAGCTCTTACCGGACATGTCCATGAGGGGTTAGGCTCCATTGTTCACAATGGAGTTGGCGTAATCTACATGGGGTATCCCACTGCTCCTTACCCGTCTATCGGCCATGGCCTGAGAGGTTCAATTGGCTTTAGGCGGCCTGCCGGCCTCTCCTCAATGGAGATTCCACAGGTGGGCCTCTCCAAACCCTTCCTGGGGGAGGACTCTGCCTTGTTCGACCCTGAGGCCATGGGCTGGGGTGCAGGTAGACATACTTTGATCATGCTGGTGAGCAAAGGGGACGTAGCCGCTGGGGCGTAGGTTTCTCACAGTTTGACCAGTTATACTCAGAGTGTGTTCCTGCAACCCTAGCTCTTAGGTCTTAACATGAGAGGGGGTCAGGCACAGAGAAAGTTGGCCAGGTGGATAAACTCTTAGACATGTATCGATACTTTTCATAGCTAAGGCCAGAAAGCCCGGGTTGTGGAAAAAACTCTGATCACGCTAGTGAGCAAAGGCGTCGTAGCCGTCGAGGCATAGGTCTCTCGCAGTCTGACTAGTTTTACTCAGCATTCATTTCTGCAAACCTCACTTCTGGGTCTTAACGCTAGAGAGTGTCAGGCGTAGAGAATGTCTACCAGATAGGTACGCTCTTATTAGCCCCCGAGTGAGGCCTGACCCCCGCCGTTGCTGGGGTCGGGTGTCACTAAAGGTCGGGGAGTTCGATAGCGAAACTGATAAGAGAAAGTGTGTATTTATTAAGGGTAAAAACAACATAGCTGCTCGATGTTCCAGGCATTGATGAAGACCTCACCATCGATGGTCTTGAGCTTGTAGGCGCCTGGTCAAAGCACCTCCACGACGACGTACGGTCCCTCCCACGGTGGGGAGAGCTTGTGGCGGTCCTTGTTGCTCTAGACAAGTCGGAGCACCAGGTCTCCGACATTGAAGGCTCGACCTCACACTCGATGGCTGTGGTACCAGCGCAATGCTTGCTGGTACTTGGCCGAGCGGAGGAGGGTGACGTCATGTGCTTCATCCAGCTGGTCCATGGCATCCTTGAGGGACGCCTTGGCTCCCTATTCGTCGTATGCCCTAACCCTCGGTGCTCCATAGTCGAGGTTGGTCGGGAGGATAGCCTTGGAACCATAGGCCATGAAGAACAGTGTGTAGCCGGTGGCCCGTCTAGGGGTCGTCCTTTGGCTCCATAGCACCACGGGAAGTTCCATGACCCATTGTGCACCAAACTTGTTCAACCAGTTGAAGATCCTAGGCTTGAGACCTTGTAGGACCATGCCATTTGCGCGCTCGACCTATCCATTCATGTGGGGGTGCGCCATGGCGGCCCAATCGACGTGGATGTGGTATTCATCGTAGAATCGGAGGAACTTCTTTCCAGTGAACTGCATGCCGTTGTCCATGATGATGGAGTTCAGGACTACAAAGCAATGGACGATGTCAAGGAAGAACATCACGGCTTGCTCAGACTTGATCGCAGAGATCGGCCGAGCCTCTATCCACTTTGTAAACTTGTCTATGGTGACAAGCAAGTGGGTGTAGCCCTCGGGCGCCCTTTTGAGGGGTCTGACTAGATTGAGGCCCTAGACCATGAACGACCATGTGATAGGGATCGTCTGGAGTGCTTGGGTCGGCAGGTGGGTCTACCGAGCATTGTATTGGCACCCTTCGCAAGTGCGCACAATCTGTTCGGCGTCGGCTACTACGGTCGGTCAGTAGAAGCTTTGTCGGAATGCATTTCTGACCAGGGTTCTAGGCGTGACATGGTGACCGTAGACCCCACCATGTATATCGCTCATCAACTGCTTCCCTTATTCTATGGGGATGCAGCGCTGTAGATTCCTGGTGTGGCTTCATTTGTAGAGCTCGCCCTCAATAAGGATGAAGGACTTGGCACGACGTGTGAGCCACCGAGCCTCTGTCTTATCCATCGGCAGCGCCTCGCGGATTAGGTAGTTGAGTTAAGGCGTCCTCCAGTCAACCAGAGGGTCACGCTCTATTGCTGGATCCTCATCGAGCTCCATGACCTTGGGGTCGGATGGAGCCGATGGCTAGTTTGCCCCCGAGCCTAGGGTAGAGAGCCCGCCACTGGTTTGTTCTAGCTCCTCGTAGCAGACCAAGGGCTTGTGTTGATCGTTGGTGAAGACGCGCATTAGCACCGGCTCTCGGCTGGACGTCGCTTTCGCCAGTGCATCGGCCACCTTATTGAGACGCCTCAGGATGTCGTTGAGCTCATGGCCATCGAACTTGTCCTCTAGCCGACGGACTTCTTGGCAATATGCAGCCATCTTGGCGTTGTGGCAGCTTAACTCCTTCATGACTTGGTCGATGACCAGCTGGGAGTCGCCCTGGACGTCGAGGCATCGGATACCGAGCTCGATGGTGATGCGCATGCCGTTGATGAGCGCCTCATATTCAGCCACATTATTGGAGGAGGGGAAATGGACGCGAACCATGTACCTCATGTGTACCCCAAGGGGCAAAACAAAGACTAGCCCCACGCTGGCGCCTTTCTTCATCCACGATCCATCAAAGTACATCATCCAGTACTCTTGGTCGATGACCGCCGGTGGCATTTGGACCTCGGTCCACTCTGCAACGAAATCAGCCAGCACCTAGGACTGATGGCTATCCAAGAGGCATACAAGATGCCTTGACCCATCAGCTCAAGTGCCCACTTCGCGATTCTTCCCGTGGCATCCTAGTGTTGAACGACCTCGCCGATGGGGAAGGACGTCATGACCATCACTGGATGTGACTTGATGTAGTGGTGAAGCTTCCTCTTGGCGATGACGATGGCATACAAGAGCTTCTAGATTTGGGGGTAGCAGGTCTTGAAATCGGACAAGACCTCGATAATGATGTACACAGGATGTTGTACTTTGAGGGTGTGGCCCTATTCTTCTTGCTCCACCACCAGGGCGGCGCTAACCACTTGCGTGGTGGACGCAATGTAGAGTAGAAGTGGTTCTCCATCCTTCGGAGGAACCAAGATTGGGGCATTCATCAGAAGCTGCTTGACCATGTCAAGCACCTCCTAGGCCTTGGGCATCCATTTAAAATGGTCGGCCTTCTTCAAAAGCCGATAAAGGGGGAGACCTCGTTTGCCGAGGTGCGAGATGAAGCGGCTGAGCGTGGCGAGGCACCCTATAACTCGTTGTACCACCTTTATGTTCTGAATCGGGCCCATCCTTGTGGTGGCCAAGATCTTCTCTGGGTTGGCTTTGATGCCACACTCGGAGACCATGAAACCCAGCAGCATACCCCTCGGGACCCCAAAAACGCACTTCTCAGGGTTGAGCTTAATGCTGTTTGCTCGGAGTTTTGCAAAGGTCTGCTCAAGGTCAGCCACGATCTGTTCAGCCAGTTTGAATGTGACCACGATGTCATCCACGTAGGCCTCAACGATTCGCCCAATGAGGTCCCCAAAACACTTGAGCATGCAATGCTAGTATGTAACCCCATCGTTCTTTAGACTGAACAACATTGTGACATAGTAGAACAATCTAAATGGGGTAATGAATGATGTTGCGAGCTGGTTGGACTCTTTCATCGTGATTTGATGGTACCTGGAGTACGCATCAAGGAAGCAAAGGGTTTCGCACCCTGAGGTCGAGTCGACTACCTGGTCTATGCTTGGCAAAGAGAACAGATCCTTTGGGCATGCTTTGTTGAGACCCATGTAGTCAACACACATCCTCCATTTCCCACTCTTCTTTCGTACAAGAATGGGATTGGCTAACCACTCGGGGTGGTGCACTTCGTTGATGAACCCGGTCACCAAAAGCTTTGCAATCTCCTTGCCGATGGCCCTGTGTTTCCCATCATCGAAGCGACGCAGGCACTATTTCACTAGCTTGGAGGCTGGCCTGACCTTCAAGGCATGCTCAGTGACTTCCCTTAGAATGTCTAGCATGTCCAAGGGTTTCCACACAAAGAAGTCGACGAGCGCGCTTTCCTATTCGAAGGAAAGTGTGGTGCCAATGCACACCGCTTTGCTCTTGGAGCTACTGGGGTCTATGAGGACCTCCTTGGCGCCCTCTATTGGCTCGAAAGATCGGGCTGACCACTTGTGGTCGGGAGGTTCTTCGGCGACTTCCTTCCTGATGGCCGCAAGCTCCTTGGAGGCGACGGTTGCCGCGGTGTGATCGTAGCACTCGACCTCACACTCGTAGGTGCACTAGAAGGAGGTGGCAATGATGATGACCCCGCCTAGGCCCGGCATCTTTAGCTTTAGGTATGTGTTGTTGGGGACAGCCATGAACTTCGCATAGCATGGATGTCCCAGGATGGCGTGTTAGGTTCCATGGAACCCAACCACCTCGATGGTGAGGGTCTCCGTCCTATAATTGGATGGATCCCCGAAGGTGACGGGCAGATCAATCTACCCAAGTGGCATGGCCTGCTTTCTGGGCAGATGCCATGGAAAGGCATTCCAGTCGGTCGGATGCGCGATCGGTCGATGCCCATGGCGTCGAGCATCTCGGCATACATGATGTTGAGGCCGCTGCCTCCTCCATCAGTAGCTTGGTGAGCCACTTCATGCCAATGATTGGGTCAACCACGAGCGGGTATCTCCCCGGTTGTGGGATGCTCTCCAGGTGGTCGGTCCGATCAAAGGAAGGTAGGTGTGGCTGGCTCAGCCGTATAGACCTCACAACGCGCGAGCTTCTGGCGGCGCTTGGAGTCATAGCCTACTGACCCTCTAAAGATCGTGAGGCAGCCATCTGGCATCGGAAAGCTACCATCCTTCCCCTTGGCGTTGTCCATAGTTGGGTCGGGGTCCTTCCCATGCTCCCCTTTGTTGGAGCCTCCGGACAAGAACCGCTTCATGAGGCCACAGTCCTTGTACAGATGCTTCATGGGGAAGGCATGGCCCCTCAAGTAGTTTCTCGAAGTGGTTCCTGGTACCCTCCGTGGGCTTTTGACCCCCTTGTGGTCGGCGATGGCCACAAGCGAGTCCTCACGCTATTGTCTATTATTCTTCTTGCTGGGATGGTTGGAGGTGCCCTCGCCGGTGTCCTCGTCCCGCTTCACCTTGCCTTTGAGGTGGTCCTCGCTCGAGGCATGGCTGGTGGTGATGTCGAGGAGCTCCTTGGTGGTTCGTGGGCCCTTGCATCCCAGCTTGTGAAGCAGGGACTCGCAGGTGGACCTAGACAGGAAGGCCCCTATAACATCGGCGTCGGTGATGTTAGGCAGCTCGTTGCACTGCCGAGAGAAGCGCCGGATGTACCCATGGAGGGTTTCTCTAGCCTTCTATCGATAGTTTTTGAGATCCTAGGGGTTCCTAGGATGCTTGTACATGCCCTAGAAGTTCCCCATGAGATCTCTCATAGTTCTACCCAACTTTGGATTCTGTTGGACGGAAGGTGTTCCAACCATGTTCGTGCCGAATCAGCCAGGAACAATGGAAGGTGTGGATAATGAAATCATCATTATCCACCCCACTGGCTTGGTAGGCAAGCTTATAATTCTCGAGCCACAGTCCGAGGTTCGTTTCCCCAAAGTATTTTGGGATACTGGTTGGTGGTCGGTACCTTGGCATGAAGGCAGCGTTGAGGATGTGTCGGCCGAAGGCCTAAGGTCCCGGCAGGCCGGGGCTCGGGCTTTGGTCCTCGCCGCTGTTGTAGTGTCCGCCCTATCGAGTGTGGTAGCTGTGGTTGGCCCCCTCCCCTATAACATCCCAGGTGTTTGTCACTAGTTAAGAAATGGGTTTGAGCTCAAACATGACATGTTAAGTGATGATGAAGGTGTCAAGATCAAATCTACAAGAGTGAGCTCCAACTTAAACTTGGACAACACACCCTTACTTACATGTGGACCCTTGTTAAGATTATGCAAGAGTAATGTTAAACATGCTTAGTTCATGTACATTACATCAACATGCATCCATCTTGACCAGTGGAAAAGTTTCATGAAGTTTGGAATCAAGAAGTCACATGAAATGATAAATTATATCCTTGTTGGAATGGCTTTACTAAATGAATGGAACATGTGAAGCCAACCAAACCTTGCAACCTGGCTCAAACAACTCTACTTACACTCATGAACAAAAGTTATGAAGGGGTCATGTTGAGCAAGTGGCTAGAAAATGCTTCAATAGATCAAAAAGGATAATTTAAGCTTTATCATGATGCTATTTTGACTTGTGTTGACCAATCACTTATAGTGCTTGCATGGAGTTTCACCTTAAATAAAAGTTGAAGTTTGAGTGGTGCAGAACAAACTTTGTTTTTGGACCAAGAGCTAGATCAGCTTGTAAGCAAGTCAAACCGAGGCTCAAACTTTGAATCTGTTGTTGTTTTTAGAGTTCAAAAATATTCTAAGTCTGGGAATTTCACTAAGCATTGACTTTGGCGTGTCGCGTTCTCATGATTTTGTTACGCAAATTTGATCGGGTCCCAAAATAAAAGTTGGAGTATACATTGTGGTGAAGCGCGTGCAAAAAGATGGCACCAGTGTGACTTCATTTTGACCATCAATTTTTGGAGTTTGTTAATCGCTGTCAATGCACTGACAAAGCTATCTTGGAGTGTAATTAACCGCTAACCTAATGCCCTAATGGCCAGTTACCCTTGACAAAAGTTGGAGAGGACTCAGAGAGAAACAACTTTGATTCAAGCATCTAGGACCGAATATGCACGGAAGATGCAGAATTTGATCCCGAAGTTGGACACTTCGTCGCTCGCCACATGCTCGGGGAAATGTCCACACGTCCTCCATGCGCTGGCCATGCCCCCACCATGGCTGACGCGTGCGCCTACCTCCCGGCTGCGCCTCTACATCCTCTTAGAGTGGGCACCGAGCTCCAGCGCACTCGCCCTCACTCCCCCTGCCCTCCCTTCGCTCTCCCTCGCTCTCTGACCGCACCAGAGCGGAGCCGCCTTGGACACCGCCGCCGAGCTCATAGTACCGCCATGCCCCCTCACCTCTATGCTCCACTACTCCCCGCTGACCATGGCACCTCCTTCCTCCGCTCACGCCACACCTCTGGCCCTCCCAGACCAGCGCCGATGGCCGCTACTGCTCCTCGCCGATGGACCAGCTATCGGTGTTCCGCTTGCTCGCATGGCCAGCAGGCCTCGGGCCACCGTGAGTCGAGCTGTGGTCTCCTCTTTGTGTGTGCATGTTCCCTGGTGCTTCCCGCCATTGCCGGCCACCGCCCGCCAAGGGCGGCCAACTCCGCCACCGCCGCCGGAGCTACGCCTCTGCGCGCCGCGCACACGCATGGTCGGGTGGCCTTGGGCCATCTCTGATCGGGCTGAGCAGCTCAGTGGATGCGTGTGGACCCTCTGGTGCTCTGCCGCCCATCGCCCGCCACCGACGAGCCTCCTCCGGCCAGCACCGGTGATCCCCCTCCGCCACCTTTGTTTTGCCCATGTGGAGGACCTCGCGCATGAATTTGAGAAAAGAGGAGGGTCGATCTGCAAACTGTAGACTCATTTGAATAGTGCCGAGATGGACCGGTTTGCTAGCGTTTAATTCATGTTTTCTGCAGGGACCCCAGTGCAAAAGCGTTTTCCTTTTCTTTTTCATTATATGCATATAATTGGCTAAACTTTCAAAAATCATAACAAATTGTAGAAAAATTGTAAAATAGCAAATGAGGACTTTTTTAGAATCCTTGTGAAATTATCTATGTAATTCATCTATAATATGGCATGACTTAGTTTAAAGTTTTGGCTGTAAAAATAAATTTATGCAGTTGGGTTTTTAATACTAGTTATGTCTTGTCTTTTTCATAACTGCAGTTGTTCTCAAATAAATGTGAAATTTTTATGGAATGCTACTTAGGTGATGGTTGATGTCTGGTAAAAATTTCAGAATTTTAGGCTTAATGGTTTAAGAGATATAAAAATAAAAAATTTCCCTATGTTGCTTTGCTCCTATTCTAAATGAGTTAATTGGCTCAGATAAGTTATGAATCATGCCTTGATGACAATAAATGAGTTGTAGTACTTTTCTTAAGATTTTCAAAAAGCTAAATAGCATAATTTTTGGTTAAGTAGAATTTTAGTTATAGTTGCTTACATTTCTGTGGCTGTTTCTGCCCAAATCCAAACAGGGTTGCCTTGTTGGTAATGTGTGGCCTTATTAATTGTAGAATTAGATCTAGGTGTTTATAAAAAAGTTGTTTACAATTTTCTAAGATTTCTAAAAAGTCTAGAACCACATTTATTGGACATGTGAAACTCTAGTTATAGTTGTTTAAAGTTGCATATCAGATTCTATCCAGGTTTTGGACAGAGATGCATTTAATGGATTAATTGACCTTGTTAACTATAGAATCATCTTAAGATGAGAATAATAAAGTTGTAGGTAACCTCATAAGATTTTCAAAAAGTTATGATTCATGTTTGTTGGAGGTCTAGAACTCCAGTTATACTTCTCTGAAGTTCATATCAATTTTCTGTCTATAATTGTACCACTGCTGTTTGGGCTGCATGTGCAGTTTTGCTTGTGCAATTTTTTTTGATGGTGTCAATGATGTTTTTGTGGTTGTAGTGAATACCAAAGTTGTAGATAATTTCATAACATTGCTTGTGTTCAACTTGCATGACCATAGGCTTGATAGTTTAGGAGTTATGAATTTGACAAATGATCTGTCATATTTGGTCTATGCTCTATGTAGATTTGAAGGATTTCATTGTTTGACCCAGTTAAGTATGAAATCATGTCTTAGTGATAATATAAGAGTTATGTTGATTTACTTAATATTTCCAAATTATCCTAGATCACCCCTTTTGGTGTAGTAGAGCTCCAGTTATAAGCTTGTGAAGTTGCATGGCAGAATCTGTCCAAGTCTAGACAGAGGTGCACAATTGTGCTTGATTGACCTTGTTAATTGTGGAATCACCTTCTAATGATAATAAACATGTTTTATATAATTTAATAAGATTTATATAAAGTTATGGTTCATGCTTGTTTGATGTATGTAACTCCAGTTATGCATTTTCAAAATTACTACTACTTTTCTGTCCAAGTTCTGTGCAGATCTAAAACATTTGCATGTTTGACCTCGTTTGCTTTGGAATAAGGTTTTGGTTATAATAACAATGTTGTAGGCAATTTCATTAGATTTCTAGAAAGTCTAGAATCACCTTCTTTGGATGTCTAGATCTCTAGTTATGGATAAAACAAGTGTTAGCTGTGCTGCCGTCCAAATTCTGTGTTGTGCTTACAAGTTGATTGCTTTCACTTTGCATTGCCTTATGTGTTGCTAAGTGTGACTCATACCTTTCATGGTGTTAAATTAAGTTACCTGAGATCTTAAATTGTGATAGAGGTTTTCAATGGAATAGCTTAACTTAAGTTCACTTGTGTGCCATGCCTAATATGCTTGCTATCCCTTTATAATAGGTTGTGTGATGTTTAGTTAAATAACTCTAGGTGCCTATGTCTTGCATGATCTTATGTTTGCCTTGAATGATATTATGTGATGCATCTCATATTACCATTCTTCATATTCATGCACTTGCATCTTGCATCTCATCTAGGTACGCTAGATGAACCACGTGAAGGACGTGATGTGGAGCCAAACCCGAAGACGGTGTATGGTGGACCTAACCCGAAGAAGGAAGGACCCCTAGAGTACATGCCTGGACAGGAGATGCTTGCCAAGCGAGTGTCATCTAACAAACACTGACCTAGTGTTGCATCCCAGACAAGCCCCGAGCATTCAAAGCCTCCTATGTTTTTACAAATATCACTTGAGTCCTTTATATTTGATGCATTATGTTATAAGAGTTGATTGGAACCACTTGATGCATAGAGCTACCTTGTCTAGAAATATACCTTGAACCTTATGTAGGTCCAGGATCAAATGTATGCCTAGCAATGCTTAGACCGGTAGAAGTCGGGTGATTTTCTGTCACCTGCGAGATATAGGTGGATACCAAAGCACGGTTGGATATATTTGCTATCGTGGAAATAACCATGTGTTGGTGAATAAAAAGAGATCGAACGGGATTGTGATAGAGAAGCAACAAGGCATGGAGGTCTTGGGTGCCTATCTATCTCCGTCTGTGTTAGTTAAGGACCGATTCGCTGTACGTCCTCATGTCATGTTGAACGCATGCCTAGCACTTAGTCGGTCGGATAAGTCGTTCCAACCGCGAAGCCGAGTAGCTCAACTCAGGCTAGGCCCTGGTAAGTGAAAGTGCACACCCTGGTTGGCAGTAAGGATGTGTGGAGAGCCAATGGCGTGAGTCCAAGGGCGGGTTTGAGTCCCGATCTTCCTGGTAGATTGGTAGAATCTCTGAGGGTGCGGCGCTGATCGGACCTACGAAGTTGGTTCCTGAGTTGTACCAAAGGTGACCTAAGACTACCTTGGCATAGGTATGTCTAGGTTTGTGTTAGGAATAAATTCCCTAGATGGGTAGGAATCGATTCGAATCGCCATCTCTCCCAGATAGTGAGAACTTGACTGAGCAGCGGCAACATAGAGTAACTTAATGGAAACTTGATGGTTATGATGATGATACTCACATTACTACACCGGCTACGGTTACTATTGCCTGTTGCTAAATGATATTCCACATGTTTGGCATAAGTTAGTTGCTAATCTAGAGACGAATAGCTATAATTAACTTGGTTACTGAATTGTAAAATGTATAGCTCAACTAGTGGCTTTTATGCAAAATTTTATCAAGCCAGCTCCACCTATAAAGCCTTGCATACTCTTTGGTGTCACTTTATTTCTAGTTTATGACGGGTAAGTCTAGCTGAGTACATTCGAGTACTCAGGGTTTATCCCACCATGTTGCAGGTGAAGTTCTCGGCCTGCTAGAAGATGGTGGCTAACCACCGGTGGGCTCAGTGACTCTATATTTACTTCTCATCTATATGCTTTTGTCAGAGGATGTCACTTATGCTAGCAATGTATTTGGAACTTATATTAATGTAATCATTTGAAAGCTATGTTGTGTTTCCTTAACTGGTTTTGAAACCTAAACTTGTATTATTATGTGGGAATTCATTGTAAACATTTTTTCCGCTCCAAACTCTGTGTATGTGATGTGTATTTGCTTAATCATATGATCTTGGTTGTGATGTTGATTTACCGAGGCCCTTCGTGACACTCGACGAACTACTGGGTTTATATAACTGAAAGTATGTGCACGTCAACATGCTAAACAGGGACAGTCATACTTGATCTTGTATAAATTGGGCGGTTCTGTCACATCCCCCGCATTGCCGTGGGTACGCTTGTGGGCGTCGAGGGTGTAACGTGTGTCACAGTTGCGGCCGAGATGCTCATGCACCAGAACCATGATGCGTGGCTTGCCGCCTTGTGGCGCCTGGTGGACTAATGCATCCTAGTCGGGTTGCTCTAAGGGCGTGCACTGGCTGGTGTCGAGCTCTTGGCCTACTGCACAGCCGCACGCTCGAGTAGTGTGCGAATCTCATGATGGGCCCGATGTTCATCGGGCGTCGGGACCCCCTGAAGCCCACGGAGCAAGGCCGCCGCAGGAGCGATGTTCTGGCTCGCCCAGGAGAAGTGTGGGAGGGCTTCATCGTCCTCGGTTATCCTCTGGTTCACATCATGGGCCATGGCACGTGTGCGCCCACCGTCTCCGTGGTGCTCGATCGAGCTCCGCGTGTTCCTGCTCGAGCTAGAGTCATGCTTCCTCGAGCTCTCAGTGCCAGGCCTTTAGCTGCTCCACCCACAGGTGGGGTGGGGCCCCTGCATCCCCCTTGACCTTGTTGTCGAGGTCATTTGTCGGCGTAGCCTCCTCCTCATGGATGCTTTCGACGTGTCCCTCAGGGGTACCTACCATGAAGCTTTCATGAGCGGGGTGATGACTCCCCCTGCTGGAGTCAAAGCTGGAGGGCGACTCCAACTCCTCTACGAGGAGGTCGTGGAAAGACTCTGCGACATATTTGGTCATCCCCATGAACTCGTTGTTCATGAGGAAAGGGCATATGCGTTGCACCACAAGGTGGTCAACGGTCTCTGCAACGTTGCATAGACCAAACAGGAGCACTATCGGGGTGCTCCAGATGAGGTATTCTAGGGAGAGTGGCTCCCCCCAACAAGCTACGCCATGATGTTGGCGAACGAAAAGGTGAGGTGGCGCAAGTCCTCCTAGGACGGTCGGGGTCCTAGGAAGACATCGAGCTGACGCTCTAACCTCCCGTTGTCAAAACCGAGGAGCTGGCCGCTCTCGAGGGCGCGGGCCTCCGGTGCATGCAGCTATAGCTCCTTGAGCGCCTCGGCGATCGTGTCTAGGCCAGCGGAGTGGAGAGGTTGAACGACGACGGGTGCCCGAGCCAGCTCTCCCTCCGCCATGATGGTGAAGTCTAGGTCCCCGAAGCGGACGTGCAAGCCCGGGACCCAGCTGATGTTGTGACTAGCCATCCGAGGCATGGTGTTGATGTCGAGACACACAAAAAGGCCCCTACCTAGCATGCCAACTATCAGTGTTTTGAGTTGCCACCAACTAGTAAATTTCTAATATTGCGCGTCTAGCTCGGATGGTGTGCTTAGAGGACACGAGGTTTATACTGGTTCGGGCAGAATGTCCCTACGTCTAGTTCGTTGCTGCTGCTCATGTTACTAGCACTAAAAGTTTGTAGTAGGGGTTACAAATGGGCGAGAGAGGGACAGGTCACCGCTCGGTTGCGTGTTCGAGGTTCGATCAGATGATCGGATGAGTCGATTGTCCAATGATCCAATGGTTTCGAGTCTAATTTGATTCGGTCCCTTCATGGGGCACCCTGCTTTCCCTTTTATAGGCCAAGGGAAAGCATGGGTTATAGTGGAGGAATAGAAGAGAATGAGCGGGAGAAGAAGTCCTCCTGGGTTGCCGAGTCCTTCTTCTCCTTCGTGCGGGTCCCGACCGACCTTGTGGACATCAACAGGGACAACTTCACATCGTGGCCCTGTCCGTCACTGGCACCATGCCCAGGCATCGTCCGTCGGTCATGGCGCTCTACTCCATACTAGCAGACGTCGTCGTGAACTGACGCGCCTGTCAGTGTTTGTATGAGAGTTAGGCAGAATAGCACCGGTACGCCCGACGTTGTTCCTGATGTGAATCCCTAGGTATAGCCCATCATGGCCACGAGTTATATTAGGGCATGTCGGTCACTGCCCTAGTGTCAAGGCTTTGACCCAGGGCCATACTCTTGGACCTAGGGTGGTTGGCGCTGGTATGGGTCTCCGTCGGGCGAGGCAGAGCCTGTGGCCTCAAGGTTGGACAAAGCGGAGCCCTCCCCTAGAGGCTGGGTGAGGTGGAGCATAGACCCAAAGATTGGGCGAGGCAGAGCCTACACCCGAGGGGCCGGACGAGGTGGAGGTGGACCCAAGCATCATGCGAGGCGGAGCCTGCGGCCTCAAGATCAGATGAGGCGGAGTCCTCCCCTAGAGGTCGGGCGAGGTGGAGCACGGACCCAAGGATCGGGTGAGGCGGAACCCACAACCAAGGGGTCAGACGAGGTGGAGGCCTCCCCCAAAGGCCAGGCGAGGCAGAGCGTAGACCCAAGGGTTGGGCGAGGCAGAGTGTGGACCCAAGGATCAAGCGAGGCAGAGCCCATGGCCACGGGGTCGGATGAGGCGGAGTCCTCCCCCAGAGGTTGGGTGAGGCAGAGCGCAGACCCAAGGGTCGGGTGAGGAAGAGCACGGACCCAAGGATCGGGTGAGGTGGAGCTGGCGGCCTCGGGGTCAAACGAGGCAGAGTCCTCCCACAGAGGTCGAGCGAGGCAGAGCTTACGCACCTAGAGGCCGGATGGAGCTATAGTCGCACTATTAACTGCTCGAATGAATCAACATTGGTGGTCATTAGCTCCTCCTCTTCGGGTACCCTAGTATTGGTCCCTAACACTCTTAAAAATAAATTCATTGTTTGGCATTGTTAGCAATCAAAATAAATGACCTATCAACTATTTATGGGACAATGGAATCACACTCTCGCACGTCTTACCAAGTTCTTACAAGGTTCTTACCAAATCAAAGCAATGGACTATACAGCCTGTGGCTGATTCATGATACCTGTGAGGGCATGACACCAAGATTGCTAGGGTCTTTTTCTATACTGATCAGAAGTATATGTGGAGCTTGCAAGGCACACAAAGAGAAATATTTTATATGTGGCACACAAGTCAGTAACAGATTGCAATATTGAATAAATGTTCAGGGCACTTATCCTAGTTGCTGGCCTATACGTGTTCCTAGCACCAGTGACACACAAAGGAGTGAAACAAGTATGAAAGCTAGCAATGGAAACACGGACAAGGGAAAAGTCAACACAAACAATAGAGCTTTTGGGTGTTCCTTGTGTCCTCCTATTCTCTTCTCTTCTCTTCTCTTTTCTTTTACTATTATTTTTTCTTTTATTTTTTTGTCCAAACTTTTTTTTGCTTCTGCTCTTTTGATATTTTTTCTTAGCAAGGAGCACACAAGAACATACCACAAAAAAATTTGAGCTCAATTGGATAAAAGATGTGGCCTATTGAAAATCAGAACTGTGCTCCAAAAAGCATACTAAAACTTATGGGCCTAGAAACTCGATTTTCCTGATCGAATTTTGAAAATCTAATTTTTCAAACCTAGACAAGTTATGACTGTTTTAATGAAGCTGCTCGAGTCAGGATTTTATGTGAACAAAAGATGTGGATTTTTGGATGGTGGTGGCTAGGGTTGATGGAAAACAGCGAGGGATCACACAAACTAGACTCAAACATGATCTAAACCAGCAATAAGACCATGACCTAGGACACAAACTTAACACGACGGACTCTGAAACTAAAATATGCAAAGGCTATGGCATGGATGATTATAGGATAGGAAACAAATATGGCGGTGGACTATGGAACAAAGGCAAAAACACTCAAACTAAGGGTAAGATGCAAACCTGATGGTATACCTAAAGCTCTGATACCACTTATGGGGATGGGGTTCCCGATCTTCCATTAGGTTCAAGATAAACAATGATTTGGTCAAAGAGCGACACACCAATCCGGCTTCAGATCATAAAGACCGAACCATGCAACCTTAGCACCATGTCTCCTCTAGTTATCAATCGTGTCTCAATCCGGTTGACCTCATGTTGGTGTTTTAGATCACCGGCTAGTAAATTTGTATCTACGCATCTAACCTAGATGGTGTGCTCGGAGGACACAAGGATTTATACTGGTTTGGGTGGAATGTCCCTATGTCCAGTGTGCTGCTCCTCATGTTACTGGCACTAGTTTATAGTAGGGGTTACAAATGGGTGAGAAAGGGAGAAGGTCTCAAGTCTCTGGTGAAAAGATCGAATGGAGTTGAGTCTTACTGAGCTCATTTAGTCGTGTGCTTGTTCGCCCCCCTCTTGGGGCATCCTGCTTCCCCTTTTATAGGTGAAGGGGAAGGCGTAGGTTACAGAGGGGAAGAAAGAGAAAAGCTAGGGAGAAGAAGGCCTCCAGGGCCGCTAGGTTCTTCTTCTACTTCATGCGGGTCTTGTCGACGCTGTAGATAGTGATGGGGATGGCTCCATGTCGGGCTCCTATTCACCACTGGTTCCATGCCCCGGCATCATCAGCTGGTCATGGCATCCCATCCCGTCCCAGCGGATGGCGTGGAGAACCGATGCGCCGGTCAGCGGCCGTATGGGGAGTAGGTAGCACAACGACCACGCACCCATCACTGTTGGTGATGTGAACCCTTAGGCGTGGCCTGTTGTGGCCATAGGTCACGTCGAGACATGCCTGCCTCCCGTTTGGTGTCAGAAGTTTGAGCCCGGGGTCATACCTTCTGAGCCATAGTGGATGGAGGCGGTATGGGTCTCTGTCAGGCGAGATGGAGCTCGCGCCCTAGGGGTCAGGCGAGACGGAGCCCGTGCCCTCAGGGTCGGGTGAGACAGCTCCTGTACCCTTCAGGTTGGGTGACACAGGGCCCGTGCCTAAGGTGTCGGGCGACATGGGGCCCGTTCCCAAGGGGTCAGGCGAGACGGAGCCCGTACCCTTGGGGTCAGGCGACATGGGGCTCATGCCCAAGGGTTCGGGCGAGACGGAGACCGTCCCTCTAGGGTCGATTGAGACTAAAACACATCCTTGATTATCTAGGCGAGTCATCGTCCATGGTCCTCAAATCCCCTCTTTGGGTATCCCTAATACTGATACCCGATAGTTGCCCCCAAGCCTGTGGAGGAGTAGGATACTCCTTCGTAGGCTTTTTCAGATGGAGGGACTTTGAGGGCCTCAATCTTCAGTGGCCTATGGGATGCCTTGGTGGGTTGCAATTCCCTTCTGTTGCGATCGGACTCCTTGGAAACATGTAGCTATGGGATTCGGGGTGCCGAAAAAGATTTCTCTTGATTCCGATCCCTCCCTAGGATCCGATCGATCCACCATCGTCCTGCAACCACACATTTGGTCTCCTTGCAAGTCCAACTTCCCTCAAGCCCCCACGCATAGTAGGGGTTTGGTCGAGGGGTCAGCTCATCCTGTGATCGTCCTCCCTCAAGCGTTTTTTGATAAAATGGAGGGGCTGAGCCATGCCATGTTTTCCTCGATGGTTGAATCATGGTGCTCGATGAGCTATTAACCGACTAGTCCGAGTGGGGCCTTGGCTTCCCATTCATGGGGGTTTGGCAAGGGTCAGCTAGTGACTGACTCCATATTCTTGGCGGCCAATCCATATAGTTCTTGGGTCTATTTGATCAGTCCCAAGGGCTCACTGCCTTATTTCGAGGAAAAAACATGGTCTGGGAACCAACCAAGACACGAACGTGGGCCGAGATGCCTACGGTGCTCGTGCACCTGGGTAATGGCCGCTAGCGGGCCCATCGCTTTCCACACCTCACTCTAAAGGTGACCCGGAGCGGTTGTGAACCCGTCGGTGGTCCAACCTTCAAACTCCTAGGCCTGAATGGGCCATGGGAGCATTTTTAGCTCCATATCCCTCCTTACCTATGGTGGTTCTCAGCCCACCATATGGGGCAAACCATCATCCAGTGTGTCCTTTGAGGGAGCAGCCAGAGGTGGCGTGTGCACATTTCTCAGAGAGGCGATGTGACGCGGTGCGGCGGGCGCGTAAATCTAGGCGGACGGTTCGCCTCTCGCCTCACCCCACCTTATAAATAGCAGCCTTCCCCTTCACATTTTGGCACACTAAACTGCAACCTTGCCTTCTCCGCCTTTCCATAGCCATCGTTCAGATCTGCTGCCCATGCCAATCCACAGCCATTGCCCTAGATCTATAGCCTTCGCTTTTCCGCCTTCGCCAAAGGGTCCTTGCTCCTCCCATGGAGACATGGTATCGCTCTAACATCACCCACGTGTGCATGGAGGGCCTCATCAAGCATGGTCTTCTCTGCGGGAGGACCGATGCGGTAGAGTGGCTCATGCCCAGTTGCGAGGATGCCCCTGCGCTGCCCGATGGCTACGTCGTGTCCTTCGCGCCCTTCCATGAGCGCAGACTCATGATTCCACCCCATCCGTTCTTCTAGGGACTGCTGCACCACTACCAGATCAAGCTACAGCATCTGAACCCCAATGGGATCTAGCATATCGCGGTCTTCATCGTGCCATGTGAGGGATAACTAGGGATCAAACCCCACTTCGAACTGTGGAGGTACTTCTTCTCTGTTTCCCTACATAAGAAGAGGGATAGAGCTGGGGACCTACCGGTGCCAAGGGGCTACGCGAGCATCAACCTCCAGGGGCAGCGGTCTACTGCATACATGCCCTGTCAGTTGTTGAGGTCCAACAAGGGGTGGCATGCATAGTGTTTCTACTTGAAGAATAATGTCGCCGCCCCCTTGCCAGATTTCACCAGATGCCTCAGAAGAGGCGTCACTGGTGTGGTCATGGGGACCTCCCGAGAAGGAGAAGAAGAGGATATGTGATATTCTCGATGCCATCGCATTCCTAAAGAACCACGGCCTCTGCAGGGCCGGTGTCATCAGGGCATATCATGCAAGGAGGCTAGCACCGCTGATGGCGCATGCCCTCCTGCTGTATGGGATGACGCCCGACGTGCGGCTTGATGGGACGGTGCTCGCCCAGGGGCCGCTCCACGATAGCGAGGTCGCGTAGCGCATCAAGGAGGCGATGGAGGAGTCTGACGTTGTGTTCCTTATCCCGGGATATCCCGTGATGCGGCCAAATGTGGGCTTCATCAAGTTGCCGGTGGGTTTGGTATTTCAGGCCTCTGTCACGCCACTACTGGAGAATGTGTCCATGAGGGTGGCGAACCACACCACAGATGAGCGGAGGAAGAAGGATAAGGATAACACGGAGGCGAGGCAGCGAGCGAAGTAGTGGGTGAGGCTGAATCGAGGAAAGCGGCGGTAGGGTTCAGAGGAGGAAGAGGAAGAAGAAGAAGAAGAAGAAGAAAAAGAAGAAGAAGATGGTTTCGGGTCGCCCATCCAATGGAACTAGCTGGGTAGCGGGGACGGTTTTGAGTCACCCGTCGAATGGGATGACCTAGGCAGCGGGGACGAGGATCCGTCTCTACCACAGGTAGGGCCTTTCCCATGGCATGCCCTGGGGTAGGAGGGGGAGGACGCGCCTAGAGTCAGCAGAATTAAGCCGCCCCGCTTCATCCGAGCCTCCCACAGTGCCCCTAGAGTCGATGGGAACCAGCCGCTCTGCTCCATCCGGACCCTCCGAGCAGAGGGAGGGCTTGAAGCAGCAACGTGCTGACGAGGAGTAGCCAGGGTTGGGCGGGTAGCCCCAAAATGTCATCGTCCGATGGTGTTGGGGTGAGTCAAGAGTTTCTTCGTCCTTTTGTTCAATTGAATTTTTGCCATAAACTGGCCATCATGTCGTTTGTAGCATCGAAGGACGTGGGACTGTCCTAAGGCTTACGCCGAAGAAGAACCTCCTTCGGTGGATGCGCTAGGAGTCGGTTGGCACCACGCTAGAGGTGAGCGGGAGTGGCGCTAGGGCGGCCATGGCGTCAACCGGGGAGGCATAGCTGATGGCTGCATCCAAGGGAGAGCAGATGGAGGAGGGCACATCCAGGGCGCCCGGGGTGGGCGTGGCGTGGCCAGGTGTCACCATGACAACATAGGCAGAGGCGGCATAGCTAGAGCCATCATGCGTGTGGGTGGCCACGCCTGCGGCCTGGCAAACAGAAGAGGGCGCGCTTCCATGTCACCCACCCCTTCTATCGCCTGAGGGTCCGCTCCAAAGGAGTTGCTACTGCAAGAGGGGTCGGCACTTCTTGGGATCGACATGGAGCCATCTCGGTCTTTGGTTCGGGTGGTTGCCCTCAATGACTCAGTGGAGGAGAGGGAATGGGGGAGCGTCCACATGAAGGCTGGGACCGTGGTTCATGCCCTAACCGCAGTGCTGAGCTCGAAGCATGACATTGTCACCCTGGTTGGCCAGGTATTATATGACCATGCTTCCGACCCTCATTTTCCCTTTCCGCGCCTCTAAGTCTTGTCCTCTCCACAGTCCCTTATGGTCCACAGCTAGGAGAAGTCCCAATTCCTCGCCGAGGAGACATGGCGGAGTGAGGGGCTAGCCGCATAGCTCGCTGCCGCCCGTAAGGAGGTAGCCGAGCTTGCCCCCCGCCACCTAGGAGCTGGCCGACCTTCAAGTTAGGGAGAAGGATGCTCACAATGATGCCCGTGAGGCCTAGGAGAAGCTCGCCGCCCTAATTGAGAGGGCACGCATGGATGCCATGGAGGCCGAGCGACTACAGAAGGAGAGGGATGATTTGCTCCAGGCCATAGAGGGGCTCCACACGGAGCATGACTTGGCTCGCTAGGAGTGCGCTGATGCCTAGTAGTGGATCGACCACCTCGACGGTGAGCTTGAGTGGGAGAGGGACCTAAAGGTTGCGGTTGAGGGTGTGTCCGCCAGGCTCGCTGCGGAGGTCGGTCAGTGCCAGGAAGAGGTCCGGCGCCTAGAGGCTGAGGTGACCCGGTAGCACGATGAGGTGCGTGGGCTTTGGGTGCACGTGGACGGTAAGCCTCCGGTTTCTCTTGTTGTCTTTCTCCCTAGAGTCCGTGGTAGGTCTTTTGACATGGTCGGTATGTGACTTGGACAGTTCTCGACGACACGCTTAGGGTGGAGGTGATGAAGAGCCGTGGCCTAGAGAAGGAGCTCGATGAGGTGAAGGCCTTCCTCCTAAAGGAGAGCGACGAATGCCATCTAGATTACAGATCGAGCACGTGAGATCGCGGGGGAGGCGCTTCGCTTCGGCGTTCAATGATTGTTCGTGATCACCCGTTCTCATTATGAGAACATCGATCTGGCAATGATGAGCCAGGGCTTCGTGCCCATCTACACCGACGCCGAGTTAGAGGACATCAAAAAGGAGGTGGGCCCCCTGGCACAAAACTTATCTACCAAGATAGAGGATGAGATCATCCCCTGATAAATTAGTTAGTCAGATAGGCCAGCGAACGAACTTGTAATAAGTGGACAAATTATAAACTTTTGTTATGGCCAAACAGACTTTTGGCTCTTCTCCCCTTTTTTATGTATAAAAAGGTTAATGCATTCTAACCCTGTCCATTGTTAAGACTATGAAGCTTGAGGTGCGGTTAAAAAACTCTAATCACGCTGGTGAGCCAAAACATCGTAGCAGCTGGGGCTTAGGTTTCTTACAGTCCAACCAGTTTTACTCAGCGTTTGTTTCCACAACCTTTGCTTCTAGATCTTAACGTAAGAAAGGGTCGGGCATAGAGAATGTTTTTAGGAAGATATACTTTTATCAGCCCCTGAGTGAGGCCTGACCCCTTGCCGTTGCTGGGGTTGGGTGTCACTTAAAGATCATGGAGACGATAGCGAAACCGATAAGAGAAACATTTTTCATTTCAGAAACATCATTCTTAATTTTCTTAAGTACACACATAGATTAACGGTAAAAGCAACATAGCTGCTCGATGTTCCAGGCGTTGATGAAGATCTCGCCATCGACGGTCTTGAGCTTGTATGTTCTCGATCGGAGCACCTCCACGATGACGTATGGTCCCTACCATGGCAGAGAGAGCTTGTGGCAGCTCTTGTTGCTCTAGACGAGGTGGAGCACCAGGTCCCCGACGTTGAAGGCCCGACCCCACACTCGACGGCTGTGGTACCGGTGCAATGCTTGCTGGTACTTGGCCATGTGGAGGAGGGCAACATTGCGCGCTTCATCAAGCTGATCCATGGCATCCTTGAGGGACGCCTCAGCTCCTTGCTCATTGTATGCCCTAACCCTCAGTGCTCCATAGTCGAGGTCGGTCGAGAGGATAGCCTTAGAATCATAGCCCATGAAGAAGGGTGTGTAGCTGGTGGCCTGGCTAGGGGTCGTCCTCAGGCTCTAGAGCACTATGGGGAGCTCCATGAGCCATCATCTGCCAAACTTATTCAACTAGTTGAAGATCCTAGGCTTGAGGCCTTGTAGGACGATGCCGTTCATGCGCTCGACCTGCCCGTTCATGCGGGGGTGCGCCATGGCAGCCCAATCGACGTGGATGTGGTATTCATCATAGAATTGGAGGAACTTTTTGTCAATGAATTGCGTGCCATTGTCCATGATAATGGAGTTTGGGACTATAAAGCAATGGACGATGTCAAGGAAGAACAACACGACTTGCTCAGACTTGATCATGGAGATCGATCGAGCCTCTATCCACTTTGTAAACTTGTCTATGGCAACAAGCAAGTGCGTATAGCCCTCGGGCGCTCTCTTGAGAGGTCCAACCAGATCGAGCGCCCAGACCATGAACGGCCATATGATGGGGATTGTTTGAGTGCTTGGGCTAGCAGGTGGGTCAGCCGAGCGTAGTATTGACACCCTTCACAGGTGCGCACAATCTGTTCGGCGTCGGCTACTACGGTCGGCCAGTAGAAGCCCTGTCGGAATGCATTTTTTACTAGGTTCCCAGGTGTGGCATGGTGCCCATAGACCCCGCCATGGATATCTCACGGCAACTACTTCCCTTATTCGATGGGGATGCAGCGCTACAGGATCCCGGTGTGGCTTCGCTTGTAGAGCTTGCCCTCAATAATGACGAAGGACTTGGCACGACGCATGAACCGCCGAGCCTCCGTTTTGTCTGTCGGCAGCGCTTCACGGAGGAGGTAGTCGAGGTAAGGTGTCCTTCAGTCGGCTAGAGGGTTGGGCTCTAATGCTGGATCCTTGTCAAGCTCCATGACTTCAAGGTTGGAAGGAGCTGATGGTCAGTTAGCCCCCAAGCCTAGGGTAGGCGGCTTGTCACTGGTCTATTCCAGCCCCTCATAGTGGACCAAGGGCTTGTAATGATCGCTGGCGAAGACGCCCATCGGCACCGGCTCTTGGCCAGATGCCATTTTCGCTAGCATCTCGGCCGCTTCATTGAGCTGCCTCGGATGTGATTGAGCTCGAGACCGTTGAACTTGTCCTCTAGCTAGTGGACTTCTCGACAATTCGCAACCATCTTGGCATTGTGGCAGCTTGACTCCTTCATGACTTGATCGATGACTAGCTTGGAGTCACCCCAGACATCAAGCCATTGGATGCCCAACTCGACGGCGATGCATAGGCCATTGATGAGTGCCTCATACTCGACCACATTGTTGGAGGTAGGGAAATGGATGTGAACCATGTACCTAATGCGTACCCTTAGGGGCGAAACAAAGACTAGCCCCACGC
This sequence comes from Miscanthus lutarioriparius, assembly GCA_904845875.1. NCBI lineage: Eukaryota > Viridiplantae > Streptophyta > Magnoliopsida > Poales > Poaceae > Miscanthus > Miscanthus lutarioriparius. Next base: position 58,920,200 of record CAJGYO010000010.1, read on the forward strand.
CGGTGCCTTTCTTCATCAGCGATCCATCGAAGTGCATCCTCTAGTACTCTTGAACGATGGCTGCAGGCGGCATTTGGATCTCAGTCCATTCTATGATGAAATCGGCCTACACTTGGGACTTGATGGCCATCCAAGGGGCATACAAAATGCATTGACCCATCAGCTCGAGTGCCCACTTCATGATTCTTCCTGTGGCATCCTGGTTTTGGACGACCTCGCTGAGAGGGAAGGACATTATGACCGTCACCGGGTGCATCTCAAAGTAGTGACGCAACTTCCTCTTGGTGATAAGGATGACATACAGGAGTCTCTGGATTTGGGGGCAGCGAGTCTTGGAATCGAACAAGACCTCGCTAATGAAGTACACGGGACGCTGTACTTTGAGGGTGTGTCCCTCTTCTTCCGCTCTACCACCAGGGTGGTGCTGACCACTTGTGTGGTGGTCACAATGTAGAGTAGAAGTGGTTCCCCATCGGTCGGGGGGACCAGTATGACAAAATTCCTTATTTGACACTGGAAAAATGAGTCGTTCCTTTCTTGGCCTTGAAATTTTCTTCGTTCCCTATTTGACACTCACTTCAACTTTCATCCCTAATTTGACACTACCGTCAAATCCGTTAGCTAACGGTGTTAACTAGCTGTTAAAAAGACATTTTTGCCCCTAGAAAAAAAATGGCGAAGCAAATTTGAGAGGAAAAAAACCCTGTGCCTTTTTTTGTAGCTGGGCGCATGCATCAGAGGCGAGCACAGGTTTTTTTTCCTCTCAAATTTGCTTCGCCGCTTTTTTTCTAAGGGCAAAAACGTCTTTTTAACAGCCAGTTAACACCGTTAGCTAACGGATTTGATGGTAGTGTCAAATTAGGGATGAAAGTTGGAGTGAGTGTCAAATAGGGAACGAAGAAAATTTCAGGGCCAAGAAAGGAACGACTCATTTTCCTAGTGTCAAATAAGGAATTCTCTCGACCAGTATCGGGGCCTTTATCAAGAGCTGCTTGACCTTGTCAAGTGCCTCTTGGGCCTTGGGCGTCCATTCAAAATGGTCGGCCATCTTTAGAAGACAATAGAGGGGGAGACCTCATTCACCAAGGCGCAAGACAAAACGGCTGAGCGCGGCGAGACACCCTATAACTTGTTGTACCCCCTTATGTTCTGAATCAGACCCATCCTTGTGATGGCCAAGGTCTTCTTTGGGTTGGCTTTAATGCCGCACTCGAGATGAAAAAACCTAGTAGCATACCCCTTGGGACCCCAAAAACATATTTCTCGGGGTTGAGTTTGATGCCATTTGCTCGGAGTTCCACGAAGGTCTGCTCTAGGTTGGCTATGAGCTGGTCAGCTTATTTGGACTTGACCATGATGTCTTCCATGTAGGCCCCAATGGTTTGCCCGATGAGGTCCCTAAAACACTTGAGCATACAACCTTGATATGTAGTCCCCGTGTTTTTCAGATTGAACGACATTGTGACATAGCAGAATGATCCGAACGGGGTGATGAAAGACGTTGCAAGCTGATCAGACTCTTTCATCATGATTTGATGGTACCCGGAGTACACATCAAGGAAGCAAAGGGTTTCACACCCTGAGGTCAAGTTGACTACTTGGTCTATGCACGGCAAAGGAAATAGATCCTTTGGACATGCTTTGTTGAGACCGTGTAGTCAACACACATTCTCTATTTCCCACTCTTTTTTCTTACAAGAATGGGATTGGCTAACTACTCAGGGTGATACACCTCCTTGATGAATCTGGCTACCAAAAGCTTGACAATCTCCTTGCCGATGGCCCTATGTTTCTCCTCATTGAAGCGACATAGGCGTTGTTCACCAGCTTGGAGCCTGGCCTGATCTTCAAGGCATGCTCAATGAATTCTCTCAGAATGCCTAGCATGCCCGAGGGTCTCCACGCAAAGATGTTTCTATTGGCATGAAGGAAGTCAATGAGCACGCTTTCCTATTTAGAGGAAAGCATGGTGCTGATGCACACCACTTTGCCCTGATGGCCACTTGGGGTCAAGCGCTTCTTCGACGATCTCCTCCCTGATGGCCATGAGCTCTTTGGAGGCGACAATCGCCGCAGCGTGTTCGCAGCACTCAACCTCGCACTCATAGGCACACTGGAAGGAGGTGACGACGGTGATGACCCCGCATGGACCCAACATCTTCAACTTTAGATAGGTCTAGTTGGAGATGGCCATAAACATCACGTAGCATGGACGTCCTAGGATGGTGTGGTAGGTCCCGTGGAACCCGACCACCTCAAAGGTAAGGGTCTTCGTCCTGTAATTGGTCGGATTCCCAAAGGTGATGGGCAGATCAATCTACCCAAGTGGCACAGCTTGCTTTCCAGGCACGATGCCATGGACAGGCACCCTGGTCGACCGGATGCATGATCGGTCGATGCCCATGGCGTCGAGCGTCTCAGCGTCATGATGTTGAGGCCACCACCTCCATCCATCAGCACCTTGGTGAGCCGCTTCATGCCGATGATCGGGCCAACCATGAGCGGGTATCTTCCTGGCTATAGGACGCTTTCCGGGTGGTCGGTCCGATCAAAGGTGATGGTGGACTCCGACCATCGGAGGAAGGAAGGCACGACCAGGCTCGGCCATATAGACCTCACGGCATGCAAGCTTCTGGCGACACTTGGAGTCATAGGCCGCCAACCCTCCGAAGATCATGAGGCAGCCATCTGGCGTTGAAAAGCCACCATACTTCCCCTCGACATCGTCTACCGCTGGCTTGGGCTCCTTCCTATGCTCCCCCTTTTGGAGCCACAGGATAGGAACCGCTTCATGAGGACGCGGTCTTTGTATAGGTGCTTGAAGAGGAAGGCATGGTTTGGGCATTGTAACACCCTAGGTGTTTGTCACCATTTAAGTAATGGGTTTGAGCTCAAACATGCCATGTTAAGTGGTGATGAAGGTGTCAAGATCAAATCTACAAGAGTGAGCTCCAACTTAAACTTGGACAACACACCCTTACTTACATGTGGACCCTTGTTAAGATTATGCAAGAGTAATGTTAAACATGTCTATTTCATGTACATTACCTCAACATGCATCCATCTTGACCAGTGGAAAAGTTTCATGAAGTTTGGAATGAAGAAGTCACATGAAATGATAAGTTATAACCTTTCTTGGATTACACTATTAAGTGAATGGAATTATAGGTCATCAACCAAACCTTGTTACCTTGCCCAAACGACACTAATTGAAGTCTACAACAAAAATCATGAAGGGTTCATGTTCAGCAAATGTCAAGGAAATGCCTCAATTGGTCTAAAAACTCTAATTTAAGCTTTACCGTGATGCTATTTTGACCTATGTTGACCAATCGCTTAGATTGCTTGCATGGAGTTGCACCTTAAATAAAAGTTGAAGTTTGAGTGGAGTAGAACAAACTTTGTTTTTGGACCAAGAGCTAGATCAGCTTGGAACTAAGTCAAATAGATGCTTGAAGATTGAATCAGCTGCTGTCTTAAGCTCTCAAAAAAATATTCTAAGTCCCCAATTGACAACAACAAGTTGACATGTTTGTGAATTTTTATCTTCCAAATTCATGTGGTAGCTCAATTGGATTTAAGTATAGTTTTCAAAACCCTTGCCAATTCAAATCGAATTTAAGTATAGTTTCAAATATACTTCCCTATTCAAATGAAAATGGACAATTTTGTTAGGGTTTCCAAAACAAACTTTACAACTTTAAAAATACTTTTATTTTTCTAATTTTCTTTTCTTTCTTTTCTTTTATTTCAAAGCCATTTTAATTTCATTTCAAAAGCATTTTAACCATTTTGACTTTTCAATTAAAACCACTCAACCAATAAAATCAAATGCAATGGCATGTATGCTCAACATGTTGCTACCTTATGATGTATTTTAATTTAATGAAAATTTTTATTTTTCCTATATTTCATGTGCACAAAATTCACAAATAAATCATTTTGGCTCTATTTCAAAAGAGGCAAATTTTAGGGTGTTACAATTCTACCCCCCTTAAGATGAATCTCGTCCCGAGATTCGGAAGACGTCGACTAAGAGATGGGAATATTCCATCCTTGGATTCTTCTTTACTTCCTCGTGCAGTTCCATCGCCTTGATAAAGATCCACTCTACTTTGCATACCTATTGCCCTTACTCCAAGTAATTTGCCTAACTAATTCCAAAATTTTGACAGGTACCTTGAACAACTCTCAGGTAACCCTAATCACTAGGCCATAATTCTCTTTCCTCATATGTTCACCTTTCAACAAAGCTTCCTTATCTTCTTGGTCCGAAATAGAATCTACCACCAGTCTTCAAAACATTAATGATCCCAGTTAAGTTGCTCGAACTGGGAATACAACTCTTAATCCTTAATGTCACTCGAACCTTCTTAGCACAATTCTCCGTTGCTAAGGGCATCGGCCATGACTTCGTTTCTCGAAGTGATAGCACTTTTCTGAGTCACAATCAATCTCATTCCAACGAGGTTATCACAAGCTCAAAGACCAACTTGGTGAAGATGTCCTATATACTCTTGTGATCCTTCTAGATGTCACTTTTACTTTCAAGAAGATGGTACTTCCATGCTCCACAATGGATAACTCTAGATAACCTGTTAGGTAGTTCAACTCAAGCTTCCTTCGTTGACTTAATGAACAAGCCACTACTTTTCTTCTCGTATAAGGACACATCCCACACCTTGATAAGATGCATCATAGTGGATATAAAGCTCTTGTCCTGATCTGACAAAGCTAATACTTAGGTTTTACTTCGATCTCTTGGACTCCTTCAAACACTTGGCTAAGGTCTCTTGATCCAAACTAACTTAAAAGCTTCTTCGGTAACTTTATCAACATCTTGCTGGTCTTGGATAAACCTTTCTTGGACTTCTAACCAAACCTCATTGAAACTCTGAGTTCCTCTTGAATCTTTGGGTACCACCATGCTTCCGCTACGCAAACTAGAATGTAGGACACTTCATCTTGCAAATTCTTCAACTTGGCTACTGTAACACCCCTGGTGTTTAGCTTTCACATTTGCACTGCATTTCATGAACATGAGCATCATGCATCCCTTTGTGAACTTATAAGCACATGAAACATAATTTCGAAACATAGCAACGTGTTGTATATTTCATGTGTGTTGTTCTTTATGAAATGTAAAGTGTCCAACACTTAAGTGCAACATGTGCCACTCACTTAGTGAAACAATATTAGTTAATACGATGCAACAAGATCATGAAATATGTGAAACATGACTATGAAACATTTGCAACATTTCTTGTGTTTTTCATCGTTTTAGTGTATACCTTGATTGATTCTTGTGTGACCAATGCATGGTGTGGCTAGAAATGCTTGTAAGTAACTTAGTTACACTTAGAATGTCATTAGGAACAATGTTCATGTTGATCATTTTGCCTAATTAGGTTTCCAAGTCATGGTTGACCAATTTGGACCCCTAGAGCTCCTGTGTTTGACTGTTTAAAAAGTGTAGCTTAGGATGTTTGCATGTCTGAGCAACCTAAAGAAAAGTTGTAGAGGATTATATGTGGAACAAAAGTTATTTTGTGACCAACTCGTGAAAATGTGCACAACATGCCCAAAAAGGTCCCACAAGTCAGCTTTGAAGGTGGATTCAACACTTAAAAATATTTCTAAGTATGAAAACTGAGTTTCAGTTTCATGTACCCTAGTTGAGAGCTCTGTAGTTTGCAAACCAAGCCGAACTAGCTCGAGCTCCAATTGTGAAAGTTGTAGACCACATGTAGATCTCCATCTTTGTTAACTAAGACATGAGCTAGATCATCACGGTTTAGAAGTTAATCACCACCAAATATCGCCGTCATTCATCCGGGCTGATGGCAAACCGGTCATGGCCGACCAGCATAGAGGACAATTCACCACGCAATTGGCCTGACCGCGCCGTGTGCTGGCCGGATTGAAATGGACGACGCCACCAGCTCACTCCACTTCCATTTCCTCTTCTTCACCGTGCAAGCCGAGGCGGATCGAGGGCGACGCCATCGCCATCGACGCTCAACTCATGGTCTCGTCGTCGTCGCATCTCCGCTCGATTCAACCACCCAAAGCTCCACCATAGCCTCTGCTTGCTCGTCCACCTTTGTGTCGGAGTCAAGGGTGAGGCCACATTTCTCCTTCCCCGCCGGAGCTCCATTGCTAAGGACGAGCTCTCACACGCCATCGCCGGTCTCACTCTCGCTCTATCTCGCTCATAGCTCGGCCTTGAGCTCCTCTATCTCACCATCTCTCACCAAATGGCCGCTTTCTGTCGTCCGAGGCTCGCCCGGAGTTGGACCTCGCCGTGGTCATGCTAGCTAGGGTTCTTCTCACCCTCTTTCCTACCTCGCTAGCTCCGTAGTGACACCGTGTGAAGCTCGTGCCGAGCTTGGGTGGGGCAATGGGGCTCGCCGTCGCCGGGTGCCACTTGCCTTTGTCGACGCCATGTCATAGCTATAGCATGGTAGCGGTTGGGGAAAAGGTATAGGTAGGTGCGTATCATCTCTAGGAGCACGCCAGATTGGCCTCGCCGGAGTTCACGCCGCCGGCGAGCTAATGCTTCCGCACCGTCCTCGTCCCCTTTTCGGTCTCGCTTGACAATGGGTCCCGGTTGTAAGTGAGTCGACTCCAGAAGCTAGCTCAAAAATACAGTTTTGAATGCCGATTTGTGATTTTTGTAACTCCCAATTGGTAGATCCAAATTGAGTACTTCCAATTTTGTTAGACTCACAGTTAGGTCTAGTATTTAAGAAAAATATATCTTGAGCACATTTTGTAGAAATTTTGGATGAATTAAATAGGAACTTAAAAAGTGTTTTTGAGTGCATGCAAACTTGTTTAAATCATATCTTGAGTTTCTGTGATCCAAAAATTGTGAAATTTTGTGGGTAAGCTAGTATTGCTTAGTAGAAGCTCTGGTTAAAATTTGAGAGTCATTGCATGTGTAGTTTTTGAGTTATAGATTTTCCTTTTATCATTGGATGATTCTTGTGGGAATTTTAGTAATTTATTTATAAATCCATTGACTATGAAATTTGTTGGAGAGTATCCCAGTACCTTAAGAATGCAAGGAAAAATATGAAATCTGTTGCTTGACACTTTTCACTAGGGTTTCCTAATTATGCCATTTTAAGCCATTCTGCCTTACCATTTTTGTGTAGGTTGTAATACTTACTCAAATGGTGTGAAATTTTATGGTAGTCTATTTAGAGCATGTAGTGTCTACTGTAATTTTGTAGAATTAATGGGGCAGTTTTCATATATGTTTACTATTTCCCTAATTAATTAAATAAATTAAGAAAGGTATTAAAAGAAATGTTTTGGTGATGGACACCCTACTTTCTGGTGTTCTTGTGATATGTGTGATATGTCAGTAAAGTTGGTTTTGTCCAATCAAGCGTTTATATCATAAGTTAACAATTATTTGTTGCATTATGTCCCGCTGGAAAGATCTGGGGACTTTGGAAAGTTCCCCATGATAATGTGGTTTTCTGTGCTTGTGTTGAATACAAAAGTTGTAGATAACTTATGTATCTAGCTCCTGTCAAAATTTGAGGGCATTTGGCCCAGTAGTTTAGAAACTACAGCTGTTTAAAGTTAGGTTCCTGTTTTGCTTACTCTCTGCCTTGTGAGGACAGAGTTCTGTTGATTTATGAATTCGAGCTGGTAAGGTGTCGAATCGTGCTTTGAGGTCTAAAAATGAATTGTAGACAATTTCATAAGCTTTCCAGATTGTCTTGTTTCATGTCATTTGGAATTATACATCTCCAGTTATGGCTAGCTTAATGTACCGCTATATAGTCTTCATTTGCTGAAATACACATGCTTGATTGAATGTGTTGCAATGTAATCGTTGATTGTTTGGGGGTTAGCCTAACTTGAAAATATGCTTAGGTGCAGGTGCTAGGTCATTAACTAAAGATGAGCAATTATACATTAGGTTGTATAAACTTGGTAAGTAAAGTGATTTGAATAGGGCTTAAGTTGGAATATGCAAACTACAACGAACATGTGCATTCTCCGAGCATCCACAGCGATACTTCATGTGCATCCATGATATTTATCTTATGCATTCATGCAATAGGTGTGCGGAGGGAGTGACGTTGCTGGAGTTCGAGGGAGCCAACCAGGAGGAGGAACCCGAGGTGCGGGAAAATCGACGAAAGCGATCGCCATGAGGATCTCGCCCTGAGTGTTCTCGACCACCAACCTTCCTCGTTCCTCGAAAAGGCAAGCCCCGAGCATATTAAGCCTCCCATGTTTTTGCAAATACTTTGAGTACCTTTTATTGTTGATGATGCATTAAGTATAGGAATTGGTTGGAACCAATTGCTGCATTATATATCCTTCCTTGTCCAGATATCGCACTGGAATCCTATTTAAGTTCGAGAACGGGTTATATGCTTAGCCATGCTTAGTGCGGTAGAAGTCGTGTGATTTCTGTCACCGCGAGCTTTAGGATGAGGTGGGTCACGGTTGGCTATATTTGCTATCGTGGAAAAGAACCATGTGAATAATGAATTAAGACCGGGCGGGGTCTTGTGTAGGTTTGAACATAGTGACTCCGTCTGAGTCGTTTAAGGACCGATGTTTTGACGTCCTCATGTCATGTTGAACAGCAACCTAACACTTAGCTGGGCGGATAAGTCGTTCCGACCATGAAGCCTAGTAGCTCGACTCGGTAGGGGACACGGCGGCGGCGACATTCGGAGGTAGTAAGGATGTGCGGAGAGCCATTGGCATAAGTCCAAAGGCGGGTTAGAGTCCCGAACAACCTTGGCGAGTGGTTCTCGAGAATGTCGATCCGATCGGACTCGCGACTCTGAATCGTACCAAAGGTGACTTGTTTGCGACTCCGACGGGAAGAAGGGGTTTGTGTTTAGGAATACCCTCCACCGGATAGGAATCGATTCAATCGCCGTCTCTCCCAAATAGTGAGAACTTGACTAAGCGGTGACAACGTAGATTCAATTAATTTAACGATATGGTTAAATGGATGATGATGATAAGGTTGCCAATGAATACCTGATATGGTTATTAATGTTTGCACCCTAATAATATGATTGATTAGTACAAAAGCAATATAGTTGTCGTTAATGGCTAAAAAGTCACTTTGCTAGTCCAGGCTAAGATTTGATCATTATTACTTATGCTTTTCTCGCAAAAAGAAAGTGTCACCCGGATCCACTACATTAAGCTTTGCATAATCCTTGGTGTCATTTATTTTGGTTTCACGGCGGGTAAGTCTAGTTGAGTACATTCCCGTTCTCTGGGGTTTATTCCCTCTTGTTGCGTATGACCTTCTTTATCGTGGATTCTGTAAGTATTGTCTCCACCCGGCGGGTGATGAAGACTAGATCATGGGCATGATCTCTGCTTCCCATATCTGAATGCTTTTATGGGTTGTGATCAAAGAAACCAAAGATGTGTATTTGAACTCGAGTGTGTGAGTTAAACTATTTGCTTCCGCATGTTTTACAAGACTTGTTTTATAATAACGTTGACTCTGTGATGATGTAATCTATTTGCAAACGTCTGTGAAATGTTGTAACGTCATTTATATGTTATGTTGAATTACTGTGATCTTGGTTGTATGCAAGTTGGTTTGAAATCCTTCGAGATTTCAGTTGACTACCGGGTTTATATGGGCTCAAGTTCGAGAATTTGATCGTTTCGGCGATTGTTTTTGTACTTGTGCTCTTATAAATTGGTCGGTTCTGTGACAGCTACCCCCTTAAGATAAGGTAAAGTAGGGGGACACCAAAGTATAGCTTGCATCGTCTTGTGATTGAAGTCTACTGTTGTTCAAAATTTTCTCAGGGTTTTTGATCATCCAAAATCAGAGATATGAACCGATAAAGACAGGCAGCTCTGAAGACTGGATAGGAAAAACAGAAGAAAACCATAACCCAACTATTTATTTCATTAATCCTTATACCTTAAACCTATGAACTAAATGAAATTGCGGGAACACCCAACAAGATCATTGCAATCATTACAAAGATACAAACAATCATAAGCATAATGACAATTCAACAAGACAGTAAAGATGCACAGCTCAATCATCGACTCAACTTGCGATACTATCGTTTTTATTACATAAGGGGCACAACTCCTATCCTTAACTAAGGATCTTGGATAGTCTAGCATAACTTCTTCATTCACCACTCTCACCAAATGTTTCTTTCAGGTGGTTATCACTGACACTTTCTAGTAACAGTCCAGTAGTGATCTGACTCTAGCTACTTCCTTGGTGTAATTGTTGATTCTTCTGTGGGCAAGATTTAACATAATGTCCTTCCTGCTGGCAATGATAACACTTTCTCTTAGCTGGATCTTTTGTGATGTCATACTCCACAGAATTGTTGCTTAGAGTATTGTCAGCTTGCTGATTATGTAAGTTCATCTTTGTTTGACTAGACCGCTTTTTAGCTCGCTTGATCTTTCGGGGTTGAAACTCCGTGTAGGTGATTGTCCACCCATCTATGCATACCTCACGTGGAAAGAGCGGAGTAACCTTAGCTTGAGAAACTTCTAATTCTTTAGAGTCTGAGTTTATCTGACCAGGGATTGGAGCTGGATGTGATGATGTAATAGAACTCGAATGTTGATGGCTTTCTTATTCTGACTCTAGTGAGACCTCCTTTCTCTTCTTATCCACATTGTCCTCAGGTACAGGCTAAATACATTCATACTCAATTCTTTCTCCTGACGGTGTGGTTAGAAGCGCCGAACACTGGGCATACTTGATCACTCCTTTACATGCTGACATCCATCCCATTCCAAGAATGACATCAATGTCCACTAACTCTAATACAATAAGATTTGCTTCAAATTTTACACCTTTGATGTTAAGACTAACTCTTGGGCATTTGCGGTTTGCCTTCATTTCTCCTCCTTGGGACTTAACTATCACTGGTTTCCTCATTGGAAGCATAGTTATCTTATGTTCCTTTACGTATGCACTAGAGTTGAATGAATGTGATGCACTAGGATCAAACAGCACTGTGGCAGGAGTTGAGTTTACTAGAATGAAACCATACACAACTTCCTTAGCTCCATGAGTGGTAGTCATATCCACATTATTCAATCTTCCTTGGATGTAGTTTCTCTTTGCTTTACTTCCTTGCTCCTGTTTCTTCTGGACCTTCTGTTCTTGCTTCAGCTATGGTTGATCCTGGCATTCATGTGCCGTCCTTCCGACATCTTCGTTGGACTTCATATTCTTCCAAGCTTCTACTACTTATCTCTTCACTAGTCCCTTTGGTATGTTGGTTTGACCTTGTGGCAAGCACTGTTGAGAACTCCCATATTGAATCATTCCTTCTGGTGCTTGTTGTTGCATAGCTACAAGCTTCTCCTTGTCGAATGCAGTCAAGGGCAACGTAGCTTGGTCCTCCTGATCTCTGATGCTGGTGGTCTCCTCATTATGACCCATCTATATAAACGAAGAAAGAGGATTGAGAATAGAGACAAAGTTTTCATAACAGACAGAGGCTGAAGTGAGCATAACTTTTAGCAAATAACAAGGTTGGAGAGAAAACAAGAACTAAATAAAGATGAAAGCATGCTAAAACATTCAGTTCTATCTAGGCTTGCGTCCTACAGTCAGCATTGCTCCGATACCACTTTATAGCACCCGATTTTAAAGGCAAAACTAGATACATACTATATGTGAGCCTAGGAAGTCAAATCTCACATATAGCCACAAATAAGGGTAATATCAAAGACAATACTTATTACATAATGTATTAGTAAAAGGAAAATAACCTCAGAGTATAGACAGCGGAAAGTCGACTCCGATCTTCAGCAAAGACTCCAAATCCACAGGGACGACTGACTGGTTGACCACAAGCCTAACTCCTCCAAACCAGCAATCTGGTACCCATCCGGGATTTTTATCCAAAGTATAGAAAAGTAAAGCAAGCGTAAGTACATGTCGTACTTAACAATTATATCATGGGGTTCATGAGGCTCAAAAGGCTAATACTGGTTTAACTGCGATTAGCTTTAATAGGTCATCTTTTTAAGCAATTGAGTGGCAAAGAATTTATCATTTCCATTAACACATGATCAGGTAAACATGATTAATGAATAGCATAAACAATTGATCATTAGTACAATTATCCATTTGTGATCATCTCTATTCCATAAGGGTCCAAGGCCGCTCGTGACCGTGAGCACAGCTGTTATAACAGTTTTACACTCTGCAGAGTTTGTACACTTTCACTGTGAGTCGTGATTTACCCTTTCGCCCGAGGTGATCAGCCTCTTGACCCACTACCAAGGAAGGTCGGCAGGGTTCACTATGAAGCCTTTTAAAGGTTCGTCTAACAAGGTCGGCTAGGCGTATGTGGCCCATCTCTAGGAGTGGCACGCGTGGGCATCGCAGCACGGTACACACATCCCAGCAGTAAAGGAAACATACCCTCGTGCGCCATAAAGGTAACCACTAACAAGCTAGAAAAGGTCCTCATACTGAGCTAAAGCCAGAGCCATATAGCCCTCATAGTTGTACTGTAAGTCCCGGATGATCGCTTACAGATAAGTCCTTAGGGAGAGGAATCTGAAGCATTTAGAAAGTAGCTAAACACTCCAACCCCTTGTTTCCATGTTGCTAAAAAGTCATATTTTAATGTTTATTGCATATACCATTAGTCAAGTTACAAGATCATGGTTTAGTTAAGCACTAGCAAAAACTACCCAATGCAATATCCCAAAGGTATCAAGGTACAAGATATCAAATATCTAGGATATCCTTAATGGCAACAAGGTAGACACATGCAATATGAATTAAATGATTAAATGTGAATAGGTAACAAGGATGGTCCCATGCTATACTTGCCTTACACACCGATCCTTCGGTAAGCTTTAATCTTCAATGTCCTTCTTCTTCTTCTGGATCACCACATGTATCTCACACGTAGATCTCGTCGTTATGAAACTAACGCAACTTGAACGGAATATTTCAGAGTTAAAATGAATAAGTTATGATTTAAACAAGTTTTCCTTTAATTAAATAATAGATTAAATCTACCCATGAATTCTAGATATTGAAAACATGCCTAACAGTAGTGTAAACATGTAGAAAACGTAGATATGATCCTAATGCAATTCGAATGGGTCAAATCGGACTTAAAACGCATAAGTTACGCATGAATTAAGGTTCAGTGGCATTTCTGTAAATAACTCGAACTCATTTTTGAATTAAAACAATTAAAATCTGAATTTAAACGGATTTTGGACTGCGCGCACTAATTCTGGAAACTACAGGGTCTAAATTGAATAAAAATAGGACTGAAATGTATTTATTTTAAACTGTTATGGACTACGGGTTGATTACTTGGAAATCCGGGGGCTAACTGCAAAACGTGCAAGGCTTGACTGCGGTTTGACCGCGCTGCTGACCAGGCAGCCATGTGGCAGCACGCTGTTGGCGCGGTGTGCCACGCATGCGGTGGACGCGGTGCGCTGGCGCCGTGGACCACGTCCACGAGGCCACGGTGGACCAGTTACTTAATCAACCGGTGGATCTAATCTTGGTCGTCCGTGCTAGATCTGACGGCGAGAGATGCACGGGAGAACCCCCGCCGTCTGCATAGCACCTCCAGCGAACCCGCCATGGCCGACAGTGAGCCGTGCGCTACGGCGAATGCCGGTATGGCCTTCTAGGGCGTAAACTACTGAAACGGGGGCACGGGGAGGTGGAGAAGCTCACCGCGAGGTTGTCTGGAGGGGAGCACGGCGTCCGAGGAGTCTCTGAGGTGGGTCGTCGACGGCGGCGGCGGCTGGAGAGAGAGGGATGGCGCGGTGAGGGCGAATCCGATCCAATCGTGACCAAAAACAAGAGATGGAGGTACCTACGGGCGTGGGGGAGTACGGCGGTGCTCCTAGGTACGTCGGCGTCGAGGTAAGGGAGCTAGTCGATGGATTGCAGAGCGGCGGTGGCGAGTTTGAGCATGGAGGGAAAAAGGGAGAAGAATGGGGCTCAGCTCGGGTTTTTATAGGCGGGCGGAGCTGCGGTAGATGGAAGGGGGAGCGGGGCGCGGCGATTTCGGTCGCCTTCCAATGTAGGAGCAACAGCGTGGTGGCTTGCCATCTTGGCATGCGCCATCAGCGGGGCGGAGGAAGGAAAGAGCGCACCGGGGAAGAAAGGAAAGGGAGGGAGGCGGTGCTGTCGGGCAGGACCCGCGGGGCAGTGAGGGAAGGGAGAGAACGGTGGGCACTGAAGGCTGAGTGGACCAGGGTGCGGGGCTGGGCCGCACGCGCATGCGGTGCAGTGCGGAGGAAGGCGCGAGGCAGACTGAGCAGTGGGCCGCGCGGAGCAGGCCGATGGGGGAGGAAAGAGGAAAGGAGGAGGAGGCACCAACTGGGCCACCAGCAGCATGCCGAGGCTGGGAAGAGGAGGAAGGAAAAGGGGAAGGGACTGGGCCGGTTCCAAGGGCTAGGCTAAAAATGAAGAATAGAAGATTTTCAAATAAAAACCTTTTCTATTTCTAGTTTTCAAAACCCAAGCCAATTCAAATCGAATTTAAGTATAGTTTCAAATATACTTCCCTATTCAAATGAAAATGGACAATTTTGTTAGGGTTTCCAAAACAAACTTTACAACTTTAAAAATACTTTTATTTTTCTAATTTTCTTTTCTTTCTTTTCTTTTATTTCAAAGCCATTTTTAATTTCATTTCAAAAGCATTTTAACCATTTTGACTTTTCAATTAAAACCACTCAACCAATAAAATCAAATGCAATGGCATGTATGCTCAACATGTGGCTACCTTATGATGTATTTTAATTTAATGAAAATTTTTATTTTTCCTATATTTCATGTGCACAAAATTCACAAATAAATCATTTTGGCTCTATTTCAAAAGAGGCAAATTTTAGGGTGTTACAGATGCACAGGCGTGGGTAGCCCCTCAGAGTCAGATGAGTGCATCGCCCATGCTGCGGCATCAGCCTCTACCCATCCGGATCCTCTAGCCTCGTGTGTCTATGGAGCATGATCCCAACAGGGGTGGTACATCAGTGTGAACCCCAGCACTTGCCCAGTTGGGAATGACTCCGTGTGGAACACCTAGGGCGTGGCTGGAAAAGGCGGCGGCGGTGGCTATTGCGAACTACTCGCTTCATCTCGGGTTCTGCTCCTTGTGACCCTGCTAGACACAGATTTTCTACGTGCTTCCTCTTGTGAGACAAGAGGGAAGGTTAGCATAGGAGAATTGTACAAACGAAGATCCGGGTTAGGTAACGGGTTTCATTTGTACATCTCTAGAAGAAAAATACAAGTTGTCTAGCTGCATTATGTTTCAAGTGATGTCCTTATAGCAAGTAATGCTCACTCATAATAATGCGCGGAGTCAAAATATAATCTACATCTCGATCTTCCAACGCACCAACACCATTGGCAATATGAGTAACAAGATATATACATGATATGGAAGTAGAGAACAACTTGAGCGTGTCTAACCAGTGCTTGAATATTTCTTAGACAGGAGCAATTTTAATCTTCTTAATCATGGCATAGAGTATTTGTATTTCGGTATTATGAACAACTCGGATATCTTGCCTAGAGAACAAAGTTATGGCGATCCAACGATGCATGAGCCTAAGAGTGGGGTGTTGGATGTCAATGTTATGAGGTTGAAATTTTCCAACTACGGTTTGACCCGAAATTTCATTCCAAAATTTATGGCGATTAAAACCTCTAAGAGCATGATCTAGGTCTATTAAGCATCTTCTTTGGAAACCTATGTGTTGAGCAAGATCTTTTCAAGTGCAAAAATGTTCTTCTTCAAACAAGCGAAAGGTGATCCCATTGTCAACTTCTTTTAGTGAGCATAAAAATTGAATGGATAAGAGATGAGAACCTTGTTTCCAAATGGGATTGACTTCCTCCCAACCAATGGCTTTCCAAATAGAGGCGAATTTGACATCCATACCTATTGCTTGGAGAAGCACGGGGTTGTACAATGGCGTGTGGTCGAACTCATGATTCTTGATGAGGTTGTATGCTTCCATCTCCCGGCCTCTTTCCAAGTCAAGGTGGGGTGCATCATTCTCCTCCATCGATTGTCCTTGCTCTTGTTCTTGTTCTTGTTCTTGCTCTTCCATCGGCATGGTCTCTTCATCTTCATGCATCGGGCTTTCTTCATGCTCGGTGTAGCACGTGCTTGAGCTTCCATGGGAGCGCTTTGAGCTTGATCATGCGATCTTCTTGATGGCGCCGGTGATGGCCTTCTCGAACCTACCCATGGCGGAAAACAACACACAATAAACGAAAACTTGGCCATGGGTTAGGGTTAGCACAAAATATAAAATGAGAACCCCAAGACTAGCTTGAGCTTGGAATTTTTGCAGAGATTTCTTACGCAAGAACTTGTTGGAAAATGCTTGAAAGAAACTTGAGAGCAAGTGAGTGAGAGAGTGAAAATGAGAGTGTGAGAGGGGTGAGGGGCTTCTCCCGGCCACCCTTGTATTTATATATTGAAAACCCGAGAGGGGGGAGAAGGGGCAATGGTCACGCGGCTACTGCCCAAAGGGCAGCGCCAACGGCCACCTCCAGGGGCTAGCCGACCCATGGGGTCGCTCGCACCCCTAGTGGGCCCACTCAGCCTGTCCTTTGGTAGGTAGTGGCCAACGACTATTTCAAACTTATGACCGTTGGGGTTTTGTCCAGATTCCCAACGGTCTGCCCGATTTTGATTTTCCAACAAATTTTATTGAATGTTTAATTTTTATAATTATTGCAAAATGATAACTAGTAATAATAAATTATTCTTATTTAGAAAATGATTTTTATAGAATTTTTTGAAGATTTTTATTTTGACATAAAAATCCAAATTTTTAATCATAGAAATATTTGTTTTGAATATTTTGAATTTAAAGATAACTACCAATTTACCTTCGGCAAGGGTTCGACATTTTTGGTCCGTCGGACAAGACCTCTCCTCCTTCATTGATCTGCAACTGCATTAACATTTTCGAGGGAATTCTCGGGTTACCCTAGGGTTTTCCCCGAATGATCGATAGGAATAGTGGCAGCTATTTGTGAAATTTGAGTTTCTATCATTTTGTTAAAACTTAATTGATTTTTCACTGAGGAGGATAAACTTTCTATTTTAGGGTTGATGTTGTCTAGCATTTTATCATTATACATCAACTTCTTAGTAATATTTTTGTTAATTTTAACTTGGCCTAATACCAAGCCCTTAAAAGAAGGTTGATTAAAATTATAATTAGAATTGAAGTTTGAATTACCTTGCGGGCGGGATTGGTTGTTCCACCCATTATTACCTTGTGGTTGGCGAAACCCGTTGTTGATGAAGGCACCTTCTTCGTGGGTTTCGGGGCAGTCATTCCCCGAATGGCCAACATTCCCACAGACCTCACACGTCATGTGTGAGTCCAAGGCCTAAACGGTGCCCTTCATTGCTTCTTTATCTTGGGCCCGTTCCTCCAGTCTTTTTATCAAAAGATCTATTTTTGCGGCAAGCATATCTGTCTCCTTCACGGTATGCATGCCTTTTTGTGATTTTCTTTCTTCCCCTAGCTTTGTTTAGACACTATTTTATTGATGAGAGTCGTGGCTCCATCAATGGTGAGGGAAAGGAAAGTGCCTCCAACAGCAGCATCGATGTGCCCCCTAGACATGTTTGCTAATCCATCATAAAAATATTGAAGCACTAACCAATTTCCAATCCCATGGTGCGAGCATGCTTGGATGTAGTCCTACAGCCTTTCCCATGCCTCGGGAATGGATTCCGTGGCGTTCTACTGGAAGTTGGAGATGCGTCCCCTCAGGGCATTGGTTTTGCTCATGGGGAAGAATTTGGCGAGGAACGCCATGGAATATTTGTCCCACTAGTTGACAGCTTCCCATTCCTTTGTAGAACCACTGTTTCACCCTCCCCGAGAGGGAGAAGGGAAACAAGCGGAGCCTGATGCTCGTCAGGTTCGACATCCTTGATGATGATAGTGTCGTAGAGCTTGAAGAAGTGTTGGAGATGCACGTTCACATCCTCACTTGGCAAACCAGAGAACTGGTTTGCCTACACCATCGTGATGAGGCAGGTGCGGAGCTTGAAGTTCCCATTGCCGATGTTGACAGCCGGCCCAACGGGCACGTTAGCAACAGCGGGGATGGAGTAGTCGCGGAGCATCTTGGCCATGATTGGAGTAGCAGATAGTGCGGGGGTGACTAGTTCGTCTATCGGTGGAGTGGCAGAAGAAGAAGTGGCATGAGACCGTTTCTTCCTTAGGAGAGCTCTAGATTTTCATTGTAGTTGTTCGGTAGTTCGTAACAAGACATACACTATCCTATTTTCATCCACAACAGGAGAAAACAAGCAAAGTTTAGCCTGCATAAACACTGGCTACCTTACATGCATGTTATCATGAACATGTCCTACTAGATTCTTTAATTAATTATGCCTTCCCCGGCAACGGCGCCAGAAATACTTGTTGGCATTTCTTAGCGTCACCACTAAGAATGGGGTTAAAATCCATCCCTATCAATGGCGCCAGAAATACCGATTGGCAATACCGATCGTCGCTACTAGGTTTGTGTCCACAGCAATGGCGTCAGAAGTGCCTTGATAGTTTCTTAACAATTTTAGATATTTATCCATAAGCGGAGCTATCATTATAGCATTTCATCCGAAAGTATTCAGGGTATCGTTATTTATATTTTCCCAAAGGAAGACATTTGATTAAGAGTCTAGTATGGATATGAACGTGAATAATAATGCTTACAAGTACACCAATGTTTATAACAGGGGTAAGAATGGTGCCTTCAAGATAGTGGACACACATTTGGCATTCCTCAAGGATAAAATAGAAAAGAAAGAATAAAAAATAATCCTAAGTCGAGCAGGTATTGGTCTAGTACAGTCATACAAAGAATAATTAATGATCATACAAATTACATAATTAGTTTTAGGGCTAAGTGTGAAACAGGTCGTGAGGCCACCGAGTACTGGTCTGCCAGCAACCTCATGTGACAATTTAGACTCATAAATCCTAAACAAACATGGGGGATTACAAGGGATGGACAGAGCTATCACCACCTGCCGCCTACCACCTCAAACGCGGAGAGGGACAATGCATTCACCTATCTCTCCATACCCAAACACCACGCTTGCGTATGCAGAAACTACCCAAATCCTCCCGGGTCTCCGACCCTACGGATCTCTAGGTAAAGGACTTGGGCACACCTGACGGCACGATGAACTGCCACCTCAACTTAGCTCTAAACCCGATTATATGTTATATGAGTAGTTAAGCATAAAGTCTTGTATGCTACTCTCATGATACACAAACTATGCACTAGTTCATATATCAAGATCATAACACAACAACTATACTCTAGTTCATAAGTATGACTATAATTATAATATGAGAGCATAGCTTTGGAAGAACTCATATTTCTATTCATACCCAAAGGTCTCTTCTTCCAAGGAGCCAAGCTCTCCAAGGTAGCTTTGTCTTGCTCTAATACAACTACTAAAAGTAAAGCTACAACTAGAGAGTGAGGTGTGAGAGGTGTTGCTCAATGTGGTGTATGGTGTAGAGGGGGGTGTACCCCTCTATTTATACAAGGATCTAGGCGGTGTTGGGGGCTATTCTTGGTGCGAGGACTGAGCTGCACCGCCTCAGCATGTCCTCATGCTACCGCTTGTCAAAGGGGTGGACAAGAGGAGCCAGTAGGGGGTCGGGCGCCCCTAGGGGTTGGCCGCCCCCTGACTGAGCCACCTCGCCACCGTCTTCGCGTGGTGGGCTGTGGGCTGGACATGGATCACTCATTGGTTGTGCTTTGCTCCGGTTGAGTCGAGTTAATGGGCGTCTCCATTGTTCCTTTGCGCAAATCAGCGTCGGAAAGCGCATTTCAGTGAATTATTCCATGTATTTGTGTTTATGTCCTGCAAAACAATATTCTCCGAATACATGTAGAACTTGGTTAATAGTAAATGCATATGTGTTTAAAATTGTCAATTTCTCCTCTTTTTTGTACCTTAGTTGGCGGTCGGATTTGATCATTAATGACCGCCAACAGCGTGCCGAAAGCAGAGGGGACGCGGGCGGGAAGCAGGATGGGGCTCAGGTGTCCGGACAGGGAGGCATGGAGGGAGGGCGGGCTCCTACATGCGTGCGGATGCGCATGAATGGAGCAGCAAGCACCAGCGTCTAGACACGGAGGTCCAGGCGCTAGTGAGGCCCTTAAAAATATTCGTAAGCACTAAAGCAGACAAACAAAGTGTTGTGGCATAATATGAGCAAGCGGAAACTGGAATCTCACCTCCCAGAGACAGGCCATATAATTGCATGGGACAGACACTGAATTCAGAAAAATATTAAGCCATAGGGGGGTTCACGGTGACACATATGTCCTCTCTGTTTTTTTCTTTAGAAGAAAACCATGGATGCGACGAGAATTGCTATCATAAAATCTTAAACCAAGGGCACTCTTGGATTTGTCCTAGCGCGCGAGCCGTGGGAGAGCTGTCCATCCCCACGTGAGGTGATGTGGCATCCATCTGCGTGTCCATCCGCGCCTGTTCCGATTGTGCCTCTCAGGATCATCGCATCACGCGACACGTGCGCTCGCGGAGAGAGATAGAGAGAGCCGTTCCGACCTTATCCCGTTGCTGTCAACATTGTTGACCATCCGGCACAGGCAGGCATGGGAGAGGATGATGCAAATGAGCCAGCCCCTATTGTTCGACTCACAAGGACTCGAATGCCCAAATCCAAGATTAGTGGCCCAGAATGGCTTGTCTGATAGGATAGTACTTAAGCAGGAGAAAGTAGAAAAAGAGGGGTGAACTTTATTGTAACTGAATTCGAATTCCTGAACCTATCAATCATTCCTCGCTACTTCCAATTGTTTCTTCTCTGTGCTTTATTCCTTTCTTCTACCTCAAGTCTGTGCTAATAATCTGGTATCATACTTCACCGATCCATCCACTCCTTCGCCGCCCTCTGCTTGTCCGGGATATCGACGCTATCGCCGATCATCCCCACTTCACCCATCGACAGCGTGCGCGTGGTGTCATGGACCCCAACTTGAAGCTCACCCTTGACAAGTTCGACGACCTCACTACCCAGCGTTTCGATGATCGGGAGGTTTGCTGGGAGTGTCGCTTCACTGATCTAGAGCGCCACCTCTCCACCCGCGACGAGTTCCTCAACTGCCGCTTCGCCGATCTCGAATCCCACTGCACCACGCCCATCGACCCCAACATTGTTTAGCGCATCTCAGCTCTGGAGGAGGTTTGTGTCGATCGTGAAGCCACCGTCTCCAAGTGCCTATTAGCATTGGAGTCGATCTGCATCGACCACATCGCCGACGAGCGTGACGCCCGCGTCACCGCACTTGAGACGAATGTCACTAACGTCAATGCCTGGCTAACGGAACAGGATCCTATGGGTTCCCTATTGGACCGACTACTCGGAGGTTTCCTGGGTCAGCCCAAGGTTTGCTTGAAGACACGGAACAAGGTGGCGTGATCTCCAAAGTATTCAAGAACCGACCAAGATGAACATTTAGGGAAAGTAGTCTCTGTAATAGAATTATGACTCTTCAAATGTAATCGACTAGGACTAGAACAATCCTCATGCCCTCTGACCTATATAAAGAGAGGCAGGCGGCACCCCTTGTACATCAACTCAATCATACAATCCAACACAAAGGCTCACGCCGAACTGGACGTAAAAGCTATTACTCGATTACGAGGGCCCGAACTAGTATAAAAATCGTTCATCTTCCTGTTTTCTGCCGAGTTCTGCATACACTGAAGCCTGTCCTGGGTACCACCGTGACAGGTTGTTGGTCGTCAAACACCGACAGCTGGCACGCCAGGTAGAGGCTTTCAGCGACTTTGCGATCGAGAGCTCGACAGACCTCGAAAACAACATGAGTTTCTCGCCTGGTTCCGAGTTTGTCTTCAGCGCTTGGGTCTGCATGGCTGACGACGAAGGCAAGCTCCAAGCCCATCTTATGGAGATTCAGGATGATCAAGCTCTGCAAGTTCAATCTGAGGATGAGCTGGAGGATCGCGCCGAGAAAATTCAAGATTTTTCAATTTTTTATTCTGCAAAGATCTGTTCTGACAAGTTCAAGTCCTACTCCGACTCTGTCACTGGTGTCCTACCTCGACTCCCATACGGGTTACGCAATTCAGCTTCCATCTACCAAGAGTCAGGATCGGGCATGTCTCCATATGGTCAACAGATTCCCTTAGGTGGGGCACAGCAGGGCCTGGTGTTCACATCACGTCAGAAGGCAATATTGTGCACTGGCCACTTCGGATCATGTTCCCATCCTGGGTGGCCAGTACTTTGTCTCAGCTTCTGTTCCAGGTTGGCACTCCACTACCAGCCTCTGAGGATCAGGGGAGTACCGAGATTATTTGCAGTGCCGATACAGCTGAATCCGGAACAGACAGTACTCTCTGCTATTCTCATAGCCGAGAGCTCTTTATGATGCTCCAACCTTTGCAACCACCCCAGAGGCCTGATGTTCAACCAGATGATGAAACTCCGAGTGAAGTCTCAGATGAAGATCTAGAGGTACCTGGAGAATCTGATCAAGACAAGGCAGCACGCCTGAAGAAGAACAAAGCTAGAGTAGCCCGCAAGCACCGTGCAGAGCATCGCAAGGAGGCAATACGGCGCTATGATGCCGCTCTGAAAGATTATGAGGATGAACTTGCTCGACAACGTCTAGAAGATGAGGCTCAGCGGGATCATGCCGTGCATGCTCAGTCTCAGCTCAATGTTAATCAAGACCGCGAGCGGGCCCGTCAGGGAATTTCACGCAGCTTGGAACCAGAGTTTATTCAGGTTGCAGGACACAACATCTATACCACTACATATCAGAATATCCTGGCTGTAGAAAATGCTCTTGCCACCAAATCTAATCCAAATCCAGATGATGAAAGGCTCAAAGTTTTTCTGCAGTCTGCTCTCTTACAGCTCAATGGACGCACTGCAGCTTCCATGCACAACCCGGCTAGGCCGAATCCTGCTGTCCCAGATCCAGAGCATCCTGCATCTCAGCAACGTGGAAGCCAAGCCAATCAGAGCTAGAATCAACAGCAAGGGGGTAGTCGCCATAACCCTCATCTTCGACCGGATGATCTACGCAATCGCCTAAGCAACAGGGAAGGTGGTGCAGAGTCAGCATACAGGGGTTGTCCAGTAATTGATGGCTTTCCATGCTTCTCCAATAGGCTCAAAGCAGTTCAGCTTCCTCACAAGTTCAAACCCTCCAATTATTCCAAGTACGATGGAAAGATAGAGGCATGGCAGTGGTTGCGCGTGTACTCTATAGCTTGTGATTTGGCAGGAGGAAACGGTGATGTCAAAGCTCTATTCTTCCCAATGGCACTTGAGACAATCCTGCTACAATGGTTCAACAAGCACCGTCCTGGGTCAATAGATAGCTAGGAGGACCTAAAGACCATGTTCGCGGAAAATTTTGCAGGAGTACTCACCCGCCCGAGTACTCCAAACAAGCTTAGGAATTGCAAGCAGAAGCCCAACGAGTCACTCCGAGAGTATTATCGGTGCTTCTCAGAGAAGCGTTCAACTATTTCTGATGTCTCCGACTATGATGTGATAGAATTCTTCTCAGATGGAATTTTAGAACGCTGGTAGTACCAGGACTTCTGTAGGAATTGGCCACGGAACATCGATGACTTCCACCGACACGTCCAGAACCTAATCAATTCCGAGGAGCGTACGCAAGATCTATTCCCTGGTCGCCAAGGTAATCGTAACAATAATCAGCAGAGTCCTCAGAAGGGACAGCAGAATTGTTAGGGTACACAGCATGGTTACCCGCCTCAGCAGCAGTCGGGTCAGAAGCGGGGTGCTGACAACACTGTTGCCTCTATGCAACCTCCTACTAAGGATAGCAGGCCTCAGATGTTCGAAGACCTCCTTCACATGCGGTATCTGTTTCATCCAGACGGTAATCATACTATCGCTCCGTGCAATCAGCTCAAGAAGCGTGGTCTCTCCTCCAAAGCAGATAAAGGCAAGGCCAAGCAAGATCTGAATTTCAATAAAGACAAGAATAACAAGGATCGAGATGACCAAGGTGGCGGCAACAATTTTCAACACCCTAAGGGGAATGTGGCTGTCATATTCGGTGGAGTGACTGTAGCCGCCTCCAAGTCACAGAAGAAGCTTACTCTGCGTCAAATTCTTGCAGCAGAGCCCTCTACTCCAAAGTACCTGCCCTGGTCCGAGTACCCAATTCACTTCACTCGGGATGATCAGTGGACTAGCTACTCCAATGCTGGCCATTATCCTCTGGTGTTAGATCCTACCATAGCTGGATATCGGCTAACCAAGGTACTCATCGATGGTGGCACTGGTTTGAACATCATCTTTGCCGATACTTTGAAGAAGATGGGCCTCGACTTCATAGATCTCCTTACTCCAACTGATGTCCCCTTCTACGGTATAGTACCCGAAAAGGCGGCTATGCCCCTTAGGCATATTACTCTTCCGGTTACATTTGGCACCCCCGCCAACTTTAGGATGGAGTTCATCAAGTTTGAAGTTGCTAGTTTCGATTCATCCTACAACACCATCTTCGGGCGTCCAGCATTAGCCAAGTTCATGGCAGTTCCCCATTACCCGTATCTTTTTGCTTAAGATGCTTGGTCCTAATGGAGTTCTCTCGTTCCGATGTGACCTCAAGCACTCTTACGACAGTGACATAGAAGCTATTCAGATTGCTGCCAGGGCGCAGCTTGCTTTGGAAGGCCAAGAGATTACCAAACTCGCTCATCAGACAAAACCCGAAGACATGGAGATTCCGACTAAAAAATCAGGAGTTATTCTAACTGTTGAAGACGAGCCCACCAAGAAGATTGCGTTGGATGCTAATGACACCTCCAAAATGGCTATCATTAGTACCCAACTTTCTGAAAAATAGGAATTCACGCTCACCAAATTCCTTAGGGACAATAAGGACATTTTGCATGGAAGCCGGCTGATATGCCAAGTGTCCCAAGGGATTTGGTCGAGCACAAATTGGAGTTAGAAGCCGGTTCTAAGCCGGTCAAACAGAGGTTGCGGCATTTCTCGCCAGATAAGAAAGAAGCTATCAAGAAGGAAATCACTAAGCTACTAGTTGACAGGTTCATCAAAGAAATCCTTCACCCGGAGTGGTTGGCTCACCCCATGTTGGTTCGAAAGAAGAATTCGGGCGAGTGGCGCATGTGTGTTGATTATATAGATCTCAACAAGCATTGTCCGAAGGATCCCTTCGGTTTACCCCGCATTGATCAAATTGTGGACGCAACAGCAGGCTCAGCTCTACTCTCCTTTCTTGATTGTTATTCAAGCTATCATCAGATTGCTCTCAAGGAAGAAGACCAGCCTCATACGGCATTTATTACCCCATTTGGAGCTTATTGCTATACTACCATGACTTTTGGTTTGAAGAACGTAGGCGCCACGTATCAGCGCGCTATTCAAGCTTGTCTCGGTGATCAGATCGGTGACAATGTAGAAGCTTATGTGGATGACGTGGTGGTCAAATTGAAGGACCCGTCCACCTTAGTCACTGATTGAGAACAAACCTTCAAGAATCTTCGAAGGTTCAGATGGAAGTTGAATCCAACTAAGTGTGTTTTTGGCGTCCCCTCAGGGTAGTTACTTGGATTTCTTGTCAGTAATCATGGGATTGAAGCTACCCAGAAATAGATTAAAGCTATCATGTCTATGGGTCCCTCGCATTCTATCAAAGATGTCTAGAAGCTCACTGGTTGTATGGCTGCCCTCAATAGGTTCATCTCACAGCTTCAAGAGAAGGGTCTCCCTTTTTTCAAGCTACTAAAGAAGTCAGGGAAATTTGAGTGGATGGCTGAGGCTAATGAAGCATTTGAAAAGTTGAAGGCCTAGCTTACAAGCTCTCCGGTGCTTACCCTGTCCCTCAAACGAGAACCTCTACTACTCTGCATTGTGGTGACTACTCATGTAGTCAGCACGGCTATAGTAGTCGAGCGAGAAGAAGAAGGACATGTTTTCAAGGTACATCGACCAGTTTATTATATCAGTGAAGTTATTTCTGATTCAAAGGTCCGCTACCCTCAAGTTCAGAAGCTGCTTTATGCCTTGCTCATCACATCACTCAAACTTCATCAGTATTTTGATGGACATGATATTGTGGGGTTACCGACTACCCGCTTGGAGATATACTGCATAATCGTGATGCAATAGGCCGCATCTCCAAGTGGGTTGTGGAGCTTGGTGCTCTCCATATCAGTTTTACTCCGTGCAAGGCTATCAAGTCTCAGGCTCTGGCAGATTTCGTGGATGAATGGACTAAGATTCAATAGTCTATACCTATTGTAGTCTTGGAACATTGGAAAATGTACTTTGATGGCTTATTAAATCTTGGTGGTGTGGGTGCTGGTGTTCTTCTCATCTCACCGTCAGGGGAACAGCTCAAGTATGTCCTTCAGATCCTCTGGTCAGCCACTAATAACGAAGCTAAGTACTAAGCTCTTCTCCATGGCTTACGCTTAGCAGTTACCTTGGGCATCAAACGCCTCCTTGTTTATGGCGACTCCTCAGTAGTTATCAACCAGGTCAACAAGGATTGGGATTGTACCAAGGAAACCATGGATGCCTACTGTGCTGAAGTTCGCAAACTCGAGAAGCACTTTCAAGGGTTAGAGTTTCATCATGTGGTAAGAGATCTCAATGTTGCAGCTGATGTTCTCGCCAAATTAGGTTCTGACAGAGCAGCGTACCAAGTGGTGCCTTTGTCCAAGAACTTGCCCATCCATCAATCAAAGAGCAGGCAGATCACTCGGGAGATACACCAATGCCTGATAGAGAAGTTTTGATTATTAACCCAGCCTAGACACAGCCGTTTATTGATTATATCAAGGAACAGAAGCTGCCAACTGACAAAGTTGAAGCTAAACAAATTACAAGATGGAGTAAGAATTACGTCCTAGTGGGTGACAGATTATATCGTAGAGGTGCTTCTTCTGGTGTTCTACTGAAGTGTGTTTCAACAGAAAAAGGCAAAGAGATCCTTGTTGAAATCCATGCCGACTACTGTGGCAATCATGATGTGTCCAAGACATTAGTTGGTAAAGCTTTCCGATCCGGCTACTATTGGCCTACAGCTCTCAAAGATGCAGAGGAGTTGGTTTGTCATTGCAAGCCATGTCAATTCTTTTCTAGACAGGCACATGTGCCAGCACATAGTCTCATCTATATCCCTCCATCTTGGCCTTTCTCTTATTCGGGGCTGGATATGGTGGGACCCCTAAAGCGAGCACCTGAAGGATTTGAGTATATATATGTGGCAATAGATAAGTTTACCAAGTGGATAGAGTATCAGCCTCTAGTCAAATTTTCATTCGCCAAAGCTGTACAATTCATGCAGAGTATCTTCTACCGCTTTGGTATGCCCAACAAGATCATTACTGATAATGGTTCACCTTTCACGGCTAAGGAATTCAGAAATTGGGCAAGTGATTGTGGCATCAGAATCGATCATGCATCAGTCGCCCATCCGCAAGCCAATGGATAGGTCGAAAGAGCCAACGGGCTATTGCTAGCTGGATTAAAGCCCCGGTTATATGATGAACTTAAGGATTACGGCGCAAGTGGATTGATGAGTTGCCTAAAGTAGTCTGGGGGATCCGTACGCAGCAAAGTAGAGCGACAGGGTACTCACCCTTTTTTTGGTCTACGGGTCCAAAGCAATTTTACCCGTGGATCTTATTTGGAACTCGCCTAGAGTTGAGCAATATAATGAAGGTGAGGCAGATGACACACGACGACTAGAAATAGACAGTGCCGAAGAAATCAGAGAGTCAGCCTTACTCCAGTCAGCTCGTTATCTGCAAGGCGTGCACAGGCACTATGACAAGCATGTTCAGCCACGCACGATTCAGGTTGGAGACCTTGTCCTACGTCGCATCCAAGACACTTTTGGGTGGCATAAGCTTCTAAGTCCCTGGGAGGGTCCTTTCATTGTCGCCAAGGTTACCCGTCCGGGCTCGTTTGAACTCATCACAGAAGATGGTATCCCAGTTCCCAATACTTGGCGCATTGATCAACTGCGCAGATTTTATGCTTGAGATTTTTTCCACTTTTTAGCTTGAGACAGTAGTAGATTCAGCATCGCAATTATACAAGACTTCAAATTAATAAAATCGGTTCTTGTCAATTGCTCTCTACACTGTTTTACAACTCTGTGTTGTCCCTACATTGGGTCTATAGCTTTCCGACTACTACACTCCCATGTACTAGCGCTGTAGTTTTCCGACTACTATCCACTTTTGTGGCCCTTGACTGTCGCTCCCGACACATAGCTTTATGCTACTTCCTGTCGAGGTCCATAGTAATGATAGATGGACTCGCACACGCTGCACATAACACAAGGATTTTAATCACAATCCGGGTGCACACGCTGTGGAAGCGGAAGAGGGCTGACTCGTCCTTTTGGCTATACAAGCTGGATGAGACGCTTGGTCAACTAAAGTCCCTTCACTTGGTGCCTGTCGTTGCACCTGGATAGACTCGTACTTAGAACAATCTAATTCTTTGAAATGTCTGGTCATCACATCCACCCGGGTAGACTTGTACAGAGAGTACTCCTACTCTTTGAGACGTCTGGTCAAATATACCCACCTCTAGTGCCTATAGTTGCACTCGGATAGACTCACTTACGGCGGCAATCTAGCTCCTAAGTGTTTGGTCAATTACATCCACCTCTACAAGTGCTTATTCCAGCACTCGGACAGACCGATACAGTCAAGTAAAACAATAAAAATGAGAAGTACATTGCATATTTTTGCTAACTTGTACTATCATTAAGCCTTTGTTGCATCATATCACTGTTTATTACAGGTATTACATAATGATGGGCTAGCTCTACAAAAGCTTTAGCTTTTTGGCATATGCTTTGGCTACCCCTTCAACTTTTTCCTCTGTAGCAGCCAAGTTTGCAGCTAACTCAGCTTCGGTCTTCCCACGTGGCTTGCGGTGGATCATGCCCATGTCTGCGTCCGGGAGGTGCACTTGGATGATGGAGAGTATTCCTTTCAGGATGGATTCAGCCATCTCCGTGATATATTGACCTAGCCGAGCGGGTGCTGATCCTAGATAACAGACTTTAAAACGATGTCTCAATTTAGCATTAGCCTCGACATTTTTTTCCCCCGGGACTAAAGGACCTTTAGTCCCGGACCAACCGGGACT
Organism: Miscanthus lutarioriparius; assembly: GCA_904845875.1. Taxonomy (NCBI): domain Eukaryota; kingdom Viridiplantae; phylum Streptophyta; class Magnoliopsida; order Poales; family Poaceae; genus Miscanthus; species Miscanthus lutarioriparius. The sequence goes on from CAJGYO010000010.1 coordinate 58,949,444, forward strand.
AAAGGGTCTACCTTTAGTCTGGGTTGGTATTACCAACCGGGACTAAAGGTCCTCCGATGGGTTAGTTCAAAAGGAAAGCATTCCATCCATTGTTAGATGTGTTGTGTAGGTGGGGTGGTAAGCTCCGCGCGAGGCAGTGCATGAAGTCTTGGGTTCGAATCTCAGGGGGCGCAGCGGTGGGAGGCATTATTTTTTTTTAAAGCTGCGAGGATCTTTAGTCCCGGTTGTGGCAAACCGAAACTAAAGAACAACACTTTAGTCTCGGATCGCTAGTCCCGGGACTAAAACCAGTTCCCAACCGGGACAAGATATCAAATCTGTAGTAGTTTGACTTAATACGCTCCAAAGGTTTCTCCGCTCCTTCACCTTCTGGGATCATATCCAGGAGTGGTTTTATGGCTTCCTTTAGAGATTGCAATTCGGCTTCTTGATTCTGCATCTGCTCCTGCTGTGTCTTCATAGTGGCGAGTCCCTGAGCAAGATTCTTGTCAGCATCACGGCATATTTGCTCTGCTTCGGCCATTATAGAATCAGCTTCAGATTGTACCTGCTGGAGTCCATCGACTTTCTCGTTGTAGCATCGTTTCCAGTCCTGAGCCTCGTGGTCTTTCTGCTCCGCCAGCAATTCAGCAGCTACAACAAGAGTACCAGGTCATTTGATGACTTAAGCATTACAAGTGTCCAGATAAAGCAAGAGAACTTACCCTTGATTTTCTTCTCCAAAGAGGTCTTCAATTTTTTGGCCGCCTCCTTGGCATTATCCAGCTTCTGGTTGGCATCCCTCTCTCGTTCCAGCACAGCATCGCGCTGGCTAGCAATATATTTGATATCAGCCTCCATCTCGCCTATGCGGATTTCGAGTAGCTTGGTGGCCGTTTTCTGTTCTTCTTCTTTCAACATCATCTCATTTCCGAGTTCCTTAATCTCTGCCGCATGCCTAGCTTCCGCCTCGGCATAGCGGGTAGAGAGCTGTTGTTGGATGATTTTGGCCTGGTCAGTTACTCGGAGTTCCAAATTCTGCAAAGAGATACATATATATGAGTATAACATCAATGGGTCTTTACCATCTTCACAGCTAGATTGTTACCTGAATAAGATTTCCCAACATAGTATGTTCAGTCAGAGCGTCCGCAGTGTGCGGTTCGATACCGGTCCTATCTTTTATGGAGCCGGGTCGATCCCATCGATCGAACCCGCTCCTCTCTCCTGCCGTTCCGGCCACGCCCACAGGAGTACAGGACGCCGCCCTTGCTACCAGTGTTTTTTTAATGTCGTGGGCTCCACTTATAGGTCCGGTGTTGGTTCGATACATTGCCACATTTTTAACAAGTGCCATCAAATCAACGGATAGAACCAGGGCCAATCCTATACACTGCTGATGCCCTCATGCTCTTCTGCCAAGCCTCTTTGATAAGAGCAATGTCGGAGTCAAATCTGAATAGTTCCAAGCTAGTGCTCCGTCCGGTCAAGGTAGAAGAACTCGATGTGGGACAGATGGAGTTGCCAAAGGTTGATCGACGATCATCAACTGATTGTCGGGTAGTCCCCGATTAGTCCTTTCAACATCTTCAGCTCGCTCCGTAGTTACCTCATTGATGTTTGGCACAGATACACATGCCAACTATTCCTGGCCAGCAGTTATAGAGCCTGTTCGGCAGGACTGAAAAATAAACCAAAATACTGTTCCACCTGATTGTTATGAGAGAAAAATACTGTTGTGAAATCACTGTTCACGTAAACAGTGATTCGTGAGGGGCTGCCCAGCCAGCCAGCCACCGGCCAGCCAGCCGAACAGCCCCATAGCCGCTTCAGATGTTCCGAGTCCTCCCAGATCATCAAGGCTACTAGCCTGGGGAAGCGACTCCTTGTCAGAACCCTTTTCGCCTTCCATGGCGCCAGTGCTGGCAGCTTGTTGGTCTTCTTCTCCATGGACCTCTTCATGTTCAGTCAGAGTAGACACATTTTTCACCGGATCAATTACATAAGCGGGTCTTGGTTCTGCTACTCTCGCTCTCGCATCCAGAGAGGCACTTCCGGCAGTATCCTCCTCTTGCGCAATTGGCTCTCTGGTTCCATCAAGTTAAGGATTAAGCTGTTGTTACAAGATGGCTTGGTTAACAAAACCTGTGACAGATGATTACTTACTCTTCTTCGTTGAAGGCAGGACGAGTGGGTACTCTTAGTACTTGCTTGGGTTTACTCAACGATTCCGTCGGCCGCCCCTGCGCTGGCTCTTCAAGAGTACTCCCTTTACCTGTACCTTCTCTTCCTGAAGCTTGAATTGGAGATGGTAGAGATGTATCTTCAACATGATAATTGTGTGAAGTTCCTTCAATAAGATATGAAGCAGATTTAGGATCATCTATACAAGAGCTAGAGACTAAAAGTAGTCAAAATAGGGGTTACCTGCCCCTTGGGCTATCGGCTCAGGATGCCGAGTACCCTCCGACTCCTTTTCTGCATCTAGTGCTAAAGCTGAAGACTTAGAAATTTTTCGAGCAGCTGTACGAGTACCTGAGCGCAGCTTCTTAGGTACAGGTGCCACATTCAGCTCCATGCTGGGACTTCGACTATGCTTCCGATTAGAAGGACTTGCTTCTGTTCCCTCTCCTTCGTCAGCTGCATCAATATCATCAGATTCAGTATCTGAAACGCTCACACCTTGGAGTGGGTCAACAATGTTCTGGACGTCTTCCACTGTCATGGGTTGTGCTAAGTTTTCACCTATGTTCTCATCAATTGGCGGTTCCGGGCAGTCATCCCATTCACTACCATAACCCTGCTACACAACAAGTAGTCAGTACTCGGTTGATATACAGAATAGAAGTACCTGAAAGTAATTGATTTTAAAAAGGATATTTACCATTTGTGGTTTTCGAGCCGCACAAAACTCTGTGGCTTCTTCTGGCATGTTCTCCACACCACTTAGAAGTTTCTGTATCCTCTTTAGCACATCTCTCAGAGGTAATTCTTCAGAGGTCATCCTTGATGGATCACTGACCCCCAGGTACTCAGAGCCACAGTTTACTCGCAGCTTCAGTGGTTGAATACGATGACTAATGAAGCTACGGAGTACCCCGGCTCCAGTCAAACCACTAATCTTCAAGCCTTCCAGTTGATTGAGCAAAGGTTTGATTACGGCTAACTCTTCCTCAGTTAACCGACTACTCCAGTTGCTCTGCTTTTTTGGGGGCCACCCGGTGTGTTTGGTCAGAGTAGGTGCATGATTCTCCATGTAAAACCACTCGTGTTGCCTGTTCCGTGCTGACTCCAAAAGATTATAGTATTATGGCTTTGTCTCTATCCTGAGCTGGATTCCGGCTCCTCCGACTACATGCACTGCCATGTCACTCGGTTGACATTTGATCCACAAGAAATATCGGAAGAGATTGATTGAGGGACAGATACCAAGGAATGCCTCGCACAGATGAACAAATATGGATATGTCACTGCTACAGAATGGACTTGTTGTCTCGGACGGTAATGGCCTTTAGTCCTGGTTATCACGCCGAACAACGATCCCGCGACTAGGGTCATCAAGCCGAGACTAAAGAAAGACCTTTAATCCCGGTTAGTGTTACCAACCGGGACTAAAGGTCCTCCAACCGAGCAAATATGGCCGCACCCTTTAGTCCCGGTTGATAACCCTAACCGGGACTAAAGGTTCATTTTCTTTTCTTTTTTTTTTTGTTTAATTTGTTTTCAATTCAGTTACACGTATTTGTTTAATATATAATATGTTTTTATGTACGTATTCTACGCTGCTAATATAAATACACGCACGCATATAATTATATCTAATTCTCATCTCGAGCATTATTATATTCGAATAAAGTATGAACCTATATATATATATATATATATATGTATATATACAACACTTTCATAATCTTGTTCTCGAAAATAACGATATCAATAAACATTTAATTTACATCATTTATTCCTTAGGATCAAAGTAGAACTCGCCGTTGGGATTTATCACTTTTTCTAGAAGAAATCTTGCTATTAACTCTTAAACTGCTTTCAGATGGTCTTTTTGCATGACCCTTCATTTCAACCATTCAGTCTAGCATTTGAAACAAAAGGAAAAGTATTAATACATATATATATATATATATATATATATATATACAGTAGCGGATCTAGCCAAAATTCCACTGATGTCATAAGTACTACGTCATGGCTTAAGTTCACGTATGAGTATTAATTTGCAATGAAAATCTCAAGAAATCATCTGACAGCAATGAACAGGGCTGGCTCCGCCCTATATATATATATATATATATATATTCATTTAAAAATAAATAAAAAATTGATATATACGTACTCTGATGACATCTTTAGGTGTTCTTCTTTTGTGCGCAGTGATAAATTCACAAACGTAGTATCCACATAAGTTATTACACAGTTGTTTGCCATAAACACCACTTTGTATTTGGAAGAAGATTATTCTCATCATCTCACACGTAAATTAAAGTACGATATAGTAATTAAACACGTGGGGAAGTGTATATAGTACAACTTACTGGTATTTCAACTACATTAAGTGGTGCCTTGCAATCCTTACGATGTTGCCGAATAAACTCTATCCAAACCCTGTGCGACCAATAATGTACGATCGTTAATAAATTATGGTAAAATCTATTCAATAATAGTTGTACGCGAGAGATCAAAATTACCCCTGGATAATGTCTATCATATCTTGGTATAGTGCCCGTTCTTTTCTCAACGAGTCAAAGATTACTAACCGACTTGAGTTTAACTCAATGACAATGAGTATCCAGTGAAACCTGCATTGGTTTATACACACACGTACATGCATATAAGTTGTATTGATATTACATAAAATGTGTAGACTACATTATTATTAACACTTACTCAAAGTTGTACGGGAAAAATATTGTTGTCTTGTCGTGCTGCTTCACGAAGAACATCATGATATTCTCCTGTGCTTCAGATACCCACCGCTCCTTGACAATAATACCGGTTTTGAATACGATATAAGGATCAATGAAGCCAACACTGGTGTCTTGTATTCTTTGGAGCTCTGACATCTGGAATCTGTATATAAATATAAGTTACATGTGAGGATAATTATATACACGTACGCATGGAAGTGAGTTTATTAAATAAAAGTAAGAATCACTTACAAACAAAAGGAGCTAATGATTGATTTGTCCAGAGCGTCCATGTGGTATAGTTGATGCAATTCTTCGAAACTAATATGTAAGATGTCATCGCCACGGAAGTAATGATGGTCTCTAAATCTGACAAAGATCCACTGCTCACCCCTGCCACACGCCTGCATGTACCACTTGTTGAGCAAGTACATTTGCGTACCCAATTCATTCAGAGCCACAGGGTTGTACAGACTTTTGCTATATTTATAAGTCTTCCAGGTATCAACTTCTAGGTTCTGGATTGGAGCTTTGCCCGTCAATTGATCCAAGGTTAAACCAGTATCTTTAAAAAAACATTAAGGGTTTGAACCGACACTTCTCTAGAGTTGTCTGGTCGATAGACTTCTATGTTGGAACCATATTCATTAGCAACAACAAGATTTTGTATTGGTTGCTGCTTCATTGTCCGAGTATGGGACATCCTTCCCCGATGCTCTTTTCCTTTTCTTATCTCGCATCATGTGACTTCACGAGGGAGCGGTCATAGTCCGATAGTGGCGAAGGCTTACGAAGTTCAATCATCTTTTTCTTGTGAGCATCGACCTTCTACCTCAAAGACATCTCGTGGTATGTAAAAGTATGGCTTCTCCTTAAGCTTCGCTTGACTCTTGTTTTTATATCTATAAAAAATCTTTCACTTTTTTGTCTTCTTCACTACTATTTGCTCATCGGTCTTTTTCGAGAAGTATTTCTTGAGAAATAACTCTTTTTTTCGAGGTCTTCTTCACCGCCGGGACCTTAGACGTCTTTGTAGTGCGTCATTGTGGAGGGGGTGGGGCGGTGTTGGAGACCCAAGCGTGGAGGCGATGAGGCCGGTGTTGGTGGAGACCGGCATGGAGGCGTTGGAGATCGTTGTGGAGGCGGTGGGGCCGGTGTAGGAGTTGGAGATCGTTGTGGAGGTGATGGGGCCGGTGTAGGAGTTGACGATCGTCGTGGGGATGAAGTCGTCTCGCCCCCCGCGATGCTGTGATGAGATGGGGAATGAATGATTGGGCTAGGTTGGGGGGAGACCCTGCTACAAAAACAAGTTGTGTGTCAATTATTTTTGTAGCCAATAGAAAATTAATGGAAAATAATATTTCATTCACTTTCATTCGTACCTAGGGTGAGGTAGGGGAAGCAGTGGCGCCCCAGGAATGATGATGAAGCATTTGCGCCATTGAATAAATGTCTTCTCTGCTTCTCCTAGTGTCTTCTCCCCATCACCGCCTTCAATGTCAAGAGGAACATTGTTGTAACCTTTGAGCACTCTATCGACCGAGACGCTAGCATATCCAGGTTGAATAATTGACCCATAGATTCTTGGTGTCTTCGTTCGGTCTATTGGAGATACAACCCCGACAGCCACCATGATTGATGCATTATTACCATCTGGAATGTGCAGCTCACATGTTGTTAGAGGCTCGGTAATGTCATCAACAGGGAAGCGCAACCCAGCGTCGTCTTGAATAACTGGCAGCTCCGTGGAAGCACAACTGCTTTTCATCTGACCAACGGGGCTAATGGTGACTCCCGACGTTGATTGCGATTGTATTTGATTCATTGCTAGCTGCACTTGCCTCTTGATCTCCTCCTGCATTCTTGCCTCAAGAGATTTTTCTCGTTCACGTGATTCAAGCAATGCTTGTCGTGACTCATCAACAAATTGCTCCAATGCACGGATTCGTTCTGCCTCCTCATCCTTCTTTCTTTGGCGGCTTCTATAGGTATCCTTGTCTGCTGGGAATGCGTGTAGCCATGGAACCGCCCCATAGCCTCTTGTTCGACCACCGTGTTCGGAATTCTCTAGGGCATATGTCAATTCATCCTTCTCTCTGTTGGGCTTGAAAACACCACTATCAGCTTCTTCCCTAGCACGAGCTAGTCTCGTGTTGCTCTCTCAATTTTTGGCCAAAAATTAGTTTGCCGATGTCTGCGGGTCTAGGCTTCCCCATGAGCGTAGAACCAATTCTTCGCGCGTGAGGCCGGTTCTTCTCTATTGTTTTAGGTATGATTCCCTTGGCGGTAATCTACGCTTCTAGGTTCGCCACTTGGGAATAGCATTTCTATAACCACCGATCCCATGCGATGATGGTATTGCTTTCGCTCGGGCATTCTCGCCGATTCCTCATCATACGTTCCTCATTGTCTTGAGATGTCTTGTATTCTACGAAAGGCATCCCAATGGGACTCAACTTGACAAATGCCTTAGCATTGAAATCCGGTAGAGCATTCTTCAAGATAAACTTTTTATACAATGTCTTCTTCCAACTCTGGAATAATGTTGCCATCTTCTTCATTGTCCAATCCCTCACTAGCTCCTTCAAAGCATCATCTGCTTGTAATGTGAAATGCTGAGTGATATCTCTCCAAGCTAGGTTCTTGTCACGATCAAATACAAAACTAACATTAGGAGCGGATATCTTCTGCTTCCATTCATGAGCACTAACTGGGATCCTATCTCTTACAATGAACCCACATTGATTGACATATGTCTGAGCATGTGGTCCCAATGGTTTGCCGGTGTCGGTGTCGAATTCTGATATTATGAAACGGCCCTCTAATGGCTTTTTTGGCCCTCGGACTTTCCTACTTTTGTCGGTGGTTGATGTAGATCCAGAGACCGGCTACATGAGTAGAAACACAACGATTAACAACAAATATACTTATGCATGCATCTATAAGAGATGATAGATAATCGAATATACCTCACCAGTATTTTCTTGCGCGACAATTTGTTGATCTTCAACCACCGGCATATTCAGGATATCCTCATAATCAACAAAGTACTGACTCGTGTCATCTACATCCACATTGGTGCCGGCGTTGATAATATCCGTCATTATGTCATCACTCAAGTTATCATCCGAAGCAGCCATTTGTATCTTCAAGATAACACATAGATAGAATTACTATGGTACATAACATAAGTACATGTGATAACACATATAGAATTACTAAATCCAATTAAATATAATAACACATAATATTTCATAAGGATAAACAATAATAAGGTATAGGCTTTGGAATCAAATCAAAAACACTTTCGATCCAAAAACATGGAAATAAGTACATGTATATATATACACATAGAATGATACAATATATTTTCTCTCTCTCTCAACACATAGAAATAAGTGCATATGTCTATATCTCTAGATATGCATGTGATAACACATAGAATGTCTCTCTAGATATAATTTTCTCTCTTTCTCAACACATGAAAATAAGTACATGTATATATACATATAGAAATAATTAAGTACATATGTATACATATAGAATCTCTCTCTAGATATATATAGAGAGATAGAATATATAATTACTAAATCCAATTAAATAAATCTAACATGAAATTAGATAAACTAGTAATAGATAATACATTTTAATCTAACATATATAAAAAACTATAATAAAAAACTATCTAAAAAAACTATCTAAATAAAATACTAATTAAATTTTAATACATTTAAATCTAACATATATCAAAAACTATCTAAAAATAACTAAAAACTAACAATAAACTACGAATTAAAATTTAATACATTTTAATCTAACATACTGCCGAGACTTTGTAAAAAATCTAAAAACATGGTCGATCGAGAGCGTGAGACGAGAGTTCGATGGAGGGCACGGTATGCCATGAAGCGTCGGCGACGGAGGTGGGGTCAGGGTCGGCGGGGAGACAGGATGCGGCGCGATGCGGTCGGGAGAATGGCACGGCCGGGCGGGTAGATAGACGCAGACGGCAATGGCGGCGAGGCAGAGACGAGCTCGATGACGGCGGATGGCGCGCGGTGGGCGGGCTTGAGCGACGGGCGAATCGAAGATGAAACGTAATGTACGTTCGATATATATATAGGACGGGACCCTTTAGTCCTGGCTGATAACACCAGCTGGGACTAAAGGACATTTAGTCTCGGCTGGTAAGACTAATCGGGACTAAAGGTCCAACCTTTTAGTCCCGGCTCGCCTTACAAGCCCGGACTAAAGGCTTTTAGTCCCGGTTGGTGTTACCAGTCGGGACTAAAGGTATTTTTGGGTGGGCACCGAAATTGCCGCCCACCCTTTAGTCCCGGTTCTTGGCCTAGGCCGGGACTGAAGGCCTGAAAATTTTGGCAACCCGCCAGCGTAATTGAAAAGGCCTGGGATTTTGATTTTGTTTAATACTAGGTTAATCAATTAATTCCATAGCAACTTCAATACTTTGCAATATTTATTTTAAAAAATACTATTGATTAACTAATTATTTATTGTAAATAGAAAAATTTTGTAACCTAAAGTTTTTAATTTCTTTTATGAATATAGAATATAAATGTAACTAATACTAAGTATTTTATTAATGCAAAAATATATTTGTAACTTGAAATTAATAAAACTAATATTATTTGATAGGAAATTTATTATCACATTATTGTAATGTCAATGTTTCAATTTTTTCTCGGTTTTTGACCAAAATTGACAGGAAATTTTTGTTGAACCTATAAAAATAAAGAAAATGTAGTATTTTTTGTTCTATAACTTTTTCAAATAAAAAAATAGCCTATATAAGGATTGTAGATATTGATGAGCTTAACAAACTTGGTACTCAACTTTTCAATTTGAGACAATCTAGGGTCCCGAAAACTAGTTTGTAGGCGTCAAAATTTAAAAATCACAAATTTGAACCGTCCAACTTTCTCAAATGGAAAGTTGACCAAAACACAAATTGTAGATCTTTTTGAGTTTAACAAACTTGGTATTCAAAACTTTTCAATTTGAAGTCATTTAGAGTTCATAATACTAGAGTCAAAGTGTTGTTTTTTCATTTGACCAAATTTGACTTGGTCAAACTTGCTCAAATGAGACACTAAATGACCTCAGATGAAAAAACTCTGAATACCAAGTTTGATCATCTCAGCAAGATCTACAATTGTTACATAGCTCATTTTCCCATTTGAGAATTTTTTATCAAACACTAGTCACAACTTCTTGAATCTCATATAGACTTTCTAAAACTATGCCACACAGTTGTGAAAATTTGAACTACATTTTGTTCAAGCTTTCTCAAATAAAAAAATAGCCTATATAAGGATTGTAGATATTGATGAGCTTAACAAACTTGGTACTCAACTTTTCAATTTGAGACAATCTAGGGTCCCGAAAACTAGTTTGTAGGCGTCAAAATTTAAAAATCACAAATTTGAACCGTCCAACTTTCTCAAATGGAAAGTTGACCAAAACACAAATTGTAGATCTTTTTGAGTTTAACAAACTTGGTATTCAAAACTTTTCAATTTGAAGTCATTTAGAGTTCATAATACTAGAGTCAAAGTGTTGTTTTTTCATTTGACCAAATTTGACTTGGTCAAACTTGCTCAAATGAGACACTAAATGACCTCAGATGAAAAAACTCTGAATACCAAGTTTGATCATATCAGCAAGATCTACAATTTTACATAGCTCATTTTCCCATTTGAGAAATTTTTATCAAACACTAGTCACAACTTCTTGAATCTCATATAGACTTTCTAAAACTATGTCACACACTTGTGAAATTTGAACTACATTTTGTTCAAGCTTTCTCAAATGAAAAATGGCCTATATAAGGATTGTAGATATTGATGAGCTTAACAAACTTGTTATTCAAAACTTTTCAATTTGAGACAATCTAGGGTCCCGAAAACTAGTTTGTAACGTCAAAATTTAAAAATCACAAATTTGAACCATCCAAACTTTCTCAAATGGAAAGTTGACCAAAACAACAATTGTAGATCTTTTTGAGTTTAACAAACTTGGTATTCAAAACTTTTCAATTAGAAGTAATTTAGAGTTCATAATACTAGAGTCAAAGTGTTGTTTTTTCATTTGACCAAATTTGACTTAGTCAAACTTGCTCAAATGAGACACTAAATGACCTCAGATGAAAAAACTCTGAATACCAAGTTTGATCATCTCAGCAAGATCTACAATTGTGAAGTCATAACATATTACATAATATCCGTCTCTAAAACATAATATATTAAACATGCATCGTTGTATCATGCGGGCACAACAGTGAATTTCTTCTTGACGTATGACCCTTGGTTATGATCTTGCGTAACCATGGAGTGTCTTCATCATTTAACATGATGCTTGGATCTTTCTTCACTATGAAGGGTGGAATTCGGACATTTCTTTCGTAATCTTCTGACATGTCTGACTTGTCTTCAATTCCCACTATATTTATTTTCCCAGAAAGAATTATGTGGCGCTTTGGCTCATTGATCATTGAGTTGATGTCTTCGTTTTTTCCTCTCTTTGATTTTGTAGACATGTCTTTCACATAGAACATCTGACTCACATCGGCAGCAAGGACGAATGGTTCCTCTTTGTACCCAAAATTGTTGAGGTCCACTGTTGTCATTCCATACTCTTTGTCGACTGTTACCCCTCCTCCGGTCAGCTTCACCCATTGGCACCAGAACAAAGAGACTTTAAAATTAGGTGCGTAGTCTAGTTTCCATATCTCTTCTATGTGGCCATAATATGTTTGTATATTCCTATTTGGATCTGTGCCATCTATGCGAACACCACTATTTTGATTGGTGCTCCTTTTATCTTGGGCAACTGTGTAAAATGTATTCCCATTTATCTCGTACCCTTGGTACGTGAGGATATGCCATGATGGCTGCCTAGCCAACAAATACAGTTGCTCATCAATATTGTCATTGCCTTGACATTCTTTTCGCAACCAACCACTGAAACTTTCCATGTGCTGACGCCTAATCCAAGCTTCAGTCTTCCCTGGAAACTTGGATCGTAAGAACTCCTTATGTATCTCGATGTATGGATGCACCAATGACGAGTTCTCAAGAACTGTAGTGTGCTTTATTGAAATAATCGCCTTCCATGCCGATATATGTTTTCTTCCCTAAAGTTCCTTTACCACTTGAGTCTCCCCTCGTGTCGTGATTCGGGAACGCCAATCGGGCAAGGTCGAAATAAAGTCAACACATAACTCAATGACCTCCTCTGCTCCATAGCCCCGCGATGCTTCCTTCAAAGCTTAGAATAGACTTTCACATATTTCTTCAAGACTCCGATAAACCTCTCGAAGGGGAACATGTTATGTAAGAACACAGGTCCAAGAATACTAATCTCCTTCACCAAATGAACTAGGATGTGTGTCATGATATTAAAGAAGGATGGAGGGAACACCAACTCAAAGCTGACAAGACATTGAACCATATCATTCTCAGAGTAGCTAGTTCCACTAGATTGATTGCCTTCTCGAGAAATTGCATTGAGGAATGCACATAGCTTCACGGTGGCTAGACGTACATGTGGAGGTAGAATTCCTCTTAAAGCAACCGGGAAGCAATTGCGTCATAAGCACGCAAGGCGATCGTGGGACTTTAAGTTTAGGAATTTCTTATCCGCACATTTATTATACCCTTTATATTGGAGGAGAATCTGATGGGACCTTGATGTCGCTTAGACATTCGAACATGTTGTCCCTCTCTTCTTTGCTAAGCGTGTAGCTAGCAGGACTTAAGTAATGACGTCCATCATCTGTCTTCTCTGGATGAAGGTTGTCTTGTTCTTTCATGCCCTGCAAGTCCTGGCGTGCTTCAAGTGAATCCTTTGGCTTCCCGTACACACCCATGAATCCTAACAGGTTCACACAAAGATTTTTTGTCAGGTGCATCACGTCGATTGCATTGCGGACCTCTAGGACTTGCCAATAGGGTAACTCCCAAAAGATGGACTTCTTCTTCCACATGGGTGCGTGTCCCTTAGCATCTTTGGGAATAGATTCACTGCCTTGTCCCTTTATAAATACTACTTTCACATCCTTGACCATTGCGAGTACATCTTCCCTAGTTCGGTTATGAGATTTCTTCCAGTGGTCTGGCTTACCTTTAAAATGCTTCTCTTTCTTTCTTACTTGGTGATTCAAAGGAAGGAATCGACGATGGCCAAGGTACACGACCTTTCGACATCTTTTCAAATATATACTGTCAAGGTCATCAAAACAATGTGTGCATGCATTATATCCTTTGTTTGTCTGACCTAAAAGATTATTTAAAGCAGGCCAATCATTGATTGTTACGAACAACATTGATCGTAGGTCAAAGTGTTCTTGTTTGTACTCATCCCAGACACGTACACCTGGTTTGTTCCATAAAACTAGAAGTTATTCAACTAATGGCTTCAGATAGACATCAATATCGTTGCCAGGTTGCCTCGGACCTTGGATGAGGATCGGCATCATAATGAACTTCCGCTTCATGCATAACCATGGAGGAAGGTTGTAGATACATAGAGTAACTGGCCAAGTGCTATGACTAGTGCTCTGCTCTCCAAAAGGATTCATACCATCTGTACTTAAGGCGAACCTTAAGTTTCTAGCCTCATTTGCAAACTCTGGAAATTCCCTGTCTATCGCTCTCCACTAGGACCCATCAGCTGGGTGTCTTAGCATATTGTCTACCTTACGGTCTTCTTTATACCACCGCAACAACTTTGCATGGTCTTTATTTCTGAACAAACGTTTTAAGCGTGGTATTATAGGAGCATACCACATAACCTTGGCAGAGATTTTTCTTCTAGGACGTTGTTCACCCTCGACGTCACCAGGATCATCGTGCCTGATCTTATACTGCGATGCTTTACATACCAGGCATTCATCCAAATTCTTGTATTCATTGCCATGGTAGAGGATGCAGTCATTAGGACATGCATGTATCTTCTGGATTTTTAATCCCAAAGGGCATATAACCTTTTTTGCTTCATACGTAGTGGTGGGCAATTCATTTGGCTTCTAAGCATCTTCTTTATGAGGTTTAATAAATTCCCAAATGCCTTATCGGATACACCATTCTTTGCCTTCCACCGTAGCAATTCCAATTGTTGTACCTAGCTTTTTTGCCCCTCTTCGGTCGTCGGGTATAGCAACTTCCTATGATCCTCAAGCATGCGCCGAACTTAACTTTCTCTTTTTACTTTTCCCATTCTTGTTGTGCATCACGAATGGCATCACCAAGAGCATCACCGAGATCATCTTTTACCGCTACCTCTTCTTCATCTCCCCCCATTGTACTATCATCAAAGGCACCATACTGAGCAATAATGTCATCAATGTCTAAATCTTCTCCTTCACCTTCTTCCATCATGACCCCGCTTTCTCCATGCTTAGTCCAACATATATAGTTTGACATGAAACCTGACTTAAGCAAATGTGAATGAAGACTCATTGAGCTTGAATATTTCTTTAAATTCTTACATAGGGCACATGGACAGCACATGAAACCATCCCGCTTATTTGCCTCGGCCACACCTAAGAAATAGTGCAAGCCCTCAATAAAGTCTTGGGAGCGGCGATCGGCATTGTACATCCAATGGCGTGATATAATCTATATTGCACGATAAATTATGAAAACCTTGAACATAATTAAGTATTTTATTACACAACATAGATGACACACACACGGTTGATTAATTAACTAAGCCTGGCTACAACGTAAGCAATCCCAACTATCACTAAACAAACTAAAACTATAATGCACTTCAGTAACATAATTATTTCGTGATTGTACGCAACTAAAATAGACAAATCATTCTTCTGTTGAATATCAATAAGCTTCTCCTCTGGCGGCTCACTCGCCTCATCGCCAGCAATTTATTTCTGCACGTATGTAGCATAATCTTCCTCCCAAGTACCAACCATCGCATCCATTGCCCTCCCACCGAAATTAAAGCCAAAAAATATGTAGTCAAAAATATTCAAGAAAAGCAGGTCAATTAGCCATAATAATCAAATGCGTAAGAAACTCACATCGCGATTCGGGCACTTGTAGAAAACACGACCCTTGTTGGGTCCCTGTCTCTTGACTCGGTACTCCATCACAATCTTCCGCTACACTTGCCGCAGATAATGAGAGGGAGTTACGCCTCGATCGTTCAAGAACCGAACGAGAGGCCGAGGATCCCATACCGTTGCCATCTACTTTCTATACTTATTTTTGCAAACTACATAAATTTCACATTTTCTAAAATAATATATTTAAACAAAACTAAAATTATTTATTTATCTAACTAAACCATGAAATATGTACTATGTAGAATAGTAAAATACCAAACTATCAAGTGATTTTACTATTGTAAATCATCATGTGATTTTGAGCTAAAAATGACATAGAAATCACATAGCTCAAAAACATGTTTCAATAAATAACCATCCGTATTAGTTGACCTTGCTTACGTGATCATCTCGTGAGCATTTCTCCACCGGACGGCACCGGACTTGGCCAAGGAAGAGCTCCAATTCTACGAGGAAGGGAACACGGTCTTCCACGACCGTTGCCGCTCTTCCTTGTAGAATCAAAGCTCCTCCTTGATGTCCGTTACCGCTCGGTAGAGAAAATGCTCACGAGATGATCACGGTCCGTAAGTTCAACTAGTATGGATTTTCTACAATTTTCTAACTATTTTCTAAGTTTTTCATTTCATGGAAAAATTAATTCTAAGATCACGTAAGTCACGGGGGACGAGGATGGCGCATGCTCCAAATGAGGACGAAAGCGAGGCGTGATTTTGATGAACTAATTTAACTTTTGTTTATCCAAACATATATGCAAATCATCATGTGATTTTGAGCTAAAATGACATATAAAATCATAATAAAGTCCAACATATAAAGTTACACATGCATCTACATCGCAAAATGAGATAAGCTACTTGATAAAACATAAGAGGATTAAGTTTGTTACCTCCAAAATCAAAGAGCAACACCAATGGAGGGGGAGAGAGAACAAGAACAACAAAAGAATTTGAAGAACAGAGGCGGTGAGTTTGAAGGGAATGGCTTGGGCTCGGGGAGGAAGAAATGAGCCAAAACCTGTATAGGCGAATAATTAGTCCCTTTAGTTAGATGGCCAAACCGGGACTAAAGATTAATATTTATTCCCGAGTATCACTCAAACCGGGACTAAAACCTTTAGTCCCGGTTGGTAATCCCTTTTCTAGGCTTGAAGAGTAATACCGGTTTGACTAAAGATCCCCCAATTTGCCACACTGACGACCGTTGCAAGGCAGGACCTTTAGTCCCGGTTGAGTTCCTACGAACCGGGGCCATGACTAAAGGGTCCTTTCTAGTCCCGGCAAAAAAAACCGAGGCTAATGCCAAATTGGGACATCGTTCTAAAGTCCGTTCTCTAGTAGTGTGTGGAGTACTCCGTTCGGGGTCAAATGGTTTACCGTGGCGGGCATCCTATAAGGCCCGTCACGTAAAATGTCGGAGCCCAATCTTGAGCCAAATCAGCCGATCTCACTGGGCTTCATATAAAAGGGAGTACAAGGCCTGTTAGGGTTTCACCCACTGTCTGAGGCAGCCCGACTCAAGTCGGTTCTTGAAGGACTCTCATCATGGGTGGGCAGCTCTGCCTCCCTTACTTACTCCTCTCCCTCCCATCTCACCGCACCCCTCTCCTTCCACTCCCATCTCCCCCTCCTCCTCACTCTCTCTTCCTCCCTCACTCCTCTTGGTAGGGTGGTGGAGCTACACTGCCGTGGTGGCCTCTCTAGGCTTCTAGTTGCAAGGTTGCATTCGGCTATACTCACCATCGGCCGGGCGCAGGCCACTGCATGGCATGGCTTTACAAGCACATAGTGCGTGCCAGCAAGATTTTGTTTCATCTCGGCGTGGCCGGGCGTGGGGGGCCCTTTTTATCAAGGCCGGGGCGAGGCGAGAGCGGGCGCAACATGGCGGCTTTTCCTTGCTCGTCGCGGGTTATTTTATCGCACCACCCAGCGGTGGGGGGCTAGTCCGGATCCAGCCCCTCCACCTTCTTCCCTACCACCAAGCATGGATCGGTCGCATACTGAATTCCCCTTTTGCGGACTAGGATCCTATGGCGGTGGATCCATTTGCGGGGATGATCGAAAGTAGTCTACAGAATAGAACTGCGTAATCGACTAGGACTGGCGGCGGCGGATCCAATCACATACAATCCACGGGTCGATTACTCGATCCAAATCATTCGGATCAAGCGGCGACCTAGGTACCCCCGCGCATCAAACAACGAACTGGCGCATCAAACTCGGTGGCCTTGCGACTTTGACTCAAGGTTCACAAAGTGTCCATGCACGGCGTGTTGTGTTCGACGGCGTTAGTCGGGTCGACGGCCAGAACCACCCACTACTACACAAACGATTAAAACGTAACATGCATTGCGCGCAACGCGGCGGTAGATGCCTCATTTAAAGCGCGGCGGATCTCATCCAAAGGCTCGACGGCGGATCGAATTATCGTCGGCCCCTTAAGATGGATCGACGACATTTACCGTGGCGCGGTAAATCCATCCATGGCCTCACGGCGATCCAGCCACCCTCGTCATCCATGGTGCGGTCCGCCTCCTCTTCGCCCACGGCCGCGATCCGGTCGACCTCGCTCCTCCGTGATCCGGCGAGGTCGTCCTCCTCTCGGCTGGTCATGATCCAGCGAGGATGACCTCTCTGGCGGCGGATACGGCAAGGAGGAGACCCCGGCGGTGGATCCAGCGAGGTGCGGTGGCGCTGGTATTGGGCTGGGAACAGGCTCGTCGGTGGGCTCGAGAATGGGCTCGCCGACGGGCTCCTAGGTTTTTTTTAAACTATTAACCACGGCGGGCATCCTAAAGAGCCCGCCGCGGGAAATCGGTTAACCGCGGCGGCAAAGCCGCCCACCGCGGTTAAGCCACGATTTACCGTGGCCTCTAGGCCGTGGAGGATGGCTTTGCCCGCCGCGGGAAACCAAAAACGCACGCCTCCAGTAAAGTTTGTGTAGTAGTGACCGCCAATGAGCCCAATGGGCACCACGTCGTCTAGACTACACGGGACCTTGATTTTGGGTCCTCAACACCCACAAACTCATGGCCCGCCCAGTGGTATGATCCATCCCCACCCTCTTCCTCATATGCGTGTTCCACCTCCTGCTCTGTTGTATCCGCCTGCACCGAATCCAACACCTCACCCTATTCCGCCACCACCAGCACCAAATCTAGTATCTCATCCTATTAAGCATCCTGCCCCACCATATCCTGTTGCTCCCAATTCCACTTTCCGTTTACCCAAATTTGATTTCCCCAAATATGATGACGAGAACCCATGCCTTTGGCGCACATGTTGTGAAAACTACTTCTCCATGTACTCTATTGAGCCATCCGTGTGGGTGCACATAGCCACTATACAGATGGTTGATGCTGCTGCACTTTGGTTACAATAAGTTGAATCCTAGATAAACTCTGTGACATGGGAGCAGTTATATATCATGATTCGCGACCGCTTTGATCGCGATCAACATGAGCTCTTAGTGCGTCAATTGCTGCATATTCGTCAATCCTCCACCACAGTCTCTGATTATGTAGCATGATTCACTTCTCTCACAAACCAGCTTATTGCCTACAATTCTAGTGTCGATCCTGTTTATTTCATCACTCGTTTCATTGATGGCCTACATCCCGAGTTGTGTTCAATTCTGCTTGTTCAACGCTCGAAAACCTTGGATGCTGCTTGTACTATGGCCCTATTGCAGCAAGAGGCCGGTGGACATCGTGAGGTGGTACGAACAACTTCATCTCTATTCAGCAAGTTCCAAGGATGGCCATGCCCATTCCTCAACCGCCCAAGTTCGAGAAGAATGTTCATACTCAGACACCAGTCCATCTTCTCTTGAAAACAAGTTGGTTGCTGTCAAGGCTTATCGCAAGGCCATGGGGCTATGCTACAAATGTGGTGTCAAATGGTCCAAGGATCCCAAATGCTCACCAAAGGTACTTCATGCTATTCGTTCGGCTGTCGAAGAACGTTTCAGGAGGAGTCCTGCCAAACAGGCATTTAAAGTCTGACTAAATTTTACAGTAGTTGGTTAAAGTTTAGTCTAAACCATACAAATGGATGGACTTGAAAGTAGACTTATTTTTAGTCCAGTCAAATTAGTTTTCAGTCCCTCTCAATAATTTATGTATCTAAAGAATATACATGACTAAACTTTAATTGCCTAAACTTAAGCCATCCAAAATTTTATCTAAAAATTTTAGTTGTACTAACCACTACTCCCTCTGTCCCATAATAAATGGACTTCTAGAGTTCAAAATTTATACCAAAATAAGTGCACCTTTAGATATGGATCCACTAACTCTAATTGTCTTTTTTCTACCTTTTCTCTTCTCAAAGTACAATGATTACATCTTTATAGGGGTATATGTAATTTCTCATTAATATTGATCTCTTCACTCAAAACCTAAAAGTGCACTTATTTTTTTTAATAGAAGTGTACTTATTTTGGGATAGAGGGAGTAGTTGACAAGATAAACATGTCCTTAATCCCTGGCCCCACATTCAAAAAAAAAAAAAGAGAGAAAAAACATCAACACCGGCACGGGCCCAGCCCAAAGCGTGCTCGCTCCAGCCCAGTACTCCAGTCCCGCGCAGCTGCTCTGATGACCGCGGCGACGGCCACCCCCATGCCGCCGGCGCCCACGCGATGGCGGCGCGGGGGCCGCTCGCCACCGCGTCTCCTTCAGCGAGTCCTCCTCGTGGCCGCCTTCTCCGCTGCGGCCCTCATGCTCCTCATACTACTCCAGCACAGCCACGGCCCTAACCCCTCAAACCCCTCCGCCGCGTCCCGCGCCCGCGACTCCTCGGGCGAGCTCCTCGACGACTCGCCTCCCGCGGAGCGGGATCTGGAGGCTGGTGACTCGGCGGTCGTAGCTGACGGTTCCGCGTGCGCGACGGTGGAGAGGATGGGGGAGGAGGCCGCGGGCGCTGGGCGGGGCTCTCCGGAGCAGGCCAGCCTGCGGGTCCGCGAGATGATCCGGCGCCACTTCGAGCTCCACGGTGCGTTCCGATCACGAAGAGGACGCCAGCTCGATTTCGATCTCTCTTTTTATCCCCCTGGAAATGCTGCGTGTTCGACCCATTGAATTCTGAGAGATGGTTTGTTAGTCATGCGTCGTGTATGTGAATTAGAATATGATGCCTAAATCGTTTGATTGGATGCCATACGCTGTCAATACAGTAGTTACTTCTGTGATATATTCAGGAATTGAATTGGGTACTAGCCTGAAAAGTGAGGAAGCGGGACAGGTTGGCAATGTCCAAACATTAGTAGACTGCCCCTTCTATGAACTTTGCAACAACTAATGTATTGTCTAGTTGTTTACTATTATTTTTTACTTTGCTGTCTGGGATGCATTTCTCAAGAGTTTATGCTGCTGGGGGTGGCAGAAATCGACAGTGGTCGAAGTAATGTTCTCAACCACTTGCTGCCATCAATCGCCCCACTACATGTGGTCGTTTCTAGGATTCACATTAAGATTGTGTATTACAGAACCTTGAACCAAACTGAATTTTGGTACATATCCACTAGCATTCTTCTACATTATGCACTAGTATATCCATTTATAACTGCAGTGTCTAGATAGGTTGTTTATTACTCCTTGGGCTTCCTGTCACAATATAGTGTCGCTGTGAACATCAACAACTAATAAACAGAACAATCTGTGTATGATCATGTAGACAAAATTGAAAGATGGTCGCCTATCTTCTACTACTGTTTATTGAAGTGCTTGAGGCATTGGTTTACTTGATTCAACAAAATTTCCATTCACATGATACAAACTTGTTCAGGAGAGAGACACATAAATTAAAAGCTATCAAGTTTGTGGTCCATCACATGCATACGAAATGTAAATTAACATGTGCATCACATAGTTCAGTCATTCAACTGTGATGTATCCAATAGCTTTGCATGCAGAATTGCACTTTGTAGTTATGCACAGGAGCCCAACGTTTACAGCTTCAATTAATTTGCCAGGAGCAGAAAGAGTGAGAACGCTTCCTGCCCATGAATTCTGCAAACAAGGCTTTGTGTTGGGGAAAGCGTCTGAAGCTGGATTTGGCAATGAAATGTACAAGATCTTAACAGCGGGAGCCTTGAGTGTCATGTTAAACCGATCTTTGATCATCGGGCAAACAAGGCATATGCATTTACACTCAGCTACTTTTCATCTTTATCTTTGATTTGACTGCTGAAGGGCGGGCCTGGTGCAAGCGGTAGAGTTTTACCGCCTGTGACCGGAAGGTCCCGGGTTCAAGTCGCGGTCTCCTCGCATTGCACAGGCGAGGGTAAGGCTTGCCATTGACACCCTTCCCCAGACCCCTCACAGAGCGGGAGCTCTCTGCACTGGGTACGCCCTTTGATTTGACTACTATGCGATTCATTGGAAGCACAGAGTTCTATGAAATTACTTGTTTTCCTGTTATCGTTGCTAAGCATTTTTCAAATTTTGTGTTTCTTATATAGTGTTAATTTTTACAGGATGTTTAATTGTGAATTGTTGCGTATTATCATGGCTGTGAACCCATGATACATAGATTCTGTAGTTTAGTAGCAGTGGTGATTAATATTTGTTATCCACTTATGAATTTTTGTTCCTCTCTATCAAACAGGGGACTGTATCCTTTTGGGGAGTACATTTCTTATACCAACCAGTCATTCACTATTCATGAAATCAAACATTTGTGGAGGAAGCATCGCTGTGCTAGGACATACAGTAGAGATCTGAATATTAGAGTGGACATTTTTGAAAATCCAGCTGAGACGAATGTTCTGTGTAGTGACTGGAATAACTGGAAAGATCCAATTACCTGGTTAGTACTACAGATACAGCCTACAATAATTTTTACGTTTTACAATATTTCTCGTGGCATGACCTGCATATGTTATTGATAGGAAGAAGTGCACAAAATAGTAACAGTGATAAGTTTCCTAATTTACTCCAGAGGCACACTAGATGATGAAGATATCTGTCACATCTTGCACTTACACAAGGCTTAGGATTTAGAGAACAAGTCCTGTAATGTTAAATTTTTATTTCTTAAGCCTTAAGTGACCAATAACCAGTCATTTCCTTTAGTGTGCATTTCTTATGTAACTGATCATTTGCCGTAGTGCATTTATTCTTTCTTGTTTGTTCAGTTTTTTACACACTAGAGCAGTTCGTTTGCTTTCTTTTCTTGAGTAATTAGTTAAAAAAAGCTACGTGTAAAAAACATGCTGAATGGTGCTACTTATTCACAATTCTAGGTTTGATGGTGCAACAGATGCAGTTGGGATTCAGTTTTTTTCTGAAGAATGTTCATCCTAGAATGAAGGCTGCTGCGTTGGCTCTTTTTGGATTGCCAGAGTCATTGTATGCCAGGCCTAATACATTTGGTGAACTTATGCGAGCTATCATATCTCCATCCAGCAAAGTTCAAGAAGCAGTTGACTGGGCTTTGAAGGGTGCGAATCCAGATATTGTTTTGCACACGCGCATGATGGCGAATAGGTATGGCACACAATTTGTGGATGCTTGTGTAAATTGAAGTAACTGAAAGGAATAGAGATTGTGTGGAATATTGGATTGGATTGATTGGAGAGACCTAAGTACATATATATAGGGGAGAGGAGATCTCGTGGCTTATATAAAGGGAACCAACCGAGATCTCCTCATATCTCTCTAACCGAATACTGGGGCCGGCCGGCTATACTAGGCTCGGGCCTACCATATACACACGCACAACACATATACATTCTAACACACCCCCGCAGTCGCAACGTCGATGAGTCGGACGTTGAGACTGGACCGAAACTCCGTGAAGACAGAAGTTTGCAGCCCTTTGGTGAAGATGTCAGCGAACTGAGACGTCGTCGGGACGTGAAGGACGCGGACAGCTCCAAGTGCCACTCGTTCTCGAACGAAGTGAAGATCAATCTCAATGTGCTTGGTATGCTGATGCTGAACGGGGTTGGAAGACATGTACACGGTGCTGATGTTGTCACAATAGACCAGGGTCGCTTGGAGCAAAGGTGTGTGCAACTCAGCCAGCAGCTGGCGCAACCAGGAAGCCTCGGCGACAGCATTGGCGACAGCACGATACTCAGCTTCGGCACTGAAGCGGGAGACAGTGTTCTGGCGCTTGGAGGACCAGGAGACCAAGTTGTCGCCGAGGAACACAGCATAGCCTGATGTAGACTTACGAGTGTCGGGACAACCGGCCCAATCGGCGTCTGAGTAGACCACAAGCTCAGACTGGCTAGAAGCATGCAGATGAAGACCCAAGTCCAAGGAGCCAGAGGTCTCGAGTTCGAATCCTGGTTAGCGCAATTAAATGAAATAATTGCTGCTCGCTCCTATTCCACGTCTGAGGCCTGATGGAGCCTCCACGTGAGGGGGAGTGTTGTAATATAAGTGAATTGCTCATCTCTCCCCATCAGCTTAAGTTTTTGGGTTGAACTGGTCGGTCCATGCAACTTAATAGGTGGTGGTCTGCCGGTTGCTGGGCAGCCACCGCCGGCTGCTGGACAGCCACCACTGGCTGCTGGGCCTGGTAGGTCCAGGGGGGCGGCAGCGGCAGCGGCCAAAGGGGCGCCGCCCCCTGGAACGTGGAGAACAGCCGATCAATCCAATCCAATATTCCACACAATCTCTATTCCTTTCAGGCGAGGGCGTCGGTGATGGTGCCGGTGATCCAAGTCCGCACAGCGCATATACATTCTAACATTAACTATATAGATTGTCCCATCAGTTCAAAAAGGAAAAGTGCAGTATAGTAGAATATGGATATCATGCAATTTCACCTGCTTACTTATCTTGTTCATCAGTAGTCACTGAAAATGCTTCTTTGTAGCCGAAATTGTTAATGTGACCTAAGATAGCTTTGCATATTTCTTTTATTTCTGTAATATAATCTTCAAACTTAAGTTTGAATCGGTAATAGTCAATTTCAATATTTACTCAATATCTTTCAGTTTCAGAATGTCCACAACATGTATCATGCAGATAATCTGTTAGCAACACTTAGTGTTGTACAACATATCTGGCGATCTAAAGAGCTAATCAGGCGATAGTTGGCTACACGCCTATGTTTTAGAACACTGTCTCTTCTACATCATATGTTTTGAAAAGTTGAAGATTAGCTCCTATTATTACTCTAGGCCAGTCCGAGCAAGAAAAGCTGCAGTTCTTTGTATTAAGAGAGCCCTACAGATTAGCTATATCAAGGGTACACCTCTGGTGGCATTGGTCTCAGACACACCAGCATTTGTGAAGGAGATAAAGTCAGACATCAGTGAGTTTGCAGAGGTTAGCTGCTAGATTGAATTGAATACTACAGGGTGAACTTAGCACCATATTTCAAGCACCATAGAGATTGATTATGTTTTTCTGGAAATATTAGAAAGTTGGATGTTCATTCTGCAATAGTTTTCAGGTACTTTATTTTGATTACAAGTTGTTTGCCAAGACTTCTGGTCTGGAGATAGTTGGAAATGATAAGGTATTATTCACTCTCATCATCTCATAGCCCCATAACTGTTACTGTTTCCTCTACAGCTTTCTTAATTCTGAACTTTATTGCAATCTTTAGGAGTAACATTTTATGCTAGATTTGTGTCAAGGGCGTTGCAGTTTATATCAGGAAATGAAAAAAAAAAACAAATATGCATATTTCCTAAAGTTGCTATGTTAGTAATGCACAACTCTATTTTGCTAGTGTGGAGCTGGCTCTCCAATTTTGGCAATTTTTTCAATTAAGTTGCTTCCAGATTTCTTGTCATCTTGTGCATATTTTATCCTGTGCTGCTTTCTTGAGGATCTTCTTTCTTTGTTTTGTTCTCATGTCTATATTTCGTGTTTTCTATTTTGAAGCATTCTTCATACACATGTGGAATTATTACAATCCATATGTGTATATACAGTTCTTACAACATCCTAGCAATTCTAGGACAAAATTATGAGGTAAAACAAATGACACATGTAGCCCTGTTTTAACTATAGAGAGATCTTGTGCTTACCATATTTTGAGCATGGTGGTAGACATTAATGGCAGGTACGTATGTGATTGGTGCTTTGGGTGAGTTAATTCACCTAGAATACCTTATAATTTGGACAAATTTTGAATGCTTCAATGCCTTATATTTTAGGACGGAGGGAGTAGCTCATGCATAGAACCACAAGTACACAACATAACATTTGTTATCTTTTTAAGTGATTTACCTGCTTTAGAAAACATATAATGCAGTATTCCTTTGCCAATGGTAGGATTGGCATATGTGCATTACCTGCAAGAGGTGCCTGAGGCAACCTTAAACTGTGGATGTCGTGGTAAATGTTCTACTTACAGTTCAAAACTATCCTGATCATATAGATAACAGTATGGCACTATTCATTAATATAAGATTTTGTTTTAGTCTAAGAACACAAGTTGTCACTACGTTTGTTTGATCAACAACGGGCAACTTATGGCATTTGTGGTATTTCTGTGGATACTTTTGCATCTATCTGGTTTCACATCTTGTTCCCTGAACTCAAGACCCTTTTTTTTGTGCAAGCCTTTGGATTTTCGTTCAAGAGACTGGGGATCAGCTCCAAGGTGGGTGGCGTTTGTTGATTTCTTTGTAGCTGCACAGGCCAGATACACAGTTGTCACTGGAGCACATCGTTGTGTGGGCACCACCTACGCACAGCTCATTGCAGCATTGGCTGCGGCAAACAGACATGGTACATATGGCTTGTCTTTAAACATGTCGTCGCATTTTGCATTTAGTCCAGTCTTGAACCCTCAACCTAAATCAGCCTACCCTTTTCTTGTATAATAAGGTCGAGAGCCTTCAGGCACCAACTTCACCTTCCTAAGCAGCGTCCACAGTAACTTGCTGGTCGAGGGGCTCTCAACGCAGGTTTGTTGGGGCCATATCTGGAACAGATACGCTGGTCCTCTAAACTGTCGGCACCAGCCGCACCAATGCGCCTTGACCCCGCTCCTCCCTCCTGCTTGATGGGATGGTCAGTGTCAAAGCCCCATTCCCAGAGACTGGAGTATGGCGTCCGGTTGTCAAACACTGGGGAGGTGGACGAGAGGCGCCTCGTGTCGTACTGCAGGTCAAGGAAAGATCATGTAAAGAGGTACCATGTCCTTCCACCATACAAGAACCCGGCACGATCATAGGCTGAGGAGGTCGGCTAGGAACGCCGCCTAACATCATGCTCTTCGAGAGCTCAGTTTTGCATTAACCACTTACGACGGGTGTAGGTTTGAGTGGCCAGGCTTTTAAATTGGCCATGCTGGTAATTTTTTTGTCATGCCCCAAATGGTGCCAGTTTTGGTAATCTGCTGCGAAGGTGTTCAGGTGGTAGCATGTCTTCATTGTACATCACTGTTGTTGATCCGTGATAAGATCGGAAAGCAGATAGCAAATCTAGAGATGGGGTGATGTATAAAGGCATAGCATTGCATTGTCCAATGAGTTATGAGCTGGTGGTCTAATCTGTCATTAAACTCTGGATAGCAGAGCACCCACCCAGAATGTAGAGTGATGACTAGAATGAAAACGGATCGGATACGAACGGATATCACTGACATTATATTTGTTTTCACATTTCTAGTCGGATTCGAATACGGATGGGATTAGCCATGCCGGATAGGATACGATTAGATGTCGACATCATAAATATGCGATTTGAGTATTTGGATACGGATACGGTATCGGATGTTGAATATCCGGACTCGGATACGGACAGATCTGAACACCTCTAAACGGATTCGAACTCGAATACGGTCGGAAAATATCCGTATCGTTTTCAAGGATGAAAACGGAACGGAAATATCCCGAACCGAACCACATCGTTTTCTATATTTAATCCGATCGAATCCGCATTTTCTTGTCCGACTTTACCATTTTCGCTTTCGCATTTGAGATGTTTTGTATTTTAAATGTAAAAGTAGAAAACGGTTTACACATTTTTCGACCGTTTTCTACTTTTCTACTTTTAATTTGAAATATTCCGAATTCAAAATTCGGTTTAAACCGAATTTGGCCAACTGCACAGGTCATACATCCCAATTATAGGCTGCTCATCACGCAGCTGCGTTCTTTCTATTGGTGGCTAGCTGCCCTCTCTTATAGACGGCGTCCAGCCTCATCTCTCTTATTATGTATTTGGTTGTGCACTTGTTTAATACTATACATTTGAACTAGATCATGCACTTGTTAGTTGTGAACTTGTTATGTATTTGGTCGTGCACTTGTTTAATGCTATGTACTGTGGGTCGGTATTTCGTATTGAATTTTCGCATACCGACCATGTTCGATATAATTCCGCTCGAATTGGTTCGTTTCTGAAATTCTAGATATTCCGTAAGTTCGTGTTCGTTTTCGTGTCCGGCTTGTCCGCTTTCGCTTTCGCTTTCGTATTTCAAATGTAAAAATAGAAAATGGTTGAGGAGTTTTTCGACCGAGTTCGACCGTTTTCATCCTTAGGTGGTAGCATGTCTTCATTGTACATCACTGTTGTTGATCCGTGATAAGATCGGAAAGCAGATAGCAAATCTAGAGATGGGGTGATGTATAAAGGCATAGCATTGCATTGTCCAATGAGTTATGAGCTGGTGGTCTAATCTGTCATTAAACTCTGGATAGCAGAGCACCCACCCAGAATGTAGAGTGATGACTAGGATGAAAACGGATCGGATACGAACGGATATCACTGACATTATATTTGTTTTCACATTTCTAGTCGGATTCGAATACGGATGGGATTAGCCATGCCGGATAGGATACGATTAGATGTCGACATCATAAATATGCGATTTGAGTATTTGGATACGGATACGGTATCGGATGTTGAATATCCGGACTCGGATACGGACATATCTGAACACCTCTAAACGGATTCGGACTCAAATACGGTCGAAAAATATCCGTATCGTTTTCGTCCCTAGTGATGACTGATGAGGGATCCGTCTACTGATGCGATTTTGATGTTTTTAGTTATCCTGTCATTGCAATGCTATTCAATACAAATGAAGACGTGACGTCACGGTTCGGTCTTGTTTGTTTCACCTTAGGAATTGTGTTCAGCTGTCTTTTACTACTAGCTTGGGGTTGTTTTCCAAGCTGAAACAAAAACGTTATTGAAAGATGTGTGGGTGCACGATGCCAGTTCGGTGCCGAGCCATGCCGCGCAAAGTGGATATGTGGTGGACCTGTGGCGACAGAGTGAATTTGAACGTAACTCATGACCAGCGACGGCCGCCCTGCACCTGGGTAAGCGCGCCGTATCTCTATATTTAAAATAAAATTAAAAAAAAATGGTGACCACTAGCTAATTATCTAATGGTCGAGCAGGCAATAGAAGGCCTCCTTTTTTATCCTTCATATTCCAGATTATTTGTTCTTTTTGCTCAAAATTTTTTCCCTGATCTGTGACTTTCGGCTTCGCAACAGTGCGCTAAGCCGTAGGCATGGACATTGGTACAAACGGTGCCTTCTTTGTTACAAACTGGTATCAAAATTTACGCGAGGTGACTCTCCAATCCAAGTAACTAAAATAAAATCCATCGCAGTTCGTAGCGCTCATTCCTCTGGGGCAACAACTCGATACGTTTCCTCGGCTTCCCGCAGGAGAGATTCCTTGGCAACAGAGCACCGCAACCCTGCTGCTTCTTCCTTGTCGTCGCCGAAGGGCAAGAGTCACTGCTACTACCTGTTACGTGGAGTATTTAACTCTCAGCAGCGACCGGTGAGCGAGGCTCACATGGACGAGGGCGAGGCTCATCGTTCTGCTCCGGCCGCCGCGCGCCGCGTAGATACGTTTCAAGGCAAGGTATACTCCTGCATAGCACTCGCACATGGCGGCCGCCGCTGCTCAAGCTCGGTCATTCCTCATCCTGCTCGTCGTCACGGCGTCGCTACTGCCACGGCTCGCCGGGGCCTCCGCGCAAGCAGCAGCTGCCGGCCGTGGTGTTACGCTACGCGTCGACCCGCGCCAGGTAACGACCGTACGAGCTAGCAGGCGAGCTTACCGCTGACGTGGCATTATTGCTGGCGCGATGATTGATTGGTTTGGTTGCCCATTGATTCGTTTCCAGGTGGTCGTGGACAATGGCGCGGTGCAGGTGGCGCTGTCGGCGCCGGAGGGCCGGATCACCGGTGTCAGCTACAGCGGCGAGCCCAACCTGCTGGAGTACGACGCCGGAGGGTAACTGACGAGTGCATCCACCTTACAGTTGTGCTCTGGGCTTCTGGCTCTTCTTTTATCTGCCTGCCCCCTCCTTTCTGCCATTCAGAAATTTGCCCCTTCCCTTGCAGGTATTGGGATTCGGTATGGAACTATCCCGGCTCTGGTCTCGCAGGACAGTACAACACGTGAGTGATTGCTAGATTCTGTATTCTTGCTGCCAACCTCATAAGCATTACTCGCAACTTGATCCTGAAATTAATAGAATTATGTCATCAAATGGGACCATAGGAGAATTAAGGCAAATGACAGAGCTTAGAGTACTAAGTGTCAAGCTGTCAGCTCTGCTTTGAGTCAAAAAGCCACTCCACATGTATCCTGTGATTTGCAGCAACGATTGCGTTTACTGGTTACACTCATACAGGTTGGATAGTACAGAGTTCAACGTAGTGTCCTCGAGTGAAGATCAAGTGGAGCTTTCTTTCAGGAGTACGTATAACCCATCACATCAAAATAGCATTCGGCTAAACATCGACAAGAGGTGCCAAATTCTTCATGTTGTTCCGTTTTTGTAACTTCTTGTTTTAGATACTGTTTCCTCATCTGAAATAGTACAAACTATCTCGATCCGGAGTTTGCTAAGACCACTGGTTCAGGCTTGTGATGCTGAGAGGTAGCTCTGGGTTCTACTGCTATGCCATCTTTGAGCATGACAGGGCCTACCCTGCTCTCAACATCACGGAGGCTCGGCTCGTCCTCAAGCTTAACACGGCAAAGTGAGTATCATCATCATCATCATCATCATCACTCTTTTAAGTTTTTGAACACAATTGATCATCGCTCTGCTGCTTTGCATCGTCGATTCTCTGAAAGCTGAGCTGTTGCCTACGTGAACTCTGTGCTACTAGGTTCAATTACATGGCTATTACAGACGACATACAGAGGTACATGCCCAGCGCGGTGGACAGAGAAGAACCTCGTGCTGTTCCGCTGGCTTACAAGGAGGCTGTTCTGCTGGTTGACCCCAAGGAACCCCAATTCCGAGGAGAGGTAATATATAAACAGTAATAATTTAACTAATGATAACATACTCGAAAACCAAAATTACCTCCAAATTTTGGTGGAAGTGTGACAAGCGTAACCATTCATGATTCATGTGCAGGTGGATGACAAGTACCAGTACTCGCTGGATAACAAGGACAACGTTGTTCACGGATGGATTAGCGACAGCGATCCAAACCCAATTGGTTTCTGGGTCATCACGCCCAGCAACGAGTTCAAGAGCGGCGGCCCTCTCAAGCGGGAGCTCACCTCCCACGTCGGCCCCACATCCCTCACCGTAAGCCACCACCAAAGCACCATCAAAATCAAAGGAGTCTCCATCAGTAGACCGAAAAGCTCGTAGGATCTTACTATGGTTTCTTTCCATCAGATGTTTATGGGGACGCATTATGTCGGTAAGTACATGGTGCCCAACATCGACGACGGCGAGGAGTGGAAGAAGGTCCTCGGCCCGGTGTTCATCTACCTCAACTCAGGTCCCAGCAGAGCCGACCTGTGGGAGGACGCCAAGGCGCAGGCGGAGGCGGAGGCGACGAACTGGCCCTACGGCTTCCTGGCGTCACCGGACTTCCCCAAGTCAGCCGAGAGAGGATCCGTTACCGGGAGGCTGTTGGTCAGGGACAAGCACCTGAGCAAGAAGCACGACATGCCCGCTGGGACGGCGGCCTTCGTCGGCCTGGCCTCGCCCGGGCAGCCGGGCTCCTGGGCGACGGAGAGCAAGGGCTACCAGTTCTGGACGAGGGCCGCGTCCGACGGCACGTTCAGCATCGCCAACGTCAGGGTAGGAGTGTACGATCTGTACGCGTTTGTTCCGGGGGTTCTTGGAGACTACCGCCGCTACGACGGCTCGCCGCTGACCGTAGCGCCAGGTCGTGCCGTCGCCGTCGGTGACCTTGTGTTCGAGCCTCCGAGGTCCGGCCCGACGCTGTGGGAGATCGGCGTCCCCGACCGGACGGCGGCGGAGTTCTACGTCCCGGACCCGGACCCCAAGTACGTCAACAGGGTCTTCGTCGACGACCGAGACAGGTACCGGCAGTACGGTCTGTGGGAGAGGTACGCCGACTTGTACCCGGACAAGGATCTCGTCTTCACGGTCGGTGAAAGCAACGAGTCCAAGGACTGGTTCTTTGCACACGTCACAAGGTAATAATGCCGCATTATATTACTGTAAAAAAAGTAAAACACAAACCAACTTTGGTAATGGTAACTATATATGTTGATGTGCAGAAAGGTAGGCCAGGTTGCCGTGCCAACAACATGGCAGATACGGTTCAATCTGGACCGCGTCGTGGCAGACGGCGACTACACGCTGCGGATCGCCCTCGCATCTTCTGAAATGTGCAGATTGCAGGTGCAAGTGAACGGGGATGCGAGGAGAGGCGGGGTGGTGTTTACGACGCCCGACATGGGGGACGACAACGCGATCACGCGCCACGGGATACACGGCATGCAGCGGAGCCTCGAGTTCGCGGTCGGGGGCCACCTGCTGCGCCAAGGCGACAACACCATTGGCCTAAAACTCATCACACAGCAAGGACCGGAAGGTCCGGCCATGGTCGCCGGGGTCATGTATGACTACATTCGCCTAGAAGGGCCACCGTCCAGCGGCGCTGCCTCACGCGGCGTTCCAACGTTGCCGTCCCTTGACCGGACTTTGGTGGAGATTTTGTTTTTGTTGGCCTTCCTAGTCGTCATGTCCTAGTATAATCATGACTGAGGATAGTCTGATAAACTAGCCTGTGATTTCAGATTTTTTTATTGCAATGTGAAAGAAATATGTTGTTAAGCTCTTTCTTGAAGTCCATTTGCAAAGTGAAAAATCTCCCTGACCTAGTTCACTTCCATGTTTCATTCCGACGGGGACGATGCAGCTACCGTGTCTCCCTCTCCCATGGTTCATTCCGACAGGGATGCAGCTACCACACCTGTTTTGTAGTGGCATTTTGGTCCATGAGGTGCATGACTTCACGGTGGCTCGGATGGACGGCATGAAGGCCTGCAACTGCCATTGCTGTAATATATAAAGCAAAAGTTCCATTTGGAATGTAATATCTTGTTGTAATATAAGCAAAAGTTCCATTGTGAGATGGTACTGCTTTTTACTACAAATAATTATTGCTTATTATTAGTTGATATTGTTCAACCTTTAATTTGGATGTTAAGATTGTTGATATGGGTAATTTGTCTAGCCAAATTAAAAGTAAAATTTTCTTGAAGTTTTCTAGGATGCCCATATATACCTACTGAAATATTTGGAGAGCACAGGTAAGAAACTCCCTAGAGGTAAGAGATTCTCCCCTGGCAAATATTTGGAGAGCACAGGTTATCATACTGCATTCTTATTTTTAATTGATGAATATTGTCATTTCTAGGTGGCCCAAGATCTTCAAAGAAGTGATGTTCGATTGTATCACCTTGAGGCTATTGATTTTGGGCGATGAATGGCTGTGGAGAAGGAAATAGAGAAAACAGAAAATGTTCCACAACCAAATGCCGTCTTTGATGAGAGCTGCAATTTTCTTATCTATGCTACCCTTTTGGGTGTAAAGCCGTAAAGGTATGCTGCACTTTATTTCTTTCCCTATATTTTCCTTCATATTAGTTTGGTCTTTGTATACTTAAATATTTTTTTAATGTATATTGTATTCCTTTTGTTTTCATAAATATGTGACTCAATGTTTCTATTGAAACTTCTTTAATGCTGTACCATCTTTACACCTTATATGGGGCAATCGGTGCTCAAACTTTTATGGGTTTACTACAACATTATGGCATTGAGGGCCTAGTAGTTAGTCCTAAAATCCAAAGGATAGAAATGTTTTACCGGTCGTAGGGATCCAGAAGAGTCTAAAAGAGGCTATTTGTTTTAGTTTTATGATTTGTTTTTTTAGACATAACCGTAACATTAGCATGGGAAATATGCCAGTGGCAATAGTTCCACAAGAGCAACTAGTAGGGGCGCTGTCGTCCACGCTGCCCATCGACGACGAGCGCTGAGTCCGCGCGCTTATAGGGCCATGCCGGGCGCGCCCCGCTTTGGCTGGGTTTGCGCCGAAGCCACACCGACGTGGCCGGGCTAGTGCCACCGACACCCGTGCCAGGCTCACGCCGCCAGGATCCTGCACCGGACTCGCGTGCCTTGGCTGCACGCCGCCGTGGATAGAATTATGGGCGTATCGAAATTCGGATTCGAACCAAATGCTGCCTACATTCTTGAAGGGTAGACAACGGCAGGCAAAGCCAATCAACAAACATGCTTAGTTGCTTGTCCATTTATCCAAAGAATAGCAGCACGGATTCGAGGAATGGATTCACTATGCACTACAGGTGCAACTTTTGGAATGAACAAAAACCAAGTCCATTCATGGCTCAGGCGCACGGACTCAACCTCTGCCTGGGCCCTTCAACCATCAAGGACTGAAAAGAACATCGATGCAATGTTCAGGGCGTCAATCAGCGTGCGATTGGGGGATGGCGCATCAGCAAGGCTTTTGGACGGACTCTTGGCTCCCGGATGGTCCAATATCGTCGTTTGCGCCGAGTCTGTTTCAGGCAATTGGGAAAAGACGCCGGAATCGCACGGTCAAGGAAGCGCTGGCCCAGCGATCCTGGGTGCGGGACATTACTGGAGCGCCGACGGCTCCGGTCCTCTGTGACTTTGTGCTGCTCTAGGAAGAACTCGAACATGTCCATCTCCAACCCGCGGTACCGGATCGTTTTGTCTGGAAATGGACAGGTGATGGGAAATACTCGGCTTCTTCGGCTTATAGATCTTTCTTCTTCGGAAGGACGTTGCTGGTCGGGGCCAAGCACCTATGGCACGCACACGCGCCGCCAAAGGTGAAGTTCTTCTTCTGGGTTGGCCTCCATGGTCGCCTCTGGACTGCCGAGAGAAGGAAACGCCATGGGCTGCAGCAAGATGCGTCGTGTGCACTGTGCGCTCAGGAAGACGAAACCACGGATCACCTCCTGTGTTCGTGCGTGTTCGCACGTGAAGTTTGGCACCGACTTCACGCCGTGGGAATGCAGACCCTGACGCCGGATCAGAACGCCAAACTCGACGACTGGTGGCAGCTGGCGCGGAAGAAGCTGCCCAAAGAGCTTAGGCGGGCCTTCGACTCCGCGGTTCTCCTTTCTACCTGGAACCTGTGGAAGGAGCGTAATCGCCGGACTTTTGATGGGGCCTCCAAGACGCCATTGCAGCTTTTCCACCTTATTGTGGATGAGGCCGACGCCTGGATCACTGCCGGCTTCACTAGCCTCTCGTCGCTGGTGGCCGCACGCACCAACTAACGCTACGCGCGCTCGCCTTTTCTACTCTACGTCGTACCATTGTTCCTTTAGTTAGTACGACCGTGTAAGTTCCACCGTTGGACGGTGATCTGTGTTCGTGTTTACCCGCACGCTTGGTGGCAACTCGCCATCTAGTGCTGTTGGAGGTGTACTCAGTTTCCAACTCCTCTTAATAAAACACATGCTAAGCACGTTCCAAAAAAAAACAGTTACATGTATAACTTATTTTCGTTACTTTTTTACATTTGAATTCCTTTACATGCATGTCACTTGCATTTACCCTCTTTCAGTTTACATATTATTGTTTCTGGAGCAAGTTGGCACAGAAATCCAAATCGAAACGGGTTTCTGGTGGGTCACCAATGCAATCGAACACAGCATCTGCTGTCTCAAAGTCCTCTTCTGCAGTGTAGCTGAAAACATATTTATGGTACATCTGATTACAAAATGAGCATCAAAACTGTAATCTGAACAATCAACAAAATGTGTCCTAAAAATATCGTAACAGAGAAGTAAAATAAAATTATAATTAAGATAAATATAAGACTTTTTTTTTTCTGAAATAGAAAAATATAAGAATATAAAATTTGATAAATAAACTGACATGTGGATAATATTGATTCAAATATCAAGCACTTTACATCCATCAGATTAGATATCTAATGTGCAACACATTGCGTGCAAGAAAATTATGTCGATTACAACTCTAGTAGAGCATATTGTGTATACTACACAGGCTACGTGAATTTGGCATTTCATCTCATATACTAATCAGATTAATACCTTTATTAGAAAGGTCTACCAATTGCTGTCAAGTTATAAACTATGCCTGTTGAAGTGTTTCGAAGAAGAAAATTTGTACCCGCTTTTTGTTACGATACACTTCATGCCGGCAGCTTTTGCCGCTGCGAGCCCTATAGTACTGTCTTCAACAACAACACAGCTGCATATAAAAAAAGCATGATTAGAAAAAAAAGATATCAAGGATTATGGAAACATCCTAACATTTGCTAATCATGTAGAATGCAATGATAGATTGAGTGAATTTAAGAAGTGCAGAAGTACGTTGACAAAGAATAATGCTGTTTGCCCTAGTAGCCTAACTAAACCAAGTTAATTATAAGCTGTCTATATATATCAAAGCTAGCAACGCTAAAAAGTTACCACATTATTCCTTGCAATGATATTTGTGAAAGTAATAGATAGAATTTGTACAAAAAATTGTTTCAAACATATTATTAAGTACCTTTGTGGATCAACTCCGAGTGTAGTTGCTGCTAATATGTAGATTGCCTGAAAATAAGCATAAATAAACAATAATATTTGACAGATAAAGGGTTTTACCCAAGTGTAATACACAAATTGTGTGTTAGGTAAATAGCTACATGAGAAAAGGTTATATTTCTGTCATAAACAAATATAACTAATCTTGGGCTGCCATGTGCATAGCGTAATGTGGTACCATATCAAGGACCCTTTGGTGGCACCGAGCCTAAGCCACAAGATGTTATCATAGTCTTATTTAGATTTTTGCAAAAACATTATTTCAAGAAAATAACTCAACTGGGAAATATGAACTAATGCTTAGAGTTCATTAAACTGTGACATCAACTTACTGGGTCAGGTTTTTTGCGTGGAACCACATCTCCAGCAAATATGGTAATCTTTTCAGCTCTGTCAGGCCCCAATAAGTATGACACTATTGCTGAAACCTGTAATCAGGAAAAAACCAGCTATAATTTGCCCTGCTTTAATTCCATAAAATATGTTTGTTAATCATCGGTGATTGAATGTTAAGAGAATGTAAATCTTCATCTGGTGACCTAAAATAACTGACAAATAGTAAATCTTGGATGTTAGAAATGATAGTGACATCTTATAATGCTGCTTAATTTACATTAGACAGCTTATTTATTTTCTTATTAAATTTTTAACATTCAAGTTAGGAAAAATCAAATTATTTTTATATATCGGAGGAAAAAACAAACATTATTAGAGAAAATATTTGATTTGAACCGAAATATTGGCAAAAGGCTTTTGCTAAGTAGGGATGACATATGGAAATTTAGTTCTACAGATCTAGTGCCAAGGAAAGGTAAGGATCTAGAATGAGAAGTACTTGTTATTTCAGTTAGGTGTCCTGCTGACAGATCAAATGAATTTGTCATAATTTCAAACATTTCACCAACCAATAATTTTCCGCGGGATAAAAGTTGACAAACTGTTGTTCCAGATGTGGAGATATCTATAGTAACTCTAACTGCATATAGATAGTAAAAGCACTTGCAGGTGGAAAATGCTTAATTACTTACAGCTCTCTCATTTGATGTACTGCACACTGCAACTTTAACTGCCTTTCCTAAAGCTTCATCGATTAACCTGTAAAGTTGAAAATTTTAATCTAGCAGGTATTCGACTAGCATAATGGTTTTAGCTGTTCTCATGAAGCTAGCTGGTCCAGATTTGGGTTTCATTTGCGTGTTTTTCTAGTGCATGCGCCTTGAGCTTCAACAAAAGGCATGAAGTTCTTAAGTTTGCAATTTCACTGATCCAAAGCAGTTTCACCTCATTTCTTATACTTTTGCCCTTATAGATTGAAAGTGTAATTAGGTTGTAAATCATTGAAGGGAGAAATAAAGTTTCCCAAAGTATAAATGCCTTGACCATACCATAGGGTTTTAACTTCCATATTCTTTTGGTCATGATCGTTCATAGTTGAATACAAAGTAAGATAAAAAAAAACTATTTTACTATAACCAAAAGTCCACTTTGTGTGCTTGACCCCAAAAACATTTCAAGTCAATTTACTCCAAAGTATTCAGTTTGTTCAATCTATCCCCTAGTAAGATTTGTTTTACTGTACAATTTGAGTTTTAAGTTCGAATTTTATAAGGTGGTAGAGGAACATGATTTCTAGTATTAGAAAAAAAAAAGAAATTTGCATGCATTTTTGTATCTCTTGACTTAGTATTAGAGATATGTATAGTCTAACACATGTATATCATGTTACTTGTATCTTGACTATATATATGAAAGTCACCCCCCTAATTGGGTGTGAGGTGTTCCCCTAATTCTCTACATGGTATCACGTGTCCGGGTTCCCTTCCGACTTCTTCCTCTGCCCTAACCACGCCGCCGACTCTGCCTCTATTATCCTAACCTCAGTGCCACGACTCCCCACAAACTTGCACCTCGCTCCACACCATGTGTCTTCATCGGTTATCCCACCTCTCACAAGGGTTACCGTTGTCCTATCCACTCGGTGGGTGATTATATCCCGCCATGTGGTCTTTGATGAGTCTGTATTTCCATTTGCCACCACTCCGTTTGTGTCGGCTTCACTTGATATTCTTCTGCAGGATGTTACTTCGGTCGCTCCCTCTGTTCTGCCCCAGGACCTCGACGATCCGGCTATCATCATGGCTGGCCCTGCTCGCCTCCCAGTACAGCCGGCTGGTCCTCCTGAGCAGCCGCCTAGTCCTGCCCCTGCTGCACCTCCAGGCGGGACTGGCTGGTTTGGCCTCACCTATGAGCGTCGGCCCCTTACACCAACACCAGCACCGGCTGATAGGCGTTTCAGCGGCAAGGTGTTCCAGCGCCGGTCTGCTGAAGCTCGACCGTCCACCACCACGGTTGCGTCTACTCCTTCGAAGTGCGCCTGCTGGTGGTACGACCCATTGGCGGACCTAGTGGGTGGTCAGGGTGGTCCACCGACCACCCTGTGGGCCACCCATCAACCATACATAATACAAATAAAAAATTAAAAAAAACAAGCCGTCCGCTGTCCGGTGCCCTTCGTATTCGCAACTGACGCGGTCACGCGGAGCGGATTCCCTCCCGTGCACTGCAGCTGGGCCGGCCCAGCTCCAAATCGATTGAAGGCAGGTTGGATAGCGCGTCGCTGGATCGCCGCCGCCGATCCTGCCGCCTGCCGAAGTCTGGATCGCCGCCATCGGCGCGCATCGGCATCGCCTGTCGCTTCGCTTAGCTCGAGTCTGGATCGCCGCCATCGCTGCGGGGATCGATCGCCGATCCTTCCTCGCCTCGGTGTGATACTCCCGTCCATCCCGTCCTTCCTCGCCTTGTGTTTCTTCCGATCGTTAGTTTTGCTAATTGACGAGTGTTTTTTTCCAGAACTCTTGAGTCTTGAATTATGAAAAGAAACGGAGACATTCGATCCCTTTTTCAGAAAGCAGCAAAGAAGGCGGCTGCTATTGACCCACCTCCACATGAAGAACAACTAGCTCTTTGCTTGCGTTATGTTGATAAACTTGGAAGGCCATGTGAGCACTTTATTGGAGTTGTTCATGTAGATGATACTACCTCTTTATCACTTAAGAAAGCAATTGAAGTTTTACTTGTTAGTAATGGATTGAGTATGCAGCAGATTAGAGGTTAAGGTTATGATGAGGCTAGCAATATGAAAGGAGATATTAAAGGGCTCAAAAACTTTAATCATGCAAGAATCACCTTCCGCTTATTATATTCATTGCTTTGCACATCAACTCCAACTAGTTATTGTTGCTGTTGCCAAAGGAAATACTGACTATAAGACTTTTTTTGATCAAGTATCTATCTTGTTGAACATTGTTGGGGTTTCTTACAAGCGTCATGATATGCTTCGAAATGCTAGGTTTAAGAATGTCAAGAAAGCACTAGAGTGTGGTGAGCTTGAATCAGGGAGTGGATTAAATCAAGAGATGGGTTTGCCTAGGCCTGGTGACACTCGGTGGGGCTCTCATTACAAAACCATATGTAGCATCATCACTATATATTTCTCAATTCATGATGTGCTCATTGAACTTGGTGCTGATAATGCATATAAGGAAGATTGGACAAAGATACATTTTGTGCTTGGAGCATTTGAAACCTTTGAGTTTGTTTTCTTTGTGCACTTAATGTATGTTATTCTTGATATACAAATGAGTTATCCGAGTGCTTGCAGAGAAGGGATCAAGATATTCTTAATGCAATCTCACTTGTTAATGTGGCAAAGAGCAGAATGCAGGAGTTGAGGTCTAATGGTTGGGATAATTTTCTTCAGAAGGTCACTTCTTTTTGTATTAAACATGGTGTTGAAGTTTCTACTATGGATGGTGCTTATGTGCCTTATGGAAAATCAGCATGGTATGCCCGTGCCCGAAACCAAACAAATGATGACCATTTCCGAAGAGAAGTATACATTGGTGTCATTGATCAAATTAGTCAAGAGCTTGATAATCGGTTTGATGAGATCAATATGGAGCTACTCTCTTGTATGTCAGCCTTCAGTCCTTCCAACTCCTTTGCTTCTTTTGATGCACGGAAGGTACATAGATTGGCTGAATTTTATCCTAAGGACTTCTCCAACAATGATTTGTTAAAACTTGAATTGCAACTTGATAATTATATTGATGACATGCGACAAGATGCTAGCTTCCAAGGTCTAGACAACATTATTGATCTCTCAGTTAAGCTTGTTGAAACAAAGACGCACAAAGTGTATGATATGGTGTACTTGCTTCTCAAATTGATATTGCTTTTACCAGTGGCAACTGCGAGTGTTGAAAAGGTATTTTCTGCATTGGTTATAGCGAAAATAAAGTCGAGGAATAAGATAGGTGATACTGTTTTGGATGATTGTCTAGTCATATTTATTGAGCGGGATATTTTCTTCCAAGTTAATGAAGATGATATAATGGAGACATTCATGTCATTGAGAAAGCGGTGGATAAACAAGTAATATTGTAAGTCTCCTATTGTTATATTTCGAAGTATTTGTATTTCATTTGAACAATTTATATTAAGATTTGACGTCGTTTTATCGAATTATAATATGGTTTTACCGAATTGTAAATGTTTTACCGAATTGTATAAGAACTTTTTTTTGTGGCGCATACCCTATGCAAAAATCCTGGGTCCGCCACTGGTACGACCAATACGGCTGCTGGTGGCACGACCAGTGCGGCTGCTGCTCCTCAGCCACCTGCACCACCACCCAGCAAGGCCTCCACTACCTCGTGTTGTGCACGGGCCTCAGCGTCCGGCTGTTGCTGCACGGACGGTTTCAGGGCTGCTGCAGCCCCCTGCACCTCCTCACCGGCCTATGCAGGGGCCTGCACCGGCTCATCCCCTGCTCCATCGCATGATGACACGCACAGACAGGTGCTGTGCCACCTGTCAACTACAAGGGCTTGTCTGCAACGTCGATCTCTCCGCTGCCCGCTAATTATCGCAGTGCATTGGCTGATCCCAACTGGCGTGCTGCGATGGCAGATGGCGCCTCGTCCCTTGACCACCAGGTGCCAACATTGTGACAGGCAAGTGGCTCTTCAAGCACAAATATCATGCGGACGGGTCCCTTGCACGCCACAAAGCTCGCTGGGTTGTCCGTGGCTTCTCCCAACAGCATGGTGCCGACTATGATGAGACCTTCAGTCCGGTCGTCAAGCCCGCTACCATCTGGACTGTGCTCAGCATTGCTGCCTCATGCTCCTGGCCGATTCATCAGCTCGATGTGAAGAATGCTTTTCTTCATGGTGATCTTGAGGAGACAGCCTACGCACATCAGCCTGCTAGTTTCGTCGACCCGTCTACACCTGATTATGTCTGTCTGTTGCAGAAATCACTGTATGGCCTCAAGCAGGCTCCTCGTGCATGGCATCAACGGTTTGCCACCTACGTCTGCAAGCACGGTTTCACTGCGGCGAAGTCTGATGCTTCTCTGTTCATCTTCAAAGATGGAGTGGAGATGGCATACATGCTACTGTACGTCGACAACATCATCCTCACAGCATCCTCTTCGGATCTCCTGAGGCGCATCATCGCTCATCTCAGCTCTGAGTTCGCCATGACAGACCTTGGGGCCCTACACCACTTCCTCGGCATCTCCGTCACTCGGTCCTCTGACGGCCTCCACTTGTCCTAGAGACAGTATGCTATCGACCTTCTTCGGTGGGCTGGCATGGCCGAGTGTCACCCCACGGCGACACCGATTGACTCCAAGTCCAAGCTGTCTGCCACCGATGGAGCTCCAGTTGCTAGCCCCTCCGACTACCGGAGTCTTGCTGGCGCCTTGCAGTATCTCACGCTGACTCGGCCGGACATTGCCTACGCCGTTCAGCAAGTCGGCCTCTTCATGCACGACCCGCGGGAGCCGCATCTTGCTCTGATCAAACGCATTATGCGCTACGTCAAGGGCACTCTCGACGCCGGTCTGCACCTCGGCATTGGCAGCGTGTCATCTATCACGACATACTCCGATGCCGACTGGGCTGGATGTCCAGACTCTCGACGCTCTACATCAGGCTACTGCGTCTTCCTTGGAGACAACCTGGTTTCCTAGTCTTCAAAACGGCAGACCACGGTGTCTCGGTCCAGTGCAGAGGCGGAGTACCGAGATCTTGCTCACGCAATTGCTGAGTGTTGCTGGTTGCGCCAGCTGCTTGAGGAGCTTCATATCTCGATCCCTTCGGCGACCATTATCTATTGCGACAATGTCAGCGCGTCCTACATGACTGCCAATCCAGTTCATCATCGTCGCACGAAGCATATTAAGATTGACATTCATTTTGTTCGTGAGAAGGTGGTTTTGGGGCAGTTTAGAGTGCTACATGTTCCTTCGGTTCATCAGTTCACGGACATTATGACTAAGGGACTGCCTGTACAGTTGTTTAATGACTTTAGGTCTAGTCTTTGCGTCCAGTTCCCTCCCTCTGTGACTGCGAGCGGGTATTAGAGATATGTATAGTCTAACACATGTATATCATGTTACTTGTACCCCAAGTTGTATCTTGACTATATATATATATATATATATATATATATGAAAGTCACCCCCCCTAATTGGGTGTGAGGTGTTCCCCTAATTCTCTACACTTAGTGCTGCATGTTACTAAACGAAATTTAAAAAAGTATTTGACATAAAGATTATCATTTTTGTTGTCACAAGTGACATAAACATTTTAATTCCCCCATTATGTTGCATGGCAGCATTTCAAATCACTTGTGTTCAAGCAGCAAGAAATATTTCTGAATGCCACAACTTATAGGTTCATTTAAACTACAGTTAAATTGTAAGGCCAACAAATTGTTTGAAATATTGACCTTTGAACTCCTGGACGGAGAGGAAGCAACTTTTTCTCAATTAGGGCCATGAATAATTCTGTTTTCCTCTTGTGAAGAGAAGCGATGAACTCCTTTCTTTCCTCATCAGTCTTTGGTGCTTTAGCTGGCCATCCTGTCTGGTTGAAGTAAGCTGTCATCCTGAAAACAAATACTTACAATTGAATAAAAGATCAATGACTAATATATAATAATTATTTCAAGTCTAGTAGACCTTGAAATATGAATAATTGTTTAGTTCGATGACACATTGGCCAATCAATAATCCTATATCCTATTTAAATATTTGTCTTTTGCAATTTAGTTTCTTCTTTTTAAAAGCAAAATATTTACTCACAGTTACAGATTGATGATTAAACTTTTGATATCAATTTTTTTATTAGGTCAATAAAAAGATAGAATAGATTTGTGTGTTTGTATGGAATTCTTTATTATTGTCGGTCACTGCTAAAAGTTTCGAACATGATGCGCATATTTTTTGGACACTTTCATAATATTTTAACAATTAATCAGCTACATTTTGCTCTTCTCATTTGATAATAAAAACATGGACTGAAAAGTCCCTAGGAGCAATATTTCATTAAATTTACACTAGAGATGGAAAATTGTCAGAATTTTTTTGAAACCATGGACTGATTACTTCATGCTAGTTGAGTATTTGTAATATTTAAAAATCCTGATAATCAATATACAAGTAATAAAACTGAATAAAGTGAAAATTCAAATGAAAAATTAATGTTCACATACACATCTGTTTATGTTTATGTGTCTAAGAGAATTTTCAAGGGATATGTGTCTCGTGCAGAGAGTTTATGTTTATGATTTTTCCATTCAAATTTACAAGTAGTTATTGTAGAGTTCTGTCTTCTTACTAGATCATGCTTCTTATATGTGATAAAATAGATGCGAAGAAATGTTAAAAACCAAAGTAAAGTGCTATCCCCTTAATTTCTTAGTGTCACATTTAATGTAAATGTTTCTCGTGGACACTAAGATAATTTGAAAAGCTAAATGATAATATGAGATGAGTAAATAAAAGACTAACCTTTCCTTTCCACCACCTATCTTGAGCAATTCTCCATACAGTTCAACATCCCAGCTCACACCTAATTCCCTCTGTAAATATCAGCAAACTTGATCACGCACACTTTGAAAGAACAAGAATCGGTAGATTTAGTTCTTTAATGGCATCTCTTAAATTTAATTCTTGTAATGCCATGGCATCTCTTAGATTTAATCAATGATCCACAAGAACGTGCATTAGTGTCCTTTATCCTTTAATATTGAGTACAGACTAAGCCTTCTCACTAGTCCACATTATCAGTCAATATAAGCCTTTTGATCATATCCATGTTTAAGTTTTGATGCAGGATACATCCATCCAAGCAGGCCCATGAAAGTGCGAACAATTGCTGCTTATTTATGCCATTCACCATTTTAATTAACCACTACGTCTCAATGACTTGTGCGAAATGATGATTTTTTAACTGAAAACTCCAACTATACATTATCTAATATGGCCCAATGCAAGTGCGTGAAGAAAATACATAAAGGAAAGGGGTACCTCCATGTAATGCATTTCTTAAACGCACAAACCGCTTAGGCAAAGGGCAATTTGCTATAAAATGTCCTCGATAAGCCAAGCATATCTCTCATTAGGGATGCAAGTGAGCTAGCCCATGAACCCATATAAGGCTTAAATTTTGTGGTTTGCTGCAAGTGCCCAGTGGCAAAACTAAAAGCAGAGATGGCTTTAATCTTTGCCTCATCTCCTTCAGTACAAGAAAAAAAAATATATTTCCCGTTAACTGAAACTGGCTATAGGGGTTTTGTTCATCTTTTCTGGTTTTTCTCTGTTTCTTCTTATGTTTGTAATATAAATCTCTAGTTGTCCCTTTTCATCATATAAAAATTTTAGTCGGTAAGGGAAACCCCTCTTTTTTATTAAGGGAAAAAACTTCTTTGCGATAAAAAAGCCCTCCTATTTTTAGTTAAAACAAAATTTGCTTCTCAGCATTAATGCGATTGTCAGCTTCCAACCGTTGCAGGTAAGACTAATTAACCCGAACCCTGCATTGTTGAAAGAACATGGACCCAGGTCCCATATTATACGAATATAAGTATACCATTATTTCAAAATTTCATCAGATGCACATTATTCCAAAGTCATGGTCTCAATCAGTCATTAGTGGTCAACTGC
The DNA here is from genome assembly GCA_904845875.1 of Miscanthus lutarioriparius. Classification (NCBI taxonomy): domain Eukaryota; kingdom Viridiplantae; phylum Streptophyta; class Magnoliopsida; order Poales; family Poaceae; genus Miscanthus; species Miscanthus lutarioriparius. Next base: position 58,994,266 of record CAJGYO010000010.1, read on the forward strand.
GCTGCAGGACAAATTTGTCAGAAGAAAACAAAGAATGGTCCGTGAGCCATCGGTTTAAATAACTAGGAGCATACGAACCACAGAAAAAATCAACGTCGGAGGTGCAGCCGCATCAGGAAAATGGAGATGAATTAACGGGAGTATCGATGGAAGGAACCGGACCTCGGCGAAGGTTTCGTTGAAGGAGATGCGGTGGCCATCCTTCTCGGTGTCCACAAGCACACCGTCGCAATCGAACAACAGCGCCGCCGGAAGGGCACCCGCCGTCGCGCCCCCATCGCCTGCCGCTGCCGCGCGCGCGACCGCTGCTCTCCGCCCACTCACGGTGCGGATGCAGCAGGCAACGCCACCTGGGACGAGCTGCTGACCGGCGGTGACTGGTACGGAGCGCGCGACAGAGAGGTTGCTTGCCCGCAGCAGCGTGGATGATGCCGCGGCGGCGGCGGCTGCCGCCATTGACATGGTTTCTTCGAGCGAGAAAAGGTGGTGGGTAGATGGGTGGATATCGCGCGCTTGTGGGTTGTGGCTGAAGATGCGGGCGTGAGGATTTTAGGTGGGCAAGCACTGTTCATGTTTCGCCCTCTTCTTTCTGAAACTGCTCTTTTTCTTCTGTTGTTGTTCACCCTTTAATAACACGTATCCTTGTGTGCTTCTTTTTTTTTTTCCATATATCTCTTGATGATGGTGCTGGATTGAAGAACAGCGTTCTTGCAATTGCTATGCATACTGCAGATTATCCCTCGGTCTTAGTCGTCCTTTTCTCTGTACATCGTTCATTCGCATAGTGGGTTTTGTTGGGGAAAAACATGCCGATTTAGTTATTAGCAGCAGGTTTTAAATTTCAGTGTTTGAACTCACTGGTTCTTCAGACAAGTGCGGCAGTATTGACCAAGCATGAACTCTCTCCATTCAAAATTATAAGATGTTTTGATTTTTTAGATACATTATTTTTATTATGTAAGCTCCGTATCTAAACAAACCAAAATATCTTATAATTTAGAATGAAAAGAGTAGAAAGAATGAGTTTTTTTTATGAAGGGAAGGGGACTTTATATTAAATCTTGGCACAGTACATCTCAAATTATACATGAAAAAAATATGAAATAAAAAATACATAATATTCTATCCAGATTATTCTATCATCTTTTCCCCCAATGGTTTCTCTCGAACGCCGGAGCCGAAGTGCAGTCCTTATGCCAAATCCAACGACTAACCCCAAAACATTGGACACGTCGCAAGATCCAACGCTTCAGAACTTGTCCAAAACGTATCTAAATCGTTGAAAGAATATTGGCAGTGGCATCGTCAGGTATGACATAGGCTGCAAAATCATCACCTCAAGACCTTGAATTCTTCTTCGCGAGATGAGATCGATGACCTAGAGTCGCTGTCCTTGTAGGGGGCTCCCAGAAGCACCCCTCCCCTTACAGATAAAGGCCACAAATTGGCCGTCTGCCAATGAAATCAGCGCCTACAACGGCGATCTCGTTGTGACAATCACCGAACCCGACCGAAAATCATATGATTTCACCGAAAGATTTATTTGGATCAAAACCTAAGCAATTGAAAAAACTGCGGAAAGTTAAAGAGATCCCCTTCTTATCCCAGCAAACGTGCCGGAGAGGAAGAAGGAGAGGGCCCCTAGGTGCGGCAGCGGTGTGGAGTTGCGTGGTGGCGGCGACTTGCGAGACAAAGAGGACATGGCTTGCGAGATGGAAAGGCGTCTGCCGCGTCCTAGATAGAAACCATATATATATGTTAGAAAGAAATGAGTTAGTGTCCCTTTATAACATAGCTTTTAAACTGAGTGTTGTCGGTGCGGCTTGAAGGCTCTAGTTTGGTTTTGGTACTTTTGTGACAACTACTGGACTAATGCATTCAGTTGAGGTGATTGAGCTAGGTCCACCCATGGAGTTGAGCAAGGCTAAGGATTTGGTGGAGGTAGATCATGGCCACATGAAGAAAGTGCTCAACCATGGAGAAGAGAAGGAGATGGAGCTAGGAGCAAGCCCGAAGGCAAAGGTATATCAATAGGGCTTTATTTTTACTGGCCAAGGTGCAATAAAAGTGCACAGTCGGGTTTAACATAGATATCTGTACTATTAAGAGGAAACTCTAAAACAATTGCAATTATCTAGTGCCACTAGGTGGTGACAATCATTGCATATGCATTAGACCTAGTGACACGATGAATTGCAAGTGAAAATATTTTGAAAATCCTTGGAAAATACTAACTCAGTGCTTCAATGTTTGCGTTCTTGTTTGAACAAAGTTGGAGTTACGCTTACAAGACGTGTGAAAGAAGCTGCTGATGGAGTGGTTTTCCACTCACTGGAGCTCTCCGGTGGGATCACCAGAGTGCCCACCGAAGAGAGACTCCAAGCGTGGTAAACACAAAAGCCCTCACTAGAGAAGTCCGGTGTAAGCGCTGAAGTGCTCACCAGAGCTTCAGTCCAGAGAGCTTGTTTTCAGTGACTTTGGGCACTTGAAGATGTTGAACAACAACAACCTAAACAACATCGACATGGAGATGACATGGTTGATGATGACATGAAAGATCAGGACGAGATGGGAATGGCAATGAGGATGTCAATGCACGTCATGCTTGGTGCAACGCATGGTTGCATGATAGATTACATCATAACAGTCATGGTATGAGAGGTAATAACTACCGTGGTAATAATGACCCTTTCACTAACACCAAGTTTAAAATGCTTCCTTGCTGGTTCTACTGATCCTAAGGCATATTTTGATTGGGAGCTTGTTGTTAAACAGAAATTTAATTCTCATCTAGTACCTAAAGAACATAGAGTTAGGCTTGCTACTAATGAGTTTATTGGTTTTGCTCTTTTCCAGTGGAATGATATTTGCAATGATAATAATGCCATCAATATACCTCAAAATTTGTTCCTCCATATTATCGGCATAACCTGCAATTAAAACTATAACATTTAACTCAGGGTAGTAAAGTGTTGAGGAATATTATTAGGAAATCATTATTGGTTTAGCATGTTGTAACATACATGTATATGATTTACATAAGCGCTTTAGATTTTTTGGTGGTTTGCATCATGATATATAGGATCTTCTTGATTATAAAGATTGGACCAAATTTCCTTACCATATCATCTTGCTTTTAAATTCAGCTCAAAGGAAAGTATAAGGATGACAAAGGCTACCTCCACAACATCGTCCACACCTTCAAGACCAATCGAAGTGAGCAAATTGTCTAATTTGCTGTCACCAGCACTAGTAGCAACGAGAAAGAACTCACCTTTGACACCAATCTGCACAAAATTATCTGCCACCGATGCAAGGGCATGAGTCACATACATCATGAGGGATTGCCCCAACAAGCTTGCTTATATTGCTACTGATGATGGTGGGTATGTTAGTGCTAGTGATGAAGAAGATGAATGTGTTTGCCGCTAACCATGATTGAGGTACTAAAACTGAGGATAGCACAGAAGAAGCAATTGATATCGCTGCATGCTCTGCAACCTACCAATCGATTATTGTCTAGCGTGTGTTGAGTGCAATGCCATAGTTTGTTCTAGATGTTTCTCCTCTCCAAGATTGTTGTGTTCATGCTACAATTGAGGTGGGAGCAGCAATAATTTGGTTAGTTCAGATCTGGTAAAAAACCTAGGGTTGACAACATGTGCTCATCAACATCGATACGATCTTCAATGGTTCAACAATAGTGGTATGGAAAAGGTAACACATTCAGCATGAGAGCATTTTTCCATCGGTTTGTACCATGGTTATGCTGATGTTGATGTAGTGCCTATGCAAGCTTGTTCACTATTTGTCAGGGTCATAACCCTGGGGTGTCTCAGGACACCAATTAGTTAGCGAGCCGCATGGTCTACAACCCAGCAGCTAGCAAAGGCCCGAATGATCGAAGCCCAGCAAAAGTAGAGCAGAGCAGGCCAGGCGCTAAGGCTGGGAGCGCTCATGATCCCTTCCTCTAGCATTAGCCACGTAATGCTCAAATACGCGACCTCTTCCCCGTCATGACCCCTGGGAGAGACAGGGAGAGGTCGAGCCCCATGTGACGTGCCCGTTCTGACGAAGGTGACCACGCCGTGCTGACCTCGCAAGCATCGATATGACAGCAATCACCTCGGTCCGGTCAGACGCCAACCCAGCATCATACCGCACTAACGAGACAACACTGCACAACGGTGGCAATGGGTACGAAACCCACCGTCCGAATACGGACCGACAGGACGCGCGTACAATCCCACCCACTATGGAATGGGATCCATGGCAAGGGTCTCAACCTAAAGACCTCCTCGACTGGCAGAGTGCCCTAACCCCAACGATCAGGGTTGTGGCTCTTAGCCCCATGAAGCGACCAGGTGTACAACGACCCAGGGTGGCTACCTACTTCGAGTACGATGCCTCGGGAAACCTAGAGACGACGGTGAAGACCATGACAGATGCCGTGTTGCACAGGACAGCTGACGAACCATCACCATGGCTACAGTGCTGCCACGGCTAGCACAGTAGCACCACGTCAGACCCTACCACGACGTGGCCACAAGACCATGATGATAGCCGCGCCCGAGCGAGCATCAGAAGACGGCGTAGCTTGCAAGTCAAGTTAGCTAGGACCTCCCTCAGGCTCTCGACCCTTCGGTCAGGGAAACCTCCTCTTTGTAATGAGCCCTGGCCCCGAACTCTATATAAGGGTAGCCATGGCTCCCATCTGTGGACACGGTCTCATTCTTCATCCTCTACCATTCCATCTATAGCAGTAGGGCTCCCTATAGCAGTAGGGCTCCTGGTGCTTCTCTTCAGGCTGCCCCTCATCTAGCATAGGTTCTACCACCTCTTTCACTATTCTTGCACCCTCTATTGTAAGAACTTCAGAGCATTCAAGCGAGGAACACGCACTCGATCTTCTCTGAGACTGGACATAGAGCTCCGGCCTGAACCAATATATATCCTCGTGTCTATTGGATGCTACCATAATCTTCCTAGAGCAGCACGACAATCATATAAATTTACTAGTCCGGTTTATGAAACATCGACAGTTGGCGTGCCAGGTAGGGGACAATCATGCACTCTCGATTATTGAGGAAGGAAGCGATGGCTCCTCGCACCGCCGGTGGACTCACTGGTGGAATGGCCCATGGAGGTCACATCCACCGTGAAAACTATGGGTTCATCGACATCGATGGGACAGCGCCCGTGCCCGCCATCAGTCACAATCTAGACCTCTACCTTGGAAATCTGAGTTTCATGGCCCACGGCGGACACACTCCCAGAACTACCATTGGGGGCTGCATCTCGAAGATCACTGACTCAGAGGGGCCAGTACCCTCACTCATCGCAAGCCGTGGCCAAGTTTCCCCTCTAAGAAACTGAAGGACCATGGCTCACGATGAACTCACCCGAGGAATGGTCATGACTGGCCACATCCTTCTAGGGAACCACACGGTTAACGACACCAAAGGGCCGACACCCGTGTCCACCCTTGGCCATGGCCCAGACCTCCATCTTGGGAATCTGGGTCCCGTGGCCTATGGCAGGCTCACTCTTGGAACTACCTATGGGGGCTGCATCCTAGAGTTTATCTACATAGGGGTCCCGGGGCCCTCTCTCATCACCAGCTATGGTCGAGACTTCCACCCAGGGAGCCAGATGGCCGTGGCTCATGGTGACCTCACCTGGGGAATGGTCTGTGATGGCCACGTCCTCTTAGGGAATCGTGAGATCGCCCGAACCAGTGGAACAACACCTGTCACCGGCTCCTACCCGATCGGACCCGCCACGTGGTGGAATTGGACCCTATAGTAGAAACGCAGCCTGTACAATGGCTCCACCTATGGAACGCTACGAGCTAGGGTGTGCACGAGCAACAAAATCATCCGTCGCCCCGTGGCGTCATCAACAGTAACCGAGTCGCTAGCCGGCACCACTCCACAAAGGGTCAAACCCGGAGTCAGGATCCAATCTTGCACAGTGGGCAGACTACGCCACTCATCCCTAGAGGCCATCACATGTTGCACGAAGCCACGTGCCTCTAAGGAGGTGAGCTCCCTGAGCACACCATGTGCGCTATCAGCGGATCAAACCGCGCTACAATCGAAGCCAACCTCCGCAGCGACAAGACACACCGGTCCTTCGCGGAAAGCGGCAGTCGCAATCGGAGGCGAAGACATGGCGACGAAAGCATCATAGCACCAAAAGAACCCAGGCACCAAGACACATAGGTCGCCCTGACCAAGAGCGACGACAGATGACACACGAAGAAGATATCCCAGGAAGATCGCGAGCCCACCGAAGGCGTCAAAATGGCAAAGGCAAGCCCGAGGCAGCCCAAGAGGATGACCCACGCTAGCCACGACCACCTCAAGCAGCCGAGAAGCGCCCTCGCTAGCTCGCGGCTCAGGAACCGTGATGGATTCTCTACAAGCGAGCGCTCGGGAGCTCTCCTCAACACAAGCAGCAACAGCGGGGCAAGCGCCTGCTCCCTAAACAAGCACCGATGATATCAATCATGTCCTTCTCTTCATTATTTGAACATGTTCATATATGCATGTAGACACGACGACAAACCCAACCAGTCAGCACATAGTGCCGGATGAAGCTAGGAACAGAAGGCCCACGCATTTCGTCTCGGAGACATTTCATGTCACGACCTGCTCAGTAAGGGCGGCCATGATATCGTGGCCCATGAATGGAGCTTACATAGGGCCCCCACCGACACACACTCTCACCTCCCACATCATGCGACATTATAAGAGGTATAGCTCGGTGCGTGGCTCGTACCCAGCTCTTGCCCAAAGTGAAGCGATCAATTAACGAACCAAAGCCATAGGCCCGATTGCTTTAGGCTAAAGTAAAAAAAATCCAAAACAACGAAAGCCACGTAACGGCATGAGTGAATAGAAATAAAGACCAAACAAACTCCACATACAAAAGATCTTCTTTATAATTTGGCCTATCGGAGCACACGGGCCGACGGACTACGAACGCTCGGCACCACCTAGAAAACCTAACTATGCCCATGAAGGCCACCTTCGTCTTCATGATCGCCGCTGTAACACCCTAGGTGTTAGGCTTGCACTTTTGCGCTTACATTGCATGAGCATAAGCATCATTCATTCATATATGAGAATAAACATATGAAACACTCATATGAAACATATGAAACATACCCTTTGTTATTCTATGTTGCAACGTGTGTATGCTTTATGGTCATGCTTGTTAATGCAAGTGGTTGATGTTGATCACTAAAACACCTTAGACACACTTAGGATGGTACATGGAAGAAGTTTGGTATTCATGACTTGAACCAAAATAGCCCCCAAGTCATAGTTATTCTAGAAACTCTAATTTTCATGATCCTACTTTGACCAAAGTTGAACTATAGCATAGAGTGCTTGCATGACAGTGCACCCTTAAGCAAAGTTGTAGTACTTGACAAGAGTAAAAACTTTCATGTTTGGGCCAAGACCTAATTCAGTGCCTAACATAGTCCAAAACAGCTCCAATGTAGCAAAGAAATATTGTTTTTGGACTTGGAGAATTTGTTGTCCTAAAGCCATTTATAGTTTCAATGTGCCTCACTTGGGAGCATTGTAACTAGCTAACCATTGAGAATTAGATGATGGTTCCTAAATCAAAGTTGGAGATCTCACATAGCTCTACAACTTTCACTAATACAGTTTTTGCTAATTACGCATGGTTTAGGAGTTATGGAGGTGCAAAGTTGGCTCGTCAGACAGCCTAAACCGGCCCTTCGCCGCACGCGTCGTGGCCGACTAGTGCAGGTCACGCGCATCGCGTGGCGGTCGTACGCTGGTGATGGCCGGCTGGTCGGGCCAAAGGGGAGTGAAGAGTGAGGCAACGTCACTGCTCCCTCCATTTCTCGCTCTCTTGCCCTCACTCTGCTTCTCTCTCGACCGCCATGCGAAACCGAGCGTTGTTGCCGTCGCCGCTGTGACCTTCGTCGAGCTCGCGTGTAGCTGTCATCGCTCCAATTTCAAATAGCCCATGTTCCGCCTTGCTCTGCTCTACCACCTTGACCTAGTAGAGCTGCCGTTCGAGCCCAAGGTAAAGGCCTACGGCTGTTTCCTCCACCGTGACATCACCGGAGCGCCACCGCGCTCTCGGCTTGTCGTGGCCAGGCCGCTCCACTGCATCGCCCGCCTTCCTATCATCCTATCCGTAGTTGCCTTAGGTCACTACTGCTCAGGCCATAGCTAGGGTAGATGCTACCGCACCATCACATAGGAATGCACCGCCGCTCCCGCCGTGCCTACCATGGCCGCGAGCTCGAGCTCGCCGCGGCCAGCAGCACCTAGGTCACGCCATCCCCCGCTTGAAGTTGTTTATGCATAGCCATGAACAATAGCTCCTACCACAAAGATGGAGACCCACCTCTCGCCGTTGGTTAGCCAGAACAGAGAGCTTCGCCGTGTGCGCTGGGCGCCGCCATGCACGCGGTCAGGCTTCCCCACTGCTTCACTGTGGCTAAATCTTGCTCTAGAGCTGTGCTAGGTCACCATAGAGGTAGGACCATCTTTGTCGAAGCCTACCATGGTCGGAGACGGCCGGCATGCCATCGCGCGACCACCGCCGTCCGCCATGCTCCCCGGTGAGCTTGCTCCGGTGAGCCGCCGACCCAACCTAGGGTACCCCTAGGTGCGGGTTGACATGAGGAACATGATGGTGCCCGGTGTTTCACCGGAGACCTTGCCGATGGCGAGCTATGGCTGGTCAACCTCTGTCCCCTGCCTCTTGCTTGTGTCAAATTTTCATGGAAATAGGATAAATGGTTTGAGAGTTATAGTTGTTGGAAGTTGGCCTCCACAAATGCTTGTTCTATGGAATTTCTGGATAGATTTGAGAAATTGCTTTGTTTGACCTTGATAGCCATTGAATCATCTTGAGATGACTGTAATAAAGTTATAGGCAGTTTTATAAGCTTTCCAGAAAGTCCAAGATCATAGTATTTGGTTGAGTAGAACTATAGATATGGCCGAAATAAGTAACTGCTGTTTACAGCAGGAAATGACTAAGTCAATTGTAATTGTTTGTCTTATGTGATGCTTGTGTAGATGCTTAGGCTAATTGAGATTAAATGTTAGCTGCAGGTTCTATGCCTCTTACTGATGATGAACAACTTTATCTTAGGTTACTAGAACTTGGTGAGTGTATGTTTCTTGTACTATAGAAAAGATATGCACCTACTTAGTAAAGATCAACTAGAAGAAAGTTATACATCTACTTGGTCAACGAATGTTAAACTTATCATACATCTTGCGGATAACCATGCTCATGCGTATACAATTTATCATATCATCTCATCTCTTATGCATTCATGATACTCATTTGTGCATATGCATGCAATAGGTTCCCCGGAAGGAGTGACTCTACTCGAGGTCGAACCCGAGCATCAGGAGGAGCAACAGGCAGCCCAGGAGCAGGTGGTTCAGGCGGAAGGAGGAGTCAAGGTGGAAGATCTTTCTGAGTGTCTTGACTACCAACCTTCCTCGTTTCTGAAAGGCAAGCCCCGGAGCATTATAAACCTCTTATGTTTTTATAAATATCACTTGCGTCCTTTATGTCTGATGCATTAGGTTATAGGAGTTGATTGGAAACACTTGCTACATATATTTTTCTTGTCCAGACCAATATATCTTGAATGCTATGTAGGTCCAGGATCGAATATATGCTTAGCCATGCTTAGTCCGGTAGAAGTCGGGTGATTTCCTATCACCTACAAGATATAGGTAGATATCTGGTTATGGTTGGTTATAATTGCTATCGTGGAAAATAACGATATGTTGATGAATAAAAAAGAGACCGGGCGGGATTGAGATAGATAAACAACAAGGCATGGAGGTCTTAGTGCCTATTTATCCTCATCTATGTCGGTTAAGAACTGATTCGCTGTACATCCTCATGTCATGTTGAACGCATGCCTAGCACTTAACTGCCCTGATAACTCGTTTCGACCGTGAAGCCGAGTAGTTCAATTCAGGCGGGGACCCGGTAAGTGAAAGTGCGCACACTGGAGGTAGTAAGGATGTGCAAGGAGCCAGTGGCATGAGTCCAAGGGCAGGACAGGCCTAAACTTCCTAGCAGACTGATAGAATCCCTAAGGGTGTGGAGCTGCTCGGACCCACGACTGTACTTGAATTGTACCAAAGGTGACCCAACGCGACCCCGACGGGGGAAGTATGGGTTTGTGTTAGGAATAACTCCCCAGCTGGTTGGAATCGATTCGAGTCGTCGTCTCTCCCGGATAATAAGAACTTGACTGAGCAGTGACAACATAGCATTAATTGATGAAACTTGATGGTTATGATGATGCTCAAATTATTACACCGGATATGGTAACTAATGCTTGTTAGCTTAATCAAGTGATTGCTCTAGTACAGGTGCTAATCGAGAGGTGCTTAATTGAATAGGTATTCAATTTGATGTTAAAGATATTAAATCTCCAAGTTATGTTACTTAAGCTTTTATGCAAAATGTTGTTAAGCTAGCTCCAACGATAAAGCCTTGCATACTCCTTGGTGTTATATAATTTCTGGTTTATGACGGGTAAGTCTAGCTGAGTACATTCTCATACTCAGGGTTTATTCCCTCTTGTTGTAGATGATAAGATGTATCATGGGTACTATAAGAATTGCTTTCATCCTGCCGTGGATGAGGACTAAACCATGGGGCATGGTACTCATAAGATATCCTCTCTGTTTTGCTTTTGCTGGAAATGACCATGGTACTAACATGTATTTAAACTAAGTGTGATGTTGATGTCAAACTACTTTGCTTCCGCTATTTAAACTTGATTTGTAATAACTATGTGAACTCCGATGTATGTGAGATACTTGTGAACTATTTATGAACTGTGATGTAACATGTGACTGGTTATGTTGAATCATGTATGATCTTGGTTTGTATATTGGTTTGTTTGAGATCCTTTGTGATTTCATCATACTACCAGGTTTATATGGGCTCAAGTATGATAGTTTGATCGCTTCGGTGATTGCTATTGTACTTGTGCTCTTATAAATTGAACGGTTCTGTTACAGCTGGTATCGGAGCAAGGTTCAACACTAAACTTGTCATATAGTTATTTAAAACAAAGGTTTTGTTTTATAAAATCAGTTTGACAACTTATAGCTATATATATAGATGTGTTAAAAATCTAAATTTTAAATTTAGAGTATGCCAGTGGTCATATCCTTTATGCCCAGTTAAGGACTATCAGGTGGCTAAATAAGTACTAACTTGGGGGTTTTTACTTTCGTCATCCATACGGCGTGCTATTGTATGGATGCCATTCACTTGAGTGGTAATGTATGGATCAATTGATTCTACTCCCAATGTAAGAGTGGCAAGACCGCAAGGGTCAGCGTGCGGTCTAAGGGGAGAGGTAGCTTTGGTACTGTGGTATATATATGTGTCATATATATACTAAGGTATTTAATTGTGGGTTAGCTTTGATATGACTGTAGATGCATATTTATATGTATGTATGGCACATATTTACTTTTGGGTGGCTTTGATACCGAAGTATATGTATGGGTATATATATATGGAAGTATTTAGTTGCAACTTAGAGCCCAGATTTACATTTTTGGCATATATGATTGTGGGTTGGGCTGAAATAAAATTCTTGGGCAGGTACACTAACAGCGAAACATGTAGCCCGATTAGTTACGCATATTGAGAGAACGTTTGTGTGCCACTGTGTATGTCGTTAGAATTTTAAAATTTTCCTAATATTCGTGAGGACATACGGAACGTGCATGCATCATGTTCACTCATGCATTTACATTTTTGCATTCCTCCCTTACTTATAATTGCTTACCCCATTCATTAAATTTCTTCTCACGTATGATATCCTCTCACAAGAGTTGCACACTTTGCTACAAATGGCAACACCAGGAGCCCCGCCTTGCAGTGACACATTCCTAGCTATGTTTGGCACTCCTACCTTGCTATGGAGGGTGCTAAACTCAGTTGGGTACGCTGAGCCACCCCGCTACTTCTAGAGGGAAGTGGCAGCTGAGGGGTAGCCGTGGTATGATGTGCGGGTGACCATTCCAGCCCGTGCAGACAATCCATAGTGGCAAGGTTGGAGTATTGAGTTAGATGAGCAGTCTCCTTGGGAAGGTGCCCAAGTGGTAGCTTTGGAGGCACTGAGTGAGATCTGTCAGGAGTTTGGTGACGAGCTCGTCAACGGTCTAGCTAGAACCTTTCCCCGGGTAGATCTATCGGTGACCGCTTGGATGTAGCCAGGCAGCAATGCACTGGTGAGAGACCATGATGAGTGAGCAGAGAGTTCTAGTGCTGCTATGAGTGCTATGTTCACCATCCTAAAGATGTTCTACTCCCACCAAGACATCTACGTCAACTGCATGCTAGAGCTCCAGCGAGCATAGGCTGCGCAACGCCAGCTACGAGGGCATGTGCGCAGGCATCGAAGGGCAGCTAGAGAGGCTCAGTGGGAAATCGATAATGCTATTACAGCTTTGGAAGCTCACTGGGTTCAGTTGGTAAATGATGTTGTAGAAAGAGATGTAGCTAGGGCAGAGATACAGGACGTCCATGCTGAGAGGGATGAGGTCATTCACCTTGCTGAGGCTAGGGAGGCAGCTAGAATCCAAACTATGTTTTAGGCTACTAGGCAGGCAACAGAGTTTGATCATAGAGAGTAGGAACTCATACGCTAGATTGAGGAGCTTCAGCTGGATGTTCATTGTCTCAACAACATGGTGAACCCAATTCTTCCTCCAGCTCGGGCGATGGAAGAAGATCCCAATGTGTTGATTGCTGAGGACGATGGCATGGAGGTGGGCGCTGAGACTGAGCCTAAGGAAGAGGTCGAGCCTTTTGAGGGTGACCATGGTGATGATGTGTCTGACATCGACAGCAACCACCCCGAGGAGTAGCTTAGCTATAGTATCTAGCTAGATGCGCTAGCTCTCTATCTTCGATCCTTTATGTAATGAACTCATAATTTAGGTTTCGATCTCATGATGTACTCCTTTGATGTAATCTTGGAACCTTGCATGTTTAATCTATGTCGTTGTTGAACCTTCATAAATGTCCAGTTTGTGTGCTGGCAAGTATTTGGCATGTACGAGAATGCATTGCGTGATCGCTAAGTAATATAATTGGTTATGTTGTGTTGTGGAAATGAATTATTATGCCTCTATTTTATTGTATAAATGTAAATTCTCTCCAGTAAATTTAGTTTGGCATAATTATATAATTCCTCCACAATTTTTCTAACATTATCAATAATTACTTATGGTTGCAATTCTGCAGATGACGCGCACCTGTAGGGGCACTGGTGGAGATGATGCGGGTGGTAGTGGTTCCCGTGGCAATAACAATGAGGACCTCCCACCACCACCGCATCCGATGCCAGCGGAGATGATGGCCCAGCTCATGGAAACCCAACGTTCCATGGGAGAAGTGTTGCACGGTTTTGCGCAGAGTGCTAGCCATGGACGAGGAAGGGACCAATGCCAAGGACCTGAACCTAACTAGTTTAGCAATTTTAAGAACTTTCTTAATACCAAGCCTCGTATCTTTAAGGAAGCAGAGGAGCCATTGTAGGCAGATGAATGGCTGAATGCAATTGAACAGAAATTCTGTCTCTTAAGGGTCATAGAGCACCTAAAGGCATAATACGCATCACACCAACTGCAAGGGGCTACAGGCATTTGGTGGAGTCATCATCGATCCACTTTGCCTGGGGATGCTCAAATTACCTGGAACCAGTTTAAGACAGCATTTAGGGGACATTATATTCCCCCGGGTCTTATGAGCATGACGCATACAAAATTTATGAGGCTGACACAAGGTACCAAGAGCCTAACTGAGTATCTACATGCCTTTAACAAATCTGTCAAGGTATACCACAGAGTTTGTTGACACTGATGCAAAGAAGATTGCTAGTTTCAAGAGAGGGCTTAGTCTGAAGCTGATGAAGACTCTAGCTAACAGCAACCGTACCACTTTCAATGAGTTTGTTAGTGATGCTTTAACTCAGGAGAATTAGAATAACATCTATTCAGCATCTAAGAGTCATAAGAGAGCTTATGAAGCAGGTGCATCTCAATCAAAAGCTCCTATTGCTGCGAGACCTCAGTTCCCCCACCTGCTCCAAAGTATAGACCACCTCAGAAGAAGGTACAGACCAGTCAGACCTAGAAAGTGTATCCCAAGGCCTTTTCTGTTGCCCTACCAAAGGGTAGCAAAGGACAAGGAAGCTCCAGTGTTCCACCTAGCAACATGCCATGCTAGAAATACAACAAGACTGGCCATTGGGCAAGAAATTGCCCCAATCCTAAGAACAACAACAACCAGAAGTAGGGTAATCCAAATGCACGTTAGGGACACAGGCACTATACCACCCTAGAAGAGATCCCTTTAGGTCAAGTTGTTACTACGGGTACGTTTCTTGTGAACCAACACCCCACAGTTGTTTTATTTGATTCTAGAGCTTCACATTCATTCATGAGTCAAACATTTGCATCCAAGCATGATCAAAGGGTAGTTACTGTAGATAAGGGTGGTTATTGCATAAGCGTAGCCGGAAATAATATCTCTACCAACCAGATAGTCAGAGATGCGCGTATCTCAATAAGCAACCGAGAGTATACCTTAGATCTTGTAGTATTGCTAGGGTTGGGGATAGATGTAATCTTGGGTATGAAATGGATGAGTGGCTATGGGGTTCTCATTGACACTTCGACTAGAACCATCATGTTGAGGGAACCCTAGAGTAACGATGCTTTCCTAGTGCCACTTCCTAGAAGTTTTGATCTCCAAAACTTAGCCTGTGCTATTCAGACCACGACCCTCCTTGATATTCCAGTGGTATGTGCGTTTCCGGATGAGTTTCCAGATGAATTGCCTGGGTTGCCACCCGACAGGGATGTAGAGTTTAAAATTGAGTTATTGCCAGCTACAACACCCATCTCTCGGAGGCTGTATAGAATGCCACCAAATGAGCTAGTCGAGCTTAAGGTTCAATCGTAAGAGCTTTTAGAGAAAGATCTCATTCAACCTAGCTCATCTCCCTGGGGTTGTCCCGCCTTATTTGTGAAGAAGAAAGACAAATCCTTGCGGATGTGTGTTGACTACCGACCACTTAATACCGTAACGGTCAAGAACAAGTATCCCTTGCCTCGAATTGATATCTTGTTTGATTAGTTGTCATGGGCTAAGGTGTTCTCCAAGATCTTTTTGAGATCTGGTTACCATCAGATTAAAATCAGGCTGAAAGACATACCTAAAACTGCTTTCTCCACTAGGTATGGCCTGTATGAGTATTTGGTCATGTATTTTGGGCTAACAAATGCTCCTGCATATTTGATGTATCTGATGAATTCGGTCTTCATGCCCGAGCTGGATAAGTTCGTGGTTGTGTTCATCGATGACATTCTGATCTATTCAAGAAACGAGGAGGATCACGCAGAGCACCTGAGAGTTGTTCTAACCAGGCTAAGAGAACATAAGTTGTATGCTAAGTTTAGCAAGTATGAGTTTTGGCTTCAGAAGGTACCTTTTCTAGGGCACGTGCTATCAGAAAATGGGATCTCCGTAGATCCCTCTAAGGTGCAAGGAGTTATGGATTGGAAGGCTCCAACTTTAGTTCACGAAGTTTAGAGCTTTCTTAGTTTAGCAGGTTACTATAGTCGGTTCATTCTGGACTTCTCCAAAATCGCCAAGCCAATGACAAGATTGCTTCAGAAAGATAAGAAGTTTGTGTGGATTCTAGAGTGTGAAGCTGCTTTTCACACTTTACAGACTTTGTTGACTTTAGCTCCTATTTTGGCATAACCTGATATCGAGAAACCTTTTGATGTGTTTTGTGATGCAGCAGGTACCAGGTTGGGATGTGTTCTTATGCAGGAAGGCCAAGCCATTGCTTATGCCTCACGTCAGCTGAAGAAGCATGAAGTCAATTACCCAACTCATGACTTGGAATTAGCAGCGGTCGTCCATGCATTGAAGATTTAGAGACACTATTTGCTTGGCAATATGTGTCATATTTACACAGATCATAAGAGTCTTAAGTATATCTTCACTCAACTCAAATTGAATTTGAGACAAAGAAGATGACTAGAATTGATCAAAGATTACAATTTAGAAGTACATTATCATCCTGGTAAAGCGAATGTGGTTGCAGACGCTTTGAGCAGAAAGTCTCATTGCAATTCTCTGTTAGAAGATGGCTTCAATTTGTTACATCCTACTATGCTGCACAATATTACGATCAGTTGTTCTCTTGAGAGTAAGATCATCGAGCTTTAGAAGACCGATCCGGGTGTGTTCCACATCAAAAGAAAGATGAAAGAGCAAGAGGCTAAGCATTTCAGAACAGATGAGAATGGTGTCCTTTGGTTTAAAGATATACTAGTAGTGCCGAACGATAAGGAACTTAGAAACCAGATCTTAGGTGAGGCTCACCCTTCTAAACTATCCATTCATCCGGGTAGTAGTAAAATGTATAAGGACTTGAAGACCCATTTTTGGTGGACCAAAATGAAGATAGAAATTGCAGCTTATGTTGCTAAATATGATAATTGTTGCCGAGTTAAGGGTGTTCATTTGAAACCTACTGGACTGCTTCAACCACTGTCCATTTCAGGTTGGAAGTGGGAAGAAGTTAGCATGGATTTTACTCATAAGAATTTTGATTCCATATGGGTGATCATGGATCGCCTAAGTCTGCACATTTCATTCTAGTCAGAACCAACTATCCACCGCATGAGTATGCTGAGTTGTATTTCTCCCACATAGTACATCTACATGGCATGCCAAGAACCATTGTGTCTGACAAAGGGCCTCAGTTCACTGTTCATTTTTTGGAACATTTGCACAAGATGTTAGGCACCAACTTAGTTAGAAGTTCTGCCTATCACCCTTAGACCTCCAGGCAAACTGAACATGTAAATCAAATATTGGAAGACATGTTGAGAGCTTGTGTCATCTCTTCAAAAGGTTCATGGAAAAAATGGTTACCTTTAGCTGAGTTTTCCTACAACAATAGTTATCAAGAGAGTATTAAGATGGCTCCTTTTGAAGCTTTATATGGCCGTAAATGTAGAACTCCTTTGAATTGGGTTGAACCCGGAGAAAGGAGATACTATGGTATTGACTTCGTCGAGGAAGCTGAAGAGTGGGTATATATCATTCAACAACATATAGAAGCTGCTCAATCAAGGCGGAAGAGTTATGTGGAAAAGAAAAGAAGACCCATTGAATTTGAAGTACATGATTATGTATACCTGAAAGTGTCATCAATGAAAAAGATACAACGGTTTGGGGTAAAAAGAAAGCTTGCATCTAGATATGTAGGTACATTCCCAATCATTGAGAAAAGTAGAAGAGTAGCCTACAAGATCTAGTTACCTCTAGAAATGAGGGCTATCTTCAACGTTTTTCATGTATCCCAATTAAAGAAATGCTTATGTGTTCTAGAAGAAAGAGTGGAGGTTAGAGATATCAAGTTAAAATCGGATCTAGCCTATGAAGAGAAGCCAATGCAAATCATAGATAGCAAGGATAGAGTAACTTGAAACCGTGTGATCAAGTTTCACAAAGTGATGTGGAATAATCATAGTGAGCAAGATGCGACGTGGGAACGTAAAGATTATTTACGTGAGGTTTATCCCACCTTTTATGAAAATGGTAGGTCTTTCGAATCTCGGGACAAGATTTCTCTAAGGGGAGGGCTTGTAACACCCTAGGTGTTAGGCTTACACTTTTGCACTTGCATTGCATGAGCATAAGCATCATTCATTCATATATGAGCATAAACATATGAAACACTCATATGAAACATATGAAACATACCCTTTGTTATTCTATGTTGCAACGTGTGTGTGCATTATGGTCATGCTTGTTCATGCAAGTGGTTGATGTTGATCACTAAAACACCTTAGACACACTTAGGATGGTACATGGAATAAGTTTGGTATTCATGACTTGGACCAAAACAGTCCCCAAGTCATAGTTATTCTAGAAACTCCAATTTTCATGATCCTACTTTGACCAAAGTTGAACTATAGCATAAATTATTTACATGGTAGTGCACCCTTAAGCAAAGTTGTAGTACTTGACTAGAGTAACAACTTTCATTTTTGGACCTAGACCTAATTCAGTGCCTAACATAGTCCAAAATAGCTCCAATGTTGCAAAGAAATACTATTTTTGGACTTGGAGAATTTGCTGTACTAAAGCCATTTACAATTTCAATGTGCCTCACTTGGGAGCATTGTAACTGGTTAACCATTGAGAATTAGATGATGGTTCCTAAATCAAAGTTGGAGATCTCACATAGCTCTACAACTTTCACTAATACAATTTTTGCTAATTATGAATGGTTTAGGAGTTATGGAGGCGCAAAGTTGCCTCGTCAGATGGCCTGAACCGGCCCTTTGCCGCGCGCGTCGTGGCCAACCAGCGTAGGCCGCGCGCACTATGTGGTGGCCGTACGTTGGTGTTGGCCTGGCTAGTTAGACAGAAGTGGAGTAAAGAGTGAAGTGACATTGCTGCTCCCTCCATTTCTCGCTCTGCTTCTCTCTCGCCCGCCAAGCAAAACCGAGTGTCGTTGCCGTTGCCGCTATGAGCTTCACCAACCTCATGCACAGCCATGACCGCTCCATTTCTAAATCACCCATGCCACTAGCTCTGCATTGCTCCGCTCTACCACCTCGACCAGTAGAGCTGCCATTCGAGCCCAACGTAAAGGCCAACGGCCGTTTCTACCGCTGCGACATCACTGGAGCTCCACCGCGCTCTCGGCTCGCCGTGGCCAGGCCGCACCACTACATCGCCTGCCTTCCTATCATCTAGTCCATAGTTGCCTTAGGTCACTACTGCTCAGGCTATAGCTAGGGTAGAGGCTACCGCACTGTCATGCGGGAATGCACCGCCACTCCCGCCGTGCTCGCCGCAGCCAGCAGCCCCTAGGTCTCGCCATCCTCCGCTCAAAGGTGTTTATGCATAGCCACAAATGCTAGCTCCTACTACAAAGATGGAGTCCCACCTCTGGCCATCGGTTAGCCAGAACAGGGAGCTTCGTCGTGTGCCCTGGGCGCCGCCATGCCGCCATCCACGCGGTCAGGCTTCCCCACTACTTCACCGTGGCCAGATCTTTGCTCTAGAGCTGTGCTAGGTCACCGTAGAGGTAGGACCGTCCTCGCCGGAGCCTACCATGGCCAGAGACGACCGGTGCACCACCACGCGACCACCGCCGTCCGCCATGCTCGTCAGTGAGCTTGCTCCGGTGAGCCACCGACCCAACCTGGGGTACCCCTGGGTGCGGGTTGACGTGAGGAACAGGATGGTGCCCGGGGTTTCACTGGAGACCTTGCTGATGGTGAGCTATTGCCGATCTACCTCTGTCCCCTGCCTCTATTTCACTGACGATCAGGCCCCGTTGACCGCGGGCCCCATGTGTCAGTTTGTGTGTTCTTTTACTTTCTTATTTTTTCATAGATTTGAATACATGTTTCAAAAATTCATATCTAGAGTTAGAGGTGTCCAAATTGAGTGAACAAATTTTTTTTGGATTCATCATGAATTGTACTATTTGATAAAAATATAAAACCTACTGTTTGGAATATTTTTTTGGGAGAATTAAATTGAGCTAGATAAGTACTTTTAAAGTAGTTTATATCTTGTAAAATGCATAACTTGAGCTAGGAAAGTGATAAAATTGTGATTCTAATTTTTCTAATCTTGTGTTGACTTTATCTAGCTAAGAAAAATACTAAACCTACAGTAAGCATACTTGGAATATGGTCTTCCTATTTAATCTTAAATAATTGCTAGTTTCTAGTGAAAATAAATGGGGTAAAAATACATAACTAATGATCATGAAAATTATTACACAGTGATTTGGTGCTTGGATGAATGTAAAAAAATAGAAAATCTGTTGTTTGACACTTTTCACTAGGCTAAACTATTTTTGCTAAAATAAGCCAATGCAACTTGTCATTTTTATAGAGATGGCTATACTTATACAAATGGCATGAAATTTATATAGTAGACTTTTGGGATCATATATAGGCTACTGTAATTTTCTCAAAATTTACTGTGCACTTTTGATCTATTTTTCTTATTTCACCTTAGTGTCCAAATAAATTAATAAAGGCATTTAAATAATTGATTTGGGCTTGACCATTATGTTTTCTAAAGTGTATATGATGTCTATAAACCATTGGTACTATTGCTTGTGCCCAAATTTGATTGCTTGTATGCAGTGAAATATTAATTGCTCTATAATTCAATTATAGTGACGGTTTTGGACAGTTTCGGTTGTTAAGTAAATTGCATGGGTAAAATAATGTTTGTTATGAATCTTGTCAATGACAAAGTTGTAGATAATTACTCATCTTGCATGTATCAAATTTTTATGGTAATAGGATAAATGGTTTGAGAGTTATAGCTGTTGAAAGTTGGTCTCCAGAAATGCTTATTCTCGGGAATTACCTCTTACTGATGATGAACAACTTTACCTTAGGTTACTAGAACTTGGTGAGTGTATATTTCTTGTACTATAGAAGAGATATACACATACTCAGTAAAGATCAACTAGAAGAAATTTATACATCTACTTGGTCAATGAATGTTAAACTTATCATACATCTTGCTGATAACCACGCTCATGCATATACAATTTATCATATCACCTCATCTCTTATGCATTCACGATACTCATTTGTGCATACGCATGTAATAGGTTCCCCGGAAGGAGTGACTCTACTCGAGTTCGAACCCGAGCATCAGGAGGAGCAACAGGCAGCCCAGGAGAAGGAGGTTCAGGCGGAAGGAGGAGTCAACGTGGAAGATCTTCCTGAGTGTCCTAACCACCAACCTTCCTCATTTCTGAAAGGCAAGCCCTGGAGAATTATAAGGCTCCTATGTTTTTACAAATATCACTTGCGTCCTTTATGTCTGATGCATTTGGAAACACTTGTTGTATTTATTTTCCTTGTCCAAACCAATATATCTTGAATCCAATGTAGGTCTAGGATCGAATATATGCTTATCCATGCTTAGTCCGATAGAAGTCGAGCGATTTCCTGTCACCTATGAGATATAGGTAGATATCTGGTCACGGTTGGCTATAATTGCTATCATGGAAATAACCATGTGTTGATGAATAAAAAGGAGACCGGACAGGATTGAGATAGAGAAGCAACAAGGCATGGAGGTCTTGGTGCCTATTTATCCCTGTCTATGTCGGTTAAGGACCGATTCGCTGTATGTCCTCATGTCATGTTGAACGCAAGCCTAGCACTTAGCTGACAGTATAACTCATTCTGACCACGAAGCTGAGTAGCTCAATTCAGGCTGGGACCCGGTAAGTGAAAATGCGCACACTAGAGGCAGTAAGGATATGTGGGGAGCCAGTGGCATGAGTCTAAGGGTAGGCCGGGCCTGAACTTCCTAGTAGACTGGTATAATCCCTGAGGGTGCGGTGCTGCTCGGACCCATGATTGTACCTAAATTATACCAAAGGTGACCCGACGCGACCCCGACAGGGGAAGTATGGGTTTATGTTAGGAATAACTCCCTAGCTAGTTGGAATCGATTTGAGTCGTCGTCTCTCCCGGATAGTGAGAACTTGACTGAGCAGCGGCAACATAGCATTAATTGATAGAACTTGATGGTTATGATGATGCTCAAATTATTGTACCAGATATGGTTACTAATGCTTGTTAGCTTAATCAAGTGATTGCTCTAGTACAGGTGCTAATCTAGAGGTGCTTAACTGAATAGGTATTCAATTTGATGTTAAAGATATTAAATCTCCAAGTTATGTTAAGCTTTTATGCAAAATGTTGTCAAGCTAGCTCCAACGATAAAGCCTTGCATACACCTTGGTGTCATATTATTTCTGGTTTATGATGGGTAAGTCTAGCTGAGTACATTCTCGTACTCGGGGTTTATTCCCTCTTGTTATAGATGATATGATGTATTATGGGTACTGTAAGAACTGCCTTCATCCTGCCGTGGATGAGGACTAAACCATGGGGAATGGTACTCCTAAGATATCCTCTCTATTCTGCTTTTGCTAGAAATGACCGTGGTACTGGCATGTATTTGAACTAAGTGTGATGTTGATGTCAAACTACTTTGCTTCTACTATTTAAACTTGGTTTGTAATAACTATATGAACTCCGATGTATGTGAGATACTTGTGAACTATTTATGAACTATGATGTAACATGTGACTGGTTATGTTGAAACATGTATGATCTTGGTTTGAATATTGGTTTGTTTGAGATCCTTCATGATTTCATTGGACTACCGGGTTTATATGGGCTCAAGTATGATAGTTTGATCGCTTTGGTGATTGCTATTGTACTTGTGCTCTTATAAATTAGATGGTTATGTTATGGCCGCAACAGCCTCCGTAGCGGCGGCTAGATCACCTAGCAAAGCCAAGTCCCCATCGGATTTGGAGGCCGCGCCTTAGTGGCGGTTCCCCCCGGAGGGCCTCCATGAGGGTGGGCCTCCCCACCTCGTGGTGGGACGCCACGAGCTGCTCCTCCAGCACTGCTATACACAAAGTCCCGTCAGAACCTAAGAGCAAGAACTCAGCGAACAAAAGCTAGGAATGAAAGAAGCCTCACCGTACGCCCGCACCCACATGGCGGTAGCCACCGCCCGCGCCTCAACGACCTCCTCCTCCACCACCTGAAGGGCCGCCTAGAGGTAGTCCACGTGGACCCTTAGTTGGGTCACCTTGCAGACAAAATTTGAGTGCTATCGGCGAGCTTCGTCCCTTTTGAGCACACAGCTCCATATCCCCTGCCATCCGACAGAAAGGGACTAGGGATAGGGGCTCGCCGGTCCCAGTGCCGGAATGGGCTGGGGATGGGGGCCACCTAGGGTTCCCCGGTCTCCGACATCATTGCCAGAGGAACAACCCTAAATACGCTCATGATTAGCTCAAACGTGATCGGACCTGAATAACGACATGAAACCACTTACCCTTGCTCTCGCAAAGAAAACGAGAGAAGCGATGACAGCCCATCGACCTCAGAAGACTCCTCACGGGAATGTTTCCTGAGATCCATCACTGGAGGGAGAGCAGTGGCAAACACGTGAGCAAAAGAGGAGAAGATGGCAATGCAAGAGGCGGGAGAACGAGGCTTGCTACAATGCGCCTTCCCAGCGGACTTATAGCCACAAGGATAACCTCAGCAAAGCGAAATAGGCCCACAACCAATACTAACTACTTTGGTAATCCCATAGAATAGGAGCGGTGACTAGATGGAAGGTGGGGGTGGTGGTATCCCCCACGGTGACCCAGACAAGGTATGCCCTACTCGTGTTCATTTCTTTGTATCGCTTCAATTCACGCGCCTTGGTTCTAAGGGCGCCCTGTAGCCAGCGAGTAGATGTCATCCGCGCCATGTGATCTGGGAGGTCGCATGCCCCCAAATCTGCACAGAAAGATGACCTGCTGCGAATGCGACCCCACATTGTGCATAGGAAACCCACACTTGGGCCAGCCCTTAGACAGGCTCGAGGCCAAAAAAGGGATAGGGGCAGAGAGAGATGGGCCCCACAGCTCTAATCAGTGGTGTGTCGCCATGCGACCATCTCTCCCTCTGTTCAAGTCATCCGCTTCGAAGTCTCCTAGGTTGACCGCCTCTAGGGTGGAGGCATCTTGCCCTCTGGCCGCTACGGAGGCGGTTGGGGACCAACGGGATTGACAGCCGATGATTCATGGGACATCTCATGTGAGGCACATCCAAACTCCACGTCGATTGGGGAGGATATCGGGTCCCACTTGAATTACCCATTGACCCCACCGAGGCGCACCACTTTGACCACGTGGTTATGGTGCTCAAGCCTCTCCCCTCTCGTAACAAGGCAGCATGACCCTCTACGGACAAAAAAGGGTAGTAGAAGGAAGCCAGGGCCTGGTTCGAGCGGTCCCGATAAACGGGACTAGGCCACGGCCAGCACCATCTCATGACCAGAAAATAGCGACCTAAGACTAGGCCCAGGGCAGATGATCTCCTAAGGGAGGTCGTTGCTAGGAACGGCTAAAAAAGTCATGCAACAGCACCTTCCTCTTGATGTGATGCTATAGCTCGCAAACACTCGGGAGGAGAGGTCCAAGGTCACTCGATGACCTCGTCACCCTACGCGACGAGAGGCCGATGACTCACCCAAAGCCTGTAACCTCCAGCTCATAGATATTCAAGAGGAGAGGTCCAGGGTCACTCGACGACCTCATTGCCCTGCGTGGCGAGAGGCCGATGACTCATCCAAAGCCTACAACATCTAGCTCGCAGATACTCGGGAGGAGAGGTCCAAGGTCACTCGACGACCTCATCACCTTATGCGGCAAGAGGCCGATGACTCACCCAAAGCCTACGTCCTCTAGCTCATAGATATTCGGGAGGAGAGGTCCAAGGTCGCTCGACAACCTCGTCGCCCTGCACGGCGAGAGGCCGATGACTCAGCCAAAGCCTGCAACCTCCAGCTCACAGATACTCGAGAGGAGAGGTCCAAAGTCGCTCGATGACTTCATCACCCTACATGGCGAGAGGCCGATGACTCACCCAAAGAATGCAACCTCCAACTCATAGACACTCAGGAGGAAAGGTCCATGGTCGTTCGATGACCTTGCCGCCCAGTACGGCGAGAGGCCAATGACTCACCTAAAGCCTGCAAAACTCTAACTTGCGAACACCCAAGGAGAAAGGCCCAAGCCCACGATCCACGCAAGAGAAAAAGTGAATGCCTGGTCAAATGCAACCTAGGAGCTCGGGTAGAGAAGCCCAAAGCTGCCCAGCAACCTCGCACGATGAGAGAACGGCCCAGGTAGGAAACCGTTAGTCAACAAGCCTGAATCTGGCCAAAATGGCTCAGGGGCTCATCACAGCTTTGAGCCCCAAACAACTCCAAAAGGAGGATTCCTTGAGCTTTTATTCATATCCTATATGATTACAAAGCGATGTGCTGGCGATCTGGACAACAAGGAAAGAAAAAACTGATGCCACCACACCCTAGTGGTGGCATCACTGAAAGGCCCGTGGGGAACGACGCTACAGGGGAAGCGAGACGAAGCAAAAGACAAACTCGTAGGCCCTCATGTAGTGTCGCACCCCGGGAACGAGGTGAGAGGAGGAAGAGAGCGGCAGGACTGCCTAGCTCCAACAAGAATCTTGGCGACCATCCCGGCGCCAAGATGGAGCAAAAGGGAGGCCAAAGTGCAGCCATGTCACAAAGGCTACACTGCCTCCTACACGGTGGCCGTGCCCTCCTTCACTCCTCCGCCCGCAAGATCCCTTTTAGCATCGATTGCCAGAATGGATGATGGCCACCTCTGGCCACCGCAAACAATCCCCAGTGGGTCGCATGCTCAAGAACCACACGGTCCTCTCCAAAACCTTCCCCTCTTCGAAACTCAATCTCCCAAAGAAGTAAGGGGTGGTTAAAGTAGAAAAAGAGCAATTTATAAAGACCGGGGAAGACCGAGCAGCCTGGGACCCCCTCGCCACGTGGTGGCGAGCCTAGGGAGGTCCCAGCCCACACTAGACGTCTGCGAGAGGTTGGGAAAATCGAGATCTTCCTAAAGGCGGAGCCGCAACAGGGTCAACGAGATCACTCGGCTCAGCCTAGGTCACGAACTCCAAAACACGGCACACTGACATGGTAGGGCTCGGCGAGCGAATCCGCGTGTCGACATGGCATCATAACAGGATGAGGCACAAATGGCCACCTAATGCACTGAATGCACCAAGCCTGCAAGGGGTCGAGCGATGAAGCTCGGGCAGGTCATGACCATGACATGCTCTAACACACACACCTATCAGCGCTCTCCTGATCACTTCATGATCGTGAAAATGCTCGGGGGCTACTGTCGGGGTCATAACCCCGAGGTGTCTTAGGGCACCAATTAGTTAGTGAGCCGCATGGTCCACAACCCAGCAGCTAGATAAGGCCCGAACGACCAAAGCCTAGCAAAAGCAGAGTAGAGCAGGCCAGGGGCTAAGGCCGGGGGTGATCACGACCCCTTCCTCTAGCACTAGCCGCTTGATGCTCAAATATGAGACCTCTTCCCTATCACGACCCTTGGGAGAGACAGGGAGAGGTCGAGCCCCATGCGACGTGCCCGTTCTGATGAAGGCGATCACGCCGCACTGACCCCGTAAGGACCGATATGACAGCAATCACCTCGGTCCAGTCAGACACCAACCCAGCGTCATACCGCATCAACGAGACAACACCGCACAGCGGTGGCAATGGGTACGAAACTCACCGTCCGAATACATACCGACAAGACGTGCACACGATTCCACCCACTATGGGATGGGATCCATGGCAAGGGTCTCGACCTAAAGACCTCCCTGGCTGGCAAAGTGCCCCGACCTGAACGATCAGGGTCATGGCTCTCACCCCCACAAAGCGACCAGGTGAACAACAACCCAGGACAGCTACCTACTACGAGTATAATGCCCCAAGAAACCTAGAAACGATGGCGAAGACCATGACAGATGTCGCATTGCATAGGGCAGCTGACGAACCATCACCGTGGCTACAGTGCTTCCACGGCCAGCACAGTAGAACCACGTCAGACCCTACCGCGACATGGCCACAAGACCATGATGATAGCCTCACCCTGGCGAGCATCAGAAGACGGCGTAGCTTGCAAGCCAAGTTAGCTAGGACCTCCCTCAAGCTATCGACCCTTCGGTCGGGGGAACCTCCTCTTTATAATGAGCCCTGGCCCTGAACTCTATATAAGGACAGCCATGGCTCCCATCTGTGGACATGGTGTCATTCTTCGTTCTCTATCATTCCATCCATAGCAGTAGGGCTCTTGGAGCTTCTCTTCGGGCTGCCCCTCATCTTGCATAGGTTCTACCACCTCTCTCACCATTCTTGCACCCCCCGTTGTAAGAACTTCAGAGCATTCAAGAGAGAAACATGCACTCGATCTTCTTTGAGACTGGACGTAGGGCTCCAGCCTGAACCAGTATAAATCCTCGTGTCTATTGGATGCTACCATCGTCTTCCTAGAGCAGTGCGATAATCGTATAAATTTACTAGTCCGATTTACAAAACACCGACACTATTGATAGGTCATCCATGGGAATATGACATTGATGCTACACACATTGGTAGAAGTAATAAATACACGTTCATGCACAAAAAAAATGAAAATTGCTTTGCTTTCTTTCACTCCCACTGAAATTGTGCAATGTCACAAGGAACTTGCTGAAAATAGAAATAATAGACATGCTTTAGATTTGGGTAAAACACCTAAACATCTAGCATTAAATTGAAAAGGTGTGTTTTCCTTGCTACTAAATCTACTACTGCTGAAATTGATGCTCATGTTGAAACATGTTATGCTTTAACTTGCAAATAGGTTGTATGTTCTATTGATCCTATTCCTAGATCCATGAGGATGATGAGGGCATCACTCCAGCAGTGGGAAAATGCTAGTTAGATGATAAAAAGAGAAAATATATGTTTTTAGGATTCAAACTCGAAACCTCAATGTTTGCATTCCTTAAGCACACATACCAGCTTAGCTACATGACACATGTGACTATACAGCTGACGCTACTCTTTTAACTATAATTTTTTGAATTTTATATTGTATATTAGACACTCAAAACAATCTCAAATGAAAATGTTGTTAAATGCTAAGTTGTACACCCTATCATGTACTACAACTTGATGTTGACTTTGTCTCCATTCGACATTGCTAATAATCTCAAATCTGATCCGAGAACTTATATTGAATATTTAGACATGTAAACCATCTCAAATTAAAAAGCTGTCAACTACAAAGTTTTAGATCTCTTTAAACTCTACAATTTTGATATAAAGTTTATCATAATCCGATCTCATATGAAAAAAGTTATGAATTTTTTGTGCAAAACAACTATCACTACTAGTTCGTGGCTTGAACCGGCAGTGATAGTCCACCTATCACTATCGGTTGTATTATCATAACTGGTTGAAATCATGAATCAGTAGTGATACTCTATCATTGCTGGAACCAAAATATCTGCCAGCGATGGGCTGCCAATCAATGTCAATTCGGAAGTAGTGAGCATGGGCGTCCAAGTCATCAAAGTCATGGCAGAGCCCAGTTGAACTCAAGTCGGAGTCTATCTTGGATTCCAGAAGCACTCTTGGGTAAAAACGATATCCAGGGCACATACAGACTCCGTTTTCGACAATCCACCTATGAATGAAAAGATAATTTCATAAGCTAACCGATGGTGTTGATTATTTGACATTAAAGTTCCACCAAAGTCAAAGGGAATCGTCGAAACAAGTTGGCATCTAGAATCTACTAGGGTGCTGCAATAACGTCTTTTGGTTAGTTGTGTCGTGTATCGTCTTAGAGCCCATTAGAGGGCACGTCTAGGGGTTTGCACACCCAAGACTTTATGATTAGTCGCTGCCACACTCTTTAGGTTTGGGTTTTATTTAGTTCTCGTTTTGCTCATGAAACAGACACTACTCATATAACACTTGTAATGCCAAGTTCGACTCCTATGAATCAAGTCCCCTGTTATTTATCTTGTTCACCTGTGTTGACGAGTCCTTTCGAATCAAGACTTGAACCTTACACCAGATTGATATACTTCATCTATATTTGCAATATTAGATTGTGTTCTTCATGTTCTTACCTGTGTTCTCAATTTGCTTGCAGGAAAAGCCTTCTAGGCGAGGTCAATCGCATTGTGCGCGGTTGATAACCAATAGAGCTATGGTGTAGCGGTTGCAGAGGTCCAAATCATACTTGGTTTGAAACATGAATCATGTAGGGGTTGAGTTATCCACCAATCAAATCTATCGTACCTATCAGAAAATCGGGCCACATCACCATCATTTTTTCTTTTTGTCCTATGAAGAAGCAAGGAAAATTCTTTGGACACTCCTTTCATGATCAAATTATTTATGGTTAAATGCATGAGCAACTCTTGAGCAACACTGACAGGAGCAACTCTCTCTAGCAAACATGTGCAAGCAATGAGGAGTAGAGGGTGTTGAATGAGTGTTGGGTGATCTATGAGGGGGAAAAGTGAAGTTAAAGCTCACTTATTTGTGGTTGGAGCTTGACAATGGCGACAACAACACTGTAGGATGAAGGATAAGATGGATGGCATCCTTGCTCAAGGAAGCTTTGTGGATCTAGATCAGAGTGCGTGGCAGTAGTGCACACTAGATAGAGAATGGTGGCAATGGTGTGCAGGTCCTAGCGATGGGGACGGGGATGGCAACGGTCCTTATGGGGTTGGTGGCGGCGACAACGATGGGTTGGGTTGCGCCAGGGCGACACTGATGGGCCGAAGCATGTAGAGGCGGCGTCGATGGGCCGGGGGGCTCAGGTGCATTGACGGTAGGCGCTAGCACTGGCAGAGCGAGGGATATTGAAATTTTGGAAGATGAGGTGGAGTGAGGGAGATGAGTTTTTATGGAAGGGACATGTCAGTTTTACAGGGACACGGCTTAACTATCAGGTGAAAACTACAACGAGTAGTGATGTTCTTGTATCACTGTCGGGTGTCACTCATCTACTAGTCAACCACAACATCACTACTGGGAGTCACTGACCTGGCAGTGAACCTTAGCCATCACTACCAGTGTCCTTGACTTGGCAGTGAACCTTAGCCATCACTACCTTATTTTAATCCTTCTTTCCTTTGAAAAATGTCATAAATGTTAGATCTTTAAATAAATGCTAGGAAAAATAAGGTACGCTCTTTACGATATGCTCTGTCCATGAAAAATATGAATGAATATGGAATGTTCTTGTTATATGTATGATAAATACATTTATTGTTAATCTCTTTTGATTAGTAATAAATTGATGTATGTTGTTCTAATTGTTTTATACCTTATCTATTATGTCTAGGGAAATTATGGTCGCATGTTGTGTAGTCTCTTCTCTATTTTCTTTCAATACGAGGTATAAATTCATTTCAACTATAAAAATTAGTAAGCCATTTCCAAAATAAACAACCTCATATTTCTCATATCTCCTTAACTTGGGTTAAATGTTGGGCTGTATCAAAATTTTAGGTGCATAGGAGTGTGCAAACTTCAAAGTTTGGCTTGAGTTACATGAAACTACGTTCGAGGTAATATCCGTTTTGTGAAGGATGCATAAACCCCATACATTGAAATCATTTTAAAATTTAATGGCAAGCATATACACTCAAACTATGCTTCCATGTCAATTTTAGATTTTGTTTGGCCATTTTTTTATTATGAGAATTACTTTATGGTAATCTAGGGATAGAAGGTCGAATTTATGCCTAGAAAATAATTTAATTTCTCATCTATCTCCGTGACAATATCTTGAATGAATTATATGAGTCAAAAATACAAGTTTTATGTGATCTTGGCGAAGTAGCCGCCCCCACCATCATGATCTTGAACTCCTCGAAGGAGATGAAGCCATCGCCGTTCGGGTCGATGCCCTCAATCATCATCCATTGCATTTGAGTGAGCAAAAGAAAGGAGAGGTTAGAGTGGGATCGCGTCCGTCCATTTTTAATGTTTTTTACCGGGTGCAGTTGCCTTGGTGCATGTAGAATAGGTCATGACTGCATGAACACTTGTTGGGGGTAACTGTAGTAAAGTTTACAACTGTTTTTATATGAATTATACTACAACATTTATTGTAGCTACCTAGAGGACACGGTGGTTCAATGATATAACACCCAGTAGATATTCGTCATATCAGTGTTGGGTTATGGCTCAACACACTGTCAGGTTAATAGGATCTTAACCATTATCCGGGTTCTAGAGGTTTACGATCCAGCAATGAAGTCAGCTCTGTGTCGGCCCGAACACACCAAGTAGTGATGGGCCAGCATGGATGGTGTGTTCTACAATATTGAATATGATAGTAAGATGATATCCAATAATACAAGGTGGCTTGGATACTATAACAAACACTACGGAGGCAATTTATATTGGCAGCTGTAGATGCTCTATATAGACGGGTGGATCAACAGCCTCTAAGCTTAGGTTCCTAAAAATAAGTATTTTGTAGAGGCGGCTGTCTAGCGGTCCTTAAAAATGGGATTTGTAGAGGTGGATAGCAGCAGCAACAACCCCCCCCCCCCCACCCCACCAGGCAGCCACACGTGCGAGCTGTTGCAAGTCAAAAGTCACGCGATTAGCTGCCCTGATCACTTCACACCCAAAGTTACTTGTAACTAGAGGGCACAAACATTCCACCTGTATTAATTTCACCTGATTATTGAAATGAGTATTTGGGATCTTAAACAAATTCAAGTGAAAGAGTTTTCAACTTTAAATTTATAGATATCATCGAGTACTACAACTTTAGTTTTGGTCATTGTAGATATCATTGAGTACTATAACTTTGGTCGTTTTTCCGTCCGAGGTCATTTGAAAAAAAAATGAATTTCAAATATGAGAAATTCAAACATAATTTTCTTTGAAGACATGATTTCAAATGAAAAAGTTATCAACTACAAAGTTATATAACTCTTCATGATCTACAACTTTGGTTTTTTCGAGGCCATTTGAAAATTTTGAATTTCAACATCCAAGGACTTTAAACTATTTTTTCAGACCATAGATTATTTCCATGAAAAAGTTATCAACTGCAATATTTTATATATTTTTTAGACCTTAACTTGAGGTTTGGTCAGTTCTCCATCTAAGGTCATTTAAAAAATTCAAAATTGAGAAATTTCAAAAATTTGAGAAGTTCAAATAGAATTTGCTAGATCCAAAGTGTCTTCATCCAACTTCACTTGAAAAGTTATGAATTTTACTGTGTTGCACCTATTTTTAGATATAGATCTAGATCTAGCTGCCTCTACAAATCAATTTTTAGAGGCACATCTAGATCCAGTGCCTCTAGAAATCCATTTGTAGGGTCAGCTAGATCTAAATATATGTACATTTATAGAGGCGGCTAAAAATATAGACCCTCTACAAATACTGTTTTAGAGACGGCTTGCTTCGGAAACCACTTTTAGAGGCGGTTAGAGATTGATTCTCTTCTATTGAAAAAAAAGGAGGTGTCTCTGCAAATAGTTTTGTTGGCAGAATTGGCTAGCGGACATCAAAAGTGATGGTCGTTTGCTGGAGAACACCCATTTTAGAGCTGTTTGCCAGAAGACAATCTGATTCGTTGAAATTTGGCCACAGGAAACCGCGCCCCAGTTTCAACCGGTTGAGGAGAGAGAAATTTTTATTTTGGACATCCGGTGCCCCTGAGCCACAGTTGGGTCCGACCCCAACCTGATCTGGTTGGACCAGATAATAACCGGCCCAGCCCCTGACCCCGTCTCCCTCTCCAATTGTCACACTCTCCTTCCCCGTCTCCATGATAAAGGCGGCAGCAGCGGGCAGGCGGGCGGGCGTCATCGACACGAAAGCGCAAGTAGAGGCCTGTTGAAGATGGCGATAGGCTCGAGCGCTTCATCCTCGACAGGTTCACGTGGAGCGAGAGAGGCGCAGCCGCTGTGTCCTTTCTGCAGGACGGCGACGGTTGTGGAGAGGATGTCCAAAACCCAAAACAACCTAGACAAGCAGTTCTACACTTGCAGGAATCGTGACAAGGTGAGTTATTTGCATTTCTTGTTGGTCCATTTTGGCATTTTCAAATCGGTTCTAGGGTTCATCCCAATGTTGTGTTGTTCGGCGCAATCAGGGCAACGGACAGTGCAATTTCTTCATGTGGAAGACAGTGAGTGCAGGAGATAGCGTGGATGCTGCAGCAGTGATGGCCGGCTTGAAGGCTTTGGAGAATTCTATGGTGAACTTGAACAATGTTGTATGTGCTCATAGGGCTACTGTGAGTAGAATAGCTGGAGAGCAGAGAGCTCTTAGGTGGATTAATGTGGCCAGTGTGTTTGTAGGAGTTGTGTGCATTGTTGCCATGTGCATGTTATTGTATAACCAAGCATGAACTTTTCTTTGTAATGTTTGTGAAATGTATGAAATGCAGTTATCTGACATTGCCCAGTTTAATAAATTTTCAGCATGACCAACTTGAATAAGGTCAGCAACATACAGCAAGTAACAACAGCCTTGAATTCACTACATTACCAAGCCTTCAAGTTCACTAGAATATAATACCAAGTTATCCTAAGTTCATATGCCAGATTACAATACCATGTTTAATATATTACAATACTAAGCTCTGCCAAGTTCATATGGCATAGGTGGCTTAAAAGCACACAAAATCACACAAAAGCACAGAAGGCAAAATCTTTCTTCTCCTTTTGTGTTGCTTGCAGTGGCCTAGACATCCATCAGGACCCTCTTGCTCCTAGTGCAAGCGCTTGGACTGGATGTCAGCGTTGAGGTAGCCAGACTCCTAGTCATTGCCCTTGGGCTATCTGCACTTGTTGTTTGGCCTGCCTCCTAGTGACTGGGGAGTTTGGAGCCCTGCAAGATGAAACATGTGGTTAAGCAGGAGTTGTAGGCTCAACAAGATGAAAAATGGTGCCAAGAGATGGATCACGTACTACATAGTTTGATCAAGAGGTGTAGGCTCAGCAGGAGTTGTCTTCTTCTTCATGTTGGGTTGTTCCCCCTTGGAGGAGGCCTTCCTCTTCTTCTTCTTAGATGGATCATCTGCGGTTTCTATAATCTCAACCACTTTTGGCTTGTAAGTCCTCTTCTTCTTCTTTGGTGGTGCATCAGGGTCTAGGATAGTTTCATTGTAGGTTTTCTAGAGGTGGCCAAATCCACCACACCTTTTACACCTTCTCTTGCCCTTGCTGGTTGACCCACCTTCTTCAACTCCAACTATCCTTCTCTTCCTGTTGCTCTATTGCATTTAGGAGGAAGGAGTTTGAAGCCAATTTCCACATTTTCCCATTCTTCCTTGCTTGGCATAGGAGCCACAACAGTTGCATAAGCTGCTTTGAACATTTCTACGGAGTAGTAATGGTCAACAAAGTCCTCCAATTCAACTCTTCTTGTGTCAATGAAAGCTATGGCATGCACACAAGGCAGACCAATTATCTGTCAACCTCTACAAGTGCACTCTTTCTTGTCCAGATCAACAATGAACCTCCATGGGACTAGGTCCTTATTCACTCCTACTTCTCCCACCATTGGGCCACTCTTGTGAATGGTGTACTTCAGATTTCTACGCTTGTCGTGCAGTTTCTTCATGACATGAGGCAAAATCTTCAACCCAGACAACTTTGAGGCCAACTGCCTCCTTGTGCAAAACCTCTCCATGATAATCATCGAGCCCATATGGTCTTTGCTCTACATAGGCAGATACTCTAATCGCCAACCTACAAGCGGCCGTCGAATCCATCCTAAATCAAAACAAAGGAAAATAACCAAACTAAACGATTTCAAACCGCAACCTTTCTAACGCATCCGCAGGCATACAAATCCAAAGAGTACGGGTTCAAGAAATCTCACCCTTTTGGAATCCATTTCAATTAACGAACCCTAGGCGGAGAACCAGGGCACTGCGCGTTCTTCCTGTTGGGGGACTTCATCTTCGGGTCGCGGTGGTGCTCCAGATCCTCAGCCCCCATGGCGGATGATGACCGAGGCTAGAGGTGTCAGCGGCGGCGGGCACTGGAGTGGACGGTGGCGCGGCGAGCACTGGAGTCGAGTGGGCGGTGGCGGGAGTGAGAGTGGGAGTGGGATTGGGAAAAGTGGCGCGCGACCTAACCCTATCGGTCCGGTCGGGGGCCAGGTCGGTTATTATCTGGTCCAACCAGACCATGTTGGGGTTGGACCCAACTGTGGCTCAGGGGCACCAGATGTCCAAAATGAGAATTTCTCGCTCCTCAACCGGTTGAAACTGTGGCGCGGTGTCCTGTGGCCAAATTTTAATGAACCAGAGTGTCTTCTCGCAAACAGCTCCAAAATGGGTGTCTGCCAGTAAATGACCATCACTTTAGGTGTCCGCCAGCCAATTCTGCCCTTTCTTTAGTAGTGAAATCCCTTTGGTATCCAACCCAAAGTGGTACACTCATCATAAGGGTTTGCCTATTTTTAAAGGAATTTAGTGACATTGATATCCTTATGCGTACCACTGTGCGGGTGGCCAAAGTGTCCTAGAAAGAACCATGTAAGCAGATAGTACGTACTAGTAGTTTTGTGCACGGCACGAGCGTCGGCGCACATACAAATACCGCCCAAAACTACTGCGGAAAAAAATTAATCTTTTCTGCCCTTGTCGGAAGTGTTAACCGGATGCCCAAGACAACGTACTAGTGCAGAAAAATCTGCGTTGGCACTTGGCATATTGCACGCATCTAGGTAGAATTTGGAGCAGTATACTGTATATATGAATAATTCGTTGGCTGTAACTACCAGTAAGTCAAGCATTTTTCTATAAAGTATGGGGCAATCATCATCTGCCTAACAATGATGCAATCCAAGACTCAATGATGCTGCTCTAGAAGGAAGGAAAATTGAGTATATATATTTTGAAGTGCTACAATTTCAACTAATACGTACTACACATCTGAAATTGCACGGTATGGCGAATGGGAAGTTTTGTCTCATTTTGTGGTGGTTTGTTCCAAGCTTAGGCTGTTGTTCTTGAAGCATATGTCAGTAGTCTTTTGAGAATTAGAGTCCCCGACTGTAATCATAAAAACAGTTTACTATTACACTGTTCCAAGATACCGTGTTGTGAAAATTTTCATGACATGCTTTTGTGAGGATGTTCTAGCTGTATGTGTGTTCCAAGATATACTCTTGATTATTTAGAATACTTGTCCCGTTTGGCAAAGTTTCTCCAGCTGCTTCACGAGCTGGTTGAAGCTGTTTTGTGCTAAACGGATATTTGAAAACAGTTTTACATGTGAAGCTAGCTCCTTAAAACGTGGTGAAGGATTGGTACGGTGTGAGATGAAGCTGAAAATAACTGCTGCTCCTAGCTTCAACTCACTTTGTGGGTCTCTATGTGGCATTCTGTGAGAGTATGTTTTAAGGAGCTCCACATATGTCAAGATGTTTTGTTAAATAATTCACCAAAACAACTTTAGTTCTACCGATAGAGCTAGTCATAGAGCTGAAGCAAAAAAAAAAAAATTGTATCACTAGCGAAGCGGAGCTGTGTGAAATGGAAACCCATAGGATTTGAAGACTTTAAAAGGAACCTTTTGGTTTCTAGAGAAGTTTCACAGTTTAGCTATGTTTACATATGCCTCTATTTTTTTAAAAAAAATGTTATCTTTCTTATTAGGACATTGTAACACCCAATATACCACCACATCAGCATCCAACAATAAAGATTACTACTATATTTCAGCACAAAAATTGTGTGGTGAAATTAAATACGATAATCCAAAAACATTCAAGCTCCAGACTCTGGTCTATATATTCTCGCATGCTATATGTTGATTGAACATATTATGTACACCTAATTAGAAGATCATCTGATAGGCTTAGAAAAGTCAGAACACCATAATGTTTTGAAGAATCCCACAAGAAAGGAAGCATCGACCCTTCAAAAGCATCCACGAAGAGAGACACACTTTCTTGGATGATGGTGATATTCTTTGATGAATCCCAAAACATTGATGAGTGCTCAGCTATAAAAAAAATGTAAGACTAGCTAGAACAAACAACTCCTTTGCAAGCTATATATCAGTACATGAAGTCATTGTTGGTTCTCACAAACAGAAAGAACGCAATAAGTGCCACAGCTTAGATGTGTTTTGTCTCTGAAGTAGAGGTTAATTTCTGCTAGCTAGCCTTATAGCTGCACAACTATTGTACCATATCATTAGATATACACGCCTTGTTTTTACTTGTTCTTGTTCTTAACACAACTGTATTCTAACGGCAATGGGAGCTATCTTTCTTGGACGGTACATTAGTTTAAGGAAGCTAAAGTCAAATTTGTTAGTGCTACAAAATTACCATCTCAAAAGCAAACAAATAATGCCACCCGAATGGCAGCCTAATAAGCCCAAGGGAGAAGCATCCAAACCCAAGATATGATGAAGCTGTCCCTCACGTGTGATGTCCACCTTTGTAGCATGCAATTGTACAATTGGGCTGACGGCCGGGTGGGCCCCACCTGAAAGAGATTTGCATTGTTTGTCCTCTACTTAATTATATAACACAGATAAAATAAAAAAATAAGTAAAAGAATTCCCCATGCATTGTTGAATTTTTGTACAATAATGTAGCTCACCTTTGTACGTATAGAGAGCTAGAGAGATACGTATACGATACAACTTTTTTTGTCATCCGCATGGTGTACAAGAGTCCAAAGGAGATATATATGTAATATTCCATGTTGCTATATGCTATTGCTATAGAAAGGGGACAGAGTGGAAGAACACAAGAGAATTAAGCTGGTTAGGATGCTTCCCTGGAGAACCCACCTAGGGGGACAGCTCCAAACCACTCTAGGCCTTTGGGAAATCCAAGGCATAGGCGGACGACATTGTCAATGCCCATACATATACGGACGAGCCCTAGGAAAGTTTCTCGAGTCCACACGCAAAGAATATATGTTATGTAAGGAATATAACATCAAAGTATATATTGGTTGTAACACTTCATTATATATACTACGTTATTAGGTGGATTAAGATTAGTTTATCAGTACATATATACCAATGCACCTTTGCGTTATTTTTGCTATTACTTATTACTAATATGACAGTGAGCGCTGGTAGTGATAATTTTTTTTTGCGATTACACAGTACAACTCAGACACTCATAACGTACGCACCATTACCCCTATGAACGCACGCATACAAACACAAACCCAACCCTATGAGCATCTTCGAAGACTGGACCGGCAAATCCATTAGATTGATGAAGTCATCACAGGCACCTCGTCATCGACGAGAACGTCATCTACCACTGAAAACACAACACAGTTAAGGCCCCATTTGGATCCAGCTAGCTAAACTTTAGCCCTGTTACATCGAATGTTTGATACCAATTAGGAATATTAAACATAGTCAAATTACAGAAGTAATTGCACAGATGGAGGCTCATTTGCGAGACAAATCTATTAAGTCTAATTAGTCCATGATTTTATAATGCGGTGATACAGTAAACATATGCTAATGATGGATTAATTAGGCTTAAAGATTCATTTTATGAATTAGCCTCGTCTTCTGTAATTAGTTTTATAATTAGCTCATGTTTAGTCCTTTTTAGCATCCGATCCGATTTGACAAGGGCTAAACTTTAGCCTAAGGATCCAAACACCCTCTAAATCCTAGAATATTCGCTCCCACGGGGAGTCAAACTCAGGACTTGAGGTGCTACTAAGGCTCTTATAACCACTAAGCTAGAGGCTCTTTCGCTGGTAGGGATAATTCAATGAAAGAGTAGTGATGTCAAAAAAAAATCTGTGTATGACGCACTAAGGCCCTGTTTGGTTGAGCTGTGGCTGTGGGAAAAAGCTGCTGTGGGCTGTGAGCTGTGGAAAAGCTGTTGTGGGCTGTGAGCTGTAGAAAAGCTGAAAGCTGTTTGGTTAAACAAGTATAAAATATACATTTTATCTTTATCTCTCTTGAAACAACTATGGAAGAGCTTTTTATTCCACCAATTTTGAAAAGCAGAAAACCAAAAGGCAAAAGCAGGGTCAACCCAGCTTTCAAAAATGAACTACGGAAAAGCAGCTGCTTCTGAAAAAGCACCATCTAAAAGCAGCCCCTTTGGTTGGGCTTTTGGCTTTTGGGGCCAAAAGCCAAAGCCAAAAGCTCAACCAAACAGGGCCTAAATACTACATAGCACTTCAAACACAGAAAACTAAATTAATAGGCTTCACCTAGTTCCTGACTACCTCAGAAGAAAGTAGAACAAGTACTCATGCATATCATCCAAATGATCATAGATGATCACCTTGTATGAAATCATTTACTTTGTATGTTGTTTACATCAAAATTTGAGAAGAAGAACGCGGGAACTCGAAGCTTCCAGGATTGTTTCAATCAAGGAATCGATTAGATGTGAATCGGTATTAGCTGGAATCAACTATTTTATGGATGACGTCAGTAGACGGCGTCAATAGGCTATGCTTGAGTGGCGCCAGGAAGATGTGTCGGACTCTACAAATAAGGAAAATTGGGGTCCAAGTTATTATTAAGTTAGGAAGTTTTCTTTTATTCCAAGAATTGTAATGAGTCGTATTTGAGTAGGATTCATGTTTAGGTTCCGGGTATAAATATTAGACCCTGGTTATTGTAAAAAAGGACGAACATTCAATCAATACAATCTTTTCGGCTTTCGCCATAGCATAAGGAGTAGGAGTTCTGTAGATCTCGACGAGTTCTTCGGCAAACAGAGCTGCATCGACTGATCAACCTCTAGCTTGCTTATGAGTACCTTCACGACTTGTATTATGCTTGTAAAGCTGCATCAGCTCATTGATCTTTTATGAGCCATAATATAACTTAGTTATCGATCTGTATCATAGTTTGTAAGGCTGCATCAGCTGATTGATCTCTTACGAATATAATATAGATCAAATTTATCGATCTTGTGTTAAATAACTTGTTATTTAATACAATATCACCAGTTATCGAATCTGCTAAGATTAGTAAGATTTTTCTTGTTGTTTTTGGTTGATTCACCAATTATCGATCTTGCTATAATTAATGTTTTATTAATTATAACAAAATCACCCGATTGATATAGAGATAGATCGGCATCATATCACCTCAATTGGTCGTCCTTTGATCTGGTCACACTTTAAACCTTATAATTGATGGCTTAATTTCGCTACATTGGTTGTTTGATCTCTATTCCAATCAAACATAGTATGCATCCAAAGACATGTTTCAATCTTGAATAAACTCACTAGTTATTGAGATCTAATCTAATGATACTATCATAGCTGCATCGATCCGGTCGAACCTCACTGATAAGACTTTAGATTAGAAATTATCGATTAGTGGTCTTGTTCATGATCAAGATATGTACTCTGTTTGTTTGCTATGACTGCATCGGCTATTTTAGCGGATTTACTTATATTTTCACGCATATAGCATGTTTTCATGAATTTGTCAGCATATAGATGGTTTTATAAATTCTTTGGCTTTACTTTATTATCATTATCATAGCTGCATCGATCCGATCGAACCTCACTGTTGATGATAATAGATTAGACTCAAAATTGTTTGTAGAATCATTTATACTCGACAGTCGATTTGTTCGC
Organism: Miscanthus lutarioriparius; assembly: GCA_904845875.1. Classification (NCBI taxonomy): domain Eukaryota; kingdom Viridiplantae; phylum Streptophyta; class Magnoliopsida; order Poales; family Poaceae; genus Miscanthus; species Miscanthus lutarioriparius. The sequence continues at coordinate 59,034,431 of CAJGYO010000010.1, forward strand.
ATGTTATATTCTTTTCATCAAATTTATCGGCTCGACGCTTTATATCAATCATGTTTCATTTAGCCGATGATGCTTTCTGATGTTCCATGAGCATCGGTTATTTTGATTCGTATCATTATTATATTAGCCGATAATCCTTGATTTAAATATCTTCATTTCATGGATACGCCGGATATCGACTATTTAGTTGATAGCCTCGTAGAATTGGCTATCTAGCCGTACATTCAGAACTGTCTGGTGCGACACCGACATGTTCCACCTTAAATTACTGATAATATTTTCTCTCTTTATCAATTGCAGGTCAAATTGACTGGCACGTCATTGGGTTTTCAGAATCGGCTGGTTCTGTGTTGAAGCCAAGTAGATCTCTGGTCTCGTTCCACTCAGATCGTCTGGCTTGTTGTGTGTTGATCATGTCGCTACATTTTTGTGTCAACATATGTTCTTCGTGTGTTTTCAGTTAACTGTAACTTAGATATGTGGCACATACTTGCATTGATTCCTTTAGAGAACTCCGATCTTCTCATGTAGTGGCGCTGCATATATAGGAAGTGTGTTGTCTCTCCTCATATTTTTCCGATGATGCCCTAGCAGGGTTTCCTCCCAAGTGAGTCCCTTGTCCCTTCTACCTTGGAACATCTGGTTTCTTGTGAGACCTGCTTTATCGTTTTGTTGGCAGGTGCCTTCGACCAATAGACAATAACCAACAGTAGTACGGTACAAAGAGGATTGGCAGAAACATTACCTCAGCAACCGACCAAAACTCTATTTTGACGTGTTGTGCATACGCCAAGGCAATGCCTCCAAGAAGGTGCCTCCAAGAAGGTCTATTCATGGCACGCTGCCTTCCTCCCTTTATGCCTTCCTCAACACCTGCAACCAAGCTGGACGAATTATAGAGGAGCCAAACACGCTGCAAGCTTCTTCCCATGCACTTTCGCCTTCCCTCACAAACCTGGGTTAAATTCATAGAAATTTGTAGCTTTATCAATGCCAACCTAAGCACTGCTGTTCTCCATTGCTATCCGTCCAACTTACAGAGTGTTCTTGTTATATGCATCCTTACCCTCCTGTGGGTGGGGAGAGGTGATCATTGGTTGATCTCTCTCATGTGTTCAAGCATGGGGACGCTCAACTGCGTCGACACAAGCTCCGGCGCAAAACTACAGCAGCAACAAGCAGCTCCGACATCGCCCACCGCCTCGGTGTCGGAGTCAAACATCGTTGTGCCATCGTCGGCCGATATCGATGCCAATGATGCCCTAGCCAGCCTACAAGCCCTCAGGTTCGACGGAGACATCGACAGTGAGATCCAGTCACCGGACATTGCCATGTGGGAGTCGCTCTTCGCCGAGCAAATGGGCGCCTCGGGGGGTGACTTTCTGATGTTCTCTCCTAGGAGGGACTTCACGGCTACCGGAAGCCCTAGGAGGGACTTCACGGCTACCGGAAGCCCTAGGAGGGACTTCATGGTCTCCTCTCCCAAGAGAGACTACATGGTGTCTTCCCCAAAGAGGGACTACATGATGTCTTCACCGAGGAGGGACTTCATGGTGTCATCCCCCAAGAGGGAGTACATGGTGTCCTCACCTCGGAGAGACTCTTCCCCAAGGCGATCACCCTTCTCGGCCAACCTCTTCAGCACCGGCGGCGTCCACCAGCAGGGCTACGCGCATGGACTAGATCAGGGAAGTGGCGCCGCCTGCGCCCAGCCGCTGTACGGTGGCCTTGCTAACCATGGCAAGGGGAAGTCGCAGAGCCCGCTGCACAAGGTGTACATCAACAACGCCCACAGCAACAGCGGCAAACAGAGCACCGGCCCGTCGTCTCTCTCGTGCTCGTCGTCCTACGGCCATGGTGAGAACCGGTCCCTGCCGTCCATGGAACCCTCCTTCCTCGACGACTACAAGTACCAGGAGGGAGGTTACCTAGGGTACCAGCAGATGCTGGGGAAGCAGGTGGCGGCCGGAATAATGCAGAACGGTGGGAGCTCCGCCACAGTCACCACGGTGGCTCCTCCTTCGTCCTCTCAGCTGCCGACGCTGTCGGAGTGCCTGGCCATGCCGGAGCCGGCCTATGTAGGCGCAGAGGAGGCGGCCGCAGCAGCGGCAGCCGCCGCCGGGCTCCAGATGGGCGTCGGCTTGACGTCTGACTTGTACTACGCAGCACAGTTTGGAGGCGGCGGCGATGGCTTGACGACGTTGCAGCACCAGATGGCCAAATCTGATCAGTGGGCAGCTGCAGCAGACTCATCCCTGCACAGCATGCTGGGTTCAGTCATCCAGGCAGAGGCCGAACAGGTAATTAATTTATATTTATTTACCATCTAACGAACGTTAAATAACCTAAAAAAATGATTTGCAAAACCTTCGTCAAAATTTGACATATTTTTCACGAACAGGTACATGTACCCATATTTTATTAAGACGAAACGAGTTGTTTTATAGCATCGATGAACTCCGGCTGTTCCATGTCCACTGGCAAGACGCTAGCGTGCATGACCAGCCAGGATATGTCGATGAGCTAGAGCAAAAGCCTAGCAGCTACAACAGAAGCAAAGGACTATACGGTCATGGATACAACAAGGCAAAAGCTTTTGGACCGCTTAGCCTACTCGTCGTCCGTCACTCCTCGCTTGGCCTATACGACGTCCGTCCCCGGATCACGACGCCAGCCTCTCCCCAGAAAGTGGACCTTCATGGCTTCCAGCCTTACAGGGGCAGCGGCATGGTGAAAGTCTGCTGAAAATTTGACATATATTTCAAACATAGGCATATTCATTTATTGTTTCGTATTATGTATAGGTTTGTAGCTAGATGAGAGGTAAAGGGCTTTCCTGGATTGGCGCCGGCCAAATGGTCACAGTCCCATGCATGCATGCGTATGCATGCAAACGGTTGCAGCTAGAGGAAAAGATGCATGCTTCCATACGCGTTATTTGTGTGAGGAAGCAAGGTAGTTCGGTCACCGGCTACGATTGCTGTTTTGTCGTACTCCTAGGCGCGTTAACCAGCTTACCAAAGTAAAAGTGGCCTTGATGATGCTTCTAGTTGGCATCTGCGTAGAGACCTCTGCGAGGATTTGGAATGGAGCCACAGAGATATAACTAGATGCTTAGGATATTTTGAGATCATCGATACTATCGGAACGTGCGTACATGACAATAGTGCAGTCCAAAAACCACCGTGTTGCTTCTCATGAACACGTGTCGTTTACGCACGCGAATTCCGTTGGACTTTATTACGATCAGGAGTACAGTTTTAGAGTTATAATATATTTTGATATCAAATTATTTTTGGCCATCGAAATAGTTATTTTCTGATCAATTTAGAGTTCCTGTGATGTTCCTGCTTATTAGGGTGTTTATTCTATTTTTTCTCGCTAATATTTTGTTTGATGATCTGAAGCGATTGCTTGGTCTAGGCCCTCTTTGGTAGCGCTCCTAGGACCGCTCTGATAGCAGCTCCACGGCTTCACCAACCAAAAGGGATAGCAAGCGACATCTTCGATTCGCTTCTTCCACAAATCATGCTCTCTAGAGCAGAAATCCTCCAATGGAGCCCAAAACAGTATCTTCGCCCTGCTCCTTCATCCAAGCACGTGGGCTCTCCTGAACTGCCCTTCATCCAGTGTGTGAGGAGCAGCAGGCGGGGTAGAGGCACTGAGGTGGGCATGGTGTGGGGGTGGAGTCACAGCAGACTAGAGCGTCAAGGTGGAGTCACAGTCTTGATGGGTCATGGTGCACCGAAGCCTCTAGGCTAAGTGTCGTGTTGCACGAGAGGAGACGGAGTCTAACAAGATGAGTGGAGAGGAGAAATAGTGGGGGCAGGGTCGGAGAGGGGTAGGTGTGGAGGCGGTGCATTTGGGAGAAACTGGAGGCATGCGGATGAAGCAGGGGATATAAGGGAAACATAGATACAGAAACAGGAAGATGAAAGAAAAGAAAAAAACACAAGGGTCTTAAGGACATTTCACCATTTTGTATACCAAGAAGTTTTACCAAACCTTTTTCACCTGTAGAGCTGCTCCACCAGACCAAGCTAAAAGAAATTGCTTCATTAGTGAATCATAGTTGTACTAAACACGTCCTTAATAATCTTGCGCATGTCTTTTATCTGGGGTTGCATCATTTGAGACTTTCTGAAGTTCCGAGCAGTGATGATATTATTGCTACATGTGCAAGGGTTTATCTTGGTTGTGGGGTCTTTCATCACCCAATATAATGGTCAAAACTTCGATTGGCTTTTGGTACAACATCTCTGATTCATATTAAGTTGGGCCTAGTTGGAGCAACTATACACAATAACACAATACTGCTCCTATATGTGAAATCAGTCCTTAGAAAACAAAAACCGCACAAAAATCCCCAAAAATTAATCTAATTAACAGTGCTAACTCCATTCACTGATGATGCACGCAGGAACAGGACAGCGGTCTTCAACTGGTGCATCTGCTCCTGGCGTGCGCCGACTTCGTCTCCAAGGGGGACCAGCTATCGGCGCTGCGCCACTTGCACCTCCTCCGCCGCGTGGCCTCCCCGCTGGGCGACTCAATGCAGCGCGTCGCCTCCTACTTTGCCGACGCCCTCGCCGCCCGCCTCACCCTCTCCTCCAACCCGTCCTCCTCCTCCTCCTCCTCGGGCGGTGGCCACGCCACGCCGCGCGGCGGCGCCGGCGCGGGCGTCGCGCCCTACACGTTCCCTCCGTCGCCGGACACGCTCAAGATCTACCAGATCCTGTACCAGGCCTGCCCCTACATCAAGTTCGCGCACTTCACCGCTAACCAGGCCATCTTCGAGGCCTTCCACGGCGAGGACCGCGTGCACGTCGTCGACCTCGACATCCTGCAGGGCTACCAGTGGCCGGCCTTCCTGCAGGCGCTGGCCGCGCGCCCCGGCGGCCCACCGACCCTGCGGCTCACCGGCGTCGGGCACCCTTCGGCCGCCGTCAGGGAGACCGGGCGCCACCTCGCCTCCCTCGCCGCGTCCCTGCGCGTGCCGTTCGAGTTCCACGCCGCCGTCGCCGACCGTCTCGAGCGCCTGCGCCCCGGCGCGCTCCAGCGCCGCGTCGGCGAGGCGCTCGCGGTCAACGCTGTCAACAGGCTGCACCGCGTTCCTGGCGTGCATCTCGGCCCGCTGCTCTCCATGATCCGCGACCAGGCGCCTAAGATCATGACGCTCGTCGAGCAGGAGGCTGGCCACAACGGCCCCTACTTCCTGGGCAGGTAAGTCATCGGAAATCGTTTGATCTTGCCAAGGTAGCCTTGTTGGCAGTGAAGATGGTCAACTCAAAAATCGTTTGATTTCGTATCAATAATTCATCACTAATTACCTTTGATGAGGAAGTACTAATCGTGTTGCACTCTCGTGGTTGATTGTATGTATGAAGGTTTTTGGAGGCGCTGCACTACTACTCGGCGATCTTCGACTCGCTGGACGCGACGTTCCCGGCGGACTCGGCGCCGCGGATGAAGGTGGAGCAGTGCCTGCTGGCTCCGGAGATCCGGAACGTGGTGGCATGCGAGGGCGCCGAGCGGGTGGCGCGGCACGAGCGGCTGGACCGGTGGAGGCGCCTCATGGAAGGCCGCGGCTTCGAGCCTGTGCCGCTCAGCCCGGCCGCCGTTGGCCAGAGCCAGGTCCTGCTCGGCCTCTACGGCGCCGGTGACGGGTACCGGCTCACCGAGGACAAGGGCTGCCTCCTCCTCGGCTGGCAGGATCGCGCCATCATCGCCGCCTCCGCGTGGCGGTGCTGATGATCGTCATTCGTCAGTGCTCGTCGATCGTCATCGGCGCGGCCTCAGCGGAGAGTTGACAACTGTTAGGTTTGTCTGTTGCATGGATGCATGTGTGGTTATATTTGGATCCTTAATTAGCTTCCTGTATGATTGTGAGATTTATCATGTGAAAAATACAAGATAAAGGTATACTCTGATGGAGAGGAGCAACATATTAAAGATATATGTTGTTAAGCCACTGATGATGAAATTAAGTTTGATTTACTTGTTTTCAGATATATGTATGCCTAATACAAAAGGCAAGGGAGAGAAGCGATGGTGTATTGAACTTCACTAGTTCATCAACCTGTGGTCTAATATGGGTTAGATCATTAGAAAATAGAAACATTAGATGTTCGTGTGTAATACCTATAAGTAATTAAAATTACTTGTCTCTTTGTTCATTTTCTACCGGTTGTGTAAAATTTATTGGTTATGATTTTCAGATTTTTCTACAGATTTTTTTAACCTCGGATTAAGTTAAAACTCTTGTGCTTATTGTCTTTTTTGTTCAGATTCTCCATTTGTATTTTACTAAAAACTACGGATTTTGGATTGAGAATTATTTATTACTATATATGATGGCATAAAGAATTATGTAATCCTACACCATAGAGCTCAAGATTGGTAGTAGACTTTGAGGTGAGAGGCAGCAGGGGGCAATAATGATGCTAACTTCAAGAGAATATTAATATTCAAGCCTAATAATCACTATTTACTCCAAAGAAATCAAAATGATGAACAAGGTTATAGCCAACTTTGTCTACACTAACATCCTCCACCATTCAAGATGTTACTTTTTTCATATCAAACAATCATGAGAAAGTGCTTAAAAGTATCAATACAAATATTTATATGTCATAATGTTTTAGTTAAATGTATAAATTTATCCATAGTACAATTCCATAAATCATTGTCATGAATTTTAATATAATATAAATTATTTGTTAGTGTAATTGGTATATGAGTTGTTAAGGAACATTTCCACTCACCACGTTTCAAATTGTACATCGATTCAATTTTGTTCTAAGCTGAAATTTTCTAGTTTTGACCAAGTGCATAAAAAAACACACAAATATCTACATCACCAGATTAGATTCATTACGCACACCATGAAATATGTTTTGATACTGCATTTATTTGATATTATTGATATTAATATGTTTTTCAATAAAATTGGTCAAAGCAAATCATGTTTGACTTAGGAAAAAACAAAAAAAACCTTAAAGTTTGAAACAGAGGAAGTAAAACATAAAATATATATTTATTGCTCATGCATACATGTATACTTGACCAACATAATGGACAACATGTATGTTTACTTTATGTTGTATTTTGTATATTAAGAGTATTATAGTAATAGAAGAGTATATTTTAGAAATGTCAATAGGTGTAATTTATGGTTATTTATATGCTTTAAACAATAGAAGATACTTGTAATTTAGATGTAGATTTGATGTGATATTTTACTTTGTTTAATAATGGCATAAATAATAATCTATAATTATGGGATTACAAATTATCAGTGTTTGACGTGGTTTTTTGCTTTATTTCATACCATTGATGAGCAAAATTTAGTGTTGTTCACTAGGTCTTAATAGGGTAGTACACAAAACACATAGGTTTGTACTAGTTCGGGCACGAACCCTACGATTCAGTGGATGGGTGGTTCTCATATTGTTGTGTCTTGAATGCTTGAACAAAGTCCGCAATGAAGACGAAGGTGTGCAAAACCGCTTGACTTGAATGAATGATGGTCCATGGAAACGAACGCCATCCATCACGCTTGTCAACCAAGGGGGAGAGGTTCCATAGACTTGCTCTCCTAGTTACTGGTGCACACCGATGATCGGGATAGATTAGTCTGATGATAGTACAATGGAGAGAATGAAAAAAATACATGACGGTGTAATAAAGAAATTATACAAAAAATTTAACCGATAACCTTATGGATTTTCAAAGCTAGGGGCTTTCATATATAATAATAGTTTTGGTACACCTTTTTTCTATAAGGGGTTTGTACTTATATACAGGGAGGAGCACCTCCATCTCGATATCATCTAGCGGTATCATACTAATTGATGTTACACCCTCCATCTTTACTCATGGGTTTAAACATTAAAGTCCATTAAAAAGATAGGCAAATGGGCATGTAACATTTATTATAACTTGTGCATATGGGCTTAGTGTCATAGGATTTTGCGTCTGACTAGTGATCAACATTTCAAGTATATGGAATTAGATGGGTAGCACACAAGAACAAGGATTTATACTAGTTCGGGTATGTGATATGATACATCTAGTGAATAACAGCTTCTCTATGTGTCATGTGCTAGGAGCGGGGGTGGTGATAATTATTGGCTGTATGGTTTTCAATCGGATTGTCGATCGGGGGTGTACCTCTCCGTATATAGTTTGGAAGTATGGTATACAATGGAAAACCCTTATCGGACCTAGTTGTTTCCTAGTTTAAGGAATATGGATTGGATCTAGTTGGGTCTTTAAAGATTAATTGACTTTGAAGGTTTTGCGATGCCTAAGAGTGGAAGGTGAATTAGTCAACTAAAAATCTATTTCTAAAACTATGGCCTCTAATCTTCACCTAGTCAAAACCTATGCAATATATAAATCATCTAGATGTACAGTTAAGCTTTTGCTAGGTGTGTTATTATCTCTACCCGCAAAAGGGCTATGCAACCTAGGTTCCAATCCTACCTCTAGCCTATCAAACTAAGCTAGGAATATAAAGCACACCTGCAAAAGGGTTATGCAACCTAGGTTCCAATCCTATCTCTAGCCTGTCAAACTAAGCTAGGAATATAAAGCACATAACCTAAGTACATAATATAATTGCGGAAGCTAAAGAGTGGTAGAGAGAGATGCAAACTCCCGTCGATGACCCCAATATTTTTACTGAGGTATTGAGAAGCTCCTCGCTTCCTCCTAGTCCTCGTTGGAGCCCCTCACAAGGAAGCCCTCGCAAGGGCCAAGCTCCCGGTTAGCTAACTTCATGGATAGTCCCCGAGACTTCTCCATGTGCAAGTGGGTCTCCGAGATGGTCTTCCTAGACTGCTCCCCGTCGTCTTCACTATTGAGCTTTCGGAAGAAACACTGCGGGCCCATTCCCTCCAGTACACCAGTGGTGGCCACACCGCAAACATAGTTGCGGTCTCGCAAGACTACATGCCCCTAATACTGATAGCAAGGGTTATGCAAACCTCACTAAACACTAGGCCCAAACATAGAGTAAGCACTTTAGCGGTGGTCTAACTAGCCTAAGCACTTCGTAAAGAACCTACACTAATCACCAAGTTTTTCACTAAAAATCTACATGCGTGGAGAGCTCTAAAATGGAATAGCAACTCCCTAGAATAGTTTTCCAACTCCTCCACACCCCAAATGGTCAGTTGGGGATGGTAACTCAAAACTAGCAATTTGTCCTTTGATCTCATGCCCAGAGGGACCCAGTGGTCCAACCGCCATGCATGGTGGTCCAACCGTGAGGAGCTCCAATGGTTACAACGGCCACCTTCAGTTGATGGTCCCACATGTCATCCACTATGGTTGTCCATCTAACCGCTATGCGTGGAGGTTCAACCATTGTGCGTCGCGGTCCAACTAGCATACTGTACTGACCCAACTGTGAGGTTTCCTTCAGCATCCCAAACTCCTTTTTTCCATCTTCTTCTTCATGCTTTAGTATTTTTAGCATAACTTTTAGCTTCGAACTCTGATTTTGATGATCGTGTACTTTATGGAAAGCTAATGGAGAGCTCTATGGCTTGAACTGATATCATATTAATTTGAGCAAATCCAAAATCATGAGACAAGACCAATTCATTCTTCTCTTTGACTTGGCTTCAATTTTATTTGTTTCTCTTCACATCGGGGCTTCTATTTCAAGGTGTATTAGACTTCTAGCATGTCTTGTAGGTCTTCAACATGACTTTCTAATGTCTTGCTTGAGATGTTGATCATCTGGATCATCACTTTGCCTAAGTCCAAGCCCACCTTGTATCCATTTAAACTATATTGTGTATACCAAATGTCGTTAGTCCAAATGGTCATGTTGATCATCAAACACTGAAATCCAAACATAATGAACCATATGGTCCATTTTCTTTACAATCTCCCCCTTTTTGGTGGTTGATGACAACACGTCCAAAGCAAGCAAATAATAGATGCCAATTGAAAATAAACACCATCTACTTGCTTGGATGCAATGCAAGAGCAAGATCATGAGCCGCTAAAAGATTCCAAATGAGGAAAATTTAGAATACTTATCTTGCCCTTGCCATTGTATACATGTCCTCTTATGTGGCATTATGGACCTAAGCCTCCCCATAACTTCGTAATCCACTTCCTTACTTTCTCGGACCAACCCCCCCTTAATCTCAATCCCCCCATTTAATACCAATTGAAAACTTGAAAATATAAATTTGTCAATTTGGTATTTATTAGGGGTTAGGCTTGCTTTTGGTCATTCAAATTCCGCCCTTTTGAAATCAAACACAAAAAATGAAGACATTAGTAGCACAAGGAAGACATTAGTAGCACAAGAAAGCACCCCGACAAGGGGTGGGCCCCACCTATAGGCCGACAGGCCTCCCAGGCCCACCTGTCGGTCCCTACTTTGTATGTTGGTTCTCCATTGCCTTGGAGAGTCCATCTTCGCCATGTATCAAGGTTGGTTCGAATCAAGGGTCAAGATGATGAGTTACCACAGATTCATGGGCCCACGGGCTGTCGGGTGAACCCTATAAAAGCCCCCCCAGACTCCCTCCAGAAAGAGGATCACAATCAAGAGAAGAATAGTCCTCCATATTATGATCTATCTTTCTTAAATAGAAAATAGTGAGATAGAGAGTGAGAGAAGAGTTTGGAGGAAGTACCGGCTTGTTGGTGCTACATCTACGACTTGTACTTTGGCAGATCCAGGCTTCTCCAAATCTGCATCTAAGATACTTCTGGTAATTAATTTTTGTTTAAAGTAAGTATTGTGTTCTCTTGTTCATGGGTTCTTAGTTCTTTGAGTGCTTTAATCCTTGCTAGGCCTCTAGATTAGAGTAGTAATCGATAGCATAAGCGTGGTGCTTGTGTTATTGGTTACCTGAGTTTGCTCCCTACTCCTTGCTGGCCGCGTGGTAGGTAGTGGGTGGTGACAGCCCCAACTATTCTCTGTAGTCCACCCCATGTTGAGTAGGTTCTTAAATTAGTAGGACCGTAGTCACGTCGGCAGAGTTATCTTTAGTGGTGTTCTACCGTCTAGCGGCGTCTCGAAGTGAACACTAGAATCATAAGCCTTGCTTTACCTAGGCTCAAAACCATAGGAATCCTCTCTACTCATACTTTATACCTTGATTGCTATCCTTGGACAAACTAGTATTTAGACAATACACATGTTTCCCCATGGATACGATACTCAAAAAATACTCCGGTTGAAAACTACTTCGATACCCGTGAGCTTGCGGATTTTGTCTGTGTGCTACCATAGGTGTTAACAAGTTTTCTGGCGCCGTTGCTGGGCAAACGGTTGTTGTGATTTCATCAAACCAAGTTTGTCCTTGCATCTTTTATTATATTTATTATGAATAACACACCTATCAATCAATTTGCTGCTCCCACGGGCGCACAACTAGAGCAACCAAAATCTTCAAAACCCATCCTACACCTGACTATGAGTTGCGTCTGTGAATAATAAATATGGTTCAAGAACAATCATTCTCAGAAGAAGGTGATGAAAACCCATATATCAACCTATGAGAATTTGAGCAAACTTGTGCATGCTTGCATATCGTGGGCATGTCACATGAAACTTTAAAGTAGAAGCCATTTTTGTTCTCTTTGTCTAGAACAGCAAAACACTAGTATACCCGAACCATAGAGAGTGTACAAGAAGATTGGGAAGCTTTATGTTCTAGCTTTTGCTTATCTTTGTTTCCCATCTCTAGAGTGGTTAGCCTTCAAATGGAGGTTCCATCCTTTAAACAAAATGAAAAAGAATGTCTTGGTGCGGCATGGACGCGTTTTAATGACCTATTCAATTCTGGCCCTGACCTAGCCATTCAAGACCCTATGCTTTGACAACACTTTTATATGGGTCTTAGTGGGGATACTGCGTAGTTTCTCAATATAGCTTCTAGTGATGCTTTCTTACATTGCTCCGCTAGTGAAGGGAGAAAATCCTAGATAACACCCCCTACACCAACATTCATGACGATAGCCCAGAAGACGTACTTGAGAAAACTCCTGAGGTAGAACCTGTGATAGTTGAGCCCGAACCTTTAGCTACTCCACGTGAAGCCTCAATCCCGAACCATCGAAGGAGGAAGAACTTCCGCCTTTGGAAAATATGTTTGAATTCGAGGACGAGCTCTTCTCCGACTTTGAAACAACTTGAATTATTATGCAATAAGGAAATCTTCGGCGTTGTTAGTACCCAACCAACATCTTCCTAACCCAACCGAAGAGAAGTTCCTTAAAAAGAATGTGAAGGAGCTAACAACGATCATAAGCAATGAGTGGTTGGGAGAATCCAAGCTTTCTCCAGAAGTCATTCGATTAGATCTTCCACTACCTCCATCCATTGTCAGATCAATAAAACCTCCTTTGATGCTTTTGACAATCCGGTCATAGGAGTAAATATTATGTCTAAATCTTTTGCACATACACTTTCTAAAAGTATGCAATTAACTCCAACAACCAAGTTTCTAAAAAGTCTCTCAGGGCAAATCCTTCTGAGTGAAGGAATTTTTCACCTGACCCTTATCAAAGTAGACGAAACCAAGCTGTATCTTAGGTTTTGTGTTTTCGATATCGGGGAGTTTGATCTTTTGATAGGGCATCCAATAGAGACTCCTCCATGAAGGAAGAAAGGGGAGTATAAATGTAAGTCTCGGGAAATGCATAAACCTTTCTGTTCCCATTACTCACTCATTACATGTTAAGATAGAGATGAGTCCCGAGCAAGATCCAATGGATGAAATTATGGCAGCATCTCTCCTAGAAGCTTCCGACAAAAATTTCGAAGAAGATGCCTAGGAGTTCATCCAAGACGAAGAAAAACCGCAAGATCCTTTCCCTCTGGATGAAATTCAAGAGCCACCAAAACCCCCCATTGTGCTCAAACCCCTTCCTTCAGGATTGAAATACGCTTTTCTAAACAATGATAGGGAGTCTCATGTGATTATTAGCGATAAACTCTCTAAGGATGAGACCCTCTGGCTCCTTACCATTTTAGAAAACCATCGCTCTGCTCTGGGATACTCACTCGAAGACCTCAAGGGGATTTGTCCTGCCCTTTGCACTCATCGCATTCCCATAGATTCAGTATATACACCTTCTAGGGAGCCCCAACATAGGCTTAACAATACGATGAGAGAAGTTGTTAAGAAAGAGGTTTTGAAACTTTGGCATGCCGGGATAATTTATCACGTGCCAAATAGTGAGCAAGTAAGCCCAGTATAAGTTGTACCGAAGAAAGAGGGTATGATTGTTCTAAAAAATTAAAAAATGAATTAGTTCCTCAAAGAACAGTCATAGGCTGGCAGATATGCATTGATTACCAAAAATATAACAAGGCAACAAAGAAAGATCATTTTTCATTGCCTTTCATCGATGAAATGTTAGAGCGATTGGCAAATCATTCTTTCTATTGTTTTCTTGATGGGTATTCAGGTTATCATCAAATCCTGATCCATCCTGATGACCAAAGCAAAGCTACTTTTACTTGTCCATATGGAACCTATGCTTATCGAAGGATGTCTTTTTGATTGTGCAACGCTCCAACTTCTTTCCAAAGGTGCACGATGCCTATTTTTTCTGATATGATAGAAGAAATCATGAAATTTTTTATGGATAATTATTCTATTTGTGGGAAAACTTTCAATGATTGCTTCGAAAATTTAGACAAAGTTTTACAAAGATGTGAGAAAAAGCACTTGGTCTTAAATTGGGAAAAATCTCATTTTATGGTATGAGAAGGAATATGCTTGGACAGAAGGTGTTCGAACATGGGATCGAGGTAGATCGTGCAAAGATAGAAGTAATAGAATAGCTACCTCCTCCTACAAATGTCAAAGGCATACGAAGTTTTCTTGGTCATGCGGGGTTCTATCGTCATTTTATATAAGATTTTACTCATATTGCTAGGCCCCTTACAAGTTTGTTAGCCAAGGATGCTGCCTTTGAGTTTGATGATGAGGGTTTAAATGCTTTTCAAATCCTTAAGAAAGCACTCATCTCTGCACCAATCATTCAACCCCTTGATTGGTCGCTACCTTTTAAAATCATATGTGATGCTAGTGATTATGCTGTGGGAGCAGTTTTGGGTCAAACAAAGGATAGAAAGCATCATGCAATTTCTTATGATAGTAAAACTCTGTTAGGACCTCGACTTCATTATGCAACAACTGAAAAAGAGCTTCTGGCTGTGGTTTTTGTTGTTGACAATCTTACTTAGTTGAAGCAAAAGTTATTGTTTACACTGATCATGCTGCTCTTAAGTATCTCCTTACTAAGAAAGATGCTAAGCCTCAGCTTATAAGATGGATCCTTTTGCTTCAAGAATTTGATTTTGAAATTAAAGATAAGAAAGGGATAGAAAATTCTATAGCGGATCACTTGTCAAGAATGCAGTTCAAGAATTCACAGGAGTTGCCCATCAATGATTTTCTACGGGACGACATGCTCCTAAAGGTCATAGGTTCCAACCCCTGGTATGCAAATATTGTTAACTTTATGGTTAGGTACCACCAGGGGAGAGCAGGCCAAAGCTCATCCATTAAAGTCGCCTATACCTATGGGATGTGTCCTACATCTACCGAGTCTGCGCCGATGAACTGCTCAAGAGGTGTGTTCTGGTCGAGGAAGTAGCCAAGATCATCGAGAGATGCCACTCGGCATGATACAGTGGACATTATGGGGCATTCTGCCCTCATGCTAATATCTGGCAAAGTGGATTCTTCTGGCCAACCATGTATGACGACACCAAAGACTTCATACAGAGGTGTCCTCCATGTTAGAAACATGGGAGCATCAATGCAAGAGATGTCATGCCACTCACCACCAACCTCCAGTTAGAACCTTTTGATGTTTGGGGCATCGACTACATGGGGCCATTTCCAAAATCCCGGCTGTGTGAATACATCCTGGTAGTAGTCGACTATGTTTCAAAGTATGTTAAAGCTATACCATGTTGAGCTGCAAACTCCAGTAACGCCAAGTGGATGTTCTCAGAAACCATCTTCCCATGCTTCGTAGTTCCACATATGGTAATTAGCCATGGAGGTGTTCACTTCATTGATAAAACCTTTCTACATTTCTTATCCAATCATGGAGTCCATCATGATATTGTGACACCATATCATCCCCAAACTAGTGGGCAAGCAGAAACATCAAACGAGCAAATCATGAACATTCTGCAGAAGACCGTCAATGACATGGGGACATCATGGAACTATAAGTTATTCGGAGCACTATGGGCTTATAGAACAGCCTACAAAACACCTCTTGGGATGTCACCATATCAACTTGTCTACAGGAAGACTTGCCACTTACCTATCGAGTTAGAATTCAAAGCACACTAGCCCATAAAAAGGTGGAACATGGACTTTGAAGCAGATGGGTAGAAAAGAAAAATGCAACTCCCTGAGCTAGATGAATGGCGAGAAAAGGCATATCATAATGCAAAACTCTACAAAGAGAGGACAAAGAGGTGGCATGACAAAAGATTGAAAAAGAAGGAATTCAAACCAGGTGACAAGGTGTTACTATTCAACTCCAGAGTGAAGTTGTTTGGACATGGGAAACTACGAAGCAAATGGGAAAGACCTTACAAGGTAATTAGCACATCATCTCATGGAGTAGTCACACTTCAAAATGATGAAGGTACGCTTTTCAAGGCAAATGGTCATCATTTAAAAGTTTTCCATGATACACAATTGCCAGAAGAAGAATTGGATACAATTAACTTTATAGAATTTAAATAACATTTTTAATTCAGCTCTTCTTCTCTACTCTGTGAAAAAACTTTTGAAACCATATTTAACTGCCAAGCTATTTATATATTTGAGTAACAATTGTCTTAGATTTATTTCAATAAAGTATTGCAGGCTCTCTTGAATCTTTTTTTGTTGGTGCTTGTCTCCACATGTTGTTTATGCAAGGTAATAGAATTCAAGTGTGGGGGAGGCAAGTTTCCCTAGCAAGCTCGACACTATCCAAGGAGTAACGAGTAAAACCACGCTAGTGTAACACCCCTGGTGTTACGAGCTTGCTTAACACCAAGATTAAGACCTAAAAGAGATTAGCAAAACAAGTTCGCAGGGTTTAAGAGTTTAAAACTTACCTAAAATGATAAACAAATTCTATGTGACTCACTTTTGTAGTTGAGAAAAATCAAAATAAATATTGTTAACTAGTGCTCTTGGGAGCTCAAAAAAATCAAATTTGAAGTTAAGATAAGCCCTTTTGGTTAAGACGGCAAGCACTTGAACTTACGTCAAAAGTACTATTTTTGGCGATTTATTGTGGACAAAATAATCAATTAATGCTTAAATATTTTGTTCCTATGGGTTAGTATGAAGTATGGACCATTGCATGAAATACTTGTGGGTTGGAGTTCATAGGGTTTAGGCCTTTTAAAAATTGTAACAAAAGTGTTAATGGATGTTAGTTCGAACTGAACCTTAACTTTTCGAAGTATGGGAAAAGTAGTAAGACAATGTTATCTTGACATTTAATTTCTAACAAAAATGTTTAAACACTAGCTTCATATTCTTGCATTGTTGGTTGCTTCTAAGTGAGCACGTGAGCATGGTGTAGGTTGTAGATGTGTTGGGTGTCACGTTGTCCACTTAAAAATTGTCCAAACATCGTTAGAACAGACTGTAAACCACGTTGTTGGCGCTCTGTTCATGAACAGACACTCCACTAACGAGCCCATGTTGGCATCCTTTTATCTCCCTCTATGGTTGCTCAATGGTCATAACGATTGCTTCGCTAGATAGCTAGTAGTTTTGTCTTTAGGATTAGTGGATGGATTGAACCTCAGTCGAGGTAAGTGGCAACCTTTGCTGCATTTTAAAACTTTTGCACGTCACTAGTTATACTTGTGCAGCCTAAGTCCGCGGTCACCACACATGTGCAGGCGCTACTGGTGCCGGGCTCAAACCGTGGCCAGGCGGCTACCGCTGGCCAGCTCGCGTGCCGGTCGGTGCCGCGCAGCACCCTTGGCCTAGTGTTGGACGGCCCCGGCTGGCTGTGGCCTGGCTCCTGCTGCTGTGTGCGCACCACGGTCGTGTGGCCAGCCGCTGTGCCGTGCGCTAGGCTGAGGCGAGGCTATGGCTAGCATGGCTTGGTCAATGTGGCGTCCGCCCCACCCTTCTATTCACCTACTGCGTCGTGCCCTTGGCATATGCCACTGCCGCCATGTCTGGTCATTGGCCCCAGTCACAGTGGCGGTGGGATGCCCATCTGCCTCGCCTTGCCCCCGCTAGCCGATGCCGGTGAGACCCACTCGGGTTTTGCCGCTGCATTCAAGCACGTCGTGCCAAGCCCCATGAACCACCACCTGTGCGCACGTGTTCGTGCTACCGCCATCAAATGGAACCACCCCATCTTAATCCACTCGCCCTCGCTCGGGTGCCCTCTCTACGGCATGACCATAGCTAGAGCTCCACCTTTTCTGCCCTCCAATTCACCAAGCTCAGGGCTTCATAGTTCAATTCCTCATGCCAGTAAGTGGCATAAGAGGTCAACTAGGTGCCCCATCTTCCCCATGACCGGCCAAGCGCTACCAACCACCAATTTAGCGTTTCGCTCATTGTCGATCAAAACGCTGCCATGCCGAGAGGTTTGGGGGTAAGGCTCGTATGGTTAATATCAGTTCAATTGCTTGTAACCACGAACTCGCCTTGACTCTCTCCATCCGGTGCTCGTGCTATTTTGGTCAGGGTGCTCGTCGACCATGGGGTGACGTGTCGATGTCCATCATGGAGTGCCGCCGCCCTGCTCGGTCGCATGTGGCCAGCTCTGCTTGGGCCGCCGCTGACTGGACCATCACCTCGTACGAGCTCGCTATAAGCTCCTTATGCTCACCCACTCACTCGTTAGTCTTCTAGATGCTCTAGCTCATCAGAATAGTCTTGCCGCCGCTGCGGATACTCGCTCGCCGCTGCAGTTCGCACCGGTGCGCCTCCGAGTCCTAACCGCCACCCATCCTTGCGCATTTTGCCGTAGGTGGTGTTCGGCCCCTTACTTCCATCGTAGCAAGCCTAGTTTGTCTGGTGTAACCACCGTTGCCGCTGGTGTGTCGCGCCCTCGTGCGCAGGTACGCCGAGGACCGCCCTGTTGCAAAGGCAACACATTCCAGGGTCTTTAATTCAATGCGTGAGTCTGTAGTAACAGTGCTCCGCTGCTCCACGTGATTATCCAAAAACCTAAGCCCTCCTTTGCAAAATAGCAAGCGCGCGCGGGTTCTCCCCGTGTGTGGGACGCGGGCTGCGCCATAGTCAGATGCGTTGGGCCACTTTTCTTTTTCTTTTCGGATAAATTAGTTAGTATTTTCTAATTCTGAGCTGATCTTTGGTAATTAATATAAAATCATGTGGATGTCTAAAAATTATGAAATTAATTTTGTTAGGTTCTTAAAATCATAATCTATCTGCTGGTATGTCTTGTTCACATAGTTTCATAGTATTTTCAAGGGCTATCTAATTAAATTGGGATGCTTAATATTATTAAGATATAAACTTGTAGGATTTTTCATGATAAATTGGTAATAGTGTTGGCTCTGAAATATTCACAGTGAATTCCTACCATTATTAGGTGCTCACTATAATTTTTGTAGCTCCATAATAATTAGTTTGCTAAGGTAGCCAAATGAGCCCTAGTTCAAATATATATATTTAATCAATAAAATGCCAAAACACCTTGGGTTGTAAAACTAAAACATTTTCTGGAAATTAAGCCTTACTTGACAATGCGGAAACGTAGCCTAGTGCGTTAGTCATTAGAGCTAGCTCGTTAGCTTGAGAGGCGTAATCGTAATTCTAAGAGTTGCAGTTGCCATTGATTATTTACGTCTCCACGTTGCATCCACGTATATCATAATAGGAACAACGATGGATCATGGAGTCGACCGAAATAGCAGAAAAGATGGTGCCTGATGATTGTGTCGCCATGATGGGATGCTAACTTTTGGTTATATCTTACCCAGATAAGCCCCGGTGTATAACCCCTATTATTCTACACTTTATCTTATGCTTGTGCATTAAGTTTTAAGGAGTTGAATGAAAACCACTTGTATATATATCCTTACCCTATGAGTACTACTAGTATGTCAGGATCGTGTAGATTGCTATGCTATAGGATCCGGTAGAAGTCGAGTGATTACCTGTCACTCGCGAGAGATCGGAAAGATATTATTGTTGTTATTATCTTACTATCACATGGAATATATATGGAGGATAATTGGAGACCGAGCGGAATGGTACTTTGGATCTGGACTTGGTTAGGCATTCGAGCGAGGCTCGGATTACACTTGTTCCTCCTATGTCGATTGAAGACCATCCATTGCTGTGGATGGTAGTCAGGTCACAGACCTATTATCCTGAGCACATACATTCTTATGGGAGCGGGAAGGCTTGTTGCGCTCTTGTCGTGGGTTCCAGCTCTTTCCGAACTGACTGATTCGAGGGAGGGAAAGGTGGAAGTCTAAGCACCATGCTGAGACCAGGTCTCAAGTGTGGGGACTTGGAGTCCATGTTTGGACGGGGACCTAGACCCCTCAACAGGAGTGAAATGGGTTGGTCTCGTTTGTTCCTAGGGTACAAGCGGGGTGTGTGTTTCGGGGAACCCAGTTGGGATACATTGATTCACGAATCATTGTTTCTGTGAGAAGGTACGACTTGGCTATGGTCTAGCACCATAGTAAGAACTAGAACTTGAAAGGTGATAAATGGTTCTGATTGCTTACCACCTGCTTGAAAGTAGCATAGGTGCTTACATAGAATTGTTAGTTAATGAACTAATGATGACTTCTAAAAAAATTAAATATAAGGACGCACGTTTAGTAATGCTTCCTGCAGATGCAATAACCCACAAGCCCGATAGCCTTGCATATCCTTGGAGTCTTCTATTTTCCTTCTGACGAGTAAGTCTTGCTAAGTACAATCGAGTACTCTGGGTTTTATTCCCCCTGTTGTAGGTGACCAATGGATGGTAGAAGGCTTTTGTGTGTGGAAACCTCCTGGTGGGCTCAGCGAGGATTTCCTTACGTTGCTAACATAGAGTTTATTCAAAATTTTCACAAAATGTTTTGCAAAGGAAAAGATTTACAGCCTGTTATCATTCCATGTATATAAATGTTCCTCATGTTAGTGCTTAACCTTGTCGTTATATACATTTCCGCTGAAAACTCTGATAATTTTGTTATTTTTCCGCTGTTATAATCAATTGAGGTAATATTTTGCTACTGTAATAAAGTGATGTAAGAAATGGCTTGAAAATGTTGTAAGCTTTATTCTCTCATTTATGATCCTGATGGAAAAATGTGGATTTTCGAGTTCTCCCTTGGGGTGTGCTCAACGAAACAACACGATTTAGTGCACTCTCTTGGGTACTATGTGTCTAATGGAAGACAAGTACTCTTGAGAGGGCATTAGATTATACGGTTCTGCACAGGTGGTATCAGAGCATAAATGAGGTGATAAAGCTTCAAAATTCTTTTCTAAATTAAAATATGATAACCTATTTTTTGCAAAAAGGTAGGGTGTTTGTCTACGAAGTATATAAGTAGCCCTATTGTTATGGTTAAGCATTCAGAATAGGTTTAACTAGGCTTTCTCCGTTGGACTGACTCTTGCGTAGTATACAATCTTTAAGTTCGTCACGTTGGTATTGCCTTGGTTGTCATGCCCGTATTGCTTGCAGGTGCGCCATCCATAGGTGTCACACGTGTCGCATTATGCACGACTGACCCGTCCTAGTTCAGGAATTAATGTTGTACTGTGACTTCGTGCTGCACATTTGCCTATGGTTCACACCTGCCATGACTCATGTCTTTTCATACTCCTTTCTATGCTCTTGTTGGACCTCTGCCCTGCAGCCGTACTAGTCATTAATGGCCACAGACACTGCTCACCTCGAGCGAATAAAAATTCTGGCTGTGTTCTTTGGAGTGACCCTGCGTGGAAACCAAAGATGGACTTGCCAGGACCACTGATCGCTCTGGCATTACAAAAGGGTCTAGCCTAGCCATTGGTACCACCACTCGGTGCACTCTAGCTCACCTATCCTCTTGTGCAAGCTTTTCGATCAATCCTCCCTTGCAACCAGACATCAGGATGGAAGGAGCCTGGGTTAGTAGTTACCACCTGAACGCTAAAGGCTTCCCTAAAATCCTATATGCCACCCAGCAGAAGCTCAGAGTCAAAGATCGCCTTGAGTATGAGGGTCTTGAGTATGAGAAACATGGCACTGAGCGATGTGAAGTTACCATCTATATTGGGAAGAGTGAGGAGTTCCCCGACATCACTGAGGCCTAGAATGTGACCACAATCAGGATTCGCTTCGTCGACACCTACCAAGTTATGGCCCACATAGCCTTGTGGCATCTTTGCCAGATCCATGAAGAGCTCATTGCTCATACCCCCATGAGGTTCTTTCCACCTTTGGAAAAGAATCAATGGGTATGGAGGTGTCGCATGGAGGCTTTGCAAGGGTGGGATGCGCAAGAAGACAGTCCAACTGTGGTGCACTTAACCACGTACTTGCTTACTCTAGATGAGCAGTATGACCGGTGTCGATAGAATATCGTCGGCAGTCCTCCGAGGGGTATCACACGAAGGTAGATTGATCGACAGAGATGCGTGTAATCGAGAACAAGAAGGCAACAGAGACACACGAGTTTGATAGGTTTAGGCTATCAGTATGATATAATACCCTACTCCTGTGGTCTGTTGGATTGTATTGGCTATCGTATGATATTGCGTGTGTTTGGAGGGGGTCCCTGCCCGCCTTATATAGTCCGGGAGGCAGGGTTACAAGTCGGTTAGATCTAGGAGATAACCGGAAAGTAATAACAGATTACAGGAATCATGGGATCATATGTATCCTAACAGATCTCATAGTATCTTTAGGATATCTTTCTAGTGTCTTGCGGGAGGCGCCGAGCAGTGTCGTGCCCCGCAAGGCTTCATCTTGTGGGCTGGGCCGCCCCTAGGGGCGCAGCCCATGTGGTCTATCATGGGTATCTGGGGTCGTACCCCCCACAGCTAGTCCCCGAGCGCCTTATACCCATTGTGCAATGCTATCTTGAGCTTTTCTGAGCAGGTGCGAACAAAGCTGAGATGTCAAACTCATGGTCCAACCACCGTGATGAGTTGCCGAGCAGTTGTGAGTAGTCGCCGAGCAGCGTGAACCATCACCGAGCAGCGTGAACCATCGCGAGCAGTGTGAACCTTCGCCGAGCAGCATGAACCGTCGTCGAGCAGTGTGAACTATCGCCGAGCAGTGTGAGCTGTCGCCAAGTAGTGTAACCCAAGTACGGCTTGCCATAAGGGTGTAAGGAGCTCAAATTCAGAATCAAAAATTTCTTCACAGTGGACCAAGTGTGCCCACTTAGAGTCTGACCACGAGAAAGGGAGATAGTCTTCTTCGGCTTCAAGAGGCGCGGAGTCTTCCAGATTAAAGCAAACACACTCACCGCAAGGTGAAGTGTGCCCACTTAGTCCCCGAGCCTGACAGTAGGGTGACACAGTCATGTGGTGTTAGGGTCCAAAGTAGAAGAAAAGTAAAAGACCAGCCAAGCAGGCAGCCAGTCCTCGGGCGTAGCCCCGAAATGAGAAAAGCACATTCACCGCAAGGTGAAGTGTGCCCACTTAGTCCTCGAGCCTGACAGTAGGTGACGTGGTCACGTGGTGCCAGGGTCAGAAACAGCAGTCATTAGAAGAAAGTCCATAGCGTGGTGAGGATCCAAGTCATATTGCTGACGTAGTCCCTGAGCCACAAGTGGAAATCTTGGAGAAAACAAACCGTGGAGAAAAAACCGGAGTAATGGCTGTACAGTAGTAATTACTGAGCCATAACGGTTGGCGGAGAAGTCGGCAAATATTCGATGAGCAGTAACAAATTGCGGAGATAAATGTGTGATACGGGCCACAGTTGCACAAAAGCCTAGGTAACAGCCCACCACGATGTTGCAAAGAATTCGGAGAGGCACAAATCATGGGAGCGGTTTCCTAAAAACCCTCTAATGCGAAAGGTGGGGGGAGTGCTTTATAACTGCGCTGCCGCACCCCACGTTCCCACCTTTGCCATTTCATCTTCATCCTCAGTCCTCACACTTCCTGATTCACATCCACATGTGCTTCCACCACCAATCCCTAACCAGATCTGAGAGATGGCGCCGAAGAAGGGAGCTGTGAAGCCGAGGAAGGCTACCGCTGTAGCCATCCACGATGAGGAATGGATGCCATCGAGGATGGGGGAGGCGGAGATCAATAGGATGCTGGAGGTGGGCGTTCTCTCTGATAGAGTCACCGCCGGATGGCGTCTAGCCAGCGGTGAGCCCTTCCCAATGCCTCATACTGATGAAGTAGTGGTGTTTGAGGATTATTTTTGGCGTGGGTTGGGGTTTCCTGTTCATCCTTTCCTGAGGGATCTATTGGAGTTCTAGGTGATTAGTCTGTGCAATCTCCACCCAAACACCATCTTGCACATCTCTATCTTTATCCACTTCTACGAAGCATATCTGGGGGTTCTTCCGCACTTCAACCTCTTCAGACACCTGTTCTGGTTGAAGAAGGACGGCGGCGGTTCCAAGGTGGTCAGCGGCGTATATCTGCAACTCCGGGATGGAATGGTGAGCGAGTACATCACTGTACCGCTGAATACTTCTTTGAAGGGGTGGAACGCCAGGTGGTTCTACATGAAGCAGAGCCATCCTGCAATCCCCTGCGACGTCGACCACATCCCAGAGAGCCAAAATAGTTGGTCGGAGAAACCGAGCAGTGCCGACATGGAGCAGGTGAGGGAGCTCCTCGACCTGATAAAAGGCATGGAGATTAACAGCAGACTAGTGGTAGCGAGCTTCATAGTGTGCCTTGTCTAGCCCTACAAGGAGAGGGCCCACCCGGGCTTTGATTTCAAGGGCGACGACGACAGCACTCGAGAGAGAACGGGGAGGTTGATGAGGGATGATGTGCTAGAGCGGGCCACAGAGCTATTCGCTCCAAATGCCTCATTCAGTGTGTCAAGGCCGACGAGGGCCTTCAACTATATAAATCCGCCTCCTCAGGTAACCATCCCAATTGTTTTGTTCGTGATGCTTTTTATCCATGATTGTTGCCGAGCAGTGAATTGATTCACTTATGCAAAGATTTATTCGCGTAGGAAAGAGTGTACTTCTCAGGCATGCCAAGGGGCGATTGGCCATAGGCAGTAGACGCTCGGCCTCCAAGTCGACCTGAAGAAGATGCAGCCAGCGCCTTATCAGAATCCAAAGGCGCAGACGCTGGTCGGGCGAAGAGTACCCCCCAGTGTCGGAGAAAGTCTAGGGGAAGAGGGCAGCGGTAGACGAGCTAGCTCAGAAGAAGAGGAAGACGGCGGGTGCTATCCCTCGCAAGCCAGGTGGCATCTCGCTTGGTGGCGACCAGATCACTCAGACGCGGAGTGCGGCGATGTCCGAGTGGTCAGATGACGATGGGGTTTCAGTAGCTCCTCCTATGAGCACTAAAGTGCCCCCGTGCAGGTCACGTGTGGAAGAGCAACCAAAGGGAGGGGAGGGAGTCCCCGAGCAGCTATCGGTGGGAGTCCCCGAGCAGCAGGCAACCAGAGTCCTAGAGCAACTGGAGGAGGCGAGGCCGACAGCGAAGGCCACGGGACCTCCACCATAAGGTGCGGGAGTCGACCCTAGGCCCGTGCCCGGGGGCTCTAGAAGGCAACGCCGGCTTAGGAAAGTGTACCGGTCGGCCAACACGTAAGTATCCTTGCTTTGGAGTTATTTTTGCTATCATATCCATGTCTTTTTTGGCGATTGACGAGCTGATTTGATGCAGAGCGAGGCATACAATTGATGTGACCCCACCCATCCAGACTGATGAGCAACCGAAGGCTAGTCCTGGGGCAGAGGCAATGCCGGTAGACCCCATCCCGGAGTCCCCGGGTGCTCGGCAGCCTCTGGAGGAGTCAACTGCTGCTACTGGCGGACTTGGCGGCGGCGAACAGTTGGCACCGATGGCGGACGAATCGGCGGCGACGCCTAGGGTAATGGCGGAAACTACCGGGACCTCAGGAGCAGAGGCTAGAGTTGTCGACGCCGCACCAGAGTCCAAAGCGGAGAAACCTATGGTGCCGGAGGGGCAGAGGGCACAACCTGAAGCGTCGAAGGGCGTGGTCGGACACGCTGTCCATCCATGGAGCCCCCTAGTGGTGCCTCCATCTACGGAGGAGGACGAGGTTGAAGAAATCGAGCATGAGGAATCATGACCTCAAGCTATCCAAATCCTTTGCAAGCGAGGTGATGAAGTGGTGGTCATTGAGGAGGAGGACACCACCAGGGAGCTTAGGAGGCTGGAATCCGCCCTTTTTGGAGTGATGAAGCAGATCAAGGTCAGTACTATGCTTGGAATGCTCATCATTGACGTTGGAGATCGGAGTTCTTCATAATCATTGTGCATTTGCAAGGATAACTTGGACTGCCGAGCAGCGCCGCCAGCTGATCAAGAGGATGGAGCCTCTCACCGAGGGGAATGAAAAGCTCAAACAGGTGATGAAGCTTATGAAGAAGAACATCTAGAGGGCCTAGCGCGAGCGAGGCCTTGCTAAGTCCAATGCGTGGGACCTGGAATACTAGAATGGCGTCCAATCCGAGCAGCTATAGGGCAAGTCTGAGCAGCTGGCCACCGTCTTCGAGCAACTGACGGGTGCTTCTGAGCAGCTGAAGACCAAGCACGAGCAGCTCAGAAGCATCTCCGAGCAGAAAGCAGGTATGGCGTATCGGTGAAAGTGCTTTGCATTATTGAACAGTCATATTGTGGCTGACGACTGTTGTGCTTGTAGAGCAAGATGCGGAGCTTGGCCGGCTGCGCCAAGCCATCGAACAACTCCGAGAGGAGAAGGCGAAGGAGTTAGGGCGAGTGGAGAAGCTGACCGAGGAGCTGAAAGGTGAATACTTTATGGTCAGAGTTACAGTTGGAGTAATTTCTTGGCTTGATGGATCCTTGTGATGCCTGTAGATTATCATCGGAGGGTGAAGGCACAATTTGATGTGCTGGAGCAGCAGGACCCAAAGGCACAAGTTCGACGCCATAGTTGCCGGAGTCAAACTGATGCTCAACTGCGTCGACCTGGAGGTGGCTCCTTAGCCCGATGGCAGGCCACCATGTCCGGACACCATCATCGAAAAGTGCAAGGCAGAGTGGGAGAACTTCAAGAGCTTCAACCGCGACGCCATCGTCACCGCCGTTACACACGCCCTGGCGGTGGCCCGGTCCCATTACCCTACCATTGACCTTCATGCGATAAGGGCCGGATTCGCCGGAGGGACGGGCGCGACGGAGCACCAGCAACTGGAAGATGAGGTGGAAGGCATGGCGAAGAAGCTGGCCGGTGACATTGACCTGTTTGGCGAGATGGACGGTGATGGTGAAACCCAATGATCTGCTCGGAAGACATGCTGTAATAACTGAATAGGGTAGTTAAAACACACAAGGGCTCAAACAGACATTTATGTATATGTATAATTGTTGACATGTGCATCTTTATGCAGTTTGCTAGTATTGCGGTGAAAAAAATGGTGTTAACCCTAACGTAATTATACATAGTATAAGTAGCGTCCGAGCAGTTAGCTCGTTACTGAACTCTTTGGCCTTAGCTAGCCCATAGTCCATAATATCGAGCGCGGAGCCCATGCACATGTAGGTGGAATAGGCGTGACCAAGGAACCGTAGCCGACCACCCATAACGCAGAGCGCGGAGCCTGTAGCACATGTAGGGAGAGATTGCAAACCGGGCCTTATCCATAGAGAGCAGAGCGGAATGTGTGCTGCTCGGTGGTTGGCGAATTAACTTGGAGATATACGTAGTATAAGTGGCATCTGAGCAGTTAGTTCTTTACTGGGCTCTTGGCCTTGTCTAGCCTATAGTCCATAACGTCGAGCGTGGAGCCCGTGCACGTCTAGGAGGAACAGACGTGACCAAGGAACCACAGCTGACCACCCATAACGCAGAGCACGGAGCCCGTAGCACGTGTAGGGAGAGATCGGAGACTGGGTCTTTTCCATAGAGCACAGAACAAAACGTGTGCTGCTCGGCGATTGGCAAAGCATTTTGGAGATATGGAGAAACGCGGCGGAGTGTTTATGGCGATCACATGTTGGAGATATTGAGAAACGTGGCATAGCATTTATGGTGATCTCGTATTGGAGTTCGTTAAGGAGTAGCTTAGAGCTCGGTGACCATAAGTGGAGATTAAATCATATTGGAGAAATAATGGAGACAAATTATGGTGACCAAAACTTTATTCGTCATGGAGTGGAGAATACATATCTGGAGCGTTTCAAGGATAGAAACATATAAGGTGCTTGATGTGCCATGAATTGGGGATATCGATTCCGTCCAAGTCACATAGCCGATAAGACCCTGGTCCGGTAACGTGTTTGACGACGTAAGGCCCTTCCCTGGGGGAGGACAGGTTGTGCATCCCTTCTGTTTTTTGCTTTCTACGTAGAACAAGGTCGTCGACAGCAAATGAATGACCTTTGATGTTGCGGTTGTAGTATCTCTGCAAGCCTTCTAGGTATTTGGCTGTGTAGACGCAGGTGATCAGGAGTTCTTTCTCGGCCCTATCGACGTCCTCTGTCCGAACAGCTATGGCTTGCTCTTCATCATAATTTTCCACCCTAGGTGCTCAGAAGGCAACATCCACTGGTAGTATGGCTTCTGAGCCGTAGACCAAGAAATATGGAGACACATCGGTGCTGCGACTAGCTTGAGTGCGCAATCCCCAGACAATAGCTAGTAGCTCTTTGAGCCATCTGCCCGGATGCTTTCCTTGTTTCTGATATAGCCTCTTTTTAAGGGCATCAAGGATCATGCCGTTCGCCCGTTCGACCTAGCTGTTGGCTCTAGGATGGGCAACAGAGACGTACTTGATGGAGATGCATCGGTCTTTGCAGAAGTCTCAAAAATGATGACCAGTAAATGTAGTTTTGAGGTCGGTGATAATGCTGTTTGGGAGACCGAATTTGTGGATGATATCTTCGAAAAACTCGACTGCTTTCTTTGTAGTAGCCAAAACAAGTGGTTTGTATTCGATCCACTTGGAGACACTGTCAATGGCGACGTACACGTACCGGAAACCACCTGGCGCTGGCTTGAAGGGCCTGATCATATCCAGTCCCCAGCATGCAAAGGGCTAGGAAGCTGGAATGGTCTGCAGTTCTTGTGCCAGCACATGTATTTGCTTGGCGAAGAATTGGTATCCTTAACAACGTTGGATGAGGTCTTCAGCGTCGGCGATGGCCGTGGCCTAGTAAAAAACAGCTCGGAAAGCTTTGCCGACCAGGTTTCTTGAGGCCGCATGGTTGCCACAGGAACTAGAGTGAATTTCAAGAAGTAATTTGACTCCCTCTTCTTGGGTGATGCATTTCTACAGTATCCCTTCCTTGGCACTTTTCCTCATCAAGTTGTCGTCCACCAGCACGTAATGCTTGCTTCAACGGATTAGGCGTTCGGTTTTAGTCTTGTCGGCGGGTACTTCGGCACTGGTGAGGTACTTGATGAACTGTTCCCTCCAATCGGCGGTCGATGAAGTTACTATGAGTACCAGCTGCTCGGCGGGCAGAATTTCTTGCACTTCCTTCTCTTCCTTAATGGATGGCGCCAAAAGATCTTGAATGAAGACCCCAGGCGGAATCGCGGTGCGAGAAGAGCCAATCTTGGATAGGTGGTCGACGAGCTGATTTTGATCTCGTACCACGTGGTGGTACTCGATACCGTAGAACTTCTCTTCAAGCTTCCTGATTTCAGCGCAATATGCATCCATATTTTCACTACAACAGGACCAGTCTTTGTTGAGCTGGTTGACTACCAGTGCAGAGTCCCCGTATACCATGAGGCGTTTGACGCCGAGCTCAACGGCTATACGGAGTCCATGGAGACATGCTTCATATTCGAAGGCGTTGTTGGAGGCCAGAAAATGTATTCAGAGAACGTATCGGAACTTATCCTTGGTCACCGTAATGAACATAATGCCCGCGCCAGCACCGTTGATGTTGAGGGTTCCATTGAAGTACATCACCCAGTGCTCAGGGCAAGTAGCAGCGATGGGCTCTTGGATCTCGGTCCACTCAGCGATGAAATCAGCGAGCGCCTATGATTTGATGGTAGGCCTGCTTCATATTCGATGGAGTAAGTGCCAAGCTTGATAGCCCACTTGATGATGCGGCTGTTGGCCTCTCTGTTGAGGAGAATGTCCCCCAGAGGGAACTCGGTGACCATGACGATCTTGTAATACTCGAAGTAATGGCAGAGCTTGCGTGATGTGATCAGAATAGCATATAGCAGTTTCTAAACTTGAGGATAACGAGTTTTGGGCTCATTAAGGACCTCGCTGATGAAGTAGACAGGATGTTGCACCTTATAGGCGTGATAGGCCTCCTCGCGTTCGATGACAATAGCTGTGCTAACGACACGAGAAGTGGCGGCGATGTAGATCAGTAGAGTTTTGTTTAGTCGAGGTGCCGTCATGATCGGAGGCTTTGTTAAAAACAACTTGAGCTGCTCAAAAGTTGTATCTGCCTCCTTCGACTAGGAAAAGCGCTCGGAGGTCTTGAGGAGGTTAAAGAATGGTAGTCCCTTTTCGCCGAGGCGTGATATGAAGCTGCTGAGAGCAGCGATGCAACCCATAAGCTTCTGAATATCCTTGACGGACGTTGGCCGTTTCCTATTGGTGATGGTGGAGACCTTGTCGGAGTTGGGTTCGACACCATGGGCGCTGACGATGTAGCCTAGAAGTATACCAGATGGAGCTCTAAAGATGAACTTTGAAGGGTTCAGCTTCCATCGGTACCTTTTTAGGTTGGCGAACGTTTCTTCGAGGTCGGCGATAAGATTGTCGGCAGTCTTGGATTCGACGACCACATCATCGATGTAAGCTTCGATGTTGTGGCCAATCTGTTGATCAAGGCACATCTGGATGGCCCTTTGGTAGGTCGTCCCGGTGTTCTTGAGTCCGAAGGACATGGCGGTATAGCAGTACGCACCGAAAGGCATGACGAATGACATCTTGATCTGGTCTTCTTCCTTGAGGGAGATTTGGTGATAGCCAGAGTAACAGTCAAGGAAGGAGAGCAGTTCACAGCTGGCAGTTGTGTCTACAATCTCATCTATCTGAGGCAGACCGAAGGGGTCTTTAGGGCAATGTTTGTTAAGATCAGTGTAATCAATGCACATTCTCCATTCTTTATTCTTTTTTGAATGAGAACAGGGTTTGCTAACCACTCAAGATGATACACTTCTTTTATGAATCTGGCACCTAGGAGCCATTTTATTTCTACCCTAATAGCCTCCTTCTTGTCTAGTGCGAATCATCGGAGTTTTTGCTTGATCGGTTTGGCGGTCAGCGAGACATTCAAGGAGTGCTCGATCTTCTCCCGTGGTACCCCCGGCATGTCTACAGGTTTCCAAGCACACACGTCGGCATTGGCACGTAGGAAGGAGATGAGCGCGCTTTCCTATTTGGGGTCAAGGTGAGCCCCAATCTTCACGGTCTTGGAGGGGTCGTCGAGGCCGAGGCCGACCTCCTTAGTTTCCTTGGACTTGGTGGAGGCGTGAGGAGGCTCCAGCGTTGGGATCTCCATGTCATCGGTGTGCACCGTCTTGGCGTCGGTGACCACACTGGCCATCTGGATGGAGAGGTCGGTGGCTTCGGCGAGGGCAAGACTCTCTATGTTGCAGGTGTAGGCGATGGAGAGGTTGGCCCACAGGGCTAGGACTCCTGCAGGCAAAGGCATCTTCAGCACCAGATAAGCATAGTGTGGTACAGCCATGAACTTGGCCAGAGCTGGCCGACCAAGTATGGCATGGTAGGCGGTGTTGAAGTCGGCGACGTGGAAGTTGATGTGCTTGACGCGGTAGTTGCTTGCCGTGCTGAACAGTACTGGTAGGGTGATTTCTCCAAGCGGCTTGGATGCCCTGCTAGGTACCACTCCCTAGAAGGAGGAGAAGGAGGGTGTGAGATCTATTATCCTGAGGCCCAGCTCCTTTAGGGCTCCGGTGAAGAGGAGGTTCAAAGCGCTCCTACCGTTGACGAGCACTTTTCTGAAAAGCACTTTTTGGATGGTAGCATCAAGGACGAGGGGGAAACACCCTGTATAGGGGATGTCTACCCACTAGTCATCCCTGCTGAAGGTGATGGGGACCGCAGACCAGGGGCGATAGCTAGGGTCGACGGCGGCGTCTTCCGCAGTGATGGCGAGCACCCGGCGGGCGGCGAGCTTCTATTCTCTTCTACTTTCGGTGGAGGCGAGGCCCCCGAAGATGGTGGCAACCACCTTGTCGTGATCCTAGAAGGCATTGTTATTGCCCCCAGGTGGTCGGTGGCCTCTGGCACCATCGTTGTTGTCGTCGTTGGTTTTTTGGCCTAGAATTCCTTGGCCAAGCCGAGGCAGTCCTTCATCTTATGCTTGGCGTTCTTGTGGAGAGGGCACGGGCCATCGAGGATCTTCTTGTATTGCTCGTCGTAGTTGCACTTGGTGCGAGGTTCGTCGACAGCGGCGACGATGTGGTCTAGTCGACGGCGGCAATATTGACCAGACTTGGATCCTTCTGGCCGATCACGGCCACTGTCTCGATGGTGACTACGATCGTCGTAGCGGCGGTCACTGTGGTGCCAGTTGTCGGGGTGATCATCGCTGCGGCGAGTTGGGCGATGAGTGCCCGCATCCTCATTGAAGCACACCTCAGCTTCCTCGGCGTCGACGTACTGGTTGGCGGTCATAATCATCTCGCCAATCCTTGTTGGCGGCTTGCGATTGAACTTAGAGCAGAGGTCGCGGTGGTGGAGTCCTCGGACAAAGGCGGTGATGACCTCAGCTTCTGTGATGTTAGGAATAGAATTCCTTATCTCAGAAAAGCATCTGATGTAGCTACGGAGGAGCTCGGATGGCTTTTGGTAGATGCAGTTCAAATCGTGCTTGGTGCCCGGCCGAGTACACGTAGCCATATAGTTGTTGGTGAAGACTTTTTTTAGCTCTTCCTAGGATCCGATGGAGTCTAGGGCAAGGCTAGTGAACCAGTTCATCGCGGTTGGCGTGAGCATGATGGGAAGATAGTTCACCATGACACTGGTATCTCCTCCGGCGGAGCGCACAGCAGTGGCGTAAGCCTGTAGCAACTGTGCGGGGTTCATCCTTCCCTCGTAGGGCTTGACCCCAGTGATT
Organism: Miscanthus lutarioriparius; assembly: GCA_904845875.1. Taxonomy (NCBI): domain Eukaryota; kingdom Viridiplantae; phylum Streptophyta; class Magnoliopsida; order Poales; family Poaceae; genus Miscanthus; species Miscanthus lutarioriparius. The sequence continues at coordinate 59,066,650 of CAJGYO010000010.1, forward strand.
TTGAAACCACGGGGCCACTGGAGTGTTTGAAGTGCCCTCGTTTATGCTGGGGGCCCTTCGAGGTTGTCGGTGCCGGGATCTACAACATTGCCGGTGCTGAACGGCTCGAGAGATGAGTCTGGGTTACTGTACTCTTGCTCATACTCTTGACGGTGGCGTACTTCTTCTTCATGGTGACCGAAGCAGCGCTCGTCGATATGTCATCGTGCGTCTCGAAGATTATTGAGGTGCACTCGGACATCCTGGTCGACCTCCTGGTCGTGTTAGCAAAGGTGTTCGATGTATATGCGCCTAGCTCCCCATGGACGGGTTGCCTGTCGTTGCGGTGCTGGTCAGTGAAGCGACTTGGGCGGCGATCAGATCTTGGTGCGGCTGATCGGTGAATCGAGCTTGTGGAGTATGAAGGTCTCTGATCCTGGCGAATCTCGTTGACCTGGCAGTGCGCCGCTTTAAGCATGGCGGCGACCTTGGCGACCTCTAGTGTCTGCAGGAGCCGAGTGAGCTCGTTGGTGGCTATGGCCAGGTTGGCGCTTGGGGTCTTGTAGATGTCGTGTCCATCAACACAGACAAATTCATCGTCAAGGTTGCGGTGGAGTTGGCGTGCCCTTCCTTGCGAGTCAAGCTAAGCCTCAGCCATCGCAAGGGCAGCCTCGTTTGCTTAGCGCTACGCATGGTTGATGTTCCTATTGATGCGAGCAGCGTGTTCCTCCTCGGTTTCCCCATTCCAAGAGGGGCTGTCGACACAGACGTTGAAGATTGCGCCTCCACGAAAGGGTGGGAGAGGAGGTTGCGTGGTGGTAGTTTTGGCGATGGTCTCCATAGAGCCCTAGGACTTGGAGTTTGCATTCTCCTCTAGGATGGTTTGGAGGGATGCTCAGGGCATCGGCCGACGTGCAGCATGTTGACGGCCGGCGGAGGCTGATCGGCGATCTGGTCGGTGGGATGTTAGACATCGCCAACCTAGTCGACGAACTTGCCCCTTAGGGCATCTTGATAGGTGGCAGTGACGTTGGTGAGCATGAAGGGTAGACCGTAACCCTAGGAGTTTCCCGAGCAGCCTCCGATAGATCTGGATCGGAGGGTGGTCGGTGCTGAACTAGACTGGTCAGAGCCGATTCGGCGATGGAGAGGCAATCGGTGAGCTTCTGGCAAACCTAATCGATGGATGCGATCAGACCATCGTTGTTGATTTGCCTCCTCTGGTAGCAAGGAAGCGGGCGGCGATTTGTTGATGAAGGCGACCTCGAAGGCGATTCCGGATCGGATCTACAGTCACAGGTGTTGGGGTGATCGGCGCAGTATTGATCTACACCAGCTCGATGAGCTCTATGACTCCATCAGCGTTGATGATCCACGAGATCGATCCAACCATGAAGACCTAGTTGGGCTGTGGGAGGGACGAAGAGCCTGCAGAATGTACTATCTTGTTTGATATAGAAACAAGATGCACACCCCTACCTGGCACACAAACTGTCGACATAATATCATCAGTAGTCCTCCTAGGGGTATCCCACGAAGGTAGATTGATCGGCAGAGATGCGTGTAATCGAGAACAAGAAGGCAACAGAGACACACGAGTTAGACAGGTTCAGGCCGTCAGTATGACGTAATACCCTACTCCTGTGGTCTGTTGGATTGTATTGGCTATCGTATGATATTGCGTGTGTTTGGAGGGGGTCCTTGCCTACCTTATATAGTCCTAGAGGCAGGATTACAAGTTGGTTAGATCTAGGAGATAACCAAAAAGTAATAACAGATTACAGGAATCATGTGATCATACGTATCCTAACAGATCTTGTAGTATCTTTAGGATATCTTCCCGATGTCTTGTAGGAGGCACTGAGCAGTGTCGTGCCCCGCAAGGCTACGTCTTATGGGTTGGGCCGCCCCTAGGGGCATAGCCCATGTGCTCTGCCGTGGGTATCTGGGGTCGTACCCTCCACAACCGGCAAGCCTCGGAGCTGTGGAAGTGTCTTCGCCGCATTGAGGAAGCCGAGATCATCTCCAGGATGCTGCAGGTGCAGCTCACTGAAGCAACATGTCGGTGTTGCAGCCGCAGAGAGTCATTAAACTGCCAAGTCAGAAGCCTTGAGGGAAGCCAAAGAACGGCATGTCTATTAGCTAGAGGAGGCCTACCTTGTCACCAGGGCTAAGTGTAGGACGCTGGCCACTAAAAGGTAGGATCCCTTGATCTTGGAGGGAATCCCTGTCCACCCGTCGGAAAGATAGAGAATCGGTGTTGTAGTAGCGCTAGCACCCCCACCTTCGGAGGTGTCAGAAGGAGAGCCCTTGCTTCCTCTCACTCAGCCACTGCCGAGAGAGGAGGTAGATCCATAGCCGGGCGGTAGGAGAATCCATTGAGCCCGGGGATGAAGCTGTGTGGTCTGGTGAAGTAGATTAGTTGCCTTAGGGTGGTGTATCCGTAGTCTATGGTGCTTCTCATCACTATCCTCTAGTGTGTAATACTTTCGTTGTATTTCATCCGTAGTTGTTATGATCATCTGGTCATAGTGGGCACACAATGTGTCGAGAGTGGGAGAGTAAGTGACTATACATTTATCAGTGTAAGGGCATTTGGAACATGCATGTTGTTTATTCCATTGTGTTTGATACATCAATTTACCCTTAGGTTCCGTTAGACTTGCTTAGGGTTCTTGAGACGATGTCCAGTAGTTATGAGAGAAGCAACCATTCTGATGCAAGCAAAACAATCAGGATTGGATAATAGAAGACATTGTATCAACTAATTATGGATGTCCCCGCAGAACAATTGAATCTACTTAGATTAAATCCATTATGGGGTTTGATTTCCTTGTCCCTTGTTGTGAAAGGAACCCTTGCTGTTTGAATCTTCCCTTGCAATACTCCACCGATTCCGTGGTCTATGACCCCACTGCCTTCATTGCGTATAAGTTGGTAATAGTCGCCTGGTCAATAGCTTATGGTGCCACGATGAAACCAAGGGCCCCTGTGGAATAGCAGCCACATGGTGACGCTGCTCGACACGTGCTGGTATCAAGGTTGTTGACCAAGTACCTTTACCAAGTTACACCGCCGTACCGCTCTTGCAATGAAAATTCTCCTTGGGAAAAATATCTTTGTGTTCTAACGAGAAATCCACAACAGGTTGATGGAGCACTGCTCTTTCAAGGTAACTGTGTTAATGTGGTTTTGGAGGAAGTACGTATGTTGTGATCTTGGTCCATACGAAGGAATGGCGCATATTGTGGTCAAGGAAGGGAAGGAAAAGAAGAACAGCAAGGAAAAGTTAGCCCTCGGGTAGTCAGGAGTGATTGGAAAAGCCTGAATGGACATTATATCCATAGCCCTGTGTCTAGCTCGACCACACTACGCACGCCAGGTCACTATTGTGGCATGCCCTATGGACACCATAAGTGTCAGGGACCACTAGCACCCCATCCTCGCGTAACCACGGCATTATGCCACACCCACCATACTCATGCACTATATGCTTCCCCATTTTCCTAGCACCCTATCGGCTATCGATCCCCACCCTCACTCCCATACCAGACCCCCCTTCCCCTCTCCTTTTTCTTCTTTTGGGTACATGGCCGCCCGCACGTCTCCTCGTCGATAAAACCCCCTCTCCTCTCCTTTTTCCTCTCTCCACTCAAGCTCATGCAGGGAGCGCACCATGGCCGACGCTCTCCCTACCTCGTGACCCACCAGTGTTTCCCTTCCACTCCGCCTCCACTTCTTGGTGCGCTACGCCCCCACCCCCGTTCACCACTATAAGATGCCCTTGCTCTCCTCCATCATCCCTATCCCCCTCAAACCTGAAATAGAGCTATGAGGCCTAGCCATCACTCATACAACTAGGGCCGCCAGCCAAAGGTGGTTGTGTAATCTGAGAAGAAGAAGGGATCTGGTTTTTGTCGAAGAAGTTCAAGTCCACCTTTGGTTAATTTTGGTCTTAGGGTTCATGATGATTTATATCTCAGTCTCTTGTTTCTGGGTCTGTTGGGCATACGCCATGTTCTGGATACTAATTTTCTTATTGATTTTCCATTGTCCCCGTCTTCACTGATTTCTGGAGTGAGCTAGTGGTTGTGCTAGTTTTGTTGTAACCGTGTGGTCCCTTAAATCCTTGAGTGGATTAGTGGGCGAAGCCGTGCAACCTCCTGTGTACCTTTAGATCTATGAAATGTAACCACGTTTTCCCTTTTTGGTTCTTACTCTGAATCTTGGGACGAGATTCTTTTAAGGGGGAAGGTTATAACACCCCTGGTGTTATGAGCTTGCTTAGCACTAACATTAAGACCTAAAAGAGATTAGCAAAACAAGTTCATAGGGTTTAAGAGTTTAAAACTTACCTAAAATGATAAACAAATTCTATGTGACTCACTTTTGTGGTTGAGAAAAATCAAAATAAATATTGTTAACTAGTGCTCTTGGGAGCTCAAAAAATCAAATTTGAAGTTAAGCTAAGCTCTTTTCGTTAAGACGGCAAGCACTTGAACTTACGTCAAAAGTACTATTTTTGGCGATTTATTGTGGACGAAATAATCAATTAATGCTTAAATATTTTGTTCCTATGGGTTAGTATGAAGTATGGACCATTGCATGAAATACTTGTGGGTTGGAGTTCATAGTGTTTAGGCCTTTTAAAAATTGTAACAAAAGTGTTAATGGATGTTAGTTCGAACTGAACCTTAACTTTTCGAAGTATGGGAAAAGTAGTAAGACAATGCTATCTTGACATTTAATTTCTAACAAAAATGTTTAAACACTAGCTTCATATTCTTGCATTGTTGGTTGCTTCTAAGTGAGCACGTGAGCATGGTGTAGGTTGTAGATGTGTTGGGTGTCACGTTGTCCACTTAAAAATTGTCCAAACATCGTCAGAACGCGTTGTAAACCACGTTGTTGGTGCTCTGTTCATGAACAGGCACTCCACTGACGAGCCCATGTTGGCATCCTTTTATCTCCCTCTATGGTTGCTCGATGGTCATAACGATTGCTTCGCTAGATAGCTAGTAGTGTTGTCCTTAGGATTAGTGGATGGGTTGAACCTCAGTCGAGGTAAGCAGCAACCTTTGTTGTGTTTTAAAACTCGTGCACGTCACTAGTTACACTTAGGCAGCCTGAGTCCACGGTCACCACATGCGCGCAGGCGCTGCTGGTGCCGGGCTCAAACCATGGTCGAGTGGCTACCGCTGGCTAGCTCGTGTGCCGGTCGGTGCTGAGCAGCACCCTTGCCCTAGTGTTGGCTGGCCCTGGCTGGCTGCGGCCTGGCTCTCGCTGCTGCGTGCGCAGCACGCTCATGTGGCTGGTCACTATGCCACGCGCTAGGCTGAGCCGAGGCTGCGGCTACTATCTCTTGGTCGACGTGGCATCCGCCCCACCCTTCTATTCACCTACCGCGTCGTGCCCTTGGCGTATGCCACTGCCGCCATGTCTGGTCGATGGCCCCGGTCACAGTGGCGATGGGATGCCCTGCTGCCTCACCTTACCCCCACTAGCCGACGCCGGTGAGACCCGCTCGGGTTTTGCCGCTCCATTCAAGCACATCACGCCAAGCCCCATGAACCAACATCTGTGCGCACATGTTCATGCTACCGCTATCGAATGGAACCGCCCCATCTTAATCTGCTCGCCCTCGCTTGGGTGCCCTCTCTACGGCATGACCACGGCTAGAGCTCCACCTTTTCCGCCCTCCAATTCGCCTAGCTCAGGGCTTCACAGTTTGATTCCTCGTGCTAGTAAGTGGCATAAGAGGTCAACTAGGTGGCCCATATTCCCAGACCTGCCAAGCGCTACTGACCTCCAATTTAGCATTTCGCTCATCGCCGGTCAAAACGCCACCGTGTCGAGAGGTTTGGGGGTAAGGCTCGTAAGGTTAATAGTAGTTCAATTGCTCGTAACCCTAAACTCGCCTTGACTCCCTCCATTCGGTGCTCACACTATTTTGGCCAGGGTGCTCATCGACGGTGGGGTGACGCGTCGATGTCCATCATGGAGCACTGTCGCCCCGCTCGGTCGCATGTGGCCAGCTCTGCTTGGGCCGCTGCTGACTAGACCATCACCATGGACGAGCTCGCTGTAAGCTCCTAGCGACATAGAAATGCGTCGACACACAGCAAGCCGAAAGGGTCTGCTCGATGGAGCTAGACATTCGCCTGGCTTCAACGCAGGGATAATCGGTCCTACGTACTCCTCCCAAGACGTGCCAGTCAATTTGACCCTGCAATTGACAAGGAGAGAAAGTTTGTTAGTAATTTAAGGTGGAACATGCCGGTCTGTGCCCAGACAGTTCCAAGTGTGCCGCTTAGGGAGCAGCCTTACGGGAAGAGCGACTGAATAACTGATCCGCACATGAATCGGCTGTTACGGACTGTAAAGCTCATGGGTAGCGATTAATTTTATGTTGACAGGTATAATGATGAACAAACCTATGGACTTCTCAGACTCAACCTGCTATCTCTAACAGTGGGGTTCAACCAGATCGATGCAGCCATGAAAAATACAACGAATCAAACCCTTAAAGTACACGAATCTATTCACGCTTAATAGAATCATGTAACATGTCGTAGGCGTTAACACATAGGTGATCGGCTATTTAGCCGATGCAGGCATAGCAAACAGTCAAGGTCACGCCTAACTAGGAACAAATCTACTAACTAGCATCCTCCAATCTACAGTGCCATCAGTGGGGATCGACCAAATCGTTACAGCCATAATGGTGAACTATAAACCAGATTCAACTAGCCAGCAAACCTCTTCAAGATTATTTATGCCATAACCACGTACTATGCACAATCAAGATCGAAGTAAAAACAGTCGATGAAGCATAATCCGGCGCTCAGAGTAAGAAACACCGTGTTGTAGTAAAGCGAACAATGGATTGAAAGGATATAAGGCCGATCTAATTCGATCTCGATCGGGCGGATTGATGTTGTTGTAAACTATTAACGATGAAAGACATCAGCAAAATCGGTAACTTAATGAATCTACCCGAAGGACGCCACCCTTAGATAGAGCCGATAACTTGACCTTAATCTAGTTCGAGCAGTGGAGGTCGACCGGATTGATGTAGCTGTACTTGAACTAGACAAAAGTCGATAACTAGCTTATACCAGAGTCGTAGTGGAGGTCGACTGAATCGATGCAGTCGTACAAATAGAAGTATAAGCCATGATGGTACTTACAGACAAGCCGAAGGTCGGCCAGACCGATGCAGCCCTGCTCGCTGAAGAACTCGCCGAGATCTATTCTACTCCTACTCCTAAGGGGTGGCCGGAGCCGAAAAAAGTAAGTAATTTGTATTTGATTGATTGTGTGTCCTTTACAATAGCCGGGGTTCAATATTTATACCCAGAGCCTAAACATGAATCCTACTCGAGTACAACTCATTACAATCTTCGGTATAAAAGAAAACATTCCTATTTTAAGATAACTTGGACCCTAATCTTTTCCTTTTTAGAGAGTCCGTTATGTAGTTTCCTGATGCCAACCATAGCTTTTATCATTATATGCTGGTGCTATCTGAAAAGAGTCGATTCTAGTGTCGCATCTGAATCAGCTGATATCGATCCTCAAGCAATCGATTCCTTGATTAAAAAAATCTTGGAAGCCTTCGAGTTCCCGCATTTTTCTCCCAAATTTTGGTGTAAACACATGCCCCCAATTTTGGGATAAAAGTGATTTTATTCCAAAATTCCTATTTATCCGTTTACCACGCTGCAACCGTTCTATTCTGAGATATATGAATGATTCCTGACTTCCTGGCCCAAATTTTATATAATATCCCAATAGTATCTTTTCCAACTCACTCGGCCTGTTTCCTTTCCCTTCTTTCTTGAGCAAATCTTAACTTCTGATGCCATCATCGCCAAGGCCTCAAACCCTAGCAAATCCTCTGTTCTTTCAAGCCGCTATTCAAGAGATCTTCGTCAGACTCAAATCTACTTCGGCTTCAATGGCGACCAGCGACCATGTCCCTGAGGTATGCTTCTGAGTTTCCATTCTCCAAGTACCGGCCGCTACCCTGTACATCTTTTCTTCTCAAATTTATTTCATTCGATTTCTAGGAAATGAGGAACGAAATCTTGATTCCATCATCTGTTGCTTCCAATGTCTATTTTCTTGGGCCTATGGGTGACCCTGATCCATCTGATTTCATCCGTCAAGAAACCAACCAAATCCCCTTCAAACAGTCTGTAGTGGATTCGTCCTCCTAGAATATTAAAACCCCTTTCAGAAACTGGCCTAAAATGCCTAAGGGATGGAGAGATTGGTTTCGTAGGGTATCCGAGAAAAAGGCCAGAGATTGGGAAGTTTATGATTTTAATCAATGTTTGACACTCTCGTTGTCCGGGATGGAGAGGAATGATTCACTCCTGATTTCCGCATCTTATTTCTGGTCTAATGCCATGAACGCCTTTGTTTTTGGTCATGGTCCAATGACCATCACTCTGGCCGATGTTTACATGTTGACCGACCTTAGAATTACTGGATCAATGTAGCCTTATGAGTACTTGAGTGCTGGTTCCAAGAAATTGGCCAAGATATCAGACTGCACAGGATGGGCAAGTTACATTCTGAACCATATTGGAGACGAATCAACTATTGGTGAAAAGGAATACGTGGCCTTTCTGAACATGTGGTTAGAAAGATTCATCTTCTGTGGGTCATCTTGTGGCCTGACTTATAATCATAAACTCATGGCAGAGCATCTAGCAATAGGCAAGGATATCCCTCTTGGAAAGTATTTGCTAGGAGCTGCTTATCATCTGATGTACCAGGTAGCTACCCAATTACTGAAGAATGAACCAGTGCATACTATTAGTGGCCTTTAGTGGTTGATACAGCTGTGGCTCAACCTGTACATGTACAAGATTGTACGGCCAGATCTCAGAAGCCTGAGTTTCCCTTCCTCCAACTTTGATGAAGAATATAGAGGCGAAGAAGGGAGAACCCGTCGGTGCATGAGCTATGGTGAGGCTGCATCGGCCATAACAATTGATATCGATATTGGCCATCTCTTCAAAAAGTTTTATAGAGGGTTTGATGCAGACATCCTGACTTGGCTACCATACGATGAGGTTGAGAACAATAAACTGATCTTCCCATTCAAATTTCAATTTGAATCAGGCTGTTCGGACGAGACGGCGGCTACAATCTTTAATTCCTTCATCAAGCCATGTGTTCTTCCAGCCAAATTTTGTCATGGTCATGGCAAAATGGCTACGGGCTCCTCTCTTCTAGGCAACCTTCCAACTTATGAGTTTTCCAATCCATCTTTTGTAGCCTGTCATTTTGGTTTTGGTCAACTCCCCCCTCAATTGTTCTTCAAAAACACATTGAAGCCAAGAGAAGATATCATTGAGGTAATGGAAGCCTCCAAAGTCTTTCAATTGGGATCAGATCTTCCTTCCCTTTGTGTGCATGACTAGATCAGAGTTGGCTTCTTTTCCACTCTCTTTGACTCCTGGTGGCAAGAATGGCACTCCCATCTTTTCTGTGGGTTGGTCAACCCTTTGTGTATAGTGCTAGACGGGGAATTCGCTTCTGACAGTAAGGTAACTTTCATCCCCTTTTCAGAGACACTACTTGATGAATTCCCTTGCCAACTATTCTAACCGACCCTTTCAAGACACTGAATTCGATCCTCCAAGCTTGGATAGGATAGGGCATCCTATAGATTATCAACCACCATGCCCAGTTTCAAGAATAGGATCAATCGCACCTTCTTTGAAGAAATTGATGAAAACCCATGCTGCCCCCATGATTGTGATGTATCACTCTTCAAAGTGTAAGGTGGTCCAAGGGGCAACCTAGAAAGCTGTTACTGGGAAAAGACTTCGTAGAATGAGACCATCAGCTGCTCAGGTAAATAATCCATATTCCTCTCAAACTGATGTTCAACTTCTGATCTCCTTTTTTCACAGTTATCAACCATTACATCCCAATCAGTTCTAGGTGCGGAACTATTGTCCAAGGTGTTCGATTCGGCGTCAACTAGACTTTCATCAGCCGATCCACGAGAAGAGCTGATTTTTGTTGAAACAATAGATGCTTCCAAAATGGTAGAAGATGTGAGTCCTTCCATCTTACCCTTGATGCTGCCAAAGTGTTTTCTTAAAAATTCTTGATTCTATTCAACTTTTATTCTTCATCTGACTTCCTATCATGCCAGATACTTCCCGAGGAAACACTTATGCAAGAGCAGGAATCTTACAGTCTCCTCATTGAAAATGATCCTACTGCCGCTGATATTCAAACTGTCGATTCCCCAATCCAGCACATAACTAATGGTAGGAAAGTCAGATACTCAATTTATTTCTCTACAATCAAACATGAACTAAAAATTTTCCCTGATGTTTGCAGATGTCAATGTTGAGAGTTCAGAGCCGATTCAACCAGATATTACTGGTGCATCATCAGTTGTTCCTCTTCTTCAGATAGAGGCTACTACAGAAAAGGTATTGTATCCTCTTCACCATCCATTTTGTTATAAACTGATTCAAACCTCGTAACCAAGATTTTCTTTTATACAGGCACTCAATCTTCTAGCCCTGAGCTACTCTTTCAATCTTGAGGAGTATCTTGATGAAGATGAAATCAGCTCATCAGCCACCTCCTCTAAGGAAGCTTTGTCAGAAGAGACCAGAAATCAGCTAAGAGACATATTGCCAATGTTTGAGAAGAATATAGCCGATTTGGTCTAAGACACTGATTCAATGCAGAGAGTCTTCTTGGCTATTAAGGGTAATCCATCCCCAGTTCTCTCTAGAGTCTTGTCACCTTTATCTATTTTTGAAGATCAGGCCCTGAAGGTGAAAAAGGCTTAGAGGAATCTGTTTGACCGTGAAACTTTATTGGCCAAGGAGAATTCCAATAGGCAAGAGGCCAAAGAGCTGACACAGCTGATTGATCATTTAAAGAACTCCTCCTTCAGTATCAGCCCAGAGTTGTCTCAACTAGAAGTTAAGCATGCAGAACTTGAGAAGGAGCTATAAAATGTGAAGGCTGCCATTGATCGTCATAAGTCCACCCTGGCTCAAATACCCGATGCCATTAAACAAAAGAAACAAGAATTGCTGGCCAAAGTTAGAGAAGGCAGAGCCATCCGAAGTAGCCTCAAGAACATTCCTGGATCAACCAAAGAAGATAAGCAACAATTCACAGAAGTTGATGCTACCCGGCTAGAAGTGTTGAAAGCAATACAGGATGTACTAGACTTGTAATTCATGTATCATATGTCTTGTGTAGAATCAATGGTAACCATACTTTCTGTCGTCTAATTGTACTTCTTGTTTTTAGCTAAAGAGCCGATTTGAAAATAGCTTATTCCAAACTTCCAATCTTAATCCAATTAAGTCTGAAAACATGGCCTTTATTAAGAGAACCCCTCGATCTTCTGTTCTTAGTCACCCAGCGTCGTATTCTCTTTGGTATTAGTGAGGTGGCGCTTTGCCTTCTATTAATTGCGGTTGCCTTTTGCATGTCCCAAGGCATACACCTGTTCGCTCTATGGCTTCAAATACCAGTCGAGGGTTCTAGCCTCAAACACATCTACATCCACAACCGCTCCTGTTCCTTTGCACTTCTCCGCCCTCGTAGACTCAATAGCGGTTTCCTCCCCTCTTCTTGTAGACCCAAACAAACTCCATGACCGGCGAGGACAACCGTGGCAAACGTGCGGCGGAGGAAATTCTGGAGGAAGCCATGCCAGTGAACCAGCGCCTGTGATGCATGAGGTGAGATTGATATCTTCTGTTTGTGACGATGACCTATTCTGATTTGTCTATAGATTCATTTTGAATGACAGTCTTTGTCCTCTTGCCAGGGCCTGCGAGCCCTCTGATGCTGCATCCTCTGCGGTGGCCTCGTCGTCGGATTCTTCTGATTCCTACGACGGCGATGACGCCCGGCGTTTCCTCCGAGAGTGTAGGGCAGCCCAAGACCATTATTCCGAGGCGACTTGGGAAAATGGCCAGCTTGAGATCCGCCTCGGGGTCTCCCAAGCTCCTCTTCATGCTGCCGAAGAGGAGGCCAATGTCGTTCGGGCATGGCTAGCCGAGTCTGACACCATGGTGGCAGGTAAGATGAGTTCTAGAAATGCCTCCATTCTGATTTCCACTGTCTTTATCTTGATAGTTCTTTTGTTTCTATGATCGCCAACCCTGACAGTGCAGTTGGAGTCCCTCCAACTGGCGGCAAACGCGGTCTTAGATGCCGTCAATGCACGGGGCCCCCTCATCAATGTCCGCCTCCACGACATCTCGGCCCGCATCCAGGAGATCGCTCTCCATGGCATTCATCATGGCGCATCGATGGCGTTGGCCATGGCCCAAGTTCAGACCGGGTATGAGCTCCAAGCCATGGAGATTAGCTTCCCAATGGGCGATGGCCCTGAGGAACATGAGGATCTGATCGAAGAATTCATCATCGCGGCGAAGGCCATTGTGGACATCACATCTGCTCAGGATGTGGTGAACAAGGTCTTCGATTAGTTTGTATTTAGGGCAAACTAATGAATGAAATCTTCTGCTTTTTCATGACCGTGTTTCAGTGCAATGCCCTTGTATATGTCACAATTGTCTTTGTTTTTGCTTTTGCTCTATAGGCGATACATATCATATTGGCTCTTACATCTTTGAGTTTATTTTGAACTAAAGGTGATACCTTTCTGGTACCGGCTATTAGAGACGATGACTAAACGAATCGGTTGTCAAGTGTTGATCAAACGCTTGGATAATATCCCTTCAAATATTTTTTAATCGATCGCTATTGATAGGTTGCACTAGCACTTTTGAGACCAAAGGTTAAACGATCGATCAATCTAGGCCAAGCATCTTATTAAGTGAAACAAAACTTTCTTTAATAGATCTATCAAATCTGACATGCACTTAGGATTCGACTTTAGCGCTCACATACGTCGGCCTAAGCCTATCTCCAGGACCAATGCTTATTTCCCTTAATCGAACGGTCTACGCGAAGCCATGATTATTTATTAAAACAAACTCTTAGAGCCGATTGCTTGGATCGGCTGTTGGCCTTCATTACATATCTTAATGAAGCCTCCTTCCCATAGCTTGCTAGAAAAACACTCGAAGTCTTCTAGCTCACAATACACTGGATCGGGTGTTGCAATATTCACGGACTCATCAGCGCGAACCAGCAAGACATCATCTCCATGCCATTGAATCAAACATTGATGCATGGTTCACGGCACACAGCAGTTTGCATGAATCCAATCATGACCAAGGAGTAAACTGTATGACCCTTTTCCATCGATGACGAAGAACGTGGTGAGCAGAGTCTTACTCCCAATTGTTAGTTCGATGTTCATTGCCCCCCGGGTCTTAGACGCATTACCCCCAAAGTCCTTAATCATCATGTCGGTCTCAATCAGATCTCCTGGTCCCTTGCAAAGTTTGCGAAAAGTGGTGTAAGGCATAAGATTGACAGAAGCATCTCCATCCACCAACATCTTGTTCATTGGCTTCCCATCAACAAAACCTTTTACATATAAAGCCTTTAAGTGCCGATGCTTTACTGGTTTATCAAATATAGCCTGTTGTACAACTGTCAACTTGGAAACTATCTCCTCATACTCCGATTCATCAAAATCTGAGTAAACTTTTTGATCCGCTAAAGCTCTGAATTCTAACAGCAATAGAAAAGTCATTTGAATATTAGTCGATGGTTGCCTTCTATCGGCTATTTGCTTAGCACGCCATACATGAGGTTTACTAGACACATGAGCCTATTCTAGCTCTCTGTTCCTTAGGCGTTGCACTCTTCATTTCTGGCTTCTTATCAGACCTCTTGGACACCATTGGCCTTCCTGCCAAATATATTCTCTCTCATTGCTTTCTTCTTCATAATCAGCCCAATTTTGATAAACAACTCGCTTTCCAAGCCGATCATGAACACTTTTATTTTTTAAGCCTCGATCCATGTTATTATGATGATACACATCTTGAGCATGGATAGACCAGAGGTTGGCTGGAGATTGCCTAAACTCCCAATATTGTTCGCTGCATTCTGGACAGTTATTTCTAGTAGGCAACTTTAAACCTTCGTTCCAGCAATGTCTGAAGAAAGGACAATTCCAATGTGATTCAGCTTGCTTCCTTTCATACCTCTCTTTTTCCTGTTGATGCTGGTATTCTTGCTCCTCTAACCAATGCTGATAATCTTTTTCCTTCTGCTGCTACCATTTATTCAACAAAATTCAAGATGTAACAAGCGGCTTTGTCGCCCCATATTTTGATGTTTCTCCCTGCTCATATCGGCTCTTTTGCTTGTCGCGACGTCTTCTAATTTCTCTATATTTATCAGCCGATATTTGCATCTCTGTATCGACTGTTCTAGTTTCTCTTGATCCGGTTGATGTTAGGACCTTAGTCTTCCCTTTGAGCAGCCTAGCATCGACCATGTTCTGATCTCCTGAGAAAGGATTATCATCAACTTTCATCTTCCGAGATGTATCAAATTTGAGCCTTCCTTGCTGAATAGACCTCTGTATATGCTACTGGAAAACTTTGCATCCATTAGTAGAATGAGATGTAGCGTTGTGAAGCTTGCAGAATTTCTTATTCTTCAACTGATCAAGAGGCAACATAACATGATTATCGGGAAATTTGATCTGTCCCTTCTCGAGCAAGAAATCAAAGAGCTTGTCTGATTTTGTGGCGTCAAAATCATAGCTCTCTTCGACTCCTCTTCCCCAAGGATTCGACACCATTACTGTTTTCTTACCCCAATTCCATTCAGCAGCGGCAACCTCTTCTTCTTCATCGTCTTCATAGCTATCATCAATTGAATATGGATTATAGGCTTCGGCCATTGTGGTACTTTTCTGGAATCAGGTATCTCTGCGCATACTCTAGAATTGACTATTGAGCGTTGCCACTCGTTGAGCCAATTGACCCAAGTTATCAAACTCTTGTCCCAGCAGCTTCTCTCTCCATGTTGGCAACATTCCTTGAACGGCTAAAGCAGCTAGCTGATCATCAGCCAAGTTTAATGAGAAGCTCAAATTTCTAGTCTCTCGGAACCTTTAAAGAAACTCGGTGCCCGATTCATTAGTTCTCTGTCTTATAGTTGTCAAATTGGTAATCTTCTTTTCTCCTGTCCCAGTGTAAAAATATGTATGAAACTTCTTCTCTAGGTCAGCCCAATTGGCAATGGAATTAACTGGCAGCGATGAAAACCAAGTGATGGCTGGCCCTAACAGTGACAAGGAGAAGAAACGAACTCGATGGGCTTCTTCAACGGACGCTTCACCCAATTATGTAAGATACCGACTGACATGTTCTATTGTGCTTGTGCTGTGTTGGCCAGTGAACTTAGCAAACTCTGGGAGCCTGTAATTTGCAGGAAGAGCGACCAAATCATACCATTCTAAATATGGGAGTTTGTACGAGAAGGTCTGCCCTTTCGGCTTCAAACAAAATTGATTCTTCATCATCTCGGTCACTCTCAGCAACAAATCATCAGCATTTGAATTTGGATTTCTCTGCACCTGCTGACCCATTTGTGGATTGAAATCCCGTATACTTTGATACCCTGGATTCGGTATCATGTGAAGGGTGTTGTAATCTATGCCATAATGATATTCCTGTAGAATCTCTATCTGTTGGGTTCTTTGCTGGTTTGCTGCTTGAAGTCTCTAGTTATAGACGTTAGGATCTATATCTCTATGGATCCTCTGAATTGATGGTGCTATTTTTTGAGCCAATGACGGTATGTGGCCTGATGTGCCAAAATTAATCATTTGGTTTCGACCTTGCCTCGCCGGCTATTGCATATGCTGCACTGATGATCTAGGATTATATTGTATCTGATTCGTAGTAGCACCTTGAACTTGCTCAGATAAACTCTGAACAACCTAGACTTCATCATTACTAGCTGGTGCTGCTTCTTGATGGCTGGTACCGGTTTGATTAGTCCCTTGAGTCGACGGATGTGGAATGTTGTAATAAGCACCTGATCAACTGGAAACCCATGAAACACCTCTTTCATGGTGTTGTGGAATATGTTCAAGAAAACTTCATTATAGTTTGATATGGCATCATGAACATATTTGTTTACAGCTTCTACGAAGAAACATCTATCTTTAGCTTCATCTGCATTTGTCTGCCCATGTAATAGAACTCTTGGTAGTGGATATTTCTGAATAATTGTATTGTCATGTGTCTTGGTGTAGAACAACAAACACTTGTTCTAAAATTCTTCTTTGGCTTTGCTGATGAATCTTAATCTCCATCAGGTAGGTCTTCATAAGGTACCATAAGGATGTCGTTGTTGTTGTAAGCTGTCGTGATGATAGTGGTATCCCACCAGGCATGCCAGAACGTGTGTCGGCACGGAAATGCGTCAACACAAAGCAAGCCGGAAGGGTCTGCTCGATGGAGCTTGAGATCCGCTAGGCTTCAACGTAGGGATGATCGGTCCTGCATACTCCTCCCAAGACGTGCCAGTCAATTTGACCCTATAATTAACAAGGAGAGAAAGTTTATTAGTAATTTAAGGTGGAACATGCTGGTCTGTGCCCAGATAGTTCCAAGTGTGCCGCTTCAGGAGCAGCCAGTCATAGAACCGACCAATTTATAAGAGCACAAGTACAAAAACAATCGCCGAAACGATCAAATTCTCGAACTTGAGCCCATATAAACCCGGTAGTCAACTAAAATCTCGAAGGATTTTAGACCAACTTGCATACAACCAAGATCACAGTAATTCAACATAACATATCGTACGTTACAACATTTCGTAGATGTTCGCAAATAGATTACATCATCACAGAGTCATCGTTATTACAAAACAAGTCTTGTAAAACATGCGGAAGCAAATAGTTTAACTCACACACACGAGTTCAAATACACATACTGGTTCGCTGATCACAGCCCGCAAAAGCATTCAGATAAGAGAACAGAGATCATGCCCATGATCTAGTCTTCATCACCCGCCGGGTGGAGACAATACTTACAGAATCCCTGATATAGAAGGTCATCTGCAACAAGAGGGAATAAACCCTAAGTACGGGAATGTACTCAGCTAGACTTACCCGCCAGAAACCAAAATAAATGACACCAAGGATTATGCATAGCTTAATGTAGTGGATCTGGCTGACACTTTCTTTTTGCAGAAAAGCATAAGTAATAATGATTAACTCATAACCTGAACTAGCAGTGACTTTTTAGCCATTAACCTGTCAACTATATTAGCACCTGTACTAAGCAATCATTTTATTAGGGTGCAAACATTAATAACCATATCAGGTATTCATTGTGGCAACCTTATCATCATCATCCATTTAACCATATCGTTAAATTAATTGAATCTACGTTGCCGCTGCTCAGTCAAGTTCTCACTATCCGGGAGAGACGGCGATTCGAATCGATTCCTATCCAGCTGGAGGGGTATTCCTAAACACAAACCCTACTTCTCCCGTCGGAGTCGCAAACAAGTCACCTTTGGTACGATTCAGGAGTCTCGAGTCCGATCAGATCGACATTCTCAGAGAACCACTCTGCCAAGGTTGTTCAGGACTCTAACCCGCCTTGGACTTATAACAATGGCTCTCCGCACATCCTTACTACCTCTAGAATGCCGCCATTTGCTTTCGGCGTCCCGGCCTGAGTCGAGCTACTAGGCTTCATGGTCGAAACGACTTATCCGCCAGCTAAGTGTTAGGCTACGTTCAACATGACATGAGGACGTCATAAACAGTGGCGGTCCTTAAACAACTTCGAGACGGAGTCACTATGTTCAAACCTACACAAGACCCCGCCCCGATCTTAATTCATTATTCACATGGTTCTTTTCCACGATAGCAAATATAGCCAACCGTGATCCACCTCATCCTAAAGCTCGCAGTGACAAAATCACCGACTTCTACCGCACTAAGCATGGCTAAGCATTTAACCCGTTCTGAACTTAAATAGGATTCCAAAGCGATATCCGGACAAGGAAGGATGTATAATGCAGCAATTGGTTCCAACCAATTCCTATACTTAATGCATCATCAACAATAAAGGGTACTCAAAGTATTTGTAAAAACATGGGAGGCTTAATAAGCTCTGGGGCTTGCCTTTCAGGGAATGAGGAAGGCTGGTGGTCGTAGGCACTCGGGCAATTCTCCATGGCGATCGCTTCGTCGGCTTCTTCTGCACTCTCGGGTTCCTCCTCCTGGTTGGCTCCCTCGAACTCCAGCAATGTCACCCCCTCTGGCACACCTATTGCATGAATGCGCAAGATAAATATCATGGATGCATATGAACGAATGTCAGGGATGCTCGGGGAATGCACATGTTCGCTGTAGTTTGCATATTCCAACTTAAGCCCTATTCAAATCACTTTACTTACCACGTTTATACAACCTAATGTATAATTGCTCATCTTCAGTTAATGACCTAGCACCTGCACCTAAGCATATCCTCAAGTTAGGCTAACCCCTAAACAATCAACGATAACCTTGCAACAACATACACTCAAACATTTGTATTTCAACAAAATGAATACTATGTAGCGGTGCAGTAAACCAGCCATAACTGGAGATTTATTATTCTAAATGACATGCAACAAGACAATCTAGAAAGCTTACGAAATTGTCTACAATTCATTTTTAGACCTCAAAGCATGATTCAACACTTTACCAAGTCGAATTCATAAATCAACAGAACTCTGTCCTCACAAGGCAGAGAGTAAGCAAAACTAGAACCTAACTTTAAACAGCTGTAGTTTCTAAACTACTGGGCCAAATGCCCTCAAATTTTGACAGGAGCTAGATACATAAATTATCTACAACTTTTGTATGCATCACAATCACATAAAACCAAATTATCATGAGGAACTTTCCAAAGTCCCCAGATCTGTCCAGAGGGACATGATGCAAACAAATAATTATTAACTTATGATATAAACACTTAATTGGACAAAACCAACTTTACTGGCATATCACACATATCACAAGAACACCAGAAAGTAGGGTGTCCATCACCAAAACATTTCTTTTAATACCTTTCTTAATTTATTTAATTAATTAGTGGAAATAGTAAACATATATGAAAACTACCCCATTAATTCTACAAAAATTACAGTAGACACTGCATGCCCTAAGTAGACTACCATAAAAATTTCACACCATTTGAGTAAGTATAACAACCTACACAAAAATGGTAAGGCAGAATGGCTTAAAATGACATAATTAGGAAACCTTAGTGAAAAGTGTCAAGCAACAGATTTCATATTTTTCCTAGCATCCTTAAGGTACTAGGACACTCTCCAACAAATTTCATAGTCATTGGATTCATAGATAATTTACAAAAATTCACCCAAGTATCTACCAGTGATAAAAGGAAAATCTATAACTCAAAAACTACATAAGCAATGACTCTCAAATTTTAACCAGGGCTTCTACTATACAAGACTAGCTTACCCACAAAATTTCATAATTTTTGGATCACAGAAACTCAAGATATGATTTAAACAAGTTTGCATGCATTCAAAAACACTTTTCAAGTTCCTATTTAATTCATCCAAAATTTCTACATAATGTGCTCAAGACATATTTTTCTTAAATACTAGACCTAACTGGGAATCTAACAAAATTGGAACCACCCAATTTGGATCTACAAAACAGGAGATACAAAAATATCAAATCTGAATTCAAAACTGCATTTTTGAACTATCTTTCTAATATACAGTCGTTGACAACTGGGGTCCACCGGTCAGCTGGGCCCACGTGTCATAGACACAGCAACAGAGGACACGGCTGCGATGGCATGGAAGACGGCGTAGCTCACCGGCGGCGACCTTACCGGCGACGAGGAGGGTATCTCCGTGCTCGCCATGACCTCCCGCGTCAGTTTACCTACTAACACTAAGCTCTAGCGGACTCCAGGGACGTCGGCCACGGCGCATGGCGGTTCGGCCATGGTGCACGGCGGCGCTTCGGCGAACCCCGGCATTCGGTGATCGGACAAGGCGCGCATAAGCTTCCAGTGACCAATGTGGACCTGCCTATGCTACGGCTACTGGCTACGGTGAAGCGGTCAGGCGTGGCCGCATGGGATCACCGGTGGCGACCATGGCGGCCATGTCACGGTGGTGCGCGGTTCGGCAATGCCGCTCACCTAAAGCTTGGATGGCTCAGCGAGGACGTTGACGAGGTCCGTGAGGCGATAGCAGAGCTATGGTTGGGATGGTGGTGGCTGTGGTGCCGCGGCAAGCTCGAGCGAGCTCGGCGGGCCGATGGCGTCGGCGATGTGCTGCTGCCCTTCGGCTGTGAACGGGGAAGGCAACGGAGGAGTGAATGAGGGTAGAGCAAGCGCGGGTGAGTGGAGAGGCAGCAGGGCATCGTCCACTTCAAGCCGGCCAGCGCACGGTGCGGTTAGGCCAAGTCGAGCATGTGGCGGCCACGCGGCAGCAACCTCCTGGCCATGGTCGGCCATGATCGGTCTAGTCAGAACGGCCATCAGGCCTGATGAAGCCGACTGACAGTGCCATTTGGAGCCGATGGATTTCCAAATCCTTTGATCATTAGCGCAAACTCCCTAAACAAAAGTTGAAGACCTATGTGCCAGCTACAAAACTCATTTAGAGACCAAAGTCTAATTCGCAAAGGATGGAGAGTAAAATCATGCCAAAGTCGAGTTCATGAAACTGAAATCCAGTATAACACTTAGAAAAATTTTCAATTGTTGAAACAGCTTTCAATCCTGAATTGTGGGCCATTTTTGAACATGTTATACACATTTTCATGAGATGGTCATAAAAGAACTTTTGTTCCACATATAATTCTCTACAACTTTGCTTTAGGTTGCTCAGACATGCAAACATCCTAAGCTACACTTTTTAAATAGTCAAACAAAGGAGCTCTAGGGGTCCAAATTGGTCAACCATGACTTGGAAACCTAATTAGGCAAAATGATCAACATGAACATTGTTGCTAATGACATTCTAAGTATGACTAAGGTTCTTAGGAGAATAATTAGCCACACCATACATTGGTCACACAAGAATCAAGCAAGGTATGTACTGAAACAATGAAAAACACATGAAATGTTATAATTGTTTCATAGTCATGTTTCACATGTTTCATGATCTTGTTGCATAGTACTAACTAACCTTGTTTCACTAAATGAGTGGCACCTGTTGCACTTAAGTGTTGCACGCTTTACATTTCATAAAAGAAACACACATGGAATATAAACATGTGTTGCAATGTTTCAAAAGCATGTTTCATACAATCTAAGCTCACGAATGGATGCATGATGCTCATGTTCATGAAATGCGGGTGCAAATGTGGAAGCCAAACACTTGGGGTGTTACAGCCCTCCCCCCTTATAAAAATCTCATCCCGAGATTTGAAAAGCGTACCATTGTTGATAGAATTCCTTATAACCATCCCTCAAATAATCTTTCCTTTCCCACGTTGCATCGCGTTCACTACCCTGATTACTCCACATGACTTTGTAGAACTTGACCACCCGACTCCGAGTCACTCGCTCACGAGTGTCAATCACTCGAATCGGCTTTTCTTCAAAGGTCAAATCAGATTTTAACTCGATATCCCCCAATGGAACTCTCTCTTCAGGGACGCGAAGACATTTCTTCAATTGGGATATATGAAAAACAATGAAGATAGCACTCATCTCTGGAGGTAATTGAATCTTGTACGCCACCTTACCACTTTGTCCAATGATTTCAAATGGACCAACATATCTCGGCGCAAGCTTTTGCTTCACACCGAAGCGTTGGACACTTTTCATAGGTGAGACCTTCAGATAAACGAAGTCTCCAACTTCGAACTCAATAGGTTTTCTACGTCAATCAGCATAACTTTTCTGCCTAGCTTGAGCTACGGTCATGTGAGTTTGGATAGTACGGACTTGTTCTTCGGCTTCTTGAACAAAATCAATTCCATAATATCTCCTTTCACCGGCTTCTACCCAGTTCAATGGGGTTCTACACTTCCGGCCATACAAAGCTTCAAACGGTGCCATCTTGATACTCTCTTAATAACTGTTATTGTACGAGAATTCAGCTAGGGGTAACCATTTTTCCCATCAGCCCTTAGCTGAGATGACACATGCTCTCAACATATCTTCTAAGATTTGATTCACTCGTTCAGTTTGCCCATTGGTTTGCTGATGATAGGCAGAACTTCTTACTAGCTTAGTTCCTAATAATCCGTGTAAGTGCTCCCAAAAGCGAGCAGTGAACTGTGGTCCTCTATCCGAGACAATAGTATGAGGGATCCCATGAAGTCGGACTATCTGGTTAAAGTACAACTCCGCATAGTCGGTTGGACGAAAGTCTATATGGACAGAAATGAAGTGTGCTAATTTGGTCAGACGGTCTACAATCACCCAAATAGAGTTAAAGTTCCTCTGAGTAGTAGGGAGTCCAACAATAAAATCCATACTTATCTCCTCCCATTTCCAACCTAGAATCGAGAGTGGCTGAAGTAATCCAGCTTTCATGTGCACAGCCTTGACTCGACAACAAGTGTCACACCTAGCCACATAAGCGGCGATCTCTTTCTTCATTTTGGTCCACCAAAATCGAGGCTTCAAATCATGATACATTTTGCTACTACCAGGATGAATAGATAATTTAGAGGAATGAGCTTCGGATATGATTTGATTTCTAAGCTCTCTATCCTTCGGAACTACCAACCTATCCTTGAACCATAACATGCCTTCCTCATCAACTCAAAAATATTTGGTTTCTTACTCTTTCATCTTGCGCTTGATGTGAAACACACCTACATCCGTCTTCTGTAGTTCGATAATTCAACTCTGTAGAGTACAACTGACAGTGATGTTGTGAAGGACTATAGGATGAAGGAGCTTCGACAAATGGACATCACTCTCAATCAAAGAGTGGCAATGAGACTTCCTCCTTAAGGCATCCGCTACGACATTTGCCTTGCCAGGGTGATAGTGCACTTGGAGGTTATAATCCTTGATCAACTCGAGCCATCTTCCCTGACGCATATTCAACTCAGGTTGAGTGAAGATGTACTTGAGACTTTTATGATCAGTGTAGATGTTGCACACATTGCCAAGTAAATAATGTCTCCAGGCCTTCAAGGCATGAACAACTGCAGCGAGTTCTAAGTCATGTGTTGGATAATTCACTTCATGCTTCCGAAGTTGGCGAGAGGTATAAGCAATGACTCTACCCTCTTGCATAAGAACACCTCCTAGCCCAATACCTGATGCATCGCAGAACACATCAAAAGGTTTCTCGATATCCGGTTGTGCCAAAACCAGAGCCAAAGTTAGAAGAGTTCGTAGGGTATGGAAAGCTGCATCACACTCAGGAGTCCAAACAAACTTCATGTCTTTTTGTAGCAATTGAGTCATAGGCTTGGCTATTTTAGAGAAATCCAGGATGAAGCGACGATAATAGCCAGCCAACCCTAGAAAACTCCGAACCTCATGCATCGAGATTGGAGCCTTCCAGTTCAACACCTCTTGCACCTTGGTGGGATCAACCACAATTCCACCATCGGACAACACGTGTCCAAGAAAAGGTACCTCGCGAAGCTAAAATTCACATTTGCTGAACTTTGCATACAACTGGTGTTCTCGCAATCTAGTGAGAACCACCCACAAATGTTCAACGTGATCTTCTTCATTCTCAGAATAGACCAGGATATCATCTATAAATACCACCATAAATTTGTCCAACTCGGGCATAAACACTGAATTCATCAGATACATAAAATGTGCGGGGGCATTAGTCAATCCAAAAGACATAACAAGATACTCATATAGACCGTATCTTGTAGAGAATGTGATTTTTGGAACATCCTCGGGCCAAATCTTGATTTGATGATATTCAGATCTCAAATCAATCTTGGAAAAGACTTTTGCTTTGGATAACTGATCAAATAAGATATCTATGCATGGCAGAGGGTACTTATTCTTGATTGTAACTGCATTCAAGGGTCTATAATCTACACACATGCGTAGGGATTGATCCTTCTTCTTCACAAAGATAGCTGGGCACCCCCACGGAGATGAACTAGGATGGATAAGGCCTTTCTTTAGAAGTTCATTCAACTGGTTCTTAAGTTCAGCTAGTTCATTGGGAGGCATTCTATATGGCCTTCTAGAGATAGGAGCTGTGCCAGGAAGCAACTCTATCTTGAACTCCACTTCCCGATCCGGGGGTAATCCAGGCAAATCATCGGGAAAAACATCCGGAAAGTCACACACTACAGGGATATCTGCAATAGCCTTTGCTTGCACCGCATTAGCCGCACAAGAAAGATTGATGTCCCTGGGTAGTTGCACCAGAAAACCTTCCTGATTACTAGGATCTCTGAGCATGACTACTCTAGTCGATGTATCAATAAGCACCCCGTGCCTGCTCATCCAATTCATTCCCAATATCACATCGATACCCAGCCCCGGTAAAACTACCAGATCAACCTGATAACTTCGCCCCTCTATCTCAAATTGTACGTCCCCAACTACCAGCTTGGTTGGGATAACACCACTGGCAGCCCTAATACAATAACCCTCACCCTCAACAGTATATGTTTTCTGCATAAACTTGGATGCAAATGCTGGACTAATAAAGGAATGCGAAGCACCTGAATCAAATAGTACAACTGCGGGGTGTTGATCAATCAGAAACTTACCAGCAGTCACTACCTCTCCTGAAGGAATCTCAGTAATATTAGTGTGGTTCACCTGCCCCTGACGACCACCTTGGTAGTTATTCTTCTTAGGGTAAGGGCATTCCCTTGCCCAGTGGCCTGTCTTGTTGCAGTTCCAGCACGACATGTTGCTTGGAGGAGCCCTGGAACTGCCCTGACTGGTAGTGCCCTTGGGAAGAGCAAATGTAAATGCCTTGCGAAACCCAGTCTTGGCGGGATTTTTCTTCTGCGGTGGGCGAAACTTAGCGGCTAACGCTGGAGGACGGAATGGAGCCCTCTGTGTGACGGGAGCCTTGTATTATGAGGCACCCGCCTCATAGGCTCTCTTACGACTTTTTGAAGCAGCATACACAGCCTTGTTGTTCTCTTGCGATAAAGCATCACTCACAAACTCATTAAAATGAGCACACTTGCAATTTCCCATGGTCTTCATAAGTTTGGGGCTAAGTCCCCGCTTGAAACTTGTGATCTTTTTGGCATCAGTGTCAACAAACTTAGTAGCATACCTTGCAAGGTTATTGAAAGTCTGTAGGTATTCATTCAAGCTCTTGTTCCCCTGAGTCAGCTTCATGAACTCTGTATGCTTGATCGCCATGAGACCAGGAGGAATATAATTTCCCCTGAAAGCAGACTTGAACTGATCCCAGGTGATTTGGGCATTAGCGGGCATAGTGGACCGATGATGACTCCACTAAATGCCAGCTGGCCCATGCAGTTGGTGAGATGCGTACTCAGTCTTCAGCACCTTAGTCAAGCGGAGCAGACGGAACTTCTGCTCGAGAGTATTCAACCACTCATCAGCTTGTAGAGGCTCCTCAGCCTCCTTGAAGATCGGGGGTTTTGTGTCAAGGAAATCCTTGAAATCACTGTATTGATTTGGTTCCGGTCCTTAGCGTGGACCACAACCATCCTGATTCGCAATCGTACGGAGGGCCTCAGTCATAGTGCGCTGTCCTTCCGCAAGCATTGCTATCAATTCCGTTGGTGTGGGTGGTGGTGGCGGTGGAAGATCATCATCATCATCATCACCCGCACCGGCGGAATGAGTACGAGGCATCTGCACAATGTGCAACTAGTAATTATTGATGATGTCAGCACATTGGAGAGGAACAATGTAATTGTGCCAAAATGAATTTACTGACGAGAATGAAAACTTCATACAATAACAGAGGCAATAATTCATTCTCCAATCACCACATCATCAAGTAGATTACTAGCGCCATACATAGTGCATTCCAACATGACAAGTTTTAAACTTAACCATTACGATACGCGTCCCGAAGGGAGCGAATTAAAGTACATTACATGCCGAATTCGAATTAAAAGAGTACATCCCACATCAGTCATCGTACTTAAGTCCATTACATCAATGACTACAAAAGCTTAAACTAGCGAGACTTGCTAACGAACTACGCGTCGAAGTGATCGCTGTCCACATCGGAGACACCTTGGACTTCTTCTAGGTCTTCCTCTTCTTCTCCTTCTTCTTCTGCTAGCTCAGCTGCATTGTCAACCATCTACACGTCCTCTTCTTTCTCATCGGCCTCAATCACTTGAGGTCCACCCACATTGGGATACCTTGGTATGGGGTGAGGAATAGGAAACAGATGGTTGTGCAGTTGATGGTGCTCAACCTGAAGCTCTTCAAGCTGTCCTTGTAGTGCTTGCTCCCTTTGAAAGGCGTTGTGGTTGGCCAAAATCCAACCCCGACATTTTTCTTCTGCTAACTCTAAAGCTGCATCCCGGTGACGTGTCACACGATCCAACTCTTGTGCAGCCTCATCTCTCTCAATAGTGAGGTTCATCAGCTGGTCATGAAGCTCGTCTCTCTCGCGTGCAGTTTGACCCCACTGTTGCAGACGATAATTTGCAATCCCACGAATCTCATCAACTTCTCGCTGAGCTCTCCCACATGCATTCGCCTTACGACAATACTTACGGGCACGCAACCTGAACTTGTGCTGAGCTTCCATTGCCTTGTCGGCTTCATCAAGCACACTCGAAAGGGTGTTTTGCCTGACTCGACAAAGCTTCAGGACTGCCATCATAGCACTCATTCCAGCATTGTCGCTCTGCACCCGTTCGCCACGGCCTCGAACCAAGGCCTGACCAACGTCCTGAGTCCACTCAGCCTCAGTAGGAGACACTCGGGGAATGGATGAAGCAGGTCCACCCACTAAATCATCCCCGAAGCTCTATGCTATATCCATCAGCACATCCAGGGCAGCAACCTGAGCGGCTTCCCATGGGCTTTGCCCATTAGTCTCAATGCTCCACCCATGCCACAACGGTCTTGTGGGGTTTTGCGGCACGATGAAGGTCATGACGTACCATGGTACATCTCCCAATGGTACCGCCTGCCTCCACATGTAGCTGGGTGCCTCCGGGTACCCAACTGAACTGAGCACCCTCCAAAGCAAAGTGGGAGTACCGAACTGGTCCAGAAAGGTGCTGCTACCAGTAGGAAACACGGGCGCAGTCATCTGTATCAAAAAGGGATGCAATTCACGTGAGAGGATTATTTTGCTGAGAGATTGCACTTTACACTTGGGATAAGCAATTATAAGGGAGGGTAATGCAATATGAATGACATGAGTGAATATGATGCATGCGCGTTCCGTACGTCCTCACAAACCTATTAACATTTAAGCTTTAGCGGAATATACGGTGGCATACATACGTTCTCTCAATTAGCGGTAACTAGTCGATCTACATGGTGCATTGTTAGCGTACCTACAGAAACTTCATTGCAGCCCAACCCAACAAGATATAATGCTAATTACACAAGCAGTAACTAAGATACTCTCCATATATATATCCCCCGATATATATACTTCGATATCCAAACTACCCGACAAATGTACCCACAATTAAGTACCTTCATATATACATGTATGAAACATGCAAATACTCCAGTAACCACAACTAGCTCTCCCCTAGACCGACGGTTGGACGGTCATGCTCTCACAACTCACACTTACCTTAGCGTAGAGGCAATTGATCCATACATTACCATTCAAATGAATGGCATCCATGCAATATCACGCCGCATGGACGACGAAATAGAAACAATCAATTCCCCCAAGTTAGCAATTATATATAAGCCACCTAGAAGTCCTTAAGTGGGCTATAAAGGATGTGATCACCAGTATACCATAAAAATTTTGATTTTTGAACACTTATATATAACTATAAGTTGGAAAACCGTTTTTACAACAAAAGCTTTTGTTTTAAATAGCCGTAAGACATTTTAATGTTGAATCTAGCTCTGATGCCAGCTGTCACAGAACCGACCAATTTATAAGAGCACAAGTACAAAAACAATCGCCGAAACGATCAAATTCTCGAACTTGAGCCCATATAAACCCGGTAGTCAACTGAAATCTCGAAGGATTTCAGACCAACTTGCATACAACCAAGATCACAGTAATTCAACATAACATATCGTACGTTACCACATTTCGCAGACGTTCGCAAATAGATTACATCATCACAGAGTCATCGTTATTACAAAACAAGTCTTGTAAAACATGCGGAAGCAAATAGTTTAACTCACACACTCAAGTTCAAATACACATACTGGTTCGCTGATCATAGCCCGCAAAAGCATTCAGATAAGAGAACAGAGATCATGCCCATGATCTAGTCTTCATCACCCGCCGGGTGGAGACAATACTTACAGAATCCCTGATATAGAAGGTCATCTGCAACAAGAGGGAATAAACCCTGAGTACGAGAATGTACTCAGCTAGACTTACCCGCCAGAAACCAAAATAAATGACACCAAGGATTATGCATAGCTTAATGTAGTGGATTTGGCTGACACTTTCTTTTTACAGAAAAGCATAAGTAATAATGATTAACTCATAACCTGAACTAGCAGTGACTTTTTAGAAATTAACCTATCAACTATATTAACACCTGTACTAAGCAATCATTTTATTAGGGTGCAAACATTAATAACCATATCAGGTATTCATTGTGGCAACCTTATAATCATCATCCATTTAACCATATCGTTAAATTAATTGAATCTACGTTGCCGCTGCTCAGTCAAGTTCTCACTATCCGGGAGAGACGGCGATTTGAATCGATTCCTATCCAGCTGGAGGGGTATTCCTAAACACAAACCCTGCTTCTCCCGTCGGAGTCGCAAACAAGTCACCTTTGGTACGATTCAGGAGTCTCGAGTCCGATCAGATCGACATTCTCAGAGAACCACTCTGCCAAGGTTGTTCGGGACTCTAACCCGCCTTGGACTTATGCCAATGGCTCTCCGCACATTCTTACTACCTCCAGAATGCCGCCACTTCTCGCGTCCCCGGCCTGAGTCGAGCTACTAGGCTTCGCGGTCGAAACGACTTATCCGGCCAGCTAAGTGTTAGGCTGCGTTCAACATGACATGAGGACGTACAGCGTAGCGGTCCTTAAACGACTCAGACGGAGTCACTATGTTCAAACCTACACAAGACCCCGCCCGGTCTTAATTCATTATTCACATGGTTCTTTTCCACGATAGCAAATATAGCCAACCGTGATCCACCTCATCCTAAAGCTCGCAGGTGACAGGAAATCACCTGACTTCTACCGCACTAAGCATGGCTAAGCATTTAACCCGTTCTGAACTTAAATAGGATTCCAGTGCGATATCTGGACAAGGAAGGATGTATAATGCAGCAATTGGTTCCAACCAATTCCTATACTTAATGCATCATCAACAATAAAGGGTACTCAAAGTATTTGTAAAAACATGGGAGGCTTAATATGCTTCGGGGCTTGCCTTTCAGGAATGAGGAAGGCTGGTGGTCAGGGCACTCGGGCAATTCCTCCGTGGCGACTGCTTCGTCGGCTTCCTGCACCTCGGGTTCCTCCTCCTGGTTGGCTCCCTCGAACTCCAGCAACGTCACCCCCTCTGGCACACCTATTGCATGAATGCACAAGATAAATATCATGGATGCATATGAACGAATGTCAGGGATGCTCGGGGAATGCACATGTTCGTTGTAGTTTGCATATTCCAACTTAAGCCCTATTCAAATCACTTTACTTACCACGTTTATACAACCTAATGTATAATTGCTCATCTTCAGTTAATGACCTAGCACCTGCACCTAAGCATATCCTCAAGTTAGGCTAACCCTTAAACAATCAACGATAACCTTGCAACAACATACACTCAAACATTTGTATTTCAGCAAAATGAATACTATGTAGCGGTAAAGTAAACCAGCCATAATTGGAGATTTATTATTCTAAATGACATGCAACAAGACAATCTGGAAAGCTTATGAAATTGTCTACAATTCATTTTTAGACCTCAAAGCATGATTCAACACTTTACCAAGTTGAATTCATAAATTAACAGAACTCTGTCCTCACAAGGCAGAGAGTAAGCAAAACTGGAACCTAACTTTAAACAACTGTAGTTTCTAAACTACTAGGCCAAATGCCCTCAAATTTTGACATGAGCTAGATACATAAATTATCTACAACTTTTGGATTCATAGATAATTTACAAAAATTCACCCAAGTATCTACCAGTGATAAAAGGAAAATCTATAACTCAAAAACTACACATGCAATGACTCTCAAATTTTAACCAGAGATTCTACTATACAAGACTAGCTTACCCACAAAATTTCATAATTTTTGGATCACAGAAACTCAAGATATGATTTAAACAAGTTTGCATGCATTCAAAAACACTTTTCAAGTTCCTATTTAATTCATCCAAAATTTCTACATAATGTGCTCAAGACATATTTTTCTTAAATACTAGACCTAACTGGGAATCTAACAAAATTGGAACCACCCAATTTGGATCTACAAAACAGGAGATACAAAAATATCAAATCCGCATTCGAAACTGCATTTTTGAACTATCTTTCTAATATACAGTCGTTGACAACTAGGGTCCACCGGTCAGCTGGGCCCACGTGTCATAGACACAGCAACAGAGGACACGGCTGCGACGGCGTGGGAGATGGCATAGCTCTCCGGCGGCGACCTTACCGGCGACGAGGAGGGTACCTCCGTGCTCGCCATGACCTCCCGCGTCAGTTTACCTACTAACACTAAGCTCTAGCGGACTCCAGGGACGTCGGCCATGGCGCACGGCGGTTCAGCCATGGCGCACGGCGGCGCTCTGGTGAACCCCGGCATTCGGTGACCGGACAAGGCGCGCGTAAGCTTCCAGTGACCAATGCGGACCTGCCTATGCTACGGCTACTGGCTATGGTGAAGCGGTCAGGCGTGGCCGCGTGAGATCACCGGCGGCGACCATGGCGGCCATGTCACGGTGGTGCGTGGTTCGGCAATGCCGCTCACCTAAAGCTTGGATGGCTCAGCGAGGACGTTGACGAGGTCCGTGAGGCGATAGCGGAGCTATGGTTGGGACGGTGGTGGCTGTGGTGCCTCGGCGAGCTCGAGCGAGCTCGGCGGGCCGATGGTGTCGGCGGTGTGCTGCTGTGCTTCGGCTGTGAACGGGGAAGGCAATGGAGGAGTGAATGAGGGCAGAGCGCGCGCGGGTGAGTGGAGAGGCAGCAGGGCATCGTCCACTTCAAGCCGGCCAGCGCGCGGCGCGGTCAGGCCAAGTCGAGCACGTGGCGGCCCCGCGGCGGCAACCTCCTGGCCATGGTCGGCCATGATCGGTCTGGTTAGAACGGCCATCAGGCCTGATGAAGCCGACTGACAGCACCATTTGGAGCCGATGGATTTCCGAATCCTTTGATCATTAGCGTAAACTCCCTAAACAAAAGTTGAAGACCTATGTGCCAGCTACAAAACTCATTTAGAGACCAAAGTCTAATTCACAAAGGATGAAGAGTAAAATCATGCCAAAGTCGAGTTCATGAAACTGAAATCCAGTATAACACTTAGAAAAATTTTCAATTGTTGAAACAGCTTTCAATCCTGACTTGTGGGCCATTTTTGAACATGTTGTGCACATTTTCATGAGATGGTCATAAAAGAACTTTTGTTCCACATATAATTCTCTACAACTTTTCTTTAGGTTGCTCAGACATGCAAACATCCTAAGCTACACTTTTTAAATAGTCAAACACAGGAGCTCTAGGGGTCCCAATTGGTCAACAATGACTTGGAAACCTAATTAGGCAAAATGATCAACATGAACATTGTTCCTAATGACATTCTAAGTATGACTAAGGTTCTTAGGAGAATAATTAGCCACATCATACATTGGTCACACAAGAATCAAGCAAGGTATGTACTGAAACAATGAAAAACACATGAAATGTTACAATTGTTTCATAGTCATGTTTCACATGTTTTATGATCTTGTTGCATAGTACTAACTAACCTTGTTTCACTAAATGAGTGGCACCTATTGCACTTAAGTGTTGCACGCTTTACATTTCATAAAAGAAACACACATGGAATATAAACATGTGTTGCAATGTTTCAAAAGCATGTTTCATACAATCTAAGCTCACGAATGGATGCATGATGCTCATGTTCATGAAATGCGGGTGCAAATGTGGAAGCCAAACACATGGGGTGTTACACAGCCATACGGGAAGAGCTACTAAATAGCCGATCCGCATAGAAATCGTTTGTTACGGACTCTAAAGCTCATGGGTAGCGATTAATTTTATGTTGACAGGTACAGTACATGTATGTAAATGAGATCATCAGCTAGGTGTGTATTATTAGTATGAATCATTGAGCCAATGAATCTAACGAGAAAAGATGTAACATGCGAACAAATCAAAATCTAATACAAACGGATCCACAGATGCTCTGAATCTAATCTGTTACCACAAACAGTGAGGTTTGACCGGATCGATGGCAGCTATGATGATAGTAACAAACTAAAACCGAAGAATCCATAAAAAAACATCCGTACTTCGATAGGCTTTCCGAAAGACATGCTATATCTAAAGGCTTGGATGAATTGGCTAAAATAGCCGATTCAGGTGAAAAGGACTACAGCATGTGAACAATCGACTATTTCACATGAACAAACATATGGACTTCTCAGACTCAACCTACTATCTCTAACTGTGGGGTTCAATCGGATCGTTGCAGCCGTGAAAAAGACAACGAATCAAACCCTTAAAGTACACAGATCTATTCACGGTTAACAGAATCGTATAAACATGCCATAGGCGTTAACGCACAGGCGATTGGCTATATTAGCTGATGCAGGCATAGCAAATAATCAAGGTCATGCCTAACCAGGAACAGATCTACTAACTAGCATCCTCCAATCTATAGTGTCATCAGTGGGGATCGACCGGATCGTTATAGCCATAATGGTGAACTATAAACCAGATTCAACTAGCTAGCAAACCTCTTCAAGATTATTCATACCTTAACCACGTACTATGCACGATCAAGATCGAAGTAAAAATAGCCGATGAAGCATAATCCGTCGCTCAGAGTAAGAAACACCATGTTGTAGTAAAGCAAACGACGGATTGAAAGGATATAAGGCCGATCTAATTCGATCTTGACCGGGCGGATTGATGTTGCTGTAAACTACTAACGATGAAAGACATCAGCAAAATCGGTAACTTAATGAATCTACTCGAAGGACGCCACCCTTAGATAGAGCCGATAACTTGACCTTAATCTAGTTCAAGCAGTGGAGGTCGACCGGATTGATGTAGCCGTACTTGAACTAGACAAGAGTCGATAACTAGCTTATACCAGAGTTGAAGTGGAGGTCGACTGAATCGATGCAGTCGTACGAATAGAAGTATAAGCCATGACGGTATTTACAGACAAGCCGGAGGTCGACTAGGCCGATGCAGCCCTTCTTGCTGAAGAACTCGCCGAGATCTACTCTACTCCTACTCCTAAGGGGTGGCCGGAGCCGAAAAAAGTAAGTAACTTGTATTTAATTGATTGTGTGTCCTTTACAATAGCCGGGGTTCAATATTTATAACCGGAGCCTAAATATGAATCCTACTCGAGTACGACTCATTACAATCTTCAGTATAAAAGAAAACATTCCTATTTTAAGATAACTTGGACCCTAATCTTTCCCTTTTTGTAGAGTCCGATATGTAGTTTCCTGACGCCAACCGTAGTTTTTATCATTATCTGCTGGCGCTATCTGAAGAGAGCCGATTCCAGTGTCGCATCTGAATCAGCTGATATCGATCCTCAAGCAATCGATTCCTCGATTGACACAATCTTGGAAGCCTTCGAGTTCCCGCGTTTTTCTCCCAAATTTTGGTGTAAACAGCTCCTTATGCTCACCCGCTCACTCGTTAGTCTTCTAGGTGCTCTAGCTCATCAAAACAGTCACGCCGCTGCTGCGGATAGCTACTCGCCACTACAGTTCGCACTAGTGCGCCTCCGAGTCTCTAACCGCCACCCATCCTTGCTCTTTGAGCCATAGGTGTTCGGCCCCTTACTTTTGTCGTAGCGAGCCTAGTTTGCCCGGCATAACCGTCGTTGTCGCCGGTGTGCCACGCGTGGGTACGCTGAGGACAGCCCCGTTGCAAAGGCAACACATTCCAGGGTCTTTAATGCAAAGCGTGAGTCTATAGTAATAGTGCTCCGTTGCTCCGCGTGATTATCCAAAAACCCAAGCCCTCCTTTGCAAAATCGCAAGTGCGCGTGGGCTCCCCCTGTGCGTGCGCCGCGTCCGCACGGGCTGCATCATAGTGGGCTGTGTTGGGCCGCTTGTCTTTTTCTTTTTGAATAAATTAGTTAGTATTTCTAATTAGATTCTGAGCAGATCTTTGGTAATTAATATAAAATCATGTGGAAGTCCAAAAATTGTGAAATTAATTTTGTTAGGTTCCTAAAATCATGATCTATCTGCTAGTATGTCTTGTTCATATAGTTTCATAGTATTTTTAGGGGCTATCTAATTAATTTAGGATGCTTAATATTATTAAGATATAAACTTGTAGGAATTTTCATGATAAATTGGTAATAGTGTTGGCTCTACACTTTTACAGTGAATTCCTACCATTATTTGGTGCTCACTGTAATTTTTGTAGCTCCATAATAATTAGTTTGCTAAGGTAGCTAAATGAGACCTAGTTCAAATATATATATATATATAATCAATAAAATGCCAAAACACATTGGGGTTATAAAACTAAAACATTTTCCGAAAATTAAGCCTTACTTGACAATGCGGATACGTAGCCTAGTGCGTTAGTCATTAGAGCTAGCTCGTTAGCTTGAGAGGCGTAATCGTAATTCTAAGAGTTGCAGTTGTCGTTGATTATTTACGTCTCCGTGTTGCATCCACTTATATCATAATAGGAACAACGATGGATCATGGAGTTGATCGAAATAGTAGAAAAATTGTGCCTGGTGATTGTGTCGCCATGATGGGATGCTAACTTTTGGTTATATCTTACCCAGGCAAGCCTCGATGCATAACCCCTATTATTCTGCACTTTATATTATGCTTGTGCATTAAGTTTTAAGGAGTTCAATGAAAACCACTTGCATATATATCCTTACCCTATGAGTACTACTAGTATGTCAGGATCATGTAGATTGTTATGCTATAGGATCCGGTAGAAGTCGAGTGATTACCTGTCACTCGCGAGAGATAGGAAAGATATTATTGTTGTTATTATCTTACTATCACTTGGAATATATATGGAGGATAATTGGAGACCGAACGGAATGGTACTTTGGATCTGGACTTGGTTAGGCATTCGAGAGAGGCTCGAATTGCACTTGTTCCGCTTGTGTTGATTGAGGACCGTCCGTTGCTGTAGATGGTAGTCAGGTCACAAACTTATTATCCCGAGCACATACTTGCTTATGGAAGTGGGAAGGCTCATTGCGCTCTTGTCGTGGGTCCCGGCTCTTTTCGGACTGACTGATTCGAGGCGGGGAAAGTTGGAGGTTTAAGCACCATGCTGAGATTGGGTCTCAAGTGTGGGGGCTTGGAGTCCAAGTTTGGACAGGGACCTAGACCCCTCGACAGGAGTGAAATGGGTTGGTCTCGTTTGTGCCTAGGGTACAATCGGGGCGGATGTTTCGGGGTACACAGCTGGGATACATTGATTCACGAATCGCTGTTTCTATGAGACGGTATGACTTGGCTATGGTCTAGCACTATAGTAAGAACTAGAACTTGAAAGGTGATAAATGGTTCTGATTGCTTACCACCTGCTTGAAAGTAGCATAGGTGCTTACATAGAATGGTTAGTTAATGAACTAATGATGACTGCTAATAAAATTGAATATAAGGACGCATGTTTAGTAATGCTTCCTACAGATGTAATAACCCACAAGCCAGATAGCATTGCATATCCTTGGAGTCTTTTATTTTCCTCCTGATGGATAAGTCTTGATGAGTACAATCGAGTACTCAGGGTTTTATTCCCCCTATTGCAGGTGACCGATGGATGGTAGAAGGCTTTTGTGTGTGGAAACCTCCTAGTGGGCTCAGTGAGGATTTTCTTATGTTGCTGACATAGAGTTTATTCAAAATTTTCACAAAATGTTTTGCAAATGAAAAGACTTACAGCCTGTTATCATTCCATATATATAAATGTTCCTCATGTTAGCGCTTAAACTTGTCGTTATATACATTTCCGCTGAAAACTTTGATAACATTGTTATTTTCCCTTTTATAATCAATTGAGGTAATATTCTGCTATTGTAATAAAGTGATGTAAGAAATGGCTTAAAAATATTGTAACCTTTATTCTCTCATTTATGATCCTGATGGAAAAATGTGGATTTTCGAGTTCTCCCTTGGGGTGTGCTAGACGGAACAGAACGATTTAGTGCACTCTCTTGTGTACTTAGTGTCTAATGGAAGACAAGTACTCTTGGGAGGGCATTAGATTAAGCGGTTTTGCCATAGCTGGCGCCTTAAGCCACCTACCATCTTCCACTTCTAAGGCTTCATTTCGAAACGTTGGTTTGACAGTTTCTCACATCTCCGTGGTACATGTGTGATACTTTGACATGCTTTTTTAAAAATGAACCAAAATCACACTTCAATTAAAATTATGAAAATTGACATGTTTATAACATGTTTGAGATAGAAGCTTGCATAAAGATTGTTCCATATACATATACTCATGCTTGTGGGGAAAATATCTTTATAGGACAATCATATTGACTAAGTTGTTGTGGAGTGTGATATAGTTCTGGCTTAGAAATCCAACTAATTCTAATCAAAGTACTTGGAGAATTTGCTTTTGATAAAATATTACAAAACCATAGTATCACATACTCCTCAATGGTGAGAAATTCCTACCAAAGCCATATGATGTTCTTACATATCTAAACCCTTTTATACATAAGCTGCTTGTAGTTGTGTTGAATTTTGTCAAACCTTGTGGTCCGTGTTGAGAAATTCATCATGCTTACAAGATCAAGATCACGTACACACTACCAAATATGCACTACTCCTACACTAGGAGTAGGCGCAAAAACATACTTTCCGTTTAGATCCACCTAAAAATATTATACTCATACACTAGGTGTAGACAAAAACATGCTTGTTTGGTTCCACCAAATAAATACTCCATGTTCTAAAGGATAGTGATCTCTCTCTAAATATATGGTTTAGTAGAAGAGACAATGGCTATGCAAAAGTATGAGAATAAGAAAAAAATGGTCACATTAAGATCCAAGTATAGTAAAAAAATATGGACACATGAATGTCCAAGTATAAAAAAAGAGAAAAATATATGGGCATAGGAAAGCTCATGTTTAGAAAGAAAAAGAAAGATAGCCATGTCTCAAAATTTTATAAGTTAGAAGAGAGAGATCATATCTACAAGAGGAGTACATGCATCCACCACATATCCACACACATGCACATCTTGATCTAAGAGTATGACATTTTTCACCATGGATCCTTTGTTCGACTTAACAATATATGCAATGCAAGTATGCCTTCATACTTTTCCCTACCTAAAACTCCGAATAAACCTTTTAGAAGTAGGATGCCATGAAAAGACAACATTGCAGTGCTATGCCTTGGTAAGGAATCATACACCATTGAGCAATTTGAGAGTACCATTTGAGGAGTATAAAGTGAACTACGATTTTCTTGTGAAAACTTAAAAAACTCCAAGTTACTAAGATGAGAATTTGGGAAGAGGGCTTCTCTTCGAAAGTTGTTCCGCTTTTCAATCGCTCAAGGATATATGTTAGCCAATACTACATATCCCACCTGTGTAAGGAATGTTTTGGAATAAGTTTTTGTGTTGGTTGTATATCTTAAGATGGTATGTCTATGTTTACTTTTATCTTACTTTTACTCGAGGATGATAAAAGAACAAGTGTGGGGAAGCTTGTTGACGGTCGTTATTTGTAACACCCTAAAAATCAATTTCGGAAATACTAAATAATTTTGCTTATTTTTATTTAATTCTTCATGATTTACCTAGGCCAAATAATAATTTTCATGAATATTAAAATCAAATATAAGGTTTTAAAAACACTTTTGTTGCATTCATGCTGGTGCACTATGTTTTGTTTGAGTGTAGGAATAGTGTTGAGTGGCTTGAATTCCAACTTGTTTGAATTTGGGCAAGTTTTCAAAAACCAGAAAAAGAAAAGAGTTTTCTTTTCTCTTTTTCCCTCCTCTCTTTCAGTCCATAGTCAGAGCCGGCCTAGCCTGCTTCCGTGCGCACTGTAGCCCACCTCAAGGCCTAGGCCATGGCTTGCTCGGCCTGCCACCAGCGCCCACGCCCGGTCCTGCCTTGGGCCGTCGCGGCCTAGCTTGACCATGCGCGAGTGGAGCAACCCGCTCCGCCACTCTCCTCCCGCAGCCGCTGCCAGCTCGGCCTCGCTTGCCAGCACGCTCGCACCCCTTCTCCTTCCTCCAGCTGAGCAGCCGTTGCCGCCGTTACTCCTCTGCCTGTTACTGTCGGCGTGGTGGCCATAATGGCCACCCACTGAGCTCAGTGGATGCGGCCACCGCCTCGCGCCCCCTTCCGCTCCCCTCTCCGGTCTATAAAGCCAAGGCCAAGGCCTCCCCTTTCTCCCCTTTCCAGTTTGTGGCCGCACCCCCTCCCACCTCTTGATTTCTGTCCCCGACAAGTCATCGTCGCCATCGTGATGTTGTCGAGCCACGGAAGGTGAGGCCGCATCTGCTAGGAGCAACCCTGAGCCCTTTTCCTTCGCTTTGCATGAGCTAGAGCTCACCGGAGTTCTCTCTCTCTATAGATCTCGTTGCCACCATCGCCGTCATGGTGAGCCCCTCTGGCCATGTCGAGTCCCTTGTCGCATTTGCCGTCTCCCCCACTTCGCCTTGGTGCTACCCACGTCGCGATCCGAGGCTGAGAGCGCTGCTTCGGCTACTCGCTGGCGAGCTCGGGCCGCCCCAATGGTGCGCCGTCGCGAGCCCCTGCCACTGGTCCACGGTGGACCAAGCCCGTGCGCGTGGTCCACGGCCGCAACCACGACCCCAGCCAACCACGCTGTGATGCGTAGCACCATGCCGACGCCTAGCAGACTGTAGCCACGTAGTTTGTGCATAGGCCCCTAGAGTTTTTGGAAACTAACCAGCCGTCCAATGCAGTTTTAAAAGCCTAAGATTTATGTCCAGTTTTTAGCGTTTTAGACCCCGATCTCTCTGGTTTTTGAACCCGCAGACTGTAGTCCAGAGGCTGTTTTTGCTCTAAAACCCCTCTATTTTATGTTTAATCACGTTGTAGGCCTCGGTTAGAAAAATGAATTTATTTATAGAAAAGTCCATGGACATGGTTTAGTTCATAACTTTCTCATTTTAGGTCTGATTAGAGTGATCTTCGCGCTCATGTGTTCATAGAAACATGTAGAATAGCTTTTAAGTGTTTCTCTATATGTTTCTATTGTTTGGTGTAATGTTCTAATAGATGTATAATTTTCTTGCATGTAATGATTGTCTAGAATTCTTGATTGGTGCTGATCTCACACATAGAGGGTGAGCAGTTCGAGGATCAAGTTTTGAGGAGCAATTCCAAGATCAAGCTTGTGAACAAGGCAAGTATAGCCTATGGTTTCCTTGTTACCCAGCAACTCTAATCACTTTTATACATATGCATGTGTCTAAATTTGATATACCCTAAGGACATGCCTAGAAATACTTGATCTGTAATCCTTGTTACCCATGAGAGGTTTTGCATAACAGAAGGATAGTTTTGCTACGCTCAACAAATTCTTAATGTTAATATTAACAAATGGATATATGCAACCATGAATAAAAGATGCTTTTTAGCAACTTGGTAAGAAGGGGGCTGGAGCATGGGATCTTTTATGCTCCAGTTGCTCTCCATAAGGACTGTCACTTAAAGCGGCAACCCAGGACATCCGTACAACCTTGAGAATCAAATGGGCACGGTCTTAGTCATGTAACTACTTTTCTCTAGCTTATTAGTGGTTACCAAAAGGCGCAAGAGGGGGTGCCATGTTGGATATGGCTCTTGTCCTGCCCAAGTGAGTATAGGGCTGCGGTCATGTGTGCCACTTGGGAGGAGAGCATCCATATACACTTGTTGTTCAAACCTTGCGGCTACTAACTTGCTAGGGTAATTAGTGAAAGGCTTCATAGTGAGACCCTGACACGCCTTCTAGGAAGAGGTATTGTGGGCTTTGCAAACCCTGGCACATGGGAATCACGACTCAAGCTGAAAGTGTACACACTCTACAGAGTTTGATCAAACAGATATATCAGGCGTGCTAACGGACACAAGCGGCCTGGATCCTTTATGTATAGCTAGATATGTGGTTGGATGGGAGATATCTTTAATATTGATGCTATAATTACTTTTCACATGGGAATGGGTTTTCTCACTAAGTTAGCAACTCAGGTATAAAAATAAAATATGATCAACTAAAATCTTACCGCAGTAACCCATGTCAAGCCTCTGAGCCTTGCATCCCCCATAGTTATACTTGCTGAGTATGGTGCGCTCACACTTGTCATTGTTCAACAAAAATCCCGGATGGGTACCAGTTGGTGGAGCGTATGAGGAGTTTCTAGAAGAGTTCCAGGAGATCTAGGTTGAGGGTGCCACTAGTCAAAGTCCCAGTGGAATGGAGCCCAGAGATAGAGACGCTTCTGATGTGTTAAGCTTTTGAGCTACAATATTGTAGTGTAATAAAGTTGTAAACATTGCACCTATGCTGATATTAATACAATTTGTAAGTATATGTGGTTTGGGACTTCCTGGCCCACATATACTCTTCCCTCGGTTTTATTTATAAAATTGGGTGTTACAAATTGGTATCAAAGCAGTGCTGACTGTATCGCTCAACCTAGTTAGAAATGGTCATTTTAAGGACTCTCTCTACCTTGTATTTTAATGAAAACTATGCTTAATTCCTCTTCTCCATTCTATTGAAAATTTTGGTACTTATGCTACTAGATCCTCAATCTCATCTTCTGCTTGCGTGGCCTGGATGAAGGAGATGATGAACTCTTGTTAATCTTTAGAAGACTACCGTTTATGTAAAAAGAATGCTTAGTATCGAGTTTTAGTTGAGTCTTATGCATGCCAAGTGTAGCTAAATGTTTGCATGCTTGTTATTATGATTATGTCCGATTTGGATTTTTGTACTGAGTGTGGATGAGTTGTGGGGTGATGCCTATAACTACATCTAGTTTTAAGAACTATGGTATAAGGCTTAGTGAATAGATAGTGGGGTTCCTCATGTTGTATGTCTCCCATCAACCCTTCATACACTTTATCGCTTATCCCTTATCTTGCATCTTTTATCAAGTCAGCTACAGTTTGAAGAATGTTGAACTGATGAAACTCTTGTTTGGAATAGATGGTTAAAACTAGGAGTTCTACCTGGAGAGGGAATAATTAGAACCAACCACCTCCTCCACCACCAGTATCTGTGGAGCAGCTTCTTATGATGCAAACTCAACTAATCCAACAGATGGCACAAAATATCCAACACTTGCAGAACAATCCTCCACAACATGCTCCACAAGTCAGAAGTAAGCGGGGTGAACTCTTGAAGGGACGTCCGCCTACCTTCAGTCACTCTCCCGACCCACAACAAGTAGATGATTAGCTCCATGTAGTCGAGAGGCAACTTGAAATTGCCCAATGCAATGATCGTGAAAAGGTGCTTTATGCTACAGGTCAGTTCCAGGGAGCTACACTTGATTGGTGGGAAGCATTCCAGTATGGCCACCCTAATCCCAACCAAATTACTTGGGTGGAATTCAAAGCTAGTTTCCGCTCACATCACATGCTAGCAGGACTTATGAATCTTAAAAAGAAAGAATTTCTCAACTTGAAACAAGGAGGAATGTCCATAAGTGAGTACAAGGATAAATTTACCCAACTTTCATGTTATGCACCCACATATGTTGATGAAGATTACAAGAAGCAAGAACTATTCATGGAGGGATTAAATTATGGCTTGCAGTACCAATTACTCTCTCATAGCTTTTCCAGCTTTCAATTGCTAGTTGATAAGGCCCTAGTGATTGAAAATAAACGACATGAAATGGAGCAGAAAAAGAGGAAGTTTCAAGAGCAGCAGTCAGGAAAAAATAATTGTCCTCGCTATGCTCAACCCTAGAATAATCAGCAAAAACATCAAGGGCATTGGAATGTGGCTAATCACACTCAGAATCAGCAACGTATCCTGCAGCAGTAAGTGCAGTATCGTACTCAAGATCCTCCTCAAATTCAAGCAAATAATGCTCCAATGAAGACTAGCACTCCCAATACCCCTATTCTACCAAGGACTAACAAGTGCTATGGTTGTGGTGAGTCTGGCCACTATTCTTACAATTGCCTGAAGAAGACAACGTAGAATTCTCAGGGTCAGCCTAGTAATTAGATGTTGAAGGATTCATCTGCAAGCAAGTTAGCACAACAAAATTATGTGCGTGGAAAAGGTAATCATGTGACTGCTGAGACTGCCAAAGATGCACCAAAAGTAATGATTGGCATATTCCCAGTTAACTCTAATTATGCTTCAGTTCTTTTTGACTCGGTTGCAACACATTCTTATATTGCCTATCCATTTGTCAAGAAACATGGTACACCCACGCGTGCTATGAAACTCCCTCTGATAGTACTCTCACCAGGAGGTGAAGAGGAAGCTAAGTTAAGATGCCCTGCTGTGAGTTTGGTTCTAAGGGGGTAGAGTTTACTACCAGCCCAATAGTTTTGAAAACAACAGGAATTGAGCTGCTTCTAGGTATGGATTGGTTGAAACAACGGAAAGCCATCATACAATGTGAAAACAATATAGTGGTATTGACAACACCATCAGGGGATGAAATTGAAGTGGAAGTCACCAAGCCTACATGAGGAGTTTAATTTGTAAGCTCAACCAGTTGAACGGTACTTCTAAAGAAGATATCAGAATAGTAAATGAATTTTTAGATGTTTTTCCTGATGACTTGCCAGGAATGCCACTTGAACGTGATGTTGAGTTCATAATAGAACTTCTACCTAGCACTGCACCTATAGCAAAAAGACCATATAGAATTGGAGTGAATGAATTAGAAGAACTCAAGAAGCAGATAAGAGAGTTACAAGATAAGGGTTATATACGCCCTAGTTCATCACCATGGGGAGCACCTGTTTTGTTTGTTGAGAAAAAGATGGGTCCCAAAGAATGTGCATAGACTACAGATTGCTTAATGAGGTGACTATTAAGAATAAGTACCAGCTGCCAAGAATTGATGATCTGTTTGATTAGCTAAGAGGTGCTTGTGTATTTTCCAAGATTGACCTTCGATCCGGGTATCACCAACTGAGGATCTGCACATCTGACATTCCAAAGACTGCTTTCACAACTCGATACGAGCTATATGAGTTTATAGTTATGTCTTTTGGACTGACAAATGAACCTGCATACTTTATGTACTTAATGAACAATGTCTTTATGGAATACCTCGACAAGTTTGTGGTGGTGTTCATAGATGATATTTTGGTATACTCCAAAAATGAAGGACATGAAGAACACTTGA
Source organism: Miscanthus lutarioriparius (assembly GCA_904845875.1). Classification (NCBI taxonomy): domain Eukaryota; kingdom Viridiplantae; phylum Streptophyta; class Magnoliopsida; order Poales; family Poaceae; genus Miscanthus; species Miscanthus lutarioriparius. Next base: position 59,110,209 of record CAJGYO010000010.1, read on the forward strand.
GGCTAGTGCCACAGAAGCTTAGAGAACATCATCTCTACTCCAAGTTGAGCAAATGTGAGTTTTGGTGGAAGGAATTATCTTTTCTTGGGCATGTTATTTCAAATGGTGGAGTGGCTGTGGATCCAAATAAAGTTAAAGATGTGCTGAGTTGGAATCCACCCAAAGATGTGAGTGAAATTCGAAGTTTCCTTGGTATGGTAGGATACTATCAAAGGTTCATAGAAGGGTTCTTAAAGCTTGCAAAAACCAATGACAACTCTAGTTGAGAAGAATGCCAAATTTGTATGGTTAGAAAAGTGTCAAGCCAGTTTTGAAGAGTTGAAAAAGAGATTAACCACAACCCCAGTGCTAGTTCTACAAGACATTTCTAAATGTTTTTCTATATATTGTGATGCATCATGACAATGTTTAGGCTGTGTTCTTATGCAAGAAGGCAGAGTTGTTGCCTATGCATCAAAGCAGTTAAGAAAGCATGAGTTGAACTATCCAACGCATGATTTGGAGTTGGCAGCAGTGGTGCACGCATTAAAGATATGGAGGCACTACTTGATCGGTCATAAGTGTGAAATCTACACCGACCATAAAAGACTAAAATACATTTTCACACAATAAGATTTGAATTTGAGGCAATGCAAATGGCTAGAGTTAATAAAAGATTATGATCTTGAGGTACACTATCGCCCCGAGAAAACAAATGTGGAAGCTGATGCTCTCAGCCGAAGGAGTTAGGCTAACATGGCTTATGTGTCCCAACTTCCAAAGGAGTAACGTGAAGATTTCGCACTACTGAATTTGTCAATAGTGGCTAATACCATGGAGTTCGAAGTGGAACCCACCTTAGAGCGTGAAATCCGCAAAGGACAGTTGGAAGATGAAAAGATCAAGGAAATTGCAGAGAACATTGTAGTTGGAAAAGCTCCTAGATTTCGCATAGATGATCATGGAACTATGTGGTGTGGAAAAAGGATTTGCTTACCTGATTCCAAATCTATCAAAGACATGATACTGAGAGAGGCTCATAACTCTACTTATTCTATACATCCAGGGAGCACTAAAATGTACCTTGATCTTACAGAGAGGTACTGGTGGTATGGAATGAAACGAGATATAGCAGAATATGTGGCAATATGTGATACATGTCAAAGAGTCAAAGCAGAACACCAAAGACCTGCAGGACTACTTCAACCCATGAAAAGACCTGAATGGAAATGGGAAGAAGTAGGCATGGATTTTATAGTGGGTTTACCTTGTACACAAAGATGGTATGACTCAATATGGGTTGTCGTGGACCGATTAACCAAGGTGGCACACTTTATTCCTATCAAAACCACATACACGGGAACAAAGTTAGCAGAGTTGTATATGGAGAGGATAGTGTGTTTGCATGGCGTACCAAACAAGATAGTTTCTGACAGAGGAACTTAGTTTGCATCACACTTCTAGCAAAAACTCCATGAATCCATGGACACAAAGTTGAATTTCAGTTCTGCTTATCATCCCTAGACAAATGGGCAAATAGAAATAAAAAATCAAATCCTAGAAGATATGATGTGGGCATGTGCACTTTAGTATGGTACTAGCTGGGATAAAAGCTTGTCATATGCAGAATTCTCATATAATAATAGCTACCAAAAAAGTTTGAAAATGTCACCTTTTGAAGCATTATATGGCAGAAAGTGCAGAACACCATTATTCTGGAACCAGACAGGTGAGCGACAAGTGTTTGGCCTAGATATCTTGAGAGAAGCTGAAAAACAAGTGCAAACAATTAGGCAGAATCTAAAAGTGGCATAATCAAGGTAGAAAAGCTACGCAGATACTAGAAGAAGAGAGTTGGTCTTTGAAGTTGGTGATTATGTGTATCTCAAGGTTTCACCAATGAGGGGAATCAAGAGGTTTAATGTTAAAGGAAAGTTGGCACCAAGGTATGTGGTCCCTTTCAAGGTTGTGGAAAGAAGAGGTGAGGTAGCCTATCAGCTTAAGTTACCCAAAAATCTATCAGGGGTGCACAATGTTTTTCACGTGTCACGACTTAAGAAATGCTTATGTGTGCCTAAAGAACAATTGCCTTTGGAAGAGCTTGATATCAAAGAAGATCTCACTTATACTGAGTACCCCATCAAGATCTTGGACAGAGCAGAAAGAGTCACTCGGAGTAATGTTATCAGAATGTGTAAGGTTCAGTGGAACAAGCATTCCGAGGATGAGGCAACTTGGGAAAGAGAAGAAGACCTAAAGTTAGAGCATCCTCATCTCTTTCAGTCTTCTGAATCTCGAGGACGAGATTCATCTTAAGGGGGTAGGTTTGTAACACCCTAAAAATCAATTTCGAAAATAGTAAATAATTTTGCTTATTTTTATTTAATTATTCATGATTTACCTAGGCTAAATAATAATTTTCATGAATATTAAAATCAAATATAAGGTTTTAGAAACACTTTTATTGCATTCATGTTGGTGCATTGTTTTGTTCGAGTGTAGGAATAGTGTTGAGTGGCTTTGTCGGATTATTTAGCTCCGGCAATTCCTAGCAACGTGATCGCGTAGATAGATCCAGATGGTAGTACATGAGACACAAGGATTTATACTGGTTTGGGGCATGGTGCATGCTAATCCCTACTCTAGTGGTGCGGTTGATCTTCTATTCGTATACTCAATTACAGGGGCTATTGCTCCTAGCTACGAGGTAGATTGGAATGGCGGATGGTGTTGATCCCGAGCCCGAGGTCCCTACTCTCCTTTATATAAGTAGGAGAGGTAGGGTTACAGAGACGGCGATCGGGCTATCAGATTGAGTTCCTAGTTTCTACACAATACGCGCAACAGATTGATCCTAGCTATCGTCTAGATTCACCTGCCTTGATTTGCCTTGATCTCCACGTTGGTCGATCACGTCAGCCCTCGCGGGCCTCCTCCTTGGTGGTTGCTAGGCCGATAGTGTGGTGGTGGTCACATATACAGACAGTGCGGGCACCCCTAGCCCATATATCTAACAGTAGCCCTCATACGACTTAATGATAAGCTAGCATGTAGCCATAGTCCTCAGGATGTCGTAATTCCCTTGCAAGTTCTACATACTGTAAGTACCAGTGAGCACCTTCAGGTTGTCAAAGTTTTGAGCAGTGCAACTAGATATACCCAAGCATTTGGGGAGCCAGTATGTCGCCATTCAAGTGCCAAGAGCATTTCTTGGGTAGCGAGAATCTTCTTCAAGCATCGAGTGGGGCAGCGGCATGCCGTACATCAAGGAACGTAGTTCCCTGGCACCTGTAAGCGCCTGGCTTAGGTGGTACACCTATATCAGGAAACATAGTTTCCTAGGCATTGCCCTCAGGACATTGTCAATGTCACGTTCGGGTGGTGGCACCCAATAACCGGAAGAGTGGCTTCCAGGACGCCCGTAGGCGCCGTGGTTTGGTGGTAGCACCACAGTACTCGGGAAGTCGATTCCCAAGGTATTCTGGTGTATAATTAGTGGTTGCACATCAATAAGTCCTTGTAGTAGAACAATAATGAGGATGGGGTAGTTGCACCGCCATTCCTCGCGTGTCACTATTCTAGTTGATTTTTGGACGACCTGATTCAGGTCGTTCGATTAACAACACTCAGGGCATCACGTTTTTCTTCGAGACCTGTTAAGTAATAGATCTCAAATTTTCATGGGCCCCATTAGTGGAAGGAGTGAGGTCATTATCTCGGAGCCCTGAGGCCAATATAACAGCATCCCAAGCCAGGAATTACTGTGGGTGAGTAACGAACGCATGAGTAGCTGTGGGCAGTTGCGCATATTACTCTTCGAGTTGGTAACGGGTAGAACGAGTAAACGTCCGCATCCTAATGAATAGGAGGGGCAGGACAAAGCCTGGCCAGTGGGGGCACGTCATAAAACTCTTTTTTAGATTCCAGGAGCTCATACTTTAGTTACAACCATGGGCCAACCAGTTTTCTGGTTTCCCACAAACGAGCACACATCCATAGAAATAAGGTACTTCGAGCTCATCCGGGTATTGGGAGATTTACGTGACACCGAGTGTCAGCGTTTTTAGGGTCAAACTAGTAACCCTCCTGAATACCCCCCTAACTCTAGTTGGGGCAGGGTTGATAGTGAACGAATCACTACCACTTACACCTGCTGTGAGGGTGAGCTAGGATGAGTACACGATCTGAGAGTCAGACCACTCGCCTGCATCAGCTCGGGTGATGGTATGTCGAGTTTTGGGCCATTGGGCCCCATGGTTCTCACGGTTGCGCGGATGGATTCCTTCTCGGCAAAGTTGAGGCATCAGTTTCGGTGGCTCATTTCCCCACACGTTTTTCTCGAAAGGTGTCCCCTTAGAGATCGTGGGGACGTGGCCTAGCCTTAACTGGCGCCTTTGCTTGCAAAGATTATTGGAATTCCATTAGCCGTGCGCGTCCTCTGCCTATAAAAATAGAGGAAGAGGAGAGGATTAGTAAGCTTGTGCTATAGCTTCTGCATTTTTACCTTTCGTAGTTTGTCGTAGTTTCCCCAAACCTTTGTTTGTAATCCTTGGCCGGCAACAAGCGTGCGAGGGTAGAAACAGAGGAGGGGACCACCAGGAAGCGCATGTTCTAGGGCCCCATTCTTCTCTGTGAGGCGCTAGTGCGAGTTAGGTAAGTGTAGATCTGCCCCATGAACTTGTCGAGAAAGGAGGCAGTTTCAGCGAGTCATCTGTTGCAGGGCGATCTCGATGGCCTGTCCTTCTCCAAAGCCTCCACTTGACAGGGATGCTCCATCGTTGTTGCAACTTCCGTTGAGGCAAGGCAGTGGTGAGGGAGGTTTGCTTGTCGTATTGCAGAAGGCCGACATGACGCATGAAGCCCTTCGTGATGTCACTCAAGAGGAGAGGCGGCTGAGGGAGTATATCTTAGTTGCCAGGGCGGCGCTTGACATCACAAATGGAAAGGCCGATGAGGCTAAGGCCGCAGCCACAGCAACCCAGGCGGAACTTGCCGATGAGTTGGGTTTCATTTCTTTGAGATCTGTCTGATCTGCGTCTTGATGGGGGCAACTCTGATTTTGCCACTTTTCGTTATAGACGTTAAGGAGCAGCTAGCCACCACGTAGGCCGAGGTGGTAGGGCAGAGCTAGGCCAGCGAGGATCTAGCCAGGCAGTTGGCGGAGGCTGCCCGTGGACGGAATGATGCAGTCACCTAGGCGCGTTCCTCCGCTACTCTAGTGCAGTCCAGTGGTGAGGGCTACTAGGAACTTCATGATGCAATGATTGCCGCCATCAGAATGGTGTTACCGGTGGGGACGAGCATTCCCGATTGGCTGCGTTGCCTCCCAACGTAGATTAAGGAGGTGGTGGCTCATGACGTTCGCCATAGGGCCACGGGAGCTTTGACCGCAACTCATCTTTGGCTCCATCACAAGGTGGATCTATGAGGGGTGACACCTGGGTTCCCATCGACGGAGGAGATTGCCAACGATGTTGACATCGGGGGCTGATTGCTGAGTTCAGCAGTAACACTGAGGCGATTATTGCCGTCGTTGACGTGGAGCGGATCATCAAGGATGCCCCTCTTTAGAAATAGATGATGTACCTCTTTGTAAAAAGAAGGTGCAATAAAGCTTGGACCCTGTAGTTTCCTGGTGTTTTTGCAAGTCGAGTCCTCTGTACATGGTGATTATGTGCACTAGTAGCCCCTGAATGCTCGGGTGGGTCAGCGTGACGCAACCGAGAGTTGGAGCCACACCATAATCGACATGCGCTCGTAGGGCGTATTACCATTCGATTAGGATAGGTCGTTTGGGGACCGTCCTTTGGTTCTATGACGAGTATTGTCATGTGCAAGTAGCCCCGAGCATTCGGTTCGAACACCATTTGACTAGTCGTAGCCATACCTCGGGTGGCATACTGGTCGGTTAGCGTAGCTGTGCCGATGTTAATTTTGTGGACCCTTAATATCTTGTAAGATGTGTTAGGGTCAGGGAACTTGGTTGTTTTGTCATGCCGAACCAAAGCTTTGCTCGGTTATTCTGAGGAAGTGGCTCCCCGAGTTTTAGGAGCGTAGAGCTTTGACTCGTGGCAAATTTTGGTCGAGTCGAGGTTGGCTAGAACTCAATTGTGGGTAATGCCACTAACACGTTGAGCCTCAGCCTTGTGTCTAATTGGCATTTGGGGCGGTGCTCCCGATGTGTTTGGGAGCAGAATGATGTCGTTGGCAGCAAATTTATGTTTCACATAGCCTTCACACTTTTTCGTCTTTCGTCTTTCTTTGTCTTTAGCATTTAATGCTGGTTTAAGCTTTGGGCTAACTACCTGGTGATTATCCGACCAGAAACTAACGTCTTGGTGGAGTACACCTGAGGTGTTGTTATACCATTTCAAGGCCTATAAGAGGTGGGTGTGCGGTCCATGGGACCGTTCCTACAGTCTCTGATTGCGATGGCAGGTTAGAGTAACCTTTCAATCATAGTAGCTATAGACATTTGTGACTGGGTCATTCTGATACAGCCAGCCCCCGAGTGATTCGGGAATACATTCCTCGAGGTGCTCGCGAGGTGTTGGTGTACATTCACATCAAATGGATACATGTAGATTTCTCACATAATGTAATGCAATGAGGAAAATGTGAAATAGCAGGGGTGAAATAAACATAACTGATGCTTGTCTGCTGACGTTCCAGTGCTCAGTGAGTTCCCACTGCCAGATCATGTCTTCAGGAGCAAAGGTCGGCGTTGGGTTCGAAGTTGGGGGGAACGATGCCATTGCCTTCCTCCTTGTAGCCCTTCGTTATCTCTTTCGCCTGTGTGAGGCCTCTTGTTGATGATGGAAGTGTCATTCAGCTTTGGGTTTCCAATCCTGAATGACCGGCGAGTCGGGAACGATCGGGCTCTTGGGCGGGTGAGAGCACGACAAGACGACTGGTGCAGTCATAGAGCTATGTGTGTAAGCTAGCTCATAGAGCTTCCGACCTTACTCAGCTCAGGGGGCACACATGGTAATCGGGTCCTTTGAACATTTCTATTTTGTGATTTGTTGCCTAATGGGGGTTCCCTTCTTGGTGAAGGAGGGATGATAACCCCCTCTTCCTAGCAGCCATTGGCCGTCGGATTCTAGGCACACGGTTGGTATCGAGAGTTTCCTGAGGTGGGGTCAGTGCTCAAGTGACTGGCCTCACTACCCCACTACTTTTCCAAACTGGGGGAAAGGCTTCACCCTTTCGTCATTGGGAACTATCTGAGTTTTGGCTACTCTTCGGGCGATGGTTTGGTGTTAGTGCCCGACGCGTGTGAGATGACCTCTTTATCATCGCCATCAGAATTTGAGTCCTCGAGTAGCTGGTCGCAGCTATAGTGGAAGCGATGGAAAGCCTCTAGGTCAATAAGTTTAGATACTTTGATGTCGTCCCACCAATCTTGCTGATCGAGGGTGTCGTTGACATCATCTCGGTCTGTCAGTTTTTCTGGTTGGAGTTCCTCCGTGGGAGGTTCGGTGGGTTCCACCGCAGCCTACAAGAGTGTCTCGCCATGGGTTGTGGCCGCCCGCCCCGATCTTGCTGAGGATTTTGAAGTGGAACGATGAGGTATTGGTATCGAATCTGAAGCGAAGTCGAGATCCATGGTTTTGCTGATGTGGAAAGTGGGGACCGGATCACATTCTCACCCATCCTTGACAAAAAGATGGGCGTAACGCTTGAGGTACCTTGCGAGGGTGTCTGGTCTTGCATCCACAGCCTCCTCCAGTTCGGCGGTGAAAGCACGGATCTAGAGGGACTGTTGTCCTTCCTCGACTGGCTCCGGTTCCTAAAGGCATAGGTCCCCGAATTGGTCGGCGATGAAGTCGAGCTTGCCGAAGGTACCCAGCTGCTCCTCTTCTGGTTCATCACCGAAGTTGAAGATGATTCCCATCTAAAACACAAGATTAGTCTAAACGCGAAAGGCCCCTACCTAGTGCACCAACTGTCGGATTATTTAGCTCCGACAATGCCTAGCAACGTGATAGCGTAGACAAATCCAAATGGTAGTACACAGGACACAAGGATTTATACTGGTTCGGGGAGCGGTGCGCACTAATCCCTACTCTAGTGGTGTGGCTGCTTTTGTATTCGTATACTCAATTATAGGGGTTGTTGCTCTTAGCTATGAGGTAGATTGGAACGGCGGATGGTGTCGATCCCGAGCCTGAGGTCCCTACTCTCCTTTATATAGGTAGGAGAGGTAGGGCTACAGAGAGGGCGATCAGGCTATCAGATTGAGTTCCTAGTTTGTTACACGATATGACAAAAGACTGATCCTAGCTATCGTCTAGATTCACCTGCCTTGGTTTGCCTTGATCTCCACATTGGTCGATCGCGTTAGCCCTCGCGGGCCTCCTCCTTGGTGGTTGCTGGGCCGATAGCCTGTGTCACACCCCAAAATTTCCAATTTTGGGTTGTGAATACAAAACATTAAATAAATTAAATGGTTTAAATATTTGTATAAAACTTGCCAAGGTCAATTTAAGTTTTTGCTAATTTAGATATAGAAAAGTGTGGTTTCCCCAATTTTCTACACATGAAAAACAAGAACGTAACAAAACCCAAACCCTAAGGAGAGCGACGGCTGCTAATTATAGAGCCCCAAATGTCATGCCCCTGGACGTGCCCCCTAATGGGCTCTAAGATGATACACAGCCCAACGGACCAAAAGACGGTGTCGCAACACCCTTGCATATTCTGAACACTGACTTGTTTTGACGATTCCCGCTGACTCCAGACGAGTTTTGATGTGAAACCAAAGACATTGGTTAGCTTATCAAATTATCTTTACATGCATATGTGGATCATCGAAAACGGAGTCCATATGCGCCCTGGGATTTGATTTTACTAGTTACTGCTCCTGGATTTCGAGGTGGACTCGAACTTGATTTGGGCCTCCACCTTGGCGACTCGAACCGGATAAGTTTTGGGCCTCCTTCTCGTTTTGGATACCCTTATTGATGTCCATGGCCTCCATGTGACTCTCCAAGCATGGTTGGATGCATGGAGGTCATGTCCTCATCATCCTTCCCTTCTTGACGAAAAGCCATCCTCGGCGTCGACGTTGCTTGAAGCTGATCCTGCACAACATGAAGACAAACGAGGTTGCCAAAATAATGAGAATAGACAATATTGGGAGAAAGAATAGGACCACATGTTTTTGTTTGCAGCATGTCTTCTCCTACTAACATGTAGGCTCCTCGATTAAAATGCACATGATCTTTGTCAATACTATCCTGTAAAAGATTAGTACTAACAAGAAACCTATGCTCCCCTTCTTTAGATTCCACTTATGATCGTAAAGCAAAACTAGAGGAATATGACATGACAACATTATTGATTTTATAGTCCTCTAATTGATCACAATTTTGCACAACAAAAGGAGAATTCAGTTTTGTCCAAATGTAAACTCGTTGTATCATATATTATCCTTTGTTGTTATATTTACCAAAAACATGATCTGTATGCCTAGACAACCATGGCAAATCAGCATATGCATAAAGTTTCTCCTCCAAATAACTAAGATTCCAAAGAACATCAAATTCAATGTAACCCAAAGTATTTAAAAAAGACAACTATTTCGACTCATCAACATCACTAGCTTCATGAATAACATGTCTATTTTTAGCACAGGCGTTCGATTCCAACACACATATAGCATGATCATTCATTAATGGTTGCATGGGAATAAAATAACTATCATCATGCAAGTCATCTTTATCACAAGTAACATCAAGCAATTCATCTTGTGACAAAGGTAAATCAAGCGAAAATTTCACTAATATTTGCTCTACCATAGCTTGATTGGTGGAAAAATTCAGCACATCAAGAGAACTCATATCTTCTGTGAGTTTAGCATCATGGGTATTACCTTTGCTCTCATTGTCAGCAGGACTAATAGGTGATGGTTCTGAATTTTCACATGAGCCTGTGAGTACCTCATTTTCTGTCGCATTATCCTCGCTCTTTTGTACATTGTCCTGCAAAAGGTTAGGCATAGCAGGAGGAATAACAAGAGACTGGTCTATTTGATGCACCTCATCATTTGAATTAATTACAAAAGATTGATTAATAAAAATTTCTTTCATAAGAATTTTCATATTGTTCCATGTATAAGGTTTATCTGAAGAACTTAAAGACTCCCACCAAATTGATGCTAAATGTCTGAAGACACTATATGCATTCTTAATCTTCCTTCGTTCACACATACGACATTGTGCAAAAATATAATCTATTTTACTTTCCCACACAATGTACTCATCATCACCAATACCATCATAAGTAGGTGGGGAAGAAAGAATAGAACGACCCGCGGGAGGAGGTGTAGCAGCAATAGTGCGTATCTCATGCATCATTCATGTTTTATATCGGTGTGTTAGTAACCTATCATTGTTAGCATCAAACAAGAAAACACACAAGTATGTATTTTCCTATTAGCTACTAGGATGTGGTCAAGGAGTAAAGTCACAGACTCTCAAGCGTCTTACCATGGTCTTACAAGTGTTCTTACCAACGTAGCAGGTGGTGCAATCGACGGATGGTTGTGATACCGTTGCATCTTGAGTGTAACAGTTGTAAGACGAACCTGCACTTGGTCAGAAGAAAGTGGAGCTTGGACTGGCACAATATAGTAGCAAGGAATAGTAATAATTTAATTCAGAAATTGTAAGATTGAAAAGTAGTCCCAAGCTAGTCTATGTCACTGGCCTAAACTCATCCTGAACCTAGTTCAAGCAAGCAATACAATACAACTCAGCACAAGGACTCAAAAGGATGCAAGCACTTCTGAACTTTTTTTTCACTTTCTTTTTCTTTCGTTCTTTTTTTCTCTTTTTTTGGGTGCGGCTTTTTTTTCTTCTTTTGTTTTTTGCACCTCTTTGCCTTTTTCTGCCTTTGATTGATTTTTGAACCAGATAAGTGCCGCAATACAACATTCAAATATATTCTGTGGTACAATGCAATTAGAGTTTAATTTCTCTCTGATATGATGCAAGACTCAAGTCCTAGGATATCAAAAAGCAGCACGATATGTGCTTCCAAAAGTTGCTCTCCAAAGTTCAACGTACATGCTAAAGAAGAAATCAAATTGGACTTGATATCTATTAGATAAGGAATTATGCAAATCTTCCTATTTCTTGTCTGCTCACGTACAACTAAACTTTTCTTTTCTTTTTTTAGCAAGATGGCACAACGTATTTGTACTTTCTTGACTAACTATCAAACAAGAAACCAATCTAATATGTGTATACAGGACCAACTCAACACCAAACTGAGAGGAACAAATTAGAGAAGAACTAGACTCTGACTTGAATAAACCAACGAACACAACGACACACAAGAGACGATCATTCAATAAAGCAAACTAAAATTAAAAAATATTGCGATGGCACAAAGGGGCTGTAGGATAGGGAATATGTGGCGTGTTTTTTTTTTGCTTTTTGTGGACTCTAGGTAATGGAAAACATATTTAATCTAAAGAGAAAAACACAGAGATAAACCTAACGGGCAACTAGGTCTCTGATACCACTTGATGTAGACAAGACCCAATCTTCCGATAGGTATGATAACTTCGATTGGTGGAGAACTCGACGTTCACGATCTAGGCTTCGAACTAAGTTTGATTCGGACCCCCACAACCCTAACATCACTGCTCCGTTGGTTATCAACCACGTGAACACGATTAACCTCGCTGAGAAGGTTTTCCTGCAAGCGAATCGAGAATACAAGCAAGAACGGATAAATGCAATCTAAAAATGCAAATAAATATGAGGCTTCTGAATATGAGGAGGAGTTCTAGTCTTTATTCGAAAAGACTAATCGTCACAGGCGAACAAGATCAAGAACAAGGGTCCTGGTTTATCAGCAAACGATCTTGGCGATGCAGTTGCAGCAAACAATGTATGTTTCACATGAAAAACAAGAACGCAATAAAATCCAAACCCTAAGGAGAGTGACGGCTACTAATTATAGAGCCTTGGACGTCACCCCCCTGGACGCGCCCCCTAATGGGCTCTAAGACGATACACGGCCCAACGGACCAAAAGACGATGTTGCAGCACTCTTGCAAATTCTGGACGCTGACTTGTTTCGACGATTCCCGCTAACTCTGGATGAGTTTTGACGTGAAACCAAAGCGATTGGTTAGCTTATCAAATTATGTTTCCATCCATGTGTAGATCATAAAAAACGGAGTCTATATATGCCTTGGTGTTGATTTTACTCGAGACTGCTCCTAGATTCCGAGGTGGACTCGAACTTGATTTGGGCCTCCACCTTGACGACTCGAACCGGATAAGCTTTGGGTCTCCTTCTCGTTTTGGACACCCTTGCTGATGTCATTGGCCTCCATGTGACTCTCCAAACATGGTTGGATGCATGGATGTCATGTCCTCATCAGTTCCCTATGGAGCAAATCTAGAAGGTTGGAACAGCGTTCAGTATCAGTTAGTACTACGCATATTATCATGAAATACTGAATAATACTGAAACACGACTACTGAATAGTACTGAATTTTGTTCAGTATAGCTGTTTGGTGTAGTACTAGTATTCTACACCTAGAGTGTAGAATAGCACGTGTACATAATATATAGTGGCCTCGTTCGGCTGGTGCTAAAAAAACACTGTTCATGGATGATTTCCTCTCACAAATTCCTCTAGATTCCTCCAAGCGAACGGGGTCAGTATATATTTTATATTTTTTGTATATTTTTTAAAAAAATACCATTCTAGGGACCAGGAGTATAATAAAAACAACATTTACTATTTTCTCATTTAACGTGAACCATTTTTAACAGAACCACTACATCGGACAACAAATTCTCATACATAGTAGTACTATTATTCCTTATAACACCAACATATAACGAATATTAACACACTCCCGTAACGAATACAGTCGTACGTACTATATAAAGTATAAACCCGTGCAGTTCATCAAGAATAAAAGCACCCTGCATTATATGTCTGTATATAATTAATAGCTCCCATCCTTGTCCGCCATTGCGGCGCTGCCGTGTCCACGGAGAGAGCTCCTCATCAGTCATCACTGACCGATCAATCATATGTCATCCATGAGCTCTTGGAAGGCGTACATGGCCGTGGCCGGCAGGCCGAGGAGCACGTTGATGCTCTTCCTCTCCTTGCCGTGCGCGAGGAAGAGGATGACCTCCTTCTCGGGCAGCGTTACGGGGCCCGACATGACGGGCTCGCCCCACCCGAAGTCGGCGCCGTGGAACTCGAGGCGCGACCACGTGGTGATGAGCAGCGTGGACGCCAGCGACGGCCTGGCCCGCGTCGCCTCGAAGTAGTCCACCGCCGACCGCATGTACTCGTCGGTGACCATCCGCACGGCGTCCTGCACGAGCCCCGCCGCGCGCGACACGGGCGCGGACAGCAGCTCGCCCGCCGTGGCCAGCGCGTTGGTCAGCACGATGCCGTTCCCGAAGTAGCCCCGCGGGAGCGGCGGCGCGAACCGGCGCCGCCCGTCCACGGCGAACAGCAGCTTGGTGCGCTGCTCGGGCGCCAGCCCGAGCGCCGCGGTGCGGGCACGCCACACCAGCCCCGACAGCGCCTCGAAGGTGGTGCAGCGGCGGCCCCCATCGGCGAGCGCGAGCCCCCGGACGCGCTGCAGCCGGTCCGGGTCGAAGCAGAAGGAGCGGTACCGCAGCTCCTGCGCGCCGTAGAGCGCCGCCGTGTCGGACACGTCGGGAATCTCGGCGAACTCGTGGTGCGGGAACGTGTGCACGGGCGGGTCGCGCGCCATGAGGACGCTGCGGTCCAGGAACGGCGGCACCGTGAGCTCGGCCACGCCGCGCGCCGTCTCGGCCCACGAGTTCACGAACTCCATGGCGCCGATGCCGTCGAACATGCAGTGGTTCATGGCCAGGCCCAGCGCGAAGCCGCCGCACCTGAACCTCGTCACCTGCACATCAATTAACCCATGGTAAAAAGACAAGTGTGGTAATTTCGCATCACTGGTTACTGGCAAATTTGAACAAAATCTGGAGCAGATGCCGGATGACTTCGAATAGTTCTAAAGCGAGTGTTTTTCGACTGACGAGCAAACAGTGCATGATCTGAACCCAGTTACTAGGAGTAGTATGATTTCACCCATGAGTTGGTGAATAATTGATCATGCGTTGGTTACTTTTATTGACATCATCATATACTGCATTTAGGTAAAGGTTGGTCATCTAACACTGTACCAAAAAACACAAATAAAGAAAATGTTCACTGATGTTGAAATTTGACTTATGTTGATGCTTATGCTAAAATATTGTGAAAGAAAAATATTATTCTGTAGCTAAAAAGTAGTTCAGAATAAGCTCAAGCGAACATGACAAAAGTCAGGCAACAAAAGTGCTTGAGCTGTCTCATTCTAACAGGAAAAAACAATCAGAGACTATGTGGTGGTACTCTACGAGTATAACCACCCCTACCTTTAGAGTTCAGATCAACCAATTTATTGACAAAATCGTTTAGAGTAACAAACACTAACCCGTACTCCTAGCTAGAAAGGTTGCAGCTTGCTGGATCAGGTTACAAACTTAAAATCAGTACTAGAGTCGTCATGCATACACAGGTGTCCACGCAACGAATTGAAACAAATCGAGGAACTTGCCCGTGCTCCAAACGAGGCCAAGTCCCAAAGTGGGAGTGAAAGTTTCCATGTCCGCTCTTCTTTTTTCTATAAGGGCTTGTTTAGATGAAATTTTTTTTGCAAAATGAGTACTGTAGTGTTTTTGTTGTTATTTGGCAAATAGTGTCCAATCATAGTCTAATTAGGCTTAAAAGATTCGTCTCGTGGATTTCGTCTAAACTGTGTAATTAGTTTTATTTTTTATTTATATTTAATACTTCATGCATGCGTCTAAATATTCGATGTGACGGAGAATGTGAAAAATTTTGCAAAATTTTTTGCAAACTAAACTGGACCTAAAACCAAAGAGGCATCTCATCTCATTGAATACATCTTCCAACTGACCAACAACCCCTATCCCCTGCCGCCCATCCAACAACGGCTCCTCTGCTGCAAATTCACGCGGTCGCAGTAAAAGCAACACGTCCACCTGCTCCCATGCCGCCATGCGCGGACAAGCTAGCTGGCTCTTCACCTCCCTCCTCCGACCCCTTTCGCCATTTTAACGGCACGGGCACGGCTCATTGGTGGCACGGGCATGGAAACCCGGGCCGGCCTCCTCGGTCGCGCGCCGGACACCCAACCGCAAACGTGCAAGGAGCAGTTAATAACGTGTCTGGTGTACTAGGACTATAGGTACCTACCTGCGCGGTCATGGGGGGCATCTCGAGGATGTGCTTGGCGCCGGGGACGGAGTAGACGAGCTGGCCGAGCGCGGCCGGGTCGGGCTTGGTGAGGTCGCCGACGTCGGCGAGGTCGCAGGCGGCGTCGGCCTCCGCGAACACGGCGCCCTCGCCGGTCAGCTCCACGGTCAGCTTCATCTCCGGGCTGATCCCCAGCCGCCCCGCCAGCGGGTGGTAGTGCACCAGCACGCGCGCCAGCGCGTCGCGGAGCGCGCCCGCCACGTCGCCGTCGCCCTTGCAGCCGCCGCACGGCTTGTAGCAGTACACCGTCTGCACGATCACCGCGATGTTCTGGTCCAGGTTCGACAGGTAGTACTGCCCGCCCGTCGGCGTCGCCTCGGCCGGCGCTACCAGCGTCGCCTCCCCGCGCTTCACGCTCATCAGCTGCGGCGCCTGCTGCTGCTTCTCGCCCGCCGCCGGCGACACCACCGCGGCGGCGTTCTCCTGCTTCATCTCGACAACCTGCGTTCGTTGGTCACGCAAAGGAAAAGGTGACATGGCAACAAATGGAAGCGTCACAGTCTCACAGACATACTGTATGATTGGCATGCATGTTTGCAGACGTAAGCTACAAGAGACTAGAGCAATTAAGGCGATGTAGCGTGTCACTCACCATGGATGACGATGCGGGTCGTCGGAGAGATAGATAGTGTCTGTGTGTGTGGGATTATCTCGTAGAGAGAGAGAGAGAATGAGATGAAGAGAGAGAGAGAGAGAGAGAGAGAGTGGGGTTTGTGATTTGAGTAGAGGGGTTCTGTGGGGGCAGTGTTTATATAGCAATGGCGGCTTGCTTCAACTTGAAGGAGTATACGTCAAGGTCGGAGGGGCCGATGCAAAACTGTTGGGGTTTGGAGGGGTTGCATAACTACCAATGTTGCTCTGTCTCAGATTTTGTACCGGAGAATCTGCAGAAAGTGAGAGTAAGTACTTGTTTAGTTGGGTGAATTTGGATTTTTGAGTTACTGTAGCATATTCGTTTTTATTTGACAAATAGTGTTTAAACATGGACTAATTAGGCTCAAAACGTTCGTCTCGTAATTTCCCACCAAACTATGCAATTAGTTTTTATTTTCGTCTACATTTAATGCTTTATGCAGGGGCCGCAAATATTCGATGTGACAGGTACTATAGCAATTTTTTAGACTTTGGGATCCAACTAAACAAAGAGTAACAAAATATTCTGAAGTATTCTGTCTACACCAAATCCGTGACAACGACATTGTTAATTTATTTGTACTGTAGGTACCGACTCCACGTAAAATAATAAAACATTAACGAACTGGCATACATGTTATTTGGGCTGACTTATCACTTGGAGATATTTGCAACAATTATATCATCTGATTATCGCTTCTAATATGTTTTGGAATCAAACTTCATACTATGGACTAGAGTGTGCTGTTCAAAACATGATCTCGTGTTGGATTTAAAATCGTGCTGGTTTTGGATTGGCAAACATTACGTCAAATATCATTTCCAGGGGCGGCTACAGTGCATTGTAGGGGCGGTTCGGCCAGCCGCCCCTACGCAAGGGTCTCTACAAATCATGTATTTGTAGGGGCGGTTCCCAGACCGCCCCTACAAATCGATTTGTAGCGACGGCTGGTGTTATCAGCCGCCCCTACAAATCGGCGGTTGGTACTGTAGCTGCCCCTACAAATCGATTTGTAGGGGCGGTCTGGGAACACCAGCCGCCCCTACAAATCGATTTGTAGGGGCGGCTACAGTACCAACTGCCCCTACAAATCATTTTTTCACAAAAAAAAATTAAATTTACAATTCAAATTCATGGTACCTATACTTGCAAAGTGACTCAAGTACATGCTTTAGCCGACAGTCCAATACACAATGACAGAAAAAACCAAATACCTAAGTAGATCTTCATGGTACCCAAGTTAATATAATACTCTCATGGATATAATTTAAATACAATCAGAAAGTTCATTTAACTTTAATTATCAGAACACCCATTCAATATTACATGCACAAGCAATTTGTGGAGTAAAATAGAATTGAAAGAAAATTAATTGTAAAACACATCATCAATCAGTATGCAGGTAGACGGCTTGGTGGGGAGACAGGAGCACCTCAGCTCGGTGGGGAGACACGATACACTAAAGAAGCCTTGCTCCTTGCTAACTGTTAGCTCTGCACAAGAACTTGTTGAAGCCTCGCCTTCCTGCTTGATTTAATAGTTAGCTTTGCACAGGAATTCCTTGCTTTAACCGTTATCTGTGCTTGCTCTTTGCTTTCATGGTTACCTCTGCACAAGGATTTGTTGCTTTAATTGTTAGCTCTTCATCAAGAATTTGTAAATCATTGAACAAAGAATGTAGTCCTGAATAACCTAATCATATACATACCATATATTAATCAAAGAATGTTTGTTCAGGAATTAGGAGTAGGCTTATCCTGAATTAGCATGATACTACTTATATAAAATAAATATGCAATCCCCGAATAGCAAGCCCCAACCTGCTAACTGCTTAGCAACGCACAGGCACGAATTTCACTATTTTAGAACTGAAATACACATGGCATAGATATGCCGTCCACTTGATCTTGTGGGATCAAAATATTATGACGGTATTGAGATCATCACTGATGCAGGCTCTATTTTTATCAAGTGACTTATTCTCAAATTCTCATATCCAAACAATAATTTGGAGCAAGGGCCAGGGAAGACAAAAACCCCACTGCATTTTGACGCTTTATGCAACAAGAAAATGTAGTATTATCATCATCATCGCTGGAATATGAACTTGTGCAATATTTGAGAAAATAATAGCAACTATGCATAAGAGAATAATACTTGGGCTCTGCACAAGTTGTGCTATGGGGAACTTGTCGTCGCTGGCCTGCTCTTCCGATTCGGGTCTCTAGGTCCTGAGAGCACGTTGAGCACATTCAAAATCACAGTAAGACATATCATTTAGTCGAAGTTCAAGAAAGTTATTGCGCTTGGTTAACAGCAACAATCAACAGATCAGAAAAGAAACTATAGCTTCAACTAGCATATCATTTATAGCCCTACTGACGGACATTTTCTGCACAGTCCCATTCATACAAGATTCACATGGTTGCTGAAATTCAAACTAGGAATGTTGTACACACACACAACAATAAAGCACATTGAAAAAAAACAGGTAGGAAGAACATACTTTCCAGAAGTGTTCCCGCATCCAAGTTACTTAACACAAATATTTAGTTGGAGTCAATGTTATCTTACCTGCTGCTTGTACAGAGACAGAGGAACATAGGCCGCCTCCTTCCTGAAATGGTGAGAGACATGATTACAGTCACAAAGACCAAACTCAGAACCTCACGTTAATGGGCCACGAGCATGCGAACTTGAATCCCATATGTGCCAGCAAGACAGCAACATACAGTAGATGATTTGAAACAATAACACACAGATAGCAGGGCAAAATCAGTGGCAAAACCTGGGCACGAACTAATTTTAACCACATACTGCACATTGTTCGAGTCTGCACATTGCTTTTTTACTAAAGTGATGATGCAATCAGTAATCAAACAATAAAGCACACAGTTGCTAATTGGGAGTTGTGAAAAAACATACTCAACTTCTTCATAATATTTCCAATCTGTTAGCTTGCAATCACAGTAGCTTGTGTCATGCTAATCACTCGAACTATATGCTCTCCTTACTAAACTGAATCGCAAGAAGAAAAAAGAAATGATCGAAATTTGGTAGGGAAAAAGAGCCATTATGTATACTACTTGTGATTAATGGACGGAGAGAATATTCATAGGAAGAATTCTGCTTATTTGCAACCTCTCGCATTTATCACTATGAATACTACTTGTGATTACCAAAGAAGAATTCTTGGACAACTTTATTAGTACTATACTTGCATGGACTCATTGCCCCAACTTAATAAAATTTAATGAGATTATACTGAGATAGCTGCAATTCTATCACTTTGCTTGTCACAAGCTTGGGATCTTCCTCTTTTCCTCCTTATCTCGAGCCTTTGCCTTAGAAACAAGCCTACCATCTAAAAGTCGCTCCTAAACAATTTGCTTGAGGCTATCAGTCATCTAGTACAATAACAAAATAATACTATCGCTTATCTAGCTCACCAAACGTATCCACATATGTAGAGCTACTATCGACCACTATATGCACTTTGTAATAAATGGCACGAATCATATGGAAATATTGTTCTTAATGAACAAATAGTAGCAACAGAAAAATGTCAAGAACCTATGTGCACTATCTCGCTACCTATGTGCACTAACCGAATGTCGAAGAAATATTTGAATCTTCAGATATCACGAAAAATAGAGCCATGGAATGCGAGATCAACAGGGAACTCGTCGATCTCGACTCAGGAACGGAATGGATGGGGCGGGCTTTTTACAAATGCATAATCGCCTTGCGTTCAATCGGACTAGGAGAACGGGTGGAACAACCAAAAATCAGGTCGGAACTAGGAATTAGAGCAATCCCTTACCTCCTGAGCCGGCTCATCGGCTTGCGAGAACGCAGAGTAGGTAGAAGCCCTTACCTCTGGAGCCGGCTGAAGGAAGAGGACGTGAGGAGAAGGGGGCTAGGGAAGAGGAGGTAGATGCCCCAACGGCCCAACCAGCCAGCTCCTGCACCCCGGACGCCCTCCGCGCAGCTCAGGCCGCCAATCCCACGGATCCAGCCGCTAGGACCTCAGATCCGGTCACCACCGCATGGATCGAGCTGCCACAAGCGCTTGCGGGACCATTGATCCGGTCATCACACATGGAAATAGCCGCCCGGGGGGAGGCGAGCCTGACCAGCCACCACCGGATCCGGCCGACGAGCATGCCGATCCGCCACCCCAGCGCCAAACGGCAGACGGCCACAACGGGCGCAGTCGACAGATCAAACTGCAGATCCGAGAGGAGGGAGAAAGAGGATGCGAGAGAGCCGTCGCGCGCCCTAACGGCGCAAGGGGGGAAGGGCGCGAGGGGGGAGGCGTGAGGAAGAGGAGGGCGGCAGCGGCGTCACTGCCCGCCCACGCCACCCGCCCACCTTGGCCTGCTTTCGCGTCGGGAGGGGGAGAGAGCGTAGAGGAGAGAGAGAGAGAGGGAAGGGGAAGATAAGCTGGAGAATATTTTTTTTACTGTGCTCTACAATATATAGCCAGAGGCATTTGTAGGGGCGGCTGGTGATTAAGCCGCCCCTACAAATAGAAACACCGGGGGCGGCTGGTGAGTGAGCCGCCCCTATAAATCAGACCCATTTGTAGGGGCGGTTCGTATCACCAGCCGCCCCTGCTGTTTCATTTGTAGGGGTGGCTGGTCTCTGGGCTTCCGAGCATGCCACTGTAGGGGCGGCTCCAACACCAGCCGCCCCTAAAAAAAATTTGTCCCGTTGCTACAAACCATTTTTCACGTAGTGAAACGTAGTCGTATGTTGGATATCAGCCGAAAATGTGTAGACTGCAAGGGTGAGAGCATGAGATGGAAGAGTGGCATGGGATGGGATGGGATGGGCTCATAGATGAAGTAGTGGGGAGATTTTTTTTATTTTAGTATTATATATAGAATTATTGATACATATTTTTATGGGAATTATGCCTGTAAAATCGTTTTATTTGAGATTGGCAGTACTACCGAAACCAGATACATATTTTCAAGGGAATTGTGCCTGTAAAATTCTTTTATTTGAGACCGGCACTACTACCGAAAGCATTTGTAGAGATACCACCTTTTTCTTTTAGGGGTTGCTTAATCTAAAACCGCCTCTAAATATGATTCCCGAAATGAGCCACCTCTATAAATATATTTATAGGAACGGTTGGTTCAACCGCCTCTATAAATGGTCCTATTTGTTTAGGCGGCTCTAGATCCAGCCGTCTTGACAAATCGATTTCTAGAGATGGCTGGATCTAGAGCCACCTTTAAAATTGGGCGTCGAACAGTAACACTCGTAAGTCCCGACATATTGAATTCAATTTTCTCAAACGATCTCGGATGGAGAACCACCAAAATGAAAGTTGTAGATCTCGAAAAGTCATACAACTTCGTAGTTGACAACATTTTCATTGGAATTTGTTTAGGGTCTCAAATATTCATTTCAAAATTGGATCAGGATAAAATGAGAAGGACGAATATCTAATAGAACCCAAGTGATTTATGAGTGGAGTAGTTAAGGGATATACGCACAATGCCAGAGTTTGTGGGTTCGAATGTGCGGAAAATCGCGTGACTTATGATTTGCGACGACGAGCACATCAGGCTACCCGGTGGGGTCTCCTAGGAATATTTTTTTTTTCTATTTTTAGACCTGAATATATGAATTTTGGGCAAGAATTTCTAGAGGCCTCTGGTTTTTCAATCACCCCTACAAATATCCAGTCGTCCCTCTAAATCAACTTTTAAAAACGCCTTGCGAGCCACCTCAAGAAATAGTTTATTACTAGAGACGGGTGGATCCATACAAACTATGGAGAGCCGCTCCTCGAAAGTCTTCCACCGAGACTGAAAAGGCAACAACTTCAAAAGTACTCTAAGCCCAGCACATTCAAGGCGGTTTGGAAAAACCAAAGCTAGACTAGCAAGGTCGAACACACGACACCAATGCGAATTTCACATTGAAATATTGGAATATTTGACCGGAGGTTGTAATTCATTGTAAATTTTAATATTTTCCAAGTTAAAACAAATGAAGAAGCCATGTCGATTTCGAAGGATTTTATATACAAAAGAAAAAAAAAGCAAACCATTAAACTAAAAGATGCTGTTGGCCCTCCAGCAGCCGGCTCGAAGCTGGACTAGTCGTGCTATTGTCAAAGGTTTTTTTTTTTTTTGAACTGCTATTGTCAAAGTTAAGTCAAGGCGAAGAGAGTCCCGAGTTGGCTGGTACTGTGAACACTCCATGTCCAAGAGTTCCCCACGTAGCAGCACTGCACTGATACAACTAAGGCCGTAAACGATCGTGGATTATTTACTGTTGATTGGTTTAGTATGAGAGAAAAACACTGTTCTGGCTGGTTTACGATCAAGCGAGATGTGACCAACTGGGCCCACCAGTCAGTCTGCGTTCCGTGTCCCGACGGCGACGACCGCAGTGATGGCGTTCGGATGGGAGGTCGCGCTCGCGCAGGGTTCTGTTGGGGGTTGGGCGCTGGCCGACTGCCGCCGGCACGTCGTCGCGTTTGTTGGAGACGTTGGCCAACCAAACCTGAGCTTGACCTGACGGAAACCACGTTGGCAAATGGCAATGCGTGCAAGATAAAGGCTGCAGCTGAGTGCTGGCGCTCGATAGGACGAGTGCCGAGTCCGTAGCATGTTGCTTAACTCTGTTATATCTGCCTAGCGTGTCGTGTCACGGTACTACTCTAGCTTGTCACTACCAAATAAATTAACTATTTTTACTGTCGGTTTGTTCTAAGTAAAACTATTTAAATCTAATCAAATTATGAAAAAAAATGCAGCGGTAACATCAAATTTGTTTAGTGGAATCCTCCATCTTAGAGACCATTTATTTAAAATTGTTGATGTTGAAATCAAAGTTAGATAAGTTTCACCTGGAACAAAAAAAAGTATGGATGATGCAGCATTAAGTAATGAGTGAAAACCGCCTGAATGGACTTAATTTACACTAACAGTTGGTTTAAGAGCACTAGATTTACACTGTAAATCTATACGACTTGCACTGACGACGTTTTTCAGACCGCCGCTAGTGTATGTGTATATCCACTGGTGGGTCATAGCAATAGATCCACACATGTATCTTCCCCGCATCAACGCCACCATGCTCCCGTGCGAGCTCTCTCTTCCTCGCTTAACAACCCTACATCCAGATCTATTTTTATAACACTCAGATGAAACAGTTACAAAATACGTTTGAAACAGATAAAACAGTTGCAACATACATTTGTAACATAGTCATTGCAACATATGCAACATCCAGATCAAACACTTGCAATATGCGTCTAAAACAGATGAAATATTTTGAACAAACTCTTGCACCATACGTGTATAACCATTGTAACATGTGCAATATCCGAAAACTACCATTGCAACATCCATATAAAATATCTAAAACATACCTCTAAAATATGCGAACACTTGAAATATGCGTTTTGCAACGTAGGGAAAGCCAGGGCTGATCCATTCCTGGTGTCGGAGTAGGAGTCGGCCGCGCACGAGCGCCACCAGCGTCAGCATCACTAGCACCGGCCTTGGCTCAGCTGGGCAGCCGGCACGCGCAGCGGGTGGGAGCAGGGCTGCGCACATGACAGGAGGAAGGAGCGAGCGGAGTGGGGCGAGGTCGCGCAACGCAGACGGGCGACACGAGTGAAGGCGCGTAGGTGAGCAGCGCGGGTGGGTCGGTCCATCCGTCCATCCAGACGCGGTATCATTATCGTAACCATAAGGAAGTTAAGCAAAACAAGTTGCTGCACCTTCACGAACATAATAGCAAAAAGCATTCATGTCTGACACCAGTGTGAAGGCAAGCTTAACCAATCATAAAGATCTGCAGAAGTGCTCAGTTTATCGGTATCTGAAATCATAAAGATATGTAGAAGTGCTCAGTTTATCTATATCTAAAATAATGAGCAGGTAGTGATAAGTCTGAAAGTACTTCTAGACATAGATCAGTGGATAATACTTAGCTTAAATAGAAGATTTGGGTCATCAAGCGCAGTCGCGGCCATGACGCCGCAACGTGGCCACTGGAGTCGGAGTCGGGGAAGCCATGCAAGCACGGTCCAGTGGCGGCGACGAAGGCGATGGCGCTTCCCATCGCTTACAGCGCGCCCTCTAGATCGGCTTAGAGATAGGAAAACCGGTGGGCGCTGGCGGCTGCGGTGAACCTCGTGTCTTGCGCCCTGGCCCCCACATTCCTCTTTATAGTGCTGCGTGATGGGGCCCATCAGCTAGGAGAACGGCTGGGCGTCCCCGATTAGGGCGCGGATCAAGGGCCTAATTGGCCGTTGGGCCAACTGATGAGATCAATCTAACATTCTCCCCCTTGATCTCACCTTATGACTTAAACTTAACTTACTTTATCTTTTTCTCATTCCATCGTAGATCAGTGCATAGAGCGTGCCTTATCGTCACGGTCAGTTGTCATTAGATTAAACAGCTACAATGTACCTCTCTATTTTGAAACAGATTCTTAACTAGACCCTTAGTATCTAGAAATCATAGGCTTTCCCGTAAACCCATGTTGACTGTGTGTTCTCTGAACATACTATGTGGTTAGCCTTTGGTAAGCGGATGCGCAAGTACTTGCTTGGTACTTATATGCTCAATGCTTTTAAAATAATTCTAGATTTTTTCCTTTACAATATATAACTTAATGTCAATATGTTTGGCAGCACACTTGACCTGTTGTCTTAGGAGTTAACTACATTAAATAGTTATTACTGTTGACTACCATTGTTAAATCCGGGTACATATTCCCTTAACCACTTTTGTCTGTTCCTGAGACCTCATGACAAGCTATACTATGGCATGCATCATTGATGACACCATAACTGTTTTATTGGAGTTTTTCCACAATAATACTCTAACTGTGAGTGTTAGCAATTACTATGGATTTCACTACACATCTCGTCAAAACTTAACATTTGTACCCACAACTATTTGAGAGTACTTGTTCTTTCTTACTCAACATGAGGCCTATGATACTTTCCAAAAAATTGCAAGACATTCTTAACTCCATTCCAGTGATCTATATCTGGACTAGACTTCTGCCAAAATATTCCGGGTATGTAAGCTACGTCAGGGTAAGTTCTTACTTGTACATTCATTAAACTTCCAACACCTAAAGCATATGGAACCGTGTTCATTTGATCGATCTCATATCGATTCCTGGAACACTGAAAGTTCTCAAATCTATTACCCTTGACTATAGGAGCAGGTGTAGGTTTACTCATATGCATACTTTATTTTTTTAGGATCTTTTCTAAGTATGCCTTTGCGATAGTCCTAATACCCCTTTTCATCTATCTCGGTGAATTTCAATTCTTAGAACCAATAAGGCTTCACCAAGATCATTCATATTGAAACTTGAGGACAAAAACTTCTTCTTCTCCAATATCAGATTAACATTACTACTAGTGAGTAGGATGTCATCTATACACAGGATGTGGAAAAAGAATTTTCCATTCTTGAACTTTGCATAAACGCTATTGTCCTTCTCATTTTCTTTAAAAACCCAAACTTTCTTCTCCGACAACTTTAAATACTACTGTCTAGAGACTTATTTTAACCCATAAATGGATTTCTACAGGCAGCATCCCATATGCTCTTTTTCTTTCCCGACAAAACCTTTGGGTTGTGCCATATAAACGTTTTCATATAAATCCCCATTGAGAAATATCGTCTTTACATCCATCCGATATAACTCTAAATCGTAATGTGCCAATAACACCATTATGATTCTAAAAGAATCCTTGCTTGAGACTAGAGAGTAAACTCTCATCGTAATCTATTTATTCTCTTTGCGTAAAGTCTTTTGCTACGAGTCATGTTTTATATCTTTTCACATTCCCTTTGGAGTCATATTTTGTCTTGTAGACCCTTTCACAGCCTACTGTTTGGGCTCCATTAGGAATTTCTTCTAAGTCCCAAACATCGTTGATATTCATCGAATTTATTTCAACTTCCATAGCTTCTTGCCATTAAAACGAGTAAATGTTTCTCATGGCTTCTTCAAATGAGGTGGGATCACCCTCTATTTGAATTTCTTCACTAACATAGACTTCATAGTCATCAAAAAATTGGTTTACTAATTCTTTGAGACCTTCTGGGGCCTCAGCTGCTGACACTTTCATGTTGGGGGTTGTTGTTGCTCTTCATTGCCAAGAGGCAATTGATTCTACAGGCTCCTATATCACAAGATCCTTATTTATATTATTCATCTTCTTCGAAGAGCCAACAACAGGTGTTGTATAAGTCATACAACATCAACAGGTGTCCAGAAATTCGTTGTTTTGAATCACTGAAGTGGGCACGCAGTCCCGCTTCTCTTCAAGTCATAGGACTCTACATACCATGCTCCCTAGATCGTCCCATCTTTTATAAAGATAGTGTATCTTTCAATTTCTTATTTGGGTTCAATCTGTTAAAACCTTATATGACGCTTTAAGCACCGCTTTAATATCTTTGATGGCGATTACGCTATCTTCCTCTCGGAACTTTAAAAAAATCCAGGAATTTAGTTGTTTCTCTGCTTAGGGGTATCATTGTTATGACCTACGGTAACATTCATCAAAATCTTTATCTCACTCAGTTTCTTACAAAATATGTATCTCACTCTTAATGAAGAGTACACATTCATCAACATCTTTATCTCACTCTTAATGAAGAGTAGTTTCTTCATTGATCTTAATTCTTACTCTTAATTTATCTCACAATTCTCCCACTCGAAATATGGCATGAACTATACTGCCATAATTTCGAGAACTATTTAGAAAACTGTGAACAAGGAGACACTTATGACTTACTTCATTCACATGCACTACTACATGAATCAATTTGCGCAGCGTGGCCAAAATGGGCTCCGTGGCGGGCACCTCTTTTGCCCGCCACGGTTAACCGGTGGCCGGCCAGCGAGGCCGGTCACCGAGGCGCCCACTGCGGGAAAAGGGTTTACCGCGGTGGGCCACCTTACTTGCCCGCCGCAGAAAATCATTATTTACCGCGGCAGGTGGTATGAATCGCTCGCTGCGGTTAATACGATTTACCGTGGTGGGCTCTTTAAACTGCCCGCCACGGTAAAGAGTTGATTTATCGAGACGGGCGCTTTATCTTGCCCACCGCGGTAAAGCCTGTACAAATACACAGCACCACCCCTTCATCTTCTCCACGGGTCTTCCTCTCTCAAACTTATGGGGGGAGGCTTTGCCCTAAAATTTGAGGAAACTTTTGATTTGAGTTGAAGGGCTTGGATTTGAGGGAGGAGGACATCATAAGAGGTTCATAAAGGCTCTCCCTCTCTCCTTCCATCCTCTCTATTTTCATCACCTAGAGTTCTCTCTAGATCTAGATCTAGATCTAGATTAATTTTAATGGAAAAAATGATGTCATGTATTTCTTTAACTTTAGATTCATCATAGATGCATACTTCATTTTTCACATCATCATTTCCTCTCTTTTTCATGATTTTGGACGTAAAAATCATCAATTTCTCCTAATTCTTTTTTATTTAATGTTGATTGTGATGGATAATGTTCGCAGGTATGATGGATAGGTCAGAATGGATGTACCAGATCGATAGAGTGAATGATCCGCGGTACCTCTTTGAATTAAGGAAGTTTATTGCTGCTGGTAAAGCTCACCGTGAGAGACTGAAGCGGATGACAACCATATGTCCATATTCTCGTTGCAAGAACCTGAAAGCCCACCGAGACAGCAAAGTGCAAACTCATTTGATCATGTATGGTTTCGTCGAGGGCTACACAGTCTAGACATTCCACGGCGAAAGAGTTGGTGCGAGTGGCGGTGCATCTAGAGTGAGCTCTTCGACGCCGACGACGACAGCACCACCGGTGAATAAAGATCCTTTAGGAGCACTCGGCTCCTCATCATCTTCAGCAGCAGCTGCGCCAGCCGACAGTGACAACAGTTGTCGTGATTACATCACGGTGGATGATCTAATGCAAGACATGGCTGATGAAGCCGGCGATGGTGGGGATGGTCAGGATACTGTGAGCCAACCCGAGGATGTGCAACTTGTTGAAGATCTAGTCAAACACTTCGATGAAGACGACGTTGTGTTGGGTTGCCCAAAGTGGTTGGAGAATTTCAGAGAGTTGAAGCAGGCGATAGTTGATCCTCTCTATAAGGACGGTGGCGATTGTCCGAAGGAGTGCACGGCGCTCCGTTTTAACCTCCATATGTTGATGTTGAAGGCTCGTCATGGTTGGTCTGACACTAGCTTCAATGAGTTGTTAAGCTACCTTGCCACCACATACCCAACGGCTAACAAGGTGCCCACCAATACTTATCGGGCCAAGAAGCTGATCCGGCCAGTGGCGATGAAGCTTAGAAAGTTTGATGCATGCCCTAACCACTACATCCTGTATCTGGGCAATGAGTATGAGAATTTGACGAGTTGTCCGCACTGTGGCTTTAGTCGGTACAAGAAAAATGCTGGTTGTCGCGTGGATGCAGAAGATGAGGGAGGCTTGCGGGGTGGTCGGAAGAAGAACAAGAAGGGGCAAAGAAGAGCAGTGCGGCCAAACAGATCTCGGCTCAGCAGGACGATGAAGAAGAGGGTTACACGCACAAGAAAAGTCTAGCACTGTTGATGTGGTACCTGCCCATGACCGATCGCCTGCGTGCAATATTCGGGAACCGGACGATGCCAAGCTCATGTCCTGGCATGCATCAGCTGACCGCCTGAAAGACGATGGCAAGCTACGGCACCCATCCGATGGCAAGCAGTGGAAGGATTTCGATGAGGCCTACCCAGAGTTTGGCAAGGAGCCCAGGCATGTTAGGTTCGCGCTGAGTACCGATGGGATGAACCCGTTCGGTGAGCTTAGCAGCTCGCACAACACTTGGCCCGTCGTGCTCACCATGTACAACCTACCTCCCCATCTATGTCAGAAGCGTAGGTACCTTATGCTGACCATGCTTATCTCCGGACCGAAGCAGCCCGGCAACGATATAGATGTGTTCCTGGAGCCGTTCATGGAGGAAATGAAGATACTATTTAATGTTGGGGTCCAGATGGTGGATGCATCCCACAAGGAGAAGTTCACACTAAAAGCAATCATCTTTGTCACCATCACCGATTACCCCGGTCTCTTCTCACTATCGGGGCAGATCAAAGGGAAGACCGGCTACGTAATTTGCATCGACGGGACCTGCTACACTTACCTTAAGGGATCCAATAAGATGGTGTACACGAGGCATAGATGGTTGCTCGCCAAAAATCACAGGTATAGAAGAAGTATTATGAACAAATACTTTGACAATCAGGACGAGCCACAGCGTGATCAACCGATGCAGACTAGTTGGGGGACAAAGGTGTATGAGATGGTCAAGGACATGGATTAGGTGGAGTTTGGAAAGAAGAAGAAGCCGCTTGAGGAGGGGCCCAAGTAGACAAGGAAGCAAAAGCGGGACCAGACGGAGGAAGTCCCCGCCGCCGTTCCTTTCAAGAAGAAGTCAATTTTCTTCAAGTACCTGTCATATTGGAAAACACTGAATACACCCCATGCCATCGACTGCATGCACCTGGAGAAAAATGTCTTCGAAAGCACGATCGGTGTCCTGCTGGACATCAAGGGCAAGACAAAGGATGGTATCAAGTCATGGACGGATCTTGTCAATCTAGGCATCAGGCTAGACCTTCACCTGGGACCGCCTCATAACGGTAAAGTCAATATCCCAGGTGCGGCCTGCAACCTAATGCAAGATGAGAGGACGGCTTTTCTTAAGTTGCTTAGGGGTATCAAGGTGTCGACTGGTTTCTCTTCCAACATCAAGAGCCTGGTCTCCATGAAAGACCTCATAATGACCGGCTACAACTCACACGACTGCCACGTCATGCTGATGGTGTTCCTACCAATTGCGATTAGGGCTATCCATCCAGAGTATGTGAAGATGGTCATCACACGGATGTCATACTTCTTTAACCGCATCACCCAGAAGGTCATTGATAAGGCTGAGCTGCCTGCCCTGAAGGAGTTCATCGCGGAGACCCTTTGCCAGCTCAAGATGTGCTTTCCACCATCTTACTTTGATATTATGCCACACCTAATGATGCATATGGTCGATCAGATCCATCAACTGGGCCCCGTGTACCTACACCAGATGTGGATGCACGAGCGGTTCATGTCCACCCTCAACAGATACGTCCATAACCGCGCTTACCCGAAGGGCTCTATGATCGAGGCATACACAACGGAGGAGGTCGTGAACTGGTGTATGAGGTACATAAGAGATGGGAGGGTGATTGGGCTGCCTGTCCATCACCACGAAGGCAAAACCTCAGGGATGGGGTGCACAGGCCGAAAAGTACGCACCGATGTGGCAAACCGAATGGTGCAAGAAGCTCATTACAGCATCCTTCATCAGTTAGTGAGCATGGAGAAATACATTGAAAAGCACCTGGAAGAGATCCACGCCACTAATGACGGACAGCGCACGGAGGCATGGGTCCAGAACCATCACAAGAGCAATTTCATAGAGTGGCTCAAAGAGCAACACATACCCCTTGAAGGATGCCCTGATGAAGATACGAAGACCGTTAAGAGGCTTGTGTTAGGCCCATCCAGCCAAATCACCACGTGGCAAGGGTATGACGTCTAGGGCTACAGGTTCCACACGAAAGACAAGGACAAGAAGAGCTTGGCATAGAACTGCGGTGTTCGATACGAGGGTGAAGAAGAGTCCACGGGCCAGAGGAGGCAATACTATGGGCAAGTCAAAGAAATATGGGAACTTGACTACGACCAAAACCTACGCATAACTGTCTTCTGTTGCCAGTGGGTCAAACTGAATGCGGTTGCAGTGGATAGTTATGGGCTAACCACCGTGGACCTCAAAAGTATCGGCTACAAAGATGACCCATGGGTACTAGCAACCAATGTCGCGCAAGTGGCCTACTATATATATGCAGAGGACCCAAAAAGGCATGTGGTTGTGTCCGGAAAGCAGCGGATTGTGGGAGCTGATGGGGTGCAGAGTCCCGAACAATACAACAACTACGCAGAGCTCGAGCTTTTTACCGATCATCCAAAGAAGATCAAGGCCATCGAGGACCGATTCAACAAGTCCAGGATGATGCCGTGGGCCCGCCCCGACAGTGAGAAGAGGACGGTGAAAGCACCTGCACCAAAATGATATATGTATCCCAGAGACATATGTAATAATATAGCTCGATCTATTGAAGACAAGTTTTGTAACTTATTATTAATATCATGGAACCATACTACTCTACTAGTACTACTGAATCTACTACTACTATTATACAATACTACTCTACTAGTACTACTCAACCTACTACTACTATCTATTGTACTAATACTACTCTCTACTACTCACATGTACTCTACTACTACACAGAACTACTCTACTACTACTACTACTACACAGCAAATGCAAAATGCAAAAATAAGTTTTAGATTGATAATAAATATCAGTGTTAGATTGAATGAGGAAATGCAAAAATATTAACCGTGGCGGGCACGTAACAGCGCCCACCGCGGTTAATAGATTAATCGCGGCGGGCAGTCTAAGGTGCCTGCTGTAGTAAACATTTACCGCGGCGGGCGGCTTATATTGCCCGCCGTGGTTAATGCGTGGCAATATATGTGCCGCTGCTCGCCCAAATTTTCTAAGTCTTTCGCGCCCTCGAATTCGACCCCGAAGGGCTGCCGAAACTTAGCGCCGCCGCCGCCATCCCCGCCGCCGAGCTCCTCCGCGGTGACCCTCGCCCCCGTCCTCCTCTCCCCGGAACCCTTGCTCCAGCCGCCGAGCTCCTCCGAGCTAGGCCCCGTCCCCAGAACCCTAGCGCCGGCCACCGAGCTCCTCCACGGCCACTGCACGCGCCCCCCGCCCCCGTCCTCCTCCCCGGTCACCGTCCATGTGAGCGTCGTCGCCGCTGTTTCGGTCCTCTGCTCTTCCAGCCGTGCTGGGCGCCGTCTTTTCTTGATCTCGTCCCTAGCAGCCGACCCCATCTTCCAATTTTTGGTTCCTTAGAGGTATGATTCTGTTATGGCCTGTTGGGGCCTGATCAATTTGGTATCGGTCTCTCTTTTGCGCGGGTCTGGTTGAGACGACGGAGCTGGAAAATACTCCGGCATAATCGGTTCCTTGCTTATTTGTTAATTTGCATCGTCTGGGCCTCAATTCTAGGTCAGAATATGTATCTTCTTTGAGGGCGAATGGTTTTGATTTGCTCGAGAACTGTCAGTTTAGGAATCACTAGTCGTCGTTACATGCTGTACGCTCACAAGTTCCATTTGATTACTAGTCAAGTGCTCCTTTGAAAATTTAATTTCAGTTTGGCATGGGTGTTTGCTTCTAGACCCTGTACTACTAATTTGTTGATTTGTTCTAGGTTAATTTGCTATTCGTTTCAGAATTTTCTCTTGATGCCTAGGGTTTTAGTTTAATTTGGTGGCGCTTCTAGACTCTAACTTATTTGCCTGCTCAGCGATTTAGGGGAAAAATATTACGGCACCTCTGTTCATGCTATTTGTTAGTGAAAACAAACATATGCTTCTTGATGAGTGTTTCTGCCTGTGATGTTTTTTTTGACTGAGCATAATGCCTGGATGAATTGGGATGGAATTGGAATGAATTTTGATAAATTGGGATGGAATTGGGATGAATTTTTGACTGAGCATGATGTTTTCTTGTGCTGAGGCAGCGACGATGAGATAGTTCTAGTTTCATGCATATCAACTCACGCAGCTCCTCCCCAGTCCCCCCTCCCCTGTCCCTACTACTACCCCTATCTCTCTATAATACTATACTGTGATGTGATGCTATTTTATCCTATTTTTTGTGATGAGATCAAGTGGGCTTGTATCTAATCCTATTTTTGATTTCTATTGTTTTGTGTGATGCTAGACTTCAATGCTATTTTTGGCAAAGTCAATTTTTGGATTTCTGCTGCACTGTGATGCCGAGACTTCAATGCTTGAGCAATGCCACTTTGCCTATAATGCCTCTAATAGGTTATGATGCCTATGATGCGATTTTGCATTCCCTTGCTTCCTTCTACAACAGTGTGAGTGCTCGGTTTGATGGTCGAAGACTTAGCCCTACCACCGTGTGTGCTCGGTTTGAGTGCTCAGTGTCCTTCTACTATAGAATACTACTACTACTACTATACAATCTACTACTAAACTCTACACAATCTTCTACTAAACTCTTCTAACACTGCTACTACTGAACTCTACTACTACTCGCTTTCTTTGGCTGTCTTGTCTTCTTCGACTAAATTGAGCGCCTTCCTCTACTACTCTTACTCTTACTGACTAAATTTGATTGAGCTGTGATAGGGGTTTATTGCTGCCTATGATGCCAAATAAACTTTTGAGCTATACAACTCTTACTCTACTACTCTTACTATACTCTACTCTACTCTCACCTTCTCTAGTCTTCTACTCTATCTTGATGGCCGAAGGACTTAGCCCTTTGGGGCCGAATTTTGAAACTATCTTGATGGCTTTTGTTTGGTATTTGCAATGATGATTCTTTTCACACTTCTAAGCTGAGGCAGTGGCATATGCAATGATGTGAACCCTTTTATGCTGAGGCAGCGGCGATGATGATCGAGTGCCCCCGCTAAACTAGGATGGCTTGTATACTAGATACAAGCAACCAGTTTAAAAGCGATGTGATGACAATGGGGCAAATCTAAGCCAACTACTACTACTTTACTACTCTAGTACTACTCTACTTTACTACTCTAGTACTACTCTACTTTACTACTCTATAACTGTGTCTATACAACTGAAATATGTATTCATTGTAACTTTCCAATGGCGGAGGAACCGATAAGCGAATGGCGTGACCCTACCCCTAGTGCATCATCATCAACTAGCCTCGAGAGCCAAGTGTCCGTGACCCCGAGGCCAACAAAGAAACATCGTACAGAGGACGAAGATGATCCGACCTACCAACCGAGGGACGACGAAGTTGAAAGTGCACGGTCTCCAAACCCTGAACAGATGCCGGTGGTGCCTCAAGAATTGAATTTCGAGGAGGAACAAGTCAGGGACAAAGAACCCCCCGCTCCATCTCCAACCACTTTAGGCAAGTCTAGGGGTCAGAGGACAAAGCTGAGAAGGGGGGAACATGGGATGCACCGGAGAGAAACCCACGGTGAAGTCCATGTGATCCATGAGGTGGGACCAGAGGGAAACCCGTTGTCGCCACCCACGGTCCTTGCCAAGTTCAGCAACCAGGTGGCATGTATAGTCAAGGACAAGGTGGAGATCACTTGGGAGGAGTGGAACAATGTCCTGGTCGACTACAAGACACATATCTGGGGTGAGGTGACGAGGAGCTTCTATTATCTCGAGGACGCCGATCTGAACAAGTGCAGGGAGTGGGTCATGCACGTGGCAGGAAGAGCCTTTAGAAACTTCAAGTCCATGCTGACCAGGTACTACCTAAAGCTAGGCAAGTCACCCTGTGTCAAATACACTATGGTGAAGGAACATCACTGGGAAGAGTTCTGCAAACAAAGAACAACAGAAGAAGCAAAGGCAAAGAGCGCCAAGTTCAGCGCACTCGCGAAGAACCTGTACCCCCACCACTTGGGCATGACTGGGTTTGCTGGTAAGAGGCCCCAGTGGCGGGAGGAAGAAAGGGCTAGAGCTGCCGCCGGGCTTCCCGATCCGTACGACGGTGCAGACTTGAGGGCTAAGGACTTCATCTATGCCCGCAAGCTGAAGAAGCTCAAGGAGGGCGCGAGCAAGTTCAATGAGCCCAAGTTCAAGGAGGTGGAGAGGGCTCTCATTGAGGCTGCTAAATCCAAGGACAGCTTCGAGGTTCGCAGGGGCCAGGACTTGCTGACCCTGGTGCTGGGAACCCCCGAGCACCGTGGCCGCGTCTGTGGCATGTCGTCAAAGATGAGCTGGAACTCAGTGGAGTCAGGGCAATCTGACGCTGCCACATACCGGTCAAGGCAGAGGTACAAGGAGGGCATCTTTTAGAAGGGCAATGATCAAGGCGTGACCGAAATGATCAGCCGGTCCATAAAAGAAGCCTTCACAAGCAATGACTCAGATATGGTGTCGATGGGGTCACAGATGCTTCGCTAGGCTGGCGTGGCCGTGCCTCAAGTTCCACAAGGGCAGACACAAGGGCAGCCACTGCCGATGATCGAGGATCGCCCAAGGCACCCCATCGACGACATCCGGGAACCCATGCGCGTCCACCTCATGATCCCGTTCGGTAGGGTGAAAAAGTTGACCGTGGGTGAGGGTTACATGCACCCCAAAGAAGATATCAAAGATTTCAACAAAGACCAGATCCCTGCCAACTATGCTGCCGTGATACTTACATGGTATGTGACCGAATACGAAGAATTTGAAATGGAATATCCAACTGCAGAAGGGGTAACGATCCTTGGAGCTGCCTTGGGTTCCAAAGTCCTGTGGAACAAGGACAACATAGAGATCATTCTCTCATCGCCGACTTCTACGCTGACGGCGACACCAGCATCACAACCATCCGTTGTTGGATCTTGTCCCCCCGATGATCCGGATCACGGCGATGGCGATGACAAAGGCAATGGCGGGGATGACAAGGGAAGGAACTCACCCCGAGGCACAAGCCCTCACCCTCGTTCTCCTCCTCCAACAACAAGTCCACCTCCACCTCCCGGCAGTCCGTCTAAGGGCATGAGCAAAGGACCAGGAGGCACAAGCCCTCACCCTCGTTCTCCTCCTCCAACAACAAGTCCACCTCCACCCCCGGCAGTCCGTCTAAGGGCACGAGCAAAGGACCGGGAGGCACAAGCCCTCACCCTCATTCTCCTCCTCCAACAACAAGTCCACCTCCACCTCCCGACAGTCCGTCTAAGGGCACGAGCAAAGGACCGGGAGGCACGGAGGAACCGGGGGCAAAGACACCGCCTGCTACCATTGCGAGCACAAGCCACTGTCCTCCACCGCCGTGAAGACTAAAGGCGACCAAGGGCAGCTCACATACTCACTTGAGTTCGAAAGGTATGGTAGCGGCGAGCATAATTTGCTAATAACTTTTCTTTGCCATAATATGGTACTAACATTTCTATCCCAGGCCGAGATCACCTTTCCATCTATTTCCTGAATCGGATGACTGCCCCGGCCATTACGAGCATGGGAAGTTCATGATAACCAAGGCCCAACTTGTCGACGAGGAAAGGTGGGAGACAAGGAGGTTTCATCTCTGGTACATGGAAGCGGCAAAAGCTAGCCTGCATGGTTTTCTAGTCAAGGTTGTGGCGGAGTACTTCCACTTGCCCGGCAACGATGTACAACTCCCTGTGGACTTCCACAACATGTACAGACTACTATGGGAACAAGACCTTGACATCGCCCAAGTCACCTTGTTCTCTATGTAAGTGATGAATTGCGAGTTTCACATATCACCTGCCTTTGAATCGGTCAAGACTACTTATATATGCCATGGTGGCTTGTCCTTGCAGGTTGATGGCCTATATATCCAAGGAACTAAAACTTGATGTTATCTATCTATCTACAATGCATATTGCTCAAAGAATCATCATTGGTTACCACCTAGATGACAATCATCCAACCATGAAAGACTTGACCAAGCGACAGAGAGAGGCACACAGGAAGAAACTGATGGACAATGAGAAGTTGAACATTTCAAGGTACATACTAGGAGCAATGAAGAAGATCAGGGGAAATGGGTGTATCCTAGCTGCCTACCACTTTGGGTAAGTTGAAGACATGCCTGTAGAGATAAGTGGGTAGCTAGCTAGTATTATTATTTCTCGTCGTAACCTGTATTTTGTTTCAATGGCGCAGCCAAGGCCTCGAGGGTCACTGGGTTGCATTTATCATCTACCCTCAGGATGGCAGGGCCTGCGTATTTGATTCGTTGACAGTGCAAAACTTAAAAGGGTACAAGGCCTTTGAAGATTGCCTCAGAGTGTAACTGACTGAACTATCTTCTCATATGCGTTCTAATGCCCTGCCTAATACTAGTACATTTTGTATAGTGCTTATAAGGAGTACGTGAAGGATCCTGAATGCTATGATCGAAGAACAGAGAATTTTAAGGCTAAGCATAAGAACCGCATCAAAATCAGACGCAACTTTCCGGTAAGTATTTGAAAGGTTTAATTGTGCTTTCCGTTCATATGCGTTCTAATGCCTGTGTTGTAATGCTTGTGTATCGATCATGCAGTGTGCCAAACAACCTGTAGGATCACAAACCTATGGCTTCTACGCCTGTGAGTTCCTGAGGGTGTGTAAGCAGTACAGCAGCAGTTGGAGGGTGCTCAAGAATGGATTGAACTGGTCGAGAGACGTGCAGAGCACCCAACATAGCTTCAAGCAGATAAAGACAGACATATGTAAGTTTGTCTTAGACAAATGCGTGCTTGAAGGGGGCACGCTCTTCAATGAGAACAGCCCGCTAGCGATTTTACCGGAGTAAGAGAGGCTGAGGAAATGGCCCACGATGATGCGTTCATAGGATTACACCTTAGCGCATGTATAACGACTTTAATATGTAACTGTAATGAATTAACGATGACAAGAACGACTAAGTGAATGTATATATATGTATATTATCTCATGTGTAATCCATGCATACTTTTTAAGTTTAATCTGTGAAATCTGGATGTGATTTGAATTTGAATTTATATGCCTGCTGTATTTTTTTAATTTAGGAAATAATTTACCGAGACGGGCAAATAATAAAGCCTGCCACGGCTAATGAACATAACCGCAACGGTCCACAAAAGGTGTCCGCCGTAGTAAAATAATTTACCGCAGCGAGCACGATTTACCGTGGCCTCTAGGCCACGGTGGACGGCTTTGCCCGCCGCGGGAAACCGAAAACGTCCACCTCCAGTAAAGTTTGTGTAGTAGTGATGATTATGCTATGCAAATAAAATTATTTCTTGATCCGTATAGGAGTACACTGTCCTGATTCCACTTTAAGAACTCAACGAGGTCTTTTATTAACTATACTTTTGCAAGTCACGTTTGCATCTTTTCCTTGTCTTTTGATTAGTATTGACCATGACGGTGCATTTCTATTTACGCCATGGTCAATATTAGGATAGCATAAGAATTACCCAAACTTCTCTCGCTCTGCGGGATTAAAAAACATATGATTCATCACAAAACTTCTCCCGTCATGTAAGATTGACTAGCATAAATACTATGCCAAACTTCTCCCATGCGGGATAAATCTATATACAGTTAACTGAAAACTTAGTTATGACGACTAAAACATTCACTTGTTCTTTATTTTTCAATTAAATCTTTCCGTTGGTTCCAATTTAATTAGAAAATTAATAAAATAATAAAAACAGTCCTGAACCGGCTTTACTCAAGCCTATTCATTCACATACCCCAGCATTGCAGCCCTGTTGACTTGCAGCTAAGTGATCTCGACGGTTAAAACATACGAGGTGCTTCTGCATTAATTCTACATCACCGTTCGGTAGAAAATAGAATTAATACATAAAACTCATAAATTAACTTAAAGACATATAACTACTCTTCACAATTAAATTCTCTCATTGGTTCGAATTTAATTAGAAGATAATTAACATCATTGCAACGGAAACATGAGATATATTCTATTAGTTCAAGAGCATTTCTTTGGCTCTTATCTACTCTATGAAAAATTGACCACGCTGGTGTAAAATTTATTAGAGATTTAAACTTCAAACTTAAACTCATTAAAATATTATTATCATCAACGTTGGTCAGAAAATAACAATACCATAATTTAACATAAATAAATCGGACTACTCCTCTAATTTAAATTTTTGTGTTGGTTCCAATTTAATTAGAGGATAAACATAATCATAATTTACTAAATACAACTGCTCTTCAAATTAAATTCTCCCATTGGTTTGGATTTAATTGAAAGATAATCAACATTAAACTTTTCAGCGGAAATATGAAAAAATAATTTATCAACTTTCTAGAAGTATTTTACTGTACTCATCTACTCTCTGAAAAAATTATCCTATTAATTCAAATTTTGACAGAGATTTAAACATTTAAAACTGACTAAAATTAATATATAATTGCTTCTAAAAATAATAAAACTAAATTCAAAAAACTATTACTGTTATTCTAGCCCGAAGGCCTAGCTCGCGCGACGCGGCCCATTCTTACGCTTGTTCCCATGGCGGCCCAGCGGCAAATCCGACCTATGACCAGCCTCGCGCGTCGCGCGTGCCGCGCCCAGGCCGCAACCTAGGCCTAGGCGGAACAAAGTTGCTACCCGCCTAGGCCATTTTCAATCCACTAAGCGGTGACCGTCGAATCTCATCCGACGGCTGCGCGCATAGATCAGGGAAACAAAACCCCGCCTCCACCGGCGCCTGCCTCCTCCTCTAAACCCTAAACTCATTTTCACCCTCCCCCCCCTCTCTCTTCGCCTCGGTCACATTGGCCATCGGCGCCGGTGAGGAAAAGCGCCGCCAGAGCAGTTCTGGCTACCCTTCCTCTTCTTCTTTCTCGCTCCCCTTCTCTTCTGTTCTAGACCCGCAGCCATGGTGAGTAGATCTAGGGGAACGTATACGGCTGCTCATGGCGATCAGACACGCGTGGCGGCACCACCGCGGGGCCCCTTGCCGGCGCCCGCGCTAGCCTGAGGCTGAGTGCGCTGCCGTTGAGCGGCCTTGTGGCGACACCCTTGACTCCCGAGCCCGATGCGGAGGCCGCGCAGTGGCGTGACCGACCGGCGCCGTCAATTTAGGTGCTCTTCCCGCACAACGTCGGAGCGACGCCGGTGGCGACAATTGCGATAGGTAAGCCCCTTGGTAGGCCCCTGTCCTCTCCGTCCGTCTTCTAGGGTTAGGGTTTAACTCGACTGGATTCGTTCGTTCCGATTCATCTCCTTCTAAATGCTAAAACTTAGACTACCCAAAATAGATCCACACACCAACCTAGCTCTGATACCATTGATAAGTCTAAAAGTACTTCTAGATATAGATCAGTGGGTAATACTTAGCTTAGATAGAAAACTTGGGTCGCCAAGCGCAGTCACGGCCATGGCGCCGCAGCGACGTGGCCACTGGGGTCGGAGTCGGGGAAGCCATGGAGGTGCGGTCTGAAGGCAGCGGTGAAGGCGGTGGAGCTTCTCGTCGCTCACAGCGCACCCTCACCATCGGACTAGGGTTAGGACATGGTGGGGCAGTGGCGGCTTCAGTGAACCTCGTGTCTTGCGCCCCGGCCCTCACCTTTCTCTTTATAGCGCTGCGCGACGGGGGCCCATCAGCCAGGAGAACGGCTAGGCGCCCCCGATCAGGGCGCGGATCAAAGGCCCAATTGATCATTGGGCCAACTGGTAGAGATGAATCTAACAGGTAGGACTAGCAAGAAGTTTCAGAACAAACATAAAAAGTGTTCCAAAGTTGCGAATCAAACCATCCGTGCAAAAGAAACATAAGAAGATAGACAATAGATGCATTTTCACACAATATATGGAAGGTGACAGAGAATTCCCTAATCTCATTAATAGCCATGCATTAACCTTGACGTAGTTCATCTGCGTCAGCAAAAAGATGACATGTGCATCGATGTAATGTTATAAACACAATTCTCTACTGTCAATAAAATGATAAACGGGCTCAAAAGATAAATTAAGAGCATCTCCGGCAGTCCCCCAACAAGGCCCCTCGTCCCCATTAAACTGCCATATCGGGGGAGATGGACCAATTTCCTTGCTCCAGCGGCTCCTCAATAAACCCCCTTTTGTTTGGTGGCCACCAAAAAGTCCACCATCTCCCCTTAAATGAAGGGAGAGTTGTATCTCCCTCAATAGATGGGTCCCACAGTAATTGCCATTTCTTCCTCCCCCAACCATGGCGCTCGAGAAATCCGGTCACCGCCGGCCACCGCGCAGCGCGCATAGCAGCCGCTAGAGTAGCAGCGCTTGTACCGGCCGGTAGCCTAGCAGTGCACGTAGCAGCTGGTGGACCTCGCCACAGCGCCGACGGACTGCATGAGGAAGAAGCGCCGGCGTCTTCTTCGACTCCAGGACGACCACAACGAGGCGATGTCCTGCTCCGGAACCTCCTGATCGGGCCGCACCACCTCCATCTCCGCGCTGTCGCGGGATTCGGCCGCTCCACCTCCATCTCCGTCGCCATCGCGGGATCCCCCGGCCGCGGGCGCGGCGAGGCAGCACCCGGAGCAGCAGCTCAGCACGGGAGACCTGGCCATGGTGCCCTGGACAAGCGGCCCCAGCGGCATCTGTGCGGGGTGGGCGGCAGTGGCTGGATTTCTCGAGCACTGGTCAGAGCCGGGGCTGGGGCTGGACACGGACTAGATGGGACCAGCGACGGAGCTGCGTTGGCGGCGCTACGGTATGCGGGAAGAAGATGTCGGGAGAGAAAAGAAAAAGGAAAATAAATAGAACCTGACATGTGGGTCCCATATTTATAGGAGTTTATTTGTGATCTACTAGAGCAACTCTTCCAATAAATCCAAAAACCAGTATCGGTGGCCACCAATACCATCCCATTGGAGATGAGTTATTGGTAAGTTGCTGGAGATGCTCTAAAGTTCAGTCGACCGATAGGAAGATTGAACTTCAAATCGACAGAAACATATCATCTACTGTACTATGGAGATGTAGACGGTCCAAGCAATCCCACTGTTGCTATTACTTGCTACAATACAGCAAAGATTTATGCAGTTTGTCCATGGATGTATTCCTCAAGCTGATGCTTTGCAAGCATCCCGGCTGTGGTTTCAACCTCGACACAGCCGTTCTTCTCCAACTCAGCCCTGACCCACTCCTGCATCTTCCTCCTCATGCGGCGGCTCTGCTGCATGACCGCAACGGCCTGCTCCCTCTCGGCGCGGTACTGGGCCTTGTACTCGTCGGAGATGGGCATGTCGTCTGGCGTCGCGAAGACGTAGTCGGAAACGTCCCATGCGAGGATGAAGTCGATCAGTTCCTGCAGTACCCTCCACTTCTTCTTCCCCGCCGCCGCCGTGGCCTCTGTCGCCGTGGTGAAGGAATCAGACATCTCGCGTCTGGTGTGCTCCTCGATCAATGGCTTTGCTTGATCGCCGCAGGGCTGTGGATTTGGGGATTTCCGATCTCGAGTCGCGTAGCGCGGTAGAGCCACGGACGCCAGCCGTATATGGATCATGTATATGGAAGTGGAAACGGCCCCGGCCCACTACATCGCTCCCCCTCTGTTCCGAACCGGCCGCGAAAACCAAAACAAATTGTTGTCTCATCTCCCCGGATCCGCGTTGGCTTCGGCTTGCGCTCTATACAGATTACAGAAGTCCACCAATTACCTCCCCTTTTTTTCCCCTTGCACGTTCCTTTCTAATTGACCTTTCAATTTCATCATCAAAACACATACTCTCTCTGTTCCTAATTATAAGTCATTTTAACTTTTTTGTCATCTATTTTGATGAATGTAAAAAAAAAACAAAACGGCTTATAATTTGAAACATAGATAGTACCGAGTAGGTTGCAATTGCCGCATCCCTCATCCCACGCAAAAATATCATCCTCCAGAATACGTGCTCCAACACCAACCGTCTAGGACAGCGACCGAAAAAATAAAACGGGTGGACGGGGCGTCGAGACGACCGCGCACGCAATCCTTTTTCCACGCGGTCTTGCACGCCCACGCGGGGCCCGTGTCGCCCCGAACGTCACCTGCATCGAGAAGAGAGGGAGGGGACGACGGATGCCGAACCAGCACCTGGAGGAGGAGGAGACACCGAAACGATGCAGGAGAAGGCGAGAAGAAGATATGTAACACCTGATCTACTTTTGAAACATCTAAATGCAACACTTGCGACATACGTCTGAAGGCAGATTAAACACTTGAAACATGCTTCTGAAACACTTAAAAACCATTGCAAACATACACAACATCTAGATAAAAACACATGCAACATATGTGTGAAACATATGCAACATCCAGATAAACACACTTCTAACATATGTCCAGAAAACACTGATGAAACATTGGTAACAGACCTTTGCAACATACGTGTACAACCATTGCAACATATGCAACATCTCGATCTACTTTTGCAACATTCATCTGAAACACTTGTAGCATACCTCTGAAACATCTGAAACACTTGAAACATACACGTGCAACATGCGCTTTCAGCAAAACCTGGCAGCCCAGCGGGTGGAGCACTACACAGCGGGATCTGACTGTGCTGTCGCGGTGGAGAAGGAGGATGGCAGTAGGCGGGCGGCTGTGCGACCCCAGTGATTGGTTGCGTTGCCCTCGGCAAAAGGGGCGCACGCGGTGCCCCCAGCGAGCGATGCCGCTATGGAGGAGACAACAGCAGTCGGGTGGGTGTGGCCTCGCACGGCGAGGCGACAGCTGCTTTGCGGTCGTGGGGGAGCATATCGCGGTGGCGGTGGAGAGAAAGGCCGGCAGGAGGCGCGGCGGAGCTAGAAACGAA
Source organism: Miscanthus lutarioriparius (assembly GCA_904845875.1). Lineage (NCBI taxonomy): Eukaryota > Viridiplantae > Streptophyta > Magnoliopsida > Poales > Poaceae > Miscanthus > Miscanthus lutarioriparius. The sequence continues at coordinate 59,153,607 of CAJGYO010000010.1, forward strand.
GCACAGTTGTGGAATGCGTGAGTTTTTTTTTATAATCTGCGGTGATCAGAGAGGGGCGGAGGGAGCGAATAGGAACGGATAGGCTTTAGATGTCAGGTTCACCAACAGGGGCGTCCAGCGCGGACTGATTCCTAGCATTACCGAAAACAAAAAGAAGTGCTATACTGCTAGTTAATCTATATTTGTTTCTATATCTATACCAAATATTAATCTATATCTATACCTCTATATTAATGAGCCAAAATTTTTGTCATTTTTTTTGTTTCATCCTCTCCTAATTAACTTCGTAAATATATAGATAGCTAGAAATTCCAATCCAAATAGACACCGGGGTTTCAACCCACCTCACACCGCTGCCCTCTCACCGTGAACCAAATCGAGACGCCGTAGTAGAGAACCAAATCAAGACCACCACGAACTAGATTGAGACCAAATTGGCCACCATGAAACTAGATCGAGATCAAATCGCCCCCTCATGTATTCTGTAAAATCCAGTTCCAGTGGCGAGCAAAGCAATCATGATAAAAAGGTAGTACCGATTAGTGGGTTGGAATGAGCGGTGCCGAGTCGAGTCAAAACAGAGTCGAACATGATTAATAAAAAAACAAAGATGGATTTTGAAACAGTCAGGCAGTCAGGCAGATGTGTACACACTCAGATCAACCACAAACCGAATACAATCAGGTAATAAATTGAACCGAGTTAAATCAGAGGAGAGGGCGTGAAAGTGGCGGCACCAGAGGAGTGACAGTACTGCTCGGCGGCGCCTCGGTGACCAGAGTACTTCGACGAGTCACGGCACGGCTCGAGCTTGCGGTCACGGCGCGCTCTCGACGACCTCATCCGGGCCCTCGTGCCCACGCAACCTCGATGGCGCCTCCAGGCTCCGGTGCCCTCAGCCTTGTTTAGTTCGCAAAATTTGGATTTTGGAGTTACTGTAGCATCTTCGTTTTTATTTGGTAAATAGTGTTCAAACATGGACTAATTAGGCTCAAAACGTTCGTCTCGCAATTTCCCACCAAACTGTGCAATTAGTTTTTCTTTTCGTCTATATTTAATGCTCCATACACGAGCCGTAAACATTCGATGTGACAAGTACTATAACAACTTCTTGGAATTTGGGGTGAAACTAAACAAAGCGTCACATGATGGATGCTGCCCCTGCACTGTGGCCTCCCCTTCTGGCTACGAGCTGTGGCGCTACGCCGCCTGCTGCAAGCTTGTGTGGCCGTGGCACAGCTCTAACGACAAGGATGCCGACAAGGAATGGAAACCATATCGAAGCGTTGCTGGCAGTGGGTGCCAGTGCACCACGTGCTGTAGGACAGGTGTGTCACCGTCCCAGATACTGGTACGACCAATTCGTGTTCTAGAATATGCTAGAAGGTTATGGATACAAGGATGAGGGCAGGAGGAAGGGGATAGGAAATCTAGCCGCAGCTAGCCTCGAGCCGCAGCCCGCCAGTTCGTGGTTCAGGTTCTGGTCCTTCGACGTCCTGTTCGCTTGACTTATAAGCCGTACTTTTTCAGCCAATAAATCGTATTTTCTCTCACAATAAATCAGCCAACAGTACTTTCAGCTATGGCTTATCAGCCAAACGAACAGGGCAAGGTGTTGTATTGTCGCTGGCTTCCGTGGGCCAAGGACGACCCAGCCCACTCAAGGTTTTTATTTTCGGAAATTAAAATTTATCGGAGGTCACAAATAAAAAGGATAAACAGGATATATCGGAAATATCGGACTAAATTCAAATAAAATTTAATTTGAATTTAAGTAAATTTAAACAAAATTTGTACAAAAAAGATAGTTACTTTCTTATCGGCTACGGATAAAAAGGATATATCGAAAATATCGAGAGATTTCGGGCCCACTTCCCTTGCTGATTGGCTGGCCCAACAGCCTATGAGGTTCCTGACATTCCCCCCTCCTTAAAACACGGCTTTCCCCCAAGCCGTTGTAGAGGTATCCATAGCAAAATCTAAATCACCGGGTCCCATGACATCTGCAGATCATGGTTGTCAAGTAGCAACCATTTGGAAACCCACACCCTTGATGTTTCATGGTCTACAATACCCTCTTGTTGCTCAGAATTTTGAGTGATTGCTTCTTTTCTGATATGAGTGATCCCCAGACACTTGCACTGGTGATACTCGATGCTGCCAACAAAACAAAGCAAAGTACCAGGATATGGTGGCACAATACCTGAGATGAGGCACTGCAATACTAAAATGCTACTGTGCCAAGCACACTCCGTGACAATCACAGCTTCTCTTGTAACACCACTAAAAGATATGAACTGATCACTTGAATTGAACATGACTAGCTCAGATGTCATGAGCCCAAAAATATCATGAGCCTTTAAGCAGCTCCAAACTTGCACTTGTATCCTCTCTGGTGTATACAGGCAGTTGGCACAGAATCTGCAAACCAACTGAATAATGCACCGTCTCAGCCAAATGTACCAATACATCCGCATTTGATTTTTCTCCCATCATCCGAAACACCTCTCCATATCTCAAGTTACAGTATCTCAAACCCCATTGAATAATATTGTTATTAGACTCAAACTTTGTCTCCATCATCGTGTTTACTATGCTATGAAATTCACTGATCTCAGAATGCTTCTTATATGCCCAGATTTCCCAATGATTACATTTCTCCGTAAACAATCTCCTTGACCAACCAGGCTCGCAACAAGCATATAACTGAAGCACTGCCATTTTACTTTGGGGTGGTGGCCATGGATGTATATAGTTCACTCCAATTTGGCAGCACCCAAACAGCAGCAACATGCTTTTGGTCACTGATCGACTTAATTTGAAAGATGACCATAGTCTTGGCCACTCCATGTCATCACTGAAATGCCAAACCAGCTGCAGATTTATGTTGATTGCAATCAACTCATGAACTGAACCGTGGATTTTGACTTGAATACTGGACAATAAGAACATCTGAATTTTCCTACTATCCAATAGAAGTAACCATACATGTTTGGATGGATCATAATTGGTACTGCCATCTCCTGGAAAAACTAATGACCATGGAGGCTTTGGTTAGGCCACCATACTCAACAACCAACTGATTTTCACACAGATTGAACAAATCACCCAACTTTAGAAATGGACCAGGTGGTGGCCATGGTTGCTGTAGCTTCGAAAACACCTTCTTATGGTGGAGCATGCCCTTGATGGCGAAATCATTCATGGTGAAAACACAAAGGTTGAGAGGCAATACCTTGAACGTTGCATGTGTATCCTCTGTACCAACGCCATACCCCGAATTCAGAGTAACAATCATTAGAGTAGACTTTGAGTTGGTGCTGTTGAGCTTGACGTCGGCAACCAATGTTGGAGGCGAGTCAAACAAGGACTCCTCTGGTGTTGAAACGTCCTCAGACAAGCTTTGCTCGAGCAGGAAGGCGACCTTGGTATAGTTGGGGCCGATGTTGGCTTCAAGGCCCGATGTTGGCTTCAAGGCCCAATGTTGAGAACTTGGTGTGCGTCGAGATGAGAGTCACAGGGCTGCCGCTCAGTGGTGAAGCTGAGGTCGAGGAGGGCTTGTCCTTGGCACCGGGGGCGAACTCAGCGTCCACTGCGTCAAGCGTGGTGCCGACGCCGGTGCGGAGGTCGGCTGACGAGGTGCAGGCACTGCGGTGGAGGAGGTCCATGGCGAAGGTCTTGACGCGTGTGCTCGGCGAGTCGCCAGAGGTACCGCTCGGTGAGGCGGTCGGCAGCATGACGAAGTCCCGGAAGCGGCGGCGCATGGAATGGCGGCGCTGGTTGGGGTCCCCGCGGTGAACGCTGGTGACGAGGCAGGAGACGTAGGTGGGCGTGGATCCGGGGACGGGCGAGGTGGCGGCAGGCTCGGTCTGTTAGAAAACAATTGCCGGCGAGATGAACAGAGAACGCACGAAAGAACACAGAGGACACAGAGTAGTTTTGGTGTTACCAAGTGGTAACGTTTTCTGTATTAGATTGCTGAATATAAACAAACTTACAAGCCTTAGTGGCTGCGAAAATCACGGCACGTTCGTGCTCACGAAGTGCCATCCCACACCGTTGGGACGTGCCGTGAAGCTAGCGCGCATGGCGAGCTGGAGCGAGCGGCTGCATGCGCACAGGCTAAACTTAGCTACTGAAACTGAAAACGCTTAAGAATAGCTACTGACGAAACTGAAAAGAAACAGCTACTATGCACAATCCGGCATCAGGCTTATCCAACAAATCACCCCCTAAGCCCTGCTGCCGGGAAGGAACTTGGTGAGGCCAATCTTGCTCTTGAGCTCTTCGTACTTCAGGCGGCCGAGTGCTTTCGTCAGAATGTCACCTAGCTGCTCAGCTGTTCCGATGAACTGAACATCGATCAGACCTCCTTCTGCACACTCCCGGACATAGTGATACTTCACGTCGATATGCTTAGTCCGGTCATGGTGCACAGGGTTCTTGATCAAGGAGATGGCAGACTTGTTGTCCACCCTTAGTGTCGGTGCTCTGGCCTCTACGTTGAGCAAATCTGCAAGAAGCCGAGCCAACCACACACCTTGACATGTCGCGGTCGCCGCCGCGATGTACTCCGCTTCACACGACGAGAGGGCCACCACCTTCTGTTTGCTGGACTGCCAGGAAATTGGCCCATCTCCGAGGAAGTAGATTACCCCGCCGGTGCTCTTGCGATCATTGACATCACCGGCAAGGTCACTGTCGCTGAAGCCATGCAACAGCGGCAGCTCCTTCTTGTTGCCCGTCTTGTAATGAATGCCCAGCCTGACCGTCCCCGCCAGGTAGCGCAGTATGCGCTTGACGGCAGCCTGGTGTTCTTCCGTGGGAGCCTCCATGAAACGGCTCACATAGCCCACGCTGAATGAGAGATCAGGGCGGGTATGGAGCAAATACCTGAGGCCTCCGACGATACTCCTGTAGTTTGTGGCGTCGACGGGCGCAGCGGTGCTCTCCTTGAGCAGCTTGAGGCGTGGCTCCATTGGAGTCGAGGTGGGGTTGCATCCCAGCTCGCTCCAACAGCTTGAGTGCGTAGCGTTCTTGAGAGATTGTGATCCCTGAGCGATCCTGGTGCACCTCAATACCAAGATAGTACGAGAGGGCACCAAGGTCACTCATCTAGAACCGTGCCTTCATATCATCCTTGAACGCCTGGAGCTCATCCACATCACCACCTGTGATTATGAGATCATCGACATAAATGCCAACGATCAGCCTCTTCTGGCCCCTTCCGCGCGTGTACACCCCATGCTCATTCTCGCTGCGCCTGAAGCCGAGTGAGAGCAGTGTGGCGTCCAGCTTGACATTCCACGCGCGGGGAGCTTGGCGCAGTCCGTACAACGCCTTGTGAAGGCGCACCTTGCCGGGGCTATGCTTGTCGACGAAGCCAGGTGGTTGAGCGACGTAGACTTCCTCCTTCAGATCTCCATTGAGGAAAGCCGATTTCACATCCATGTGATGAACCGGCCAGCTCCAGTGCGCGGCGATGGCGAGCATGAGGCGGACAGACTCGAGGCGAGCCACGGGTGCGAACACTTCTTCGAAATCCACCCCATGGCGCTGGACGTACCCCTTTGCCACCAAATGCGCCTTGTGACGGAACGATGGCGCCCCGCTGGTCACGCTTCACCTTATAGACCCACTTGAGGCCAATGGCGCGGTGACCAGCAGGAAGCTCGGTGAGGCTCCAAGTCCCGTTGCCGATGATGGCGTCCATCTCCTCCTTCATGGCACGCTGCCATTCCGGCGCATGCTCTGCCTCCTCGAACGAGCCTAGTTCCTCGGCACTGACAGCATGGACTTCATCAAAGTCAAGTGGTCGGGGTGCATACCCAGGGAGAGCTCCTTCGCCAAGGATGTTGTCGACAAGCCGGTAGCGTTGGGGTTCGGAGTTGTCCACGTCCGCATCCAGAGCGTCGTCGAACGACGGTGGCGTCGCAAACTCGATGCCGTCCTACGGAGAAGCCGGAGCAGCAGAGGATGCAGCGCCTGGGGTGTGTTCAGACGCCGCGATGGGAGTCGGTGAGCCCGATGGAGACAGCGTAGGTGCAGGGCTTGATGGAGTTGGCGACGTCGGTGATGCAGATGGCTCCGGTGTCCTGCCGCTGACAGGCAGGACCATGTACTCGACGCTGAATGGCTCAGCGCCCTGAGCCAGAGTCGATGCAGACTCCCAGTCCCAGCTCGCGTTCTCGTCAAAAACGACGTCGCGGGACACATGGACACGGTCACCAGCAGGATCATAGAGCCGGTACGCCTTGCTCCCTTGTTCGTAACCGAGCAGCACCATCGGCGTCGAACGATCAGCCAGCTTCTTGAGGTGAGGCCGAACATCTTTGACATGGCCGATACAACCGAATGTCCTCAGGTGATGGACATACGGCTGCTCGCCATGCCAGGCTTCATAAGGCGTCACTCCATTCAGCGCCTTCGTGGGGGAGCGATTCAAGAGGTAGACCGCGGTGTGCACGGCTTCTCCCCAGAACCTCCCGGGAATGCCCTTTGCCTTCATCATGCTGCGAGCGGTGGCAACCACAGTTTGGTTCCGGCGCTCGACAACCCCATTTTGCTGGGGCGTGTAGGGGGCTGTTAGCTGCCGGTGGACGCCATGTTCCACCATGAATTCGCCAAACTCGATGGACGTGAACTCCCCACCCCGGTCAGTGCGCAGGGCTCGGAGCTTGCGCCCGCTCTCCAGCTCTGCACGGGCCTTGAACTTCTTGATGGCCGCGGCTGCCTCATCCTTGCTGGTGATCAAGGTAAGCCACATAAAGCGACTCATGTCATCGATCAACAGAAGGAAGTACCTCTTGCCACCCGGCGTGGTAGGCTCGATCGGTCCACAGATGTCGCCGTGCACGAGTTCCAGCTGCTCGTCGGCCGGGAACGGCCCCCTCTTCTGCTTCCCAACCAGACAAGCATCGCATAGCTGGTTCACCCGATCAATCGGTGGTATTCCACGCACCATGGACTCACGGCTCAGTCGATGCAGCGCCTAGAAGTTCAGGTGCCCGTAGCGGGCATGCCAGAGCCACTCCGGCTCGCTGGCGCACACCGCCAGGCACATGGGGCGGGCGATGTGGACGTCGAGGTAGTAGAGGCGATTTGGTGAGCGCTTGATCTTGGTGAGGAGGCGGCGGTCGGGGTCGAAGAGTCGCAGGATACCGTGCTCGATGTCGACCTTACTCTCGGCGTCGTCCAACTGCCCGACACTGATGATGTTGGCAGTGAGACGCGGGATGTAGTACAAGCCAGTGAGTGCGCGGTGCTCGCCTGACTTGCATGCCAGAAGCACCGTGCCTCGTCCTTCAATGTTCACCACCGAGCCGTCGCCGAAACGCACCGTCCTAGAGACGTCGGGGCTGAGCTCGGCAAAAGCGCTGCGCACACCTGTCATATGGTTAGTTGCTCCCGTGTCAAGCAGCCAGCGCCCGTCCGCCTCATCGGCCTTCTCCCTCGAACTGGCTGAAGACTTTGGCCTCGTTCAGCTCGACGTGGTGTGCGACGCCCGTCGCTGGTGGTGCCGTTGGCGCAGGCGCAATGACATCGCCCGCATCCAGTTCCACCATGGTCAGCATGAGCGCCGGTTCTTCTTCATCGCCGTGCGCCTCCGCGATGTGGGCTGCCACCTTCTTCTTGCTGCGGCAGTCCTTGGCCCAGTGGCCCGTGTTGCCGTAGTTCTTGCAGCGGTCGCCGGGTGGAGGCTTCCCGCCACCAGCGTTCCCAGCGTTGGCGTTCTGGCTAGTGCGGCCATCATGCCCTGAGGACCCCGAGCCGCCGCGCCCGCGACCGCATCCCTTGGACTTGCCGTGGTTGCTGGAACCGCCGCCACCGCCGGAGTTCTCCCCTTCACGACGCCCCTTGCGGCGGGCCTCCCAGTCCTCTTCGCACATCATCAGGCGCCCCATGGCGTCCGTGACTTGCTTCGGCTTGGCTCGTTCCTCGAACACGCGCAGCCTCCTGACTACGTCCTCCACCTTGGCCGTGTTCAAGTTCATGAACATCTCGATGGAGACCGCCGCCTGGTTGAGGCTCTCCGGGACGACCTGCAGCAGCTTCTTCACCACCTCAGAGTCGGTGATCTCGTCCCCGAGCGTGCGGAGGTTGGTGGCGAGCGTGTCGATGCGGAGGCCGAACTCGCTGACGGTTTCCCCTTCCTTGAAGGAGATGGAGTTGAACTCGCGGCGTAGCTGCTGCGCGCTGGCGTCGCGTGCGCGCTCGTCGCCGATCCGCAGACTCTTGATGGTCTCCCACGCCTCCATCGCCGTGGGCTTGCGGGCGAGTGTGCTCCATAGTTCAGCGGGGATCGAACGCAGGATTCCGGCCATGGCAACTCGATCGTCGTGGTACTCTTCGTCGTCGTGCTCGTCGTTGATGCCGTCCCGGACAACCTCCCAGACCCTGAGAGTCTGTAAGTTCACCATCATCACCAACGCCCATTCGGAATAATTTGTCCGGGTGAGCATCGACCAGGAGACGTTCGCGGACGGTCGCTCGATGACGCGCTCCCTGGCGTCCCGGGTGCGCGAGCGGCTGGAGCGGCCGCGCCGACGTCGAGGCGGCGAACGCGACGGCTTGGATTCCTTCTTCTCGCCGGAGATGTCACCCTGGGCCTTCGACTTGTCGGGCGGAGGCTGCGACGACATGGCGACGGCGTAACCGTGGCTCTGGTACCAATTGTTAGAAAACAACTGCCGACGAGATGAATAGAGAACGCACGCAAGAACACAGAGGACACAGAGTAGTTTTGGTGTTACCAAGTGGCAACGTTTTCTGTATTAGATTGCTGAATATAAACAAACTTACAAGCCTTAGTGGCTGCGAAAATCACGGCACGTTCGTGCTCACGAAGTGCCATCCCACACCGTTGGGACGTGCCGTGAAGCTAGCGCGCATGGCGAGCTGGAGCGAGCGGCTGCATGCGCACAGGCTAAACTTAGCTACTGAAACTGAAAACGCTTAAAAATAGCTACTGACGAAACTGAAAAGAAACAGCTACTATGCACAATCCGGCATCAGGCTTATCCAACACGGTCTTGGTCTGCAAGTCGGAGATGGCGAGGAGGGAGTACTCGGAGGCCGCCACGCGCACGGATCTCGGTGACGCAGATGAGGGCGAGGAGGCGAAGTCGAGAGCCACGTCCTGGCTAGGAGCGGAGGTCGGGGAAGATGTGAACGCCGTCGTGAAGGCCGTTGATGGCTTGCTGTTGGGGAAGTTTGCGGAGGCAGGAATCCCTCGCTCCGGGTCCTCGGTGTCGGCGGTGGGGATGGTCGTCGATGGAGGCGACCAAGGCGTCGGTAGCTCGGCTCGGCTGCGCAATAGAGCATTCGTCTCCTCCAGCTTCGTTATGATCTGAGCGAACATCTCCTTCGTCGTCATGGTGGTCACCAACTCCGGCACGGTGGTGGGTCGGCTCTGGTACCAATTGTCACCGTCCCAGATGCCATCGGCGGAGCTTGGAATTTGCAGCCCGTTATGCTGCATATAAAAATTTCGAAGCAAATATACAATATAATGGATGATAAGTGATAATGGCCATAACAAATCCATAATCTCCTGCAACTAAAAAGAATAAAACTAAGATAATTTTTTTGTGTGACATTTGTTTGGGGTCCGCTTCTCCCCCTGCGATCCCCGCCTCCCGTCCGCGCGCAAGTCGCTCTAAAAACGGAAAGCCGCAATCACCGCCCCCACCCACCGTGCGACCCGCTGGATCCCACGGGCCGCCGTGGCACGGGTGGCCGTGGCGCGTGCCGCTCCCCATCCCCGCACCCCGCACCACTGTCGCCCTCGCCCCTCGCGCGCTTCCACGCTCGCGCCACCGTCGGCGGGTCGGCACGGTTGAGGAAGAGGCACTTGCCGTAGGCGGGAGCTCCGAGAAGGCGAGCAAGGCCAACGCGAGCGAGGCAGGCCACCAGGGTGAGGGCGTCGGCCACCAGGTGGGGCAAGGGCGCCTTCCAGGCCACCTCTATTCTTCCTCAAGTCGGTCGGAGCCATGGCGGCATACACCGGCGGTTGTGGCAGCCACCCAGCCCCCTGCTCTTCCTCGAGTTTGCGTCTCGGCAGATCCACCTACGGCAACGGCAGGTCAGCAGTCATCACGGCCCCTTCCCTCTCCTCCCCTCCCCTTTGGCTCAGATTTAACAAGCGATGGTCGAATCCATGTAGGGTCAGCCAGATCCACGGTCGCCCACGGAGAAGGGTGTCGAATCTCTGTGTCCAGTGGGATCCTTTCTTCTTCCTCAGCAGGATCCGACAGACTGTTGATCCGGCGTGGTGGAGCACTGGTGCTTGTGACCATGTGATTTGTTAGGTTTGTAGGAGGAGGGCCATGGTAAGTTTTGGATTCCTTCGGACAATGGTGATTTGGAGTCTATAGTTCTGTGGGCTGGTGATAGGGTGTAAGGTGTGCCGTAGGTTGGTTGGGCGGTAATACCTGGCGAAGGGTTGGATTGGCTTTGATTCGCTGAGTGAGGCTGGTTGGATGTGTTGGAAAGGGGTTGGCTAGGCTGCATGCTTTGTATCTCCGCCTGCAAGACAGCCAATTGCTGCCTGAAGCGACGCTTGAACTGCCCTCTAGCTTGCAGCGAAGGTTGCTATTAACCTATCTCTTTTTTGCTGTGTACTCTGTAGTTGGGCTTCGAGCTACTGAAGCACTTGCTCTGGGGTTGGGTCTGGAGCTGGCTGCCCTTCGGCCGCCACGGGTTGATCCTCCATTGCATCCTCTTCTGTGCCTTGATCTTCCAAAGCAGTAACGTAGGTGTTGTGGGCGCTACGCCTGGGTCTTCCCCTTCTGGCAGCCTCCGCTGGTGCGCTGACGGAGGCTACCCTTTTTCTGGCCATTGTGGGTTCTGCTTGGCCTACACGCGGTGGGCATCAAAGTTGGGAAAACGATTCCCAGCAGGCTGGAGCAATAAGGGACTTCGCCTGGGCGGAGGCCCTGAGCGAAGGTTAGTAGGTAAGTGGATCCAGATACAATTAGGGTATCATAAATGTACTCATCGACCTCCCATACATAGGATCTGACTCCTCCTTTTACAGGGCACTGTTTGCTGCGACTCTATTTTATATTTTTACCTTATAACAGCTAAGGTATATTTCTGAATATTCCAATATTAGTACAAGCCTCTCCAAGGGCATCACTGGTCTTTTCCTTTTATATCGTCTTTGCTTCTTGGGTCTTAGCCGCTGGCCTGCGGGAGGCCCATCTCTGGCCAGGGCCATGGAGCCATAAGAGCTTTCTTCTCGTTAGCGGGGATGGCCGGCCTGGCCGAATATCCTCTGGATACCTTCGGCGCTGTGGCTGGGCCTCCGCCTTGCCAGCGACCGGAGGCGAAGGTTCGGCGCTGCGCTTGGGCGTCCGCCTTGCCAGCAACCGGAGGCGAAGGCTCCTCTCGATGCCCCTGCATGTCATCGTAACACATAAACAGTTGACGTCAATCTGTATTGGCCTCCGCTACTCATGCGTTCATGCCCCCCAACAATAAACACAAACGACAAGATCATGGGAGCCTCTCTCTCAAATCAGCAAAGCACATGGGCAAGCTTCTCCCTTTCTCTAAGTAGCATCAGGATAGCAGTACCAAAAACACCAGATCATTGATGGAGCGGGACGGACCAACGGTGGCTCGTGTGCAGCGCGGCGCCCCGCTCGTGCCAGTCTCCGCAGGACTCCCGGCGGCGGCTCCCGCAGGACCTTGGCAGCTCGCGAGCGGCGGCTCATGCCGGGCGACCCGGCGGCAGCTTGGGCAGTGCTCTCCTCGGCGACTCGCGTGCGGCAGCTCCCGCATGGCGCTCGACGGCCCTCGCAAGGTAGCCCGCTTGCAGCTCACGCATATGTACACTCCACGGTCCTATAATCACGCACGCACTATACTAGCGCCTCGTTGTAAGGTAAACCATTCATTGCTCTTTGAGATTGACCAAGCAAAAGGTACGCTATTTTGACACGACATGTATGTCACTTACTTCCTCTCCCTTTTTAAATGTCAGCTAGACTTTGGTGCTAATCAAACTTTCCTAATTTTGATTTGATTTATAAAAAATATAATAACATTTATATTTTCTAAATAAGTGTGTTATAAAAAGTTATTCAAAAATTAATCTATTGATACTTATTATATATCATAAATATTAGTAATCTCGTGAATATTTGGTTAAGTGTTGGGTACTTTTGACTCATCAATATGTGTGAACGACATTTAAAAAAGGCTTGAGGGAGTACACTGCTAGAATAATTATACCATTTTTAGCGGAGAGTTTTATAGCGTTGTTCTTAGTGGAGAGTTTTATAACATTGTTTCTAAAAATGTCAAATATAATAAAAAATAGATGAAACAACTATCCTCAGAACTCAATGCATAGTTTCATTCTTGTATATCATAAATATTAAATTTCATAACTCATCTAGAGTTAGAAAACGAGCCAACAGACTGTCATCGTCCCATGAAACTCAATTCTTCATTCTTTTTAAAAACATTGACACATGTTCAAAAATAAATATATGTGGCAATCCATTAATTGCATATGAAAATGTTAATTGTTCAGTGAGTTGGGGCAGTGGTGTTGCTGCCTAGCAAAGCAGCCTTCTTCCTGAACTGCTTCCACTCGTTGAAGACTTCCGTGAGCTTCTCCAGCTTGGACTTGAGCCCCACGAGGCAGTTCGCATGCACCGTGCACACCTTGTTAAAATCCTTCTTGAGCTGGCAGAAGCCGGTGAGGTACGCCGTGTCGACGAACTGCACCCGTATGCCGTGCTTCGCCGGCAGCGTGTCCTTCACCTTCTGGAACACCCACTGCTCGTGCGTGTTCGGGTAGGACAGCCGCGCCGCGTACCAGCTCTCGTAGAACGCCACCATCCTAGAGCTGGCCTTCACATACATGAATCCGGAGTTGGCCTCCTTGTCGAGGTCGTAGGGGTTGTCACCGTAGTACTTGTCGCACGACATGGCCAGGTCGACGCCGATGGGGATGCGCAGCAGCGGGTTCCGCAGCCAGATGATGTCCATGTCGGTGAAGACGAAGCTGTAGCCGAGCTGGAGGACCCGGGCCTGGGACAGGAACTTGCGCCACACGATCTCGAGGTAGCCCTTGGCCATGTACGACTGCTGCGTCGCGTAGTCGACGCCGCCGGGTTCCAGTTGCAGGTGGTAGCAGAGCGGGTGCACGTGCTGGCAGTGCTCGTATGTCTTGGCGCCGTCGGCAACGATGACCAGGTGCTTCAGCAGGGGCTCCGTGCCCACGCCCTGGCGGAAGCTCTCGAGGAGGAGGTCCTGGAGTGACGCCGGTGCCGTCCATGCTTGGCTCGCGAAGGTTAGTATGACGGTCTTGTCGAGGTCGTCCATGGACGCTCGCCTCAGCAGCTCCAGGAGCTTCTCGTCACCTGGAGCTGGAGCAGGGGCCTGTTTATTAAGAGAAAAATAAAAGAAGGTAATTGATTAAACCTGTGAAGGTAATGAATCCAGTGTAGATGATCAACCAATTTGAGATGAACGTAACACAGGATCGGAATAAATATTGGAGACAAATGTGCACATACCATGGCAGGTTTTTTGGTGCTGGGATCAGCGTGTGTTCTGTTAGTACTCCTACCCAAGATGAGCTCTTGCTCTGCCGGCAAGAGGCTGCGGGGGCACGGAACATGCAGCAGGAGCAGGCCGAAGCAGGCCGCGGCGGTAGCTACACCGCACAAGAAAGTCAAGAAACCCCTCGTCATCTTCATCTCTTTTTTTTGAACGTAAGTGTTCGTCTTCATCTCGAAGAGAAGACCAATCGAGCTTGGCTACACGCGCTAGCTGCGTAGTGAGTGAAATAGTGGCATGCATGCTAGCATAGCGGCACACTCGCTCATCTTATGGGCGCCGTTGCTCACGCCAAGATTCCAGATCAAGCTACCGAAAAATTCTGAATCGGTGCTTTGAAAAATAAGTTCCGCATGACGATGACTTTAGTTAGAGCAACCTAGACAGTCAGCAAGCACAAGCCCCGTCGTGGCAGGCGACCTCGGTGCTCTGAAGAAGCAATTCACGCAGCACTTCAGAGTTAGATGGCGCTTGCCGGTCGGTACTATCCTTGCGTCCTTGTTCCTTTTTCACCCGTGCACCAGCCACTACTACAAAAATCTTTTTTACAGATGGTCCCATTTCTAACAAAGACAGATAACATAAGAACTAAGAAACCATCTGTAACTAAGGTGATTCGTTAAGAAAGCCGCACCTAGAGTCGTCTCCAATTTTAAGGGCGATTTCCATAAGAGAACCGCCCCCCTGAATTAGCATTTTCGGCGGCGGTTAAGATGCGGCTCTATAAAAAATCATATTATTAAAGGCCGTATTGTTAAGAGAACTGTATCTGTAAATGATTTGGAAGGTTCTCTCAGTTAACTGGTCCCTCATGACTGTAGCAGATTATAAGGGATTGTAGTTATTCATGCCTTCATTGAGTTCACTTGGAGGCGAAAAATTGCAAAAATAGAGGGAAGAGGTTTTGCCCTATGAATCTTTGAAGGGGTTGGATTCAAGAGGTCAGTTGATGCCATCCCTAAAGTATTTTCAAAGTTTACCTTTACATTTCTTTCACTAATTTTTGTTCTCATCTAGAGAGGCATTGTTGCTGTTGATATGTCCATTTTGTTAGCAATTTAGAGAGAGAAATGTAATGTTTCCTTTGAGCACTGATGGAATGAATCCTTTTATCCAAATGGCCAACACACACATCACATGGCCAGTTATCCTGACGATCCCTATGTGTGGTTGTGTCAGAAAAGAAAATATTTATTGTTGAGCATTTTAACATCATGAGCAACTGGGCATCAACATAGATGTTTTTCCCGAGGATTTGCTGCAAGAAGTGGTGACACTATAAAAGCATGGAGTTGATATATGGGATGAGCTTACGAACACTACTACAGAATTGACATTCACTACCGGTCCATCACTCACATCACATGGCCAGTTGTCCTGACGATCCCTATGTGTGGTTGTGTTAGAAAAGGAAATATTTATTGTTGAGCATTTTAACATCATGAGCAACCGGGCATCAACATAGATGTTTTTCTTAAGCATTTGCTGCAAGAAGTGGTGACACTATAAAAGCATGGAGTTGATATATGGGATGAGCATACGAACAATACTACAGAATTGACATTCACTACCGGTCCATCACTCACATCACATGGCCAGTTATCCTGACGATCCCTATGTGTGGTTGTGTCAGAAAAGAAAATATTTATTGCTGAGCATTTTAACATCATGAGCAACCGGGCATCAACATAGATGTTTTTCTCAAGCATTTGCTGCAAGAAGTGGTGACACTATAAAAGCATGGAGTTGATATATGGGATGAGCTTACGAACACTACTACAGAATTGACATTCACTACCGGTCCATCACTGCCGGTTTCTAATGAACCCAACAGTAATATTGGTGTCATCACTGCCCGTTTATGGCTTGACCCGGCAGTGATATTTTGGCCATCACTGTCGGTTCGTGGCTTGACCTGGCAATGATAGACTGCACACAAAAAAATCATAAATCTCTCATATGATGTCCAATGAAGGCGAACTTTATACAAAGTTGTAGTACTCGACCACAACTTTGTAGGTCATAACTTTTTTATTTGAAGTCGTTTAGAGTTAATACCAAAGGAATCGATATATATATATATATATATATATATATGCTCTATGACTACAAGTGAGTTTATAGTGGTAGGGACAGATCTCGGATGGAAAATGACAAAAACAAAAATTGTAGATCTCTAAAAGTTATGCAACTTTGGCGCTGATAACTTTTTCATTTGAAATCATCTATCCATCGAAAATTATGTTTGAATTTCTCACATTTGAAATTCAAATTTTTTAAATGACCTCGGATGGAGAAATGACCAAAATATAAGTTGTACGACTTTGTAGTGACAACTGTTTCATTTAAAATCATGTATCCAAGGAAACTTACGTTTGAATTTCCTCACATTTGAAATTTAAATTATTCAAACGATCTCAGATGGAGAAATGGCCAAAACCAATGTTGTGGATCTCGAAACGTTATAAAACTTTTTAGTTGACATAACTTTTTCATTTGAACTCATTTAGAGTTCCAAATACTCATTTCAAAACCAAATGAACATAAAATAAGAAGGATAAATATACCAAATGGACACAATTGTCTTATGGGTGGAGTGGTAAGGGAACCAACATTGGGTTTGAGAGCCGGCGGCTGCGCAGCGCGTGTTTTTTGTACAAAAAATCGCATGGCTTGTGACTTGTGACCATATGGGTAGTCCATTAGATCGGGTCCCCAATTAAATAAAAATATTTTGCTATTTTTACATAAGATTTTGGTTTTCCAGGAAACCTCATCACGAGCTCTCTCATCATTGCCACTTTCCCAGTGCTAGGTCTAGAAACCGGCAGTGATAAGGGGTTCAAACCCCACAGTGAATAGCTGTTCTGGAATAGTGGAAGGGTGTCTTCAAATGCATAACCACAATTTTTGTTACAATCACTGACTACCTAGCGCAGTTTTTAATTTCCTATCATGAAAAATCGAAGGCTTGATGGGATGCTTGATTGACACTGCAGCTCAATATATGTTGGAATAAAAAAGATAGCGTGCATGTGTTACCAACACTTCTTAGTGGAATTCAGAACACAAGTACTGAAGAAAGAGGATGTTTTGAAATACTTTATTAGAAGTACAATTGAGACAGAACGTGTACCGTAGGGACGTAGAGTCATGGAGGGACATGTATCACCAAACTGGACATGGGAAAGGCATTGTGGATGTCTACTTAATTATGGGATTTGCTAAATTTCATGTGCCTGAATTTTAGTTTTCTTTCGGACGATGATTATTGCACATATTTTATACTAAAATTGCAGTTTTAGTTCTAGACACAATCTGCAATTTTTAGTTTTGAGAATAAAAAACCCGTTAGGCAAAACCACAAACATGATAAAATCTTGTATGTGTTGGCACAAAGAAAATTTAATAATTTACAATTATTTCTATAGTGAGAGAAGGACACAAAAACAAATAACAAATCACAAAAGTGACAATTTACATGTACTAATTGGTAGTGTAAGAGTGTTGCCTGAAATCATATTAAAACTCAAGCACCTGAAATATAGAAGTGCTTAATTATTATTGTATGCTCTTCCACCAAAAAAATATTAGTGTATGCAATATGGATCTCAAATTATAACGCATATGCCAAGTTGATGCCAGAGGACCCTCTATACATGCATCATGCATGGCCCTCTTACCAATAATATGACCTTGATGAATGCCTTTTTCCACATCACAAGCTACCCATCTCGGTCAAATGAACTGACGCGAATTGAACGGCATCTTGTTGCGCATTAATACTTTTTTTTTAGATAATGTGTTGCACATTAATACTACATCTATCCAAGAAACAATACAATTTAGGTGCGTTTCTTATTAGCGTGTCTCTAAAGTTTGCTATATTTTAACATGGTACTTTGTTAGAATTATACATATATTTTTGAACCGAGGGATCGGAGTATGATGTTATCTGCGTAGAGAGAAACAAAGGAGTAAGTTGCCTTGTCTTTTTCCTAAACGAGTGTGAAATACACTTCACGCCACCATGTTGTACACTGCTGTATAGTAAAAAGCTTGCATCCGACCAGTCGTCTTTATGCTTATAAAGAGAGCTAACTAGCTGACTAACTTTAATTATGAATACTTTTTGGAAAAAAAATCTTAACCTTTCTTTCAAAACACGATACAGACGCATTAGGGACTCATATGTGTAGACGTACGTACACTCCACGCTCCTGTAAACACGCACGCACTGTACTAGCGCCTCGTTCTAAGGGTATAAACTATTCATTAGTCTTTGAGATTGACCAAGCAAAAGGGTACGCTATTTTGACATGACATGCATGTCACGTACTTCCTCCTGTCCCTTTTTAAATGTCATCTAGACTCTGGTGCTGATCAAACTTTCTTAATTTTAGCATTTATATCTCTAAATAAGTGTATTATAAAAAACTATCTAAAAATTTATCTAATAATACTTATTATGTATCATAAATATTAGTAATCTCTTGTGTATATTTGGTTAAGTTGGGTACTTTTGACTCATCCATATGTGTGAACAACACTTAAAAAACAACAGAGGGAGTACTCCGCTAGAATAATTAGACCATTCTCAGAGAAGAGTTTTATTACGTTGTTTCTAAAAATACCATATTAGATAAAAAAAATATAACAAAAAATAAATGAAACAACTACCCCCAATGTATAGTTTCATTCTAGTATTTCATAAATATTTAATTTCATAACTCATCTAGAGTTAGAAATCGAGCCAACAGCCCATAAAACTCAATTCTTCTTTCTTTGTAAAAACATTGACACATGTTCAAAAATACATATATGTGCCAATCGATTAAATTGCATAAGAAACCCAAATGAAACTCCCTAAAAAATACGAACATTCGTGCCCAGTCAGGGAGTCAAATGAAGGGTACGTAGCATGGGCAGGTTTCCACCAAGTTCAGCAGGCAAATCAACCAACAGTCTGCAAGTGTGCAGTATTAAGCAAAGCGTTTGATTTAGCTTGCCGATGAAGCAAATAACCAGACGACTCCACCACCATGCGACGGTTGGAAAAGCGACATATATATGAGCGGGAAGCCCTGTTTCACGTAACGTATATATGTTCACCGGAGTTCATCTTAATTTGCTATTAAGAACATCAAAAAAAATTATATTCACTCTTTTAAAAAGTTAAGTTCATAGATGTCATCCTACGGCAAGAAAATTTGACGTAGACATGTGAATATTCGCGACCTGCTTGTATTTATTACCAAAGTTTGCTTTACCATAGATTTGGCAAGTCAAAATTGCCAAAACTTGGATAAATATATTTGCTAAATATATGTGATTAGCCAAATATGAGATGTTGGCAAACTTCAGTAGAAAACCAAACGGCAATGATAGGATGCGGCCGTCCGTCCCTCCGGACGCCCCGCACCCGCACTCCCCTCGCTGCTTCAGAGCACGCCCGCACTCCGCCTCCGTATCTCCATAAAAAAATCGCTCGTCTTCTCCAGCACAGCTGCGCAGGGCCGCTCGCTGCAGCGCACCCGGCCGCCCGGCCTTCTCTAGCGCGGCGGCGCTGCACCCGCACCCATCCCAGGATGCTCGCACGCCCCAACCCTGGATGCTCTGCGGTCCGCGCCACCATCCCCTGCCGTGCCTCCATCCAGCTCGTCCATCGCGTAAGGGGAGGCTAGGGAGGCATGCGCCTGTGCCTAGGAGGTCTGCGCTTGAACCTCCATCAACCTCGCACGTCGATAGGAAGGCGAGACCTGCGCCTGGGTGTATGCTGGGCCGTTGACATCCCCTTGACTAGGGCATATTGCAAGAGTATGTTTCAAGTGTTTCAGATGCTTCAGAGGTATGTTGCATGTGTTGTGTATCGATATTGTAAAAGTAGATTGGGATATTGCACATGTTGTAATGGCTATACACGTATGTTTCAAGTGTATGTTACAAATGTTTCATCTGTTTCAAATTTATGTTGCAAGTGTTTTATCTGGATATTGCAAAAGTAGATATCAATGCAGCATATACATGCATGTTGCAAGCATATGTTTTCAAGTGCTTCCAGGTGTTTCATACGTATGTTTACAATTGTTTCATCTGGATGTTGCATATTTTGCAATGGTTTTAAAATGTTTTTAGGCGTTTTCGCAAGTGTTTCAAACACTTGTTTCAAGTGTTTCATCTGTCTTTTTTATATTGCATTCATCGGTCTTTTTTTTATGTTGCAACTGTTGTATCTGGATGTTTTAAAAATAGATTAGGTGTTGCACATAGGATGAATGTGGGAAGTAGCCGGCGGCGCGAGCGACGTTCGGGCAGCAAGGGTGATATCCGGGGCGGCACGGGCCCACTGCTAGTGTGCTAGCTCGCGAGCCCGACGCGCTAGGCACCCGCTCTCTCGGGCACCATCTGGACGCGACGCTAGCAAGTCCAAAAACCAAATGAATGTAAAGGAAATTTGACTTTCCCGGTAATAAAAAATTGGCCATCAAGTAATGAGACCCACGATCACCCTGATATATTTGTAAGTTTTGAGAGTGATGGTAAAATTAATTCCCAACCGATCTACCAGTTGACTGTTTTTCAAGCACAAAAGTGGCTCATAAACAAGATTGATAGGATAAGACATGCATTCCTCTAGAAAGAAGATGAGCCCGAAAAGGTTAGCTATGGCCATTGCTGGGTGCGTTGGATGACTACTTGCAAACCAAAGGGGTGGGGTGTAGGGGGGGTCTTGGCATAGTGCCCTGTTCGTTTGGCTGATTGGTCATGGCTAAAAGTATTGTTGGCTGATTTGTTGTGAGAGAAAAATACTGTTCGTTGGCTGAAAAAGTACGGCTTATAAATCAAGCGAATAGGGCGTAGACCATTTTGCGCGTGCACTACGGCTGCGCTGGATGTGGTTCAAGTGGAACGGGGTTGGGGGGGGGGATAGTGCATGGTCGGGCCTCGACATTCCTTGCAAACGGACAGAGATCTTGTTTCACGCATCAACAATCATCAGAGCTGGAAAAACTGGATTGAGGGCTCAGAGCCTAGGAACATCGCTCCGGCTCTATTCCACAAAGTTCGTAGGGAAAACTTAGACTGTGCAACGAGCTTTGACTGACAATAGATGGATTAGACATGTCTGCCTGATTACAACACAGACAGAGACATACAAATTTGTCAAACTATATTATGCAATCATTGATACCCATAGAGAGTCCGGGAGAGAAGACGGAATCATTTGGGCTGGACCTCGGATGGAAAATACACAAATAAGAGTGCTTATTATCTAATTCAATTCATTGGGGATACAAACAAGCTCAAGATCAACCCAATCCAGAGAGCAAAAACTGAGACTAAATGCTGGTTCTTTGCATGGACCCTCCTCCACAAAAAGATCCTAACCGTGGACAACCTATTCATGAAGGGATGAATAGAGAATTCCATTTGCAGGTTGCGTTACCTGAAGCCTGCAACAGCTACATACTTATGCAAAGATTGCTCTTTCACCGAGCAAGACTAGGATAAGATCATTATGCGGGGAGACTTGCATGCCCTACATACTGTCCCTTCTGGTGGCTCCATTTTTTCTTGGTAGAAGCGCTCTGGGGCTAAGTGGACAAATCAGTTTGTAAAGACTTTGATGGCTTAGTAATCTACTTATACTGGAATGTCTGGAATGAGCGAAATAGAAGAATTTTTCAGCAAAAGAGCAGACTGCGGAAGAGGTGGCAATGTTGATCAAAGAATCGATTGAACAATTTCACATTGATGTGTAATTCCTTAGTGGCTTTGATCTCTTTTTGGCTCTTTGATCAACTAAACCAACTGCCCCTACAAATTCTTCAGTTGGTTTAGTAGGACCCACTAAACCAGCCGCCCCTACAATAAGGATTGCAGCCCCTCTTCTTCCTCCTCGGGTAAGTCACTCTTACCTGAGAAAAAAACGAAGGGAGGCCTTGGGCACCTCCTAAAAATTGCTCTTTTAAGGGTGGAAGGTTTTGATTTCAATTCATTTGGTGGATAGGTTGTAGAAGGTAAGAAAATGCTATTTCAAACATTTTTTTTACATTTTAGTGGTGGGTTGGTGCTTAATTAGAGTTTTGCTTTTCTCTCTTCTATGGTGCTTGAGCTATTTATGAAGCAAATTGGACCAAATTTTTGAAGTACTTGGGTAAATTAGTTAGGGGAATAACATCGTACACTTACTTAGTCCTTCTTCCTTGATTTTAGTGGAGTATTAGTTAGTTTTATGGATATTTGATCTACATCTAGATCTAGAACTAGGATTTGGTTTTTTTATTAATTACATTCTTATTAATTTTGTTTGACAAAATGGATTAAGTTTGCTTGAAGGATAGTGGGTAAAATATTAATTGTTGTTATAATCAAAATTGTTTATTGTAATCAACAAAGTGGAGAAATCAACATTCCTGTATATATATCTGAATAATTTGTCCTTTAACTTTTTTTTCTTTGATTGTTGTCCTAAAAGATGGACTACAAGAACTCTTGAATGTATGGTAAAAAAGGTGGGAGCCAGGTTTCCGTGTTAAAGTGGATAAATTTTTTGAAGCCGCAGAGAAGCATGCAATGTCGACCCAGAATAATACTGATTTTTTTTGCGATTCAATACTGAAATTATTTGTCCATGTAGCGATTGCAAAAACCATCTTGCATGGAAAGATGTAACTATCATCAGATCACACTTGATTATACGAGGATTTATTAAGAACTATACAGTATGGATTCATCATGGTGAAACAGTTGTTAAGGACTTCACGGTATAAACGATGGACAAATATACGCAAAATGGCCTTACACTACCAGAATTAGGAATTGCCTTGGCGGCCTAAAACCGCCGAGGAATATAGGTTTACCGCCAAGGTAATTGTTCTTGGCGGCCGACCGCCAAGCAAAGCCCGCCAAGCCTAGAGAGCCAAGGAAAAACGATATCCTTGGCAGCTGACTGCCAAGAATTGTTTCCTTGGCTGTTTGACTGCCAAGGTAAATAGGACGCTGATAAAACTTTCAATACGCCAAGGAAATGGTACATCCACCAAGGAAATTTATTTGCTTGGCTGCCGTCGATTGCCAAGTAAACTCTTTTCGTTGGTTGCCTTCGACTGTCAAGTAAACTCTTTCTCTTGGCTGTCTTCGACAGCCAAGAAAAATTCTTTGCTTGGCTACCATCGATAGCCAAGAAAATTTCTTTACTTGGCGGCTTTGGACAGCCAAGAAAATACCTTTCCTTGGCAGCTTACAACAGCCAAGTAAATTTCTTTCCTTGGCAGCAGCATCCGCCAATTTAAACTATTTGCTTGGCCGTCCAAAATAACCAAGTTAATACATTTCCTTGGCAGCCTTCATCAGCCAAGGAAAACAGAATACATTGACCAAGACAATTCTAATTTCCTTGACAGCTTACTCTGCCAAGTTAATACAAACAAACTCAATATTTTGGTAGCCACAAATCTGATAGCAACAACAATACAAATCATATGTCCAACATCCACTTGCTCAGTACCAGTAGATACTGTCCACTTTATATAGGGCAAACATGTCAGCAGCACATGCATCCCGCCTACATATAATCTAGATGGCAGTATCTTATCTTGCCTACATGTCATCATCACACATTCACAAAAGACTTTGCAAAAGCTCAGCCACACATCATATGTTAGCTGTACCAAAATAGACCAAAAGAAATTAGCATGACACAGCAGGTACTAGGAGTTGCTGCATTAGTTGGTCCTATGCCAAATCAATTTGCTTCCTGCAGGTCACTGTCGACAATGCAACTGTCATCAATGATCGCCTTTGAAGGCTTCCTCATCAGCCTCCCTTTCTTGGTCAGGATCACCATCACCATTTCCTTCGGAGTCGGAATCATCACCATCTTCATCGTCTTCATGGAAGTTGTTTCCATCATCATCTCTTTCATCAATGTTCTCACCGTTGCGCCTGTCATCAACTGAGTGGGAGCAACCATGTGGGGAAGCAACAGTATGCAAAATCAGTAAAATCTCCATGATGATGTGCAAACCATGTGCACCTACATAGTTACTACCCAGCCAAGAAAACAAAGGGGCAGCAACAGAAGGATTACATAGTCCATAATATGAAGAACAGAAGGATTACTTTTTGTCAACTCAACCTAATAGTACTTTGAGCTGTTAAGAAATATGAAGATGGGTCTAGCAGAGCATAGTTTTACTTGATCTTTGAATACAGTACTTGATGCTTAAGGAGCTGACCAAATGAACTAAAGGGTATTTGCCAAGCAAAACTGAGGGGAATCAGACAAGTCAAACTAATCTTAGCTACCTTACCATGAACTTAAATCTAAGGTTGCCATTACTAATCAGCAAGAAGCCACCTTTTCACTGCTGCAACTCAAATTGGCATTCTGGCAGCAAACAATATTAATTCTCTAGATGAAATGTCCTCCAGACACAAAACATTAATTGTACAAGCATTCAGTAAAATTTATAACCTGTTGACGACGCGCATCAATACTTTCTAGACGCCGCAATAGCTCTGCAGGTGGTTCTCTTCCAAAATCAGAATACATTGTCTATAATTAAAAAGGCACATGAGTATTACATTCAGATGCATGCATAGGAGCATTACCCAAATCAGAACATGTTATTTGCTAGAAGCAATGAAAAAAATATTACCATGATCAACGCACGATTAACACTATTTTCTTCAAAGAGTGTCCCATTAGTCTCTTTCAGCTGCTCATTTTCTTTGAGCACCCTATCATAATCAGTAGGATTGATTGGCTTAAAACCTACTGATTTACTATGTATTAGAACAATTGCCTTGTCCATAGCATCATCGCCTATTGGAACACGCCCATGCTTCATCCCGTTTCCTACAATGTGCAGCACCTTTCCATCCAATTCTTGTGAATTCTCATATGAAACTAGTTGTCTGTAGTCATTCTAAAATAAGCAAAAAATCATGACATATGAAAAATAAGCAGATTTTGAATTTTATGTTGTAGGAATGAGTATATACTCTAACAATGCCCATGTGCACATAATCAAATAAGCATTATATGATCGAACTACTACATTTGTAAGATATTTTCTAAGAATTGAACTGATTAGTTGCTACTGACAAGGACATTTACATTGGAGATAATCAAGTAAATAATGCAAAGCATACCAAGCGTTTTTGCGCTTTCTAGCTGGGGATGGGACCAGCCCTTCTAGTGTTGTCTACAGTTTTGAATCCCGTTTTCATTACAGCATATGTATTTAAAGTGCCACTCTTCTCGGGACTGAAAGTATGTTCCTACAAGAACTGAAACATCAAATTATGCAAGGGAAAACTTTGTAGAGGCCAATGGTTTAATTAGGCAAGACACAAGGAATTCTTATACCAGGAGTTGTTGTGTCTCCGAAAAATTCCTTGAACCTCCTCTATTTTGAGCGTTATCTTCAGAACTCATGCAACAATCTTGGGCTATCTTTCTCTTTCTCTTGTACTCATCACTAGTCCAGTATTTGCAGAACCATGCCCAAGCTGATTTACTGCACCATTCCAACCGACAAGTCAGGTACTGTTCTTCCATAAGTTCAATGGTGTGTGCTCGTGTATCATCACATGTCTCATCCCTTAGGTGAAAGTACATCTTGACAGCCTCCAAACGGAGTTGATACACCATATTGCTTACTCTTCTCACTAGATATGCTTCTAAAATTTTGTCAGCAGTAACCCTATGTCGCAGAGGAACTGTAAACAACTTCTGCATATGTAGGACAAGGCCAAGTAAGACAGTCAAATAGGTATACATGTGAGAAAAATATCAGAATCCATAAAATTAGAAGTTAGATAGATTACTAACCTAGAACTCTTGCTTTACTCTACTGGCATAACAAATTCCATCTCTATTCTTTTTCCAATAATAATCATTCCATGACATTGCTGGGTGTTGTTTAACAACATTGCCCTGCTCATCATATACCTTGATAATGCTTGGGTACTCCCATTTCAGAATAGCTCCCACTTGTGAGGGATACTTGAGGCCTTTAGGGTTAAAAGCAACATATTTGAACTAACTGTTACAAAGAAATTCATATGTTAATTGTACATATTCATGATTCCAATTAGTAGCAGAATGACAAGACTATGGTACTACATAGAAATGAGCTCATTTGCACTTACCAATGACCTTTAGGTGCAAGCTCCACCCTCCCACTGCGTGGGGCCATTTTCAATTATGTCCGAGACATCTTTGCCCTCCCTTTTTTTGGAGCATCCCCAAGGACTCGCTTGGAACCAATATTCACATGGGAGTTACCACCATCGCTAGCACCATTTAGTTGAGAGTTGACACCATCGCTAGCACCATTCAATTGAGTGTTGACACCATGGCTAGCACCATTAGCACTGTTCCTCTCAGAGTGTTCACAATCAGCTCCAACCATTGTGGAGTTAACACCACCTTCAGCAACCATTATGGAGTTAACACCATCAGCACTACTCCTTCCTGAGCTCTCAGTATGAGCTCCAGCCCTTCTGGAGGCAGCAATTCATTGATTAGCTCTAAGTTTGCTTCAAAGTGTGCAATTGACATATTGTACTGTGATTTCAAAGCTAGCAAACGTGCCACGGCAGAAAGAGATGAGTGTGTTGTGTTTTCATGGACCAGTTGATCAGCACTAGCAACCATCCTATAAAAGGCCCGGGCTGAGGGTGTGAGCTCATCGTCACTTGTAGGTCCATGGTTAACACCTAGGTCAACTAACATATCATCCATGCGATCAGCTTCCTCAGAACTCTCATCACTTCCAACTTCAACATGACTCTCTCCATGTGATGTCCATATTTTGTAGTCATCCCTAAACCCATGTTTACACAAGTGCATCTCTACATCAAACCTTTTATGCCTAGCATAGTTTCGACAAAAGGCACACGGGCACTTAATGGTGTCATTTTCAACTAGACTCAACATAGAGAATGCGTGGTCTAGAAACTTATTTGTGTTTTCAATCCACTCATGAGAAGGAGGCTGCCCACGAGACCAACCACTATACATCCATTCACGGTCTACTATTATTCTTGTTCTGTTTTAAAAATAAAATATGTTTCAATGTCACAACAATCTGACACAAATAATAGTCACAGAACAAATAGGCAAATAGAAATAATTTGTCACATACCAACTAAAAAATTTGAAATAGCAGGAAGATTCTTTTTCTGCAAAATTAAGGATTGAGTATGCAGCTTAACAAACAAGTGCATTCTAGCCAATGTCTAAAACACTACTGCTATTCAATCAAAATGCATTAGTCAACTGATACTTACTGCTATTCAATCGGAAAGGTTTGTAGTTCGCGGGAGAGGGAAGCAGTGCCTTCTTCAATTGTCCTCGAATCTGATCAGCAAGGTCCCTAGTGTATAGTGTGGTGTCACTTGTTCCTCTCCTCAATCCAGTTAGTGTTGATGCACGACAGAGCGAACAGATGATTGGCTCCTCACACGCGGGGACCCTTGAAAAAATTGTGAGCGAGGAAATCAGATTTAAACATCTCTAGTTCACCCTTTTGCTTACCCAACTACCCAAGGATTCAAACCTATTTTTGGAATTAAAAACTAATCCAGCCTCTATCAACAGAAATCAATCAAGAATCTATCTCATGTGGACTTCATTTTTTCTCACTTCGCAGGGAGCAAGATGAACAAACTAATTCAAGAAAAAGAAGTGTACGTACCAAATGGATTTGGAGGAGTCTGGTCGAGTTAGCGACGGTAGGGAAGGGAGGGGGTGGCGACGCTGGGAGTGTGGGCGGCGGGAGTGTGGCAGGGGGAGGGCGCCGCTAGGGTTTCTTCTTATCTAGGCGGGAGCTAGGGAAGGAGAAGTGTGGGCGGCGGTGCCAGGAGGGAGGGGAGGGGGCGACGACGGGAGTGTGGGCGGTGGCGGCAGGGAGGGGAGGGGGCGGCGGCGCTGGGAGGGATGGGAGGGGGCGGCGGCAGGAGTGTGGGATGGGGAGGGCGCCGAGAGTGTGGGTTGGACCTTATCCAGGCGGGTACGCGCGTGGGACTGAATTTTTGGTGCCCTGGGCGGGAGTGCGACGCGGTATGCTCGGTCGTGGGCGCGTTGTAGTTTTGGGCGATGGAAAATTTGCTCGTGGCAGCGTTTTGGCTAATTAAAGAATGCCCAAGGAAATACCATGTTTACTTGGCAGCTGATGACAATAGCCAAGTAAATGCATGCTTTTCTTGGCGGTTCCTAAAAACAGCCAAGGAAACCCATCATTTTCTTGGTGGTTCGTGGAAACAGCCAAGAAAACCCATCTTTTTCTTGGCGGTTTGTCAAAACAGCCAAGTTAATCCATCCTTTGCTTGGCGGCTTGCATAAACAGCCAAGGAAACCCACGTTTTCCTTGGCGGTTTATAATAACAGCCAAGGAATTACATTCTCTTGGCGGTTTTCTACCACTGCCAAGGAAACGTTATATTTCTTGGCGGCTCAATTTTAGCCGCCAAGTAAAATCTTGGCCGCCAAGGCAAATCGAGTTTGGTGTAGTGTTAAAAAATAAGAGTACATCAATATTCATGTTGGTTATAATTGGTAGGGTTGACTTTATAAGCCGTGTTTCTATCCGGTGGGAAAAAATTCTATAACATATGTAATACTGAGATCAATTATGTGCATTCCAACAAGAACAAAATAATGTCCGATCGTGGGCCGATATGGCGATCCACAGACATAGTCGAGGTCAACAGACACGCAAGGCGACCTTCGTGGATTTGCACAACTCGAGTGCGTCCTCTTGGTTGGGGACAGAGTCACAGATTCACCTCCTATAAGTCACAACGCAACATAGCCTCCATCTAGGTCATCTCTTCTTTATCCAATAACTCCAGAGTCCAGACCTCTAGTGTGCAGGTACCTTTCCCATCTAAAGACATTCATACTTTTTTTTAAAACGAGTTTTACCTCTGCTTTTAAGAAAGCATAGTTTGATACAACCATCTCCTGGGGTTGCCAACTACATGAATGCTCAAAAGATAGAACAAGCTCCTAGCACTTGACATCCGTAGGTACTACACTGCTAGGCCTAAAGGCTTTCAGCCATCCCAGAATCTGCTCCTTCACTTGAAGATATCATTCCTTGTCCTCCTTAAGAAGAGTGCTCCACTTCTGCATCAATGAAATTGCATTATAAACATCAGTTGGCGTCTTAGGGAAGCTTTTCTCGATTGCCATCTTGTTCCTAGAAGTCTAGAGAGCCCGAAAGGATCAAGATGCCCAAGAGGGGGGGGTGAATTGGGCTAATTCTAAATTTCTTTGTAATAATTAAATCCTATGGTTAGCCCAATTAACCCCTTGTGTCTAGAAAGTGTTTCTAATTGTTCTACCGCACAAAAGACTTGCAACATATGTTCCAATCCTACTCTAGTATGGCAATTCTAAGAATGTAAATGACAAGAATTGAATTGCTCAAAGTAAATACTCAAAGTAAAGAGAGAAGGAGGAACGCGGCAATGTTTTGCCGAGGTATCGGAGAGTCGCCACTCCCCACTAGTCCTCGTTGGAGCACCCGCGCAAGGGTGTAGCTCCCCCTTGATTCGCGCAAGGATCAAGTGCTCTCTACGGGTTAATTCTTTGACACTCCATCGCGGTGAATCACCCACAACCGCTCACAACTTGAGTTGGGTCATCCACAAGCTCTCTGGATGATCACCAAGCTCCCAATCACCACCAAGCCGTCTAGGTGATGGCGATCACCAAGAGTAACAAGCACGAACTCTCACTTGACCACGACAAGACTAATGAGAAGGGTGGATGCACACTTTGCTACTCTTGATCTCAATAATGAGGTCTCTCTTTGGGATTCTCAAATCTCAATCACCTCACTAGGACCTTGCTCTTCTTGGCACTCTCTAAGGTGTTTCTCAGCTGTTGGAATGAGCAAAAGTACCCCCACACACGAGTGGAGGTGGTATTTATAACACCGGCTGAAAAACAAACCGTTATGTGCCTTTGCGGGGTGACCAGACGCTCCGGTCAGTTCACCCTGAACTCCAGTGTTTAAAGTGTGACCGAACGCTGGCCAGCGTTCGGTCAGCACTGACCGGACGTGTCTGATTGTGATTTTCCCTCTCTGGAACATTACTGGAGTCGATCAGACGCTGGCTCTCAGCGTCCGGTCACTTCACCTCTCAGCGTCCGGTCGCGCATGATGATTTCACCTTGGTCAAATAAACTGACCGGACTCTACGCCAGTGTTCGGTCAACCCGGAACCAGCGTTCGGTCAGTATTTGACCCTCCATTCACTTCCAACTCTCGATCATACGTGAATGAAGTTTGCTCCATTGGATCTAAGGGCTGTTTTGGAGCTACCTAGTGCTAGATTTAGCAAGTGTGCACCACACCTAACTCACTAGACTCACCTAGGTCAAGCTACCCGTCCATACCCGCCTTAATAGTATGGCCAAAGGAAAAATAAAGTCATAAACTACTCTAAGTGTCTCTTCAACTCCAAACGACACTTAGAACTAGTCCATCTTTAACCTTTTCGTCCGTCCTTTGAAAACCGAAACGATTTCCATCGTAGGGGCATGACCACCATGATTGCCCAATCGATCTCCATTACCGTGACCTAACTTAATTGCCTCTACAAAACACACGTTAGTCACAGTAATCACGTATTGTCATTAATCACCGAAACCCAACTAGGGGCCTAAATGCTTTCAATCTCCCCATTTTTGGTGATTGATGACAATACTACCTCGAGTATGTGAAAGAGATGAGGTTTTTAACATGCTTGGCTCATATAAGCTTTTGGCAATAAGAACAAAAGTATTAGGCAAGCTTATATGACCCAAGCCAACATGATGTACTCAAAAGATATGAAATAAGCATGAGTACACTAAATAAAGCTCATTTGCATCGGAGTAAAACACGAAAGCAAAAGCAAATGAGCATAGCACAAGTGATATGACATATAAATAATTCAAAGTAGAGAGCACACATGTCATATATCACCATCACGTAGATATCACTATCACATAAATATAGTTTAATGCATAATTCATAAACACACGATGAATGCATAATAGTGTATCACACATAAAAACTCATAAAAACTCCAAATGTAATAGATAAGCTAATATAATAACCAAACTCCCCCTAGATACGTCGCTCCCCCTAAGGCTAACATACTCGATCCCTCTCCCCCTTTGGTGTCAAACACCAAAATCTAAGGGTCGGTCGACGGGGCTGCAGCGGACGAGCCGAGCGCTGAGGTACGAGGAGTGAGCTGGAACTAGGTGCCATCATCATCTAACCCTGAGCTCTGAGCAGTTTGACCCTCTGTAGCTAGAAGTGATGCTGAAGCAGTCTGGGTTGGATCAGGGACTGGAGCTGCTGTAGGCTGTGCTGGTACGACTGAAGCAGCTGGCTCTGATGATGCCACTGAGGAAGGGAGCGCTTCTGTAGTCCCGGTAATAGGTGCAACGGTAGAAGGACCTGGGGCATGTAGATATGATGGAGTAGGCTGCCCTATCAACTTACTGAAGGATGCACCAAGGCTCCTAGACACTATAGTCTCTAGCACTAGCAGCAAGGAAATCTCAGCTGGTGTGAAGCACGTCTAAAGAGGTGTGAACTGCGGGGCTAGCACTGGCAAAGCAAAATACTAGGACACCTGCTCTGTAGGTGAAGCAAACTATACTGGTGGCTGTCCCTAACTCTGAAGCCCACTAGGCTGTAACACTGGAGTCATAGAAGTGGTGGCAGTTTGACCAAGCTAGGGCAAAGGCTGTGGCGGTGGAGCCCCAATAGCTATCACAACATGCTGCATAAATCCAAGTAGCTGCTGCTGCATGAGGATCTGCTGTTGATGCATGGCCTGCTGCTGCTGCTGCTGTAGAGCCTGCGTCTGCTGCTGAATAGCCAGCTGCTGTCTCTGAAACTCATCCTGCCGAGTCTGGAACTGTGCGAAAGTAGCAGCTATCTCCTGTGCCTAGCGAGCCTGATCCTGCCTCATCCGCTCAAGTATGGCAAGAAGAGCGGGGTCTGTCCGTGGTGCAGGTGGAGTTGAACTAGAGCTACCGACCTCATAGTCATGTCGACGTGCAGGCATCTAAGGAATGTCCCGGTAGTCCTCATCTGAGCTATCACTAGGGTCGCTCTCGACCATCCCCTCCTATTGAGCAAGCTGCTCCTCCTATGTAGCTGCAATACCCCTGATAATATCATCCTGCTGGGCTGCAGTCTCTGGCACCTTAGGACGACAGCGCGGCTGACTAGGTGCCTGTGGTGTACTATGGCGGATCATCTGAGTCAGGTTATATACAAGGAACTCTGTCGTAGCACCACTATACTCAGCTAGCATCTCAAGCGGCCTCACTGTCACTGCCCAGTGAATAAGAAATGTGATCCAATGGGCATAGGGCAACTGTCGATGACCTCTGAACCCCTTAGCAATAGTATCCTCCATCTCTGAAAGAAGATCCCAAATGTCAAACACAGTCTGCTGCATCAGACGATTCAGTAGCTATAACTGTAAGCGAGTCAGGCCCTCGCGATACCCCATCCTCGGAATCAGGGTCCTCCTCATAATGGCATCCAGCACTCTAGCTATAGGAGTGAGATCACTGGGAGTCCTGCTCGACCCCTCGCCAAAAGGCTCCTTGAAGCAGTGGCGGACTAGATCTGTAGGAGGTATCATACCGCCATGAGGGCGTCTAGGAGGCATCGTCTACCCATAGCACACCTCATGTAGCCGAACGGGCTGCTCCTAAAGCCTGAGAATCTCCCTGACCCTAGTGCTCGTCAGCCTGTAATCTCTGTCTCTAAATGCAAAGTGAATATATCTGTGCTGTGGGTCAATCCAGAGAGTAGCATAGAACTGACGGACCTAAGATGGAACATATAAGCCTGTCCGTCCAAGTAAATCTGTCAGCCCTAGTAAGTAAGATAGGTACTGGCGAATGTGCTCTCCGGCTGTTGCTACAATAGAATCAATGTGGCACACCCTCTAAGATCTGAATGCAGCTCCACTGTTAAGATATGCATTATATAAGTCCTCCTATAGTGGTGTGTTGACGCCCTCTGAAGCTTTGTCATCCCTCCTCGGCGGGAACCATTGCTCAAAGTCCACAAACCTGAGCTGCTGCACTTGCTTGGCCGTGGCGGCCCTCAGATCTAGATGTGTCACTGGAGGCGGACCTTGTGGTCTAGGCGGTGGACGAGAACCCCTCCGCTGTGTATCTGCCCTTAGTGTGACTAGAGCATGGGTGCGACTAGAGCGGCGAAGCTGTGGCTGAGGTGCCTGCTCTGTCTCCTCGGCCTGCTGTCCCTCCTGAGTCTGCTCTGCTAGCTGTGGCTGCTGCTGTGACTCCCCCTGAGGCTGACTCTCATCAATAGCATGATGCTGTCCTACAACCATGATAGTCCCAGCTGGATCACCATGACGGTGCTCAACCTGCTCAAGTGCTTCTCTTGTCGCTGGTGGAAGCTACTGATCTACAATAACTACTCCACTACGAGCACCTCCTCTGTCAGCATGCTCTGCGGCCTCTGCAACTGCGGCTGCTCTAGCTGTCTCTACATCTGGGTACTTGCGCTTCTTTGATGCAATCTTCTTCATCGCCTTGCCTTTTGAATCTGTAGGCAAGCGAGGCGGACGCCTCGGATCCTCATCTCCTGGACCACCTTCGGCGTTCTTCACACGAGCCATCTGATGAATCTGAGAAGAACAACTGTCGCTAACAAGAAACAACTACCAACTGTCACTTTTGAGGCTTGGCCTTGATCCGTACTTGCGAGCTTGGCCCCGAGTTGACTGACAACTGCAAATAGGACCTCAACAGCACCGACTCGCTGCACGTTAGAATAGATAGGATATACAAATAATTTCAATTATTCATCTAGAGATGTGAAACCCTAAGAAAGCAAGCAATTAGGTACGAAATTGGAACCGAGGGCTTGCTACCTGACGAACCGGCGACCCGAGAAGCAGAGGAACGAGACACGGGGGAAACCACCGTGAATCCTAGGGATAGGGTTGCGGCGAAGCAATGTAGCTTTGGATTGGCCGTGAAGACAATGGATGGTAGTGCTGGTGCTAGGGCTTGAGCACAGCGATGCTGCAGCACTAGAGCTTGGCTGCGGTGAGGGTGGAGTAGAGGGCACGGGCTGGCGCGGCGCTGGCGGTCATGGCGGCGCGGGAGAGGACGGCGCTGTGGCACGGGAAGGTGCGGTGCGGCGGCGGTGACGCGGGGAGGCGCGGTGGAGCTGAAGCGCGGGCATGAAGCACGGCGGCACGACGACTTGGCTCTGGCGATGTCGGTGCGATGCAGGATGTGGGTTAGGTCAAGGTACGGCGCGTGACATTATATGGGGGTCCCCCAACGTGATAGAGAAGGAAATAGGAAAGAGATTGAATCACGCACATTTCCTATTGATCGGACGCTCTGGTAGCAGCGACCAGACGCTGCCACCCAGCATCTGGTCGATTCCAGTAAGGTCTAAAACCCATGGAATCACGACCGGACGCATCCGGTGGACACCAACCGGACATAGCCAGAGTCCGATGCAAGCTTATGCCTTCGTCTTCGATCGACCGGACGCTGGATTGTCTTCTGACCGGACGCTGGGAGAACACTGTTTCAGCGTCCGGTCACTCCTTCTCAGCAGCAGTTCACCTCCTGTGAACTGACCGGACGCTGGACTTCAGAGTCCGGTGCAGTGTCCGATCACTCTTTCTTTAGCAAATCTTCAATGTCCTTCGTGCTGCCTATTCCCAATCAAGTCCCAACTCAAATAAGATCCAAATAAACACCAATTGGTACTGATGTGAGTGACCTCTCTCAAACCCTCTAGTTTTTTAAAATATTTTGCCTTAGACTATAATTCTTTTTAAGAAAATAGGCAATAAGAGGGCAATTGAAGATAAACGACAAACAATAATCATGCATATGCAATGCAATACTTGAAAGTAAGTCTAGTTGCTTGTCAAGTTTGATCCAAGGTTAAGCTTCTTCACACGCTTTACGGCGGTTATCTTAACCATGTTAGACAAGCCCTATATGCATTACCAAACATTAAACATGATGTATATTACAATGCAATGCAAGGGACAACACAAGCTTATCTTTTAGTAAAGTTGCTAAAATCAAGAACATTGAGCTCATTCCGCAATCTACAAAATGTTTCCTCATCTAGCGGTTTAGTGAAGATATCCGCCAATTGATCCTTAGTCCTTACACCTTCTAATGATATATCATTCTTTGCAACATGATCTCTAAGAAAGTGATGGCGGATATCTATGTGCTTGGTGCAAGAGTGTTGAACCGGATTATTTGCAAGTTTTACCGCACTTTCATTGTCGCATAAAAGAGGTACCTTTTCTAGAACTACACCATAGTCTAGCAAAGTTTGTTTCATATAAAGTATTTGTGCACAACAAGCACCCGCGGCAATGTATTCTGCTTCGGCGGTGGACAAGGCCACACTATTTTGTTTCTTGGAGGACCAAGACACAAGTGATCTACCAAGCAAATGGCACCCTTCGGATGTGCTTTTTCTATCAACTTTGCAACTGGCATAATTCGAATCGTAATAGCCAATTAATTCAAATCTAGCTCCTTTGGGATACCAAAGGCCAATGCTTGGTGTGTGCTTAAGATACCTAAGGATTCTTTTAACAGCAATTAAATGAGTTTCCTTAGGATTAGCTTGAAATCTAGCACACATACACACACTAAACATGATGTCGGGCCTAGATGCGGTCAAATACAACAAGCTACCAATCATAGAGTGGTAGAGAGTTTGATCAACCTTGTTACCTCTCTCATCTAGGTCGAGATATCCATTAGTTGGCATTGGTGTCTTGATTGTCTTACATTCATCCATCTTGAATCTTTTGAGAAGATCATTTGTATATTTCTCTTGAGAGATGAAAATCCTTTCTCTCATTTGCTTGACTTGAAAACTAAGAAAGAATCTAAGCTCTCCAATCATTGACATCTCGAACTCATTCGACATCAATTCACCAAACTCTTTGCAAGAATCTTCATTTGATGATCCAAAGATGATATCATCAACATACACTTGACAAATGAAGATATGCCCATCAAGCTTCTTGGTGAATAGTGTGGTGTCGACCTTCCCAATGGTGAAGCCCTTCTCAATGAGGAAGTCCCGAAGGCGCTCATACCAAGCTCTTGTGGCTTGCTTAAGCCCATATAATGCCTTGGACAACCTATAAATATGATTAGGATATCTAGGGTCTTCAAACCTAGGAGGTTGATCAACATAGACTAGTTTATTAATAAAGCCATTTAAAAATGCACTTTTCACATCCATTTGATATAATTTCATTTCATGATGTGATGCATATGCAAGGAGGATACGAATAGCTTCTAGTCTTGCAACCGGTGCAAAGGTCTCTCCAAAATCCAAACCTTCAACTTGAGAGAACCCCTTTGCAACTAGTCTTGCCTTGTTCCTCACAACAACACCTTGATCATCTTGCTTGTTTTGGAACACCCACTTTGTTCCAATGACTCTTACACCTTTTGGTCGCTCTTCAAGAGTCCAAACTTTATTGTGGGTGAAGTTGTTCAACTCTTTATGCATGGCATTTATCCAATCCAGGATCTTGAAGAGCTTCTTCTACCTTAGTAGGCTCAAAGCAAGAGATAAAAGAGTGATGAGCAATAAATGAAACAAGTTTTTATGAGCGAGTCATTACACCCTTTGATGAACTCCCTATGATGAGATCTTGTGGATGATCTTGTAGTAGAGGTGTATTTCTTCTATTGACCACTTGAGGAGGTTGTGGAGCATCAACATCTTGTGCTTGTACCACCATTTGCTCATGGGAGACATGAGTATCTTCATTTTTTACTCTCCCATCTTTTTCACCATCTTGTGGCACACTTGATGAAGAAGGTGGATCAATCACTTGTACATCATCTTCATCATCTTTAGGCTTGATGTCTCCAACCGAAATGTTCCTCATGGCCTCCCTCAATGGTTTATCACCTACATCATCAAGATTCTCATGTGCTTCTTGGGAGCCGTTAGATTCATCAAATTCCACATCATATGTTTCTTCAACCAAGCCAGTGGCATGATTAAATACTCTATATGCTTTGGACTTTGATGAGTAACCAACAAGAAAACCAATATCACAACGTCTTTGAAACTTCCCTAGGTGTTGCTGCTTCTTGTAGATGTAGCATTTGCAACTTAACATCCTAAAGAAGGAGACGTCTGGCTTCTTCCCATTGAGCAACTCATAAGGTGTCTTGCCAAGGAACTTTTGAAGGAATAGGCGGTTGGATGCATAGCATGCGGTGTTGATAGCTTCCGCCCATAGAGCTTTGGGGGTGTTGTACTCATCAAGCATTGTTCTTGCAAGAGTGATCAATGTCTGGTTCTTCCTCTCAACTACACCATTTTGTTAAGGAGTATATGTTGCGGAGACCTCATGTTTGATTCCAACTTCATCACAATAGGCTTCAATGTTGGTGTTGTCAAATTCCTTCCCATTATCACTTCTAATCTTCTTAAGCTTCACTTCAAATTTATTTTGTGCTCTCTTGGCAAACTTCTTGAAGCAAGATGCAACTTCAGATTTGTCATGAAGGAAGAATACCCATGTATACCTTGAATAGTCATCAATAATCACGAGACAATAAAGATTTTCTCCCAAACTCTTGTATGTTGTTGGTCCAAATAAATCCATGTGAAGGAGTTCTAGCACTCTTATGGTTGACATGAAAGCTTTGGTTGGATGAGTATTTGCTACTTGCTTGCCGGCTTGACATGCACTACAAAGCTTGTCCTTCTCAAACTTCACATCCTTCAACCCTCTCACCAAATCATTCTTCATTATCTTCTTGAGTGAGCTCATCCCAACATGAGCAAGTCTTCTATGCCATAGTCACCCAAGTGTTGTTTTGGTGAATAGGCAAGTCTTTAAGTTTGCATCTTCGGAGGTGAAGTCCACTAGATATAGCTTGTTGTATCTAAATCCTTTGAATATCACTTGTTCATCATCCTTCTTAGATACAACAACTTCCTTCTCGGTAAACAAGCATTGGAAGTCAAGATCACACAATTGTCCAACGGATAGCAAGTTGAAACTCAATGAAGCAACATATAGCACATTTGAGATAGAATGATCATTTGATATTGCCACTTTGCCCAATCCTTTAACCTTGCCCTTTGAGTTATCTCCAAATGTGATTCTTTCTTGTCCATCTACTTCTTCATCTAGTCAAGTGAACATACGAGGATCACCGGTCATATGTTGTGTGCAACCACTATCAATAACCCAATGACTTCCACCGGTCTTGTAGTTTAGCTACACACAAGAGATCAAGCTTTAGGAACCCAAACTTATTGAGGGCCCTACACCTTCTCAACAAGTGACTTTGCAACCCAAATTTTCTTAGGCCTATTCTTGTTGGGAGGTCCTAAAAACATGACTTTCATTTTCCTACTAGAATCCTTTCTAAGCATGTAGTGAGCATTGAAGGCAAATGGTCTAGAATGCTTGGGCAAGGGTTGTGGTGGTGGAGTTTGGCACTCATGAGCAAAGTGGCCTTCTTGTCCACACTCAAAACACTTCTTTGGCTTTTGTTGTTGTTGAGCTTGAGCCTTCTTCTCTTTGTTTGCCATGTACCCAATGCCACTTCTATCCATCTTCATGACGGTATTCATAAGTAGCTCACTTTGAAGATGCCTGCCTCTTGTGAACTTGCTCAATCCAATCTTAAGATGCTCCTTTTCCAACTTGAGCTTCTTGTTTTCTTCCTTGAGAGCATCATTGTTCTTCTCTTCCTTGAGCTTCTTGTTTTCTTCTTTGAGCTTCTCATTCTCAAGAATCAAATCACCATCATGATCAAGAGTTTCTAGCACAATAGTGTTGTGGATTTTGATTTCTTCAAGATCTTTCTTGAGCTTTGCATTGTCATTCTTGAGCTTGACAAACTCATCACAATCATTGGCCTCAACCACTTGCTTGCCCTTGCTACTAGAACTTTGCTCAATGCGCTCAATGATCAAATCATCACATGATGTGGCTATATCAATCTTAACAATATTGTTAGTAGCATCATGTGGCTCATTGGATAGAAATTTTTGAGCAATGACAAGATTATCATGATTAATCTTAACAGTGGTATATTCTTCTTTTAGCTTGTTGTGGCTAGTGATGAGCTCTTTGTGCACCC
The DNA here is from genome assembly GCA_904845875.1 of Miscanthus lutarioriparius. NCBI lineage: Eukaryota > Viridiplantae > Streptophyta > Magnoliopsida > Poales > Poaceae > Miscanthus > Miscanthus lutarioriparius. The sequence continues at coordinate 59,192,386 of CAJGYO010000010.1, forward strand.
ACTCAAGTTTATCATGTTTATCTTTAAGCTCTTTCTTAGAAGATTTGAGCTCCTTGAGTTTGGATGACATAACATCATTTGCTTCTCTAAGCTCAACACTAGCCTTTTCCGCTATATCACATTTTGCTAAAAGTGGATCATTTTTAGCCTCAAGCTTTTCATTCTTAGCTCTAGTCTTTTATAATGATCTTAGTGTATTGTTTTAGTAATCTAGCAAGATCATCTTAAAAAGGTGATTCATATTCATTATCATCACTATCGCTATCATCATTACTAGCATGTTCATCACCACTACTATCATCGTTTGATACCTTGCGTTCACCCTTGGCCATAAGGCATAGGTGTGTAGAGGATGCTGGCGGTGGTGGCGGTGAAGATGATGAGTCAATAATAATGGTGGCCACCTTCTCGTTGTCACTATCATCATCAGATGAGCCACTAGATGAATCAATGTCCGTGAGCCAATCACCGACGATGTATGCTTTTCCACTCTTCTTCTTCTTGTGGAAGTTCTTCTTCTTGCCATCTCTCTTATTGTATGGCTTGTCTTTCTTCTTCTCATCTTCATCACTTGAGTCATCTTTTTTGCCCTTGTTCTTGTTCTTGAACTTGTCTTTCTTGGGCTTTGTGCATTTGTGAGCTAGATGACCAAGTTCTCCACAATTGTAGCAATCCATCTCGGAGATTGGCTTCCTTCTAGAGCTAGTGAAGAACTTCTTCTTCTTGCCATTAAACTTGATGCCACTCTTGTTGAGCTTCTTTAGCATCTTGGCGGTTTTCTTCACCATGAGAGCAAGGCTTGCATCATCAACTTCATCATCACTTGAGCTCTCATACTCAAGCCTTGCTTTTCCCTTCTCTTGAATAGCTTTGAATGCTAAGTCTTTATCTTTCTTCTTTATGGAGGATGAGCCATCTTGAGGTGTGATGTGCATGTACATCTCATGAGCATTGATCTTTCCCAAGATTTATGTCGGTGTAGCGGTGGAAAGATCACCTTGATGAAGCACGGTCACAATATGCCCATATTTGTCAATGGGGAGGACACTCAAGATCTTTCTTACAACATCGGATGGTTGCATTTGAGTAAGTCCAAGCCCATTGACTTCCTCTACAAGAACATTCAAACGTGAATACATTTCATTAGCACATTCTTTACGAAGCATTTCAAAAGAGTTGAGCTTTTTCATGACAAGATGATAGCGTTCCTCACGCTCACTCTTTGTTCCCTCATGGAGCGCACAAACGTCCGACCATAGTGCATAGGCGTCTTTGTGGTTCCTCACCCGATTGAACACATCTTTGCAAAGGCCTCTAAAGATGGTGTTTCGAGCCTTTGCATTCCATTTTTTGTAATTCACCTCATTGCCTTGTAGGTGTGTAGCATCCTTAGGTTTTGGGAAGCCTTGTGAGGTAGCTCTAAGTATTCCAACATCTAGAGCTTCTAAGTACGCCTCCATACGAATTTCCCAATAAGGAAAATCGTCCCCCTTGAAGATAGGAGGAGGTCCATCCCCGTGAGACACCTTTCTCTAGGCTGTTAAGCCTAAATACGTGAGCACGAGGCTTCGATACCAATTGAAAGGATCAAGATGCCCAAGAGGGGGGGGTGAATTCGGCTAATTCTAATTTTTTTTGCAATAATTAAATCCTATGGTTAGACCAATTAACCCCTTGTGCCTAGAAATTGTTTCTAATTGTTCTACCGCACAAAAGACTTACAACCTATGTTCCAATCCTACTCTATCATCGCAATTCTAAGAATGTAAATGATAAGAATTGAATTGCTCAAAGTAAATGCTCAAAGTAAAGAGAGAAGGAGGAACGCGGCGATGTTTTGCCGAGGCATCGGAGAGTCGCCATTCCCCACTAGTCCTCGTTGGAGCACCCGCGCAAGGGTATAGCTCCCCCTTGATCCGTGCAAGGATCAAGTGCTCTCTACGGGTTGATTCTTTGACACTCTATCGCCGTGAATCACCCACAACCGCTCACAACTTGAGTTGGGTCATCCACAAGCTCTCCGGATGATCACCAAGCTTCCAATCACCACCAAGCCGTCTAGGTGATGGCGATCACCAAGAGTATCAAGCACGAACTCTCACTTGACCACGACAAGCCTAATGAGAAGGGTGGATGCACACTTTGCTACTCTTGATCTCACTAATGAGGGCTCTCTTTGGGATTCTCAAATCTTAATCACCTCACTAGGACCTTGCTCTTCTTGGCACTCTCTAAGGTGTTTCTTAGCTGTTGGAATGAGCAAAAGTACCCCCACACACGAGTGGAGGTGGTATTTATAACACCGGCTGAAAAACGAACCGTTCTGTGCATCGGTCAGTTCATCCTGAACTCCAGTGTTTAAAGTGTGATCGGACGCTGGCCAGCGTCCGGTCAGCACTGACCGGATGCGTCTGGTCGTGATTTTCCCTCTCTGGAACCTTACTAGAGTCAACCGGACGCTGGCTCTCAGCGTCCGGTCAATTCACCTCTCAGCGTCCGGTTGCACCAGACGATTTCACCTTGGTCAAATGAACTGACCGGACTCTACGCCAGCGTCCGGTCAATCCAGAACCAGCGTCCGGTCAGTATTTGACCATCCATTCACTTCCAACTCTCGATCATACGTGAATGAAGTTTGCTCCATTGGATCTAAGGGCTGTTTTGGAGCTACCTAGTGCTAGATTTAGCAAGTGTGCACCACACCTAACTCACTAGACTCACCTATGTCAAGCTACGCGTCCATACCTCCCTTAATAGTACAGCCAAAGAAAAAACAAAGTCCTAAACTACTCTAAGTGTCTCTTCTACTCCAAACGACACTTAGAACTAATCAATCTTTAACCTTGTCGTCCATCATTTGAAAACCGAAACGATTTCCATCATAGGGGCATGACCACCATGATTGCCCAATCGATCTCCATTACCATGACCTAACTTAATTGCCTCTTCAAAACACTCGTTAGTCACAGTAATCACGTATTGTCATTAATCATCGAAACCCAACTAGGGGCCTAGATGCTTTCAGAGCCCACCCAAAACCTACAAAAATGAACATGAGCAAGCAAAGGCCCCTTGCCTTGTAGCCATTCACAACACAGATCAGATAAGGAGCTAAGAGCCTGTTTGGTTCAGCTTCCAACCGGCTGTAGCTTCTTCAGAAGTCAAAAAGCTAACCAAAGGGTTGCAAAGGTGGTACTGAATTGTACAAAAGCTAGCTTTTGGGTAGTTCATTTTTCACAGCAGGGGGAGGGCTGCTTTCACCGACTGTGGAGGATGGAAATTACCCGCACTGCCACAGGTTACAAAGAAAACGCTTCGATCTTTTCCTCTTCTTCCCGTCCGCGCGAGACGACTCGTCTGTCCGTAGGTGGCGACGCCTAGGCAGAGCTAGGGTTTGGCGGCGGCCGGTCCTCTCCGTCGTCGTCCCCATCCTCTCCGGCGCCGCCCGGTCCTCTCCGGCGCCGCCCGGTCCTCTCCGGCGCCGTCCCCATCCTCTCCGGCGCCGTCCCCATCCTCATCGCCCTACTGGTCACCCCGGCGGGAGTCCCTGTCTCTGCCCCTTCTCGGTTGCAGGTCGAGGTCGGGCCTCGACGCCGACGACTTCCGCCACCCACTTGACAAGCAGGTTAGCTTTCTTGGATTAACAAGCTCCTTTCCTTCTATCCACGTATAGTGTTCGATTGCAGTCGCGGATGATAGATAAAGGTCCTGTCTTCTGAAAGAGAAGCCTTTTCCTTTTTTTTCTTGTTTCATCACAGAACACTCTGCTGCTAAGAGCGATTCCTGGGCTCAACGACATTGGCAAACCAAGTCCAAGCTCCATCGATCTACGCTTCCAGTGACCGGATCTACACAGAAGGTATCTCAATCTCTCATAAATGGTTTAATACATGTTATTTATTCTCAATCCCGGGAGAGCTGGACGGAGCAAGAGCACGATAAGTTCCTCGAGGCCCTGCAGCTGTAAGCAGACCGCAACCCCTCACTTGGGTTTCGTTTGTTTCGATGCGCGCTTTGCGTTTCACAGGTATGAAGCGCCGGGCTTTGTGGTGTATTCTGGCTAAAAGACTAGATGTTTTCTGTCTTTTTGATGCGTTAATTGTGTCGTTGTGGATTTTTATTTTTTAATGTCTTGGGATGATGCGCCGGGCTTTTTGATGCGTTAATTTGTGGATGTTGGAATTTCAACTGATGAAGACTCTAGTGCAGTAGTGCTCTTTGCTCAACTGGTGGTGTCATTTGCCTGGGTAGGGCACACTAGATTCTCTAAGCCAGCAAAGCATGTGTTCTTGCAATTAGTCTGCGGACACAAGTTAAGCAGGATCCAAAAATCATGCATCTCATCTGTCCAATTGAAAAGGCGTGCATCTTTATCAAAGCATATACTTTGCGGATGGCCTTTCGAATGCACTCTTACACACACGGGTTGTTAGCGATTCGCTTCTCTCATTCTCTCGCTTCATAGTATTTTGATTGCAAGCATTAACTTGGTCCTGATTGGACACCTGAATTTATTGACGTCTTTGAGCATCATGATTTGTTGTCATGATGCCACTCTTGGTCCCAAACTCCCATAGCCTCATGTGCTCACACTATCGTTATCTCTGCACAACTTTCTTTTCGGTGTATGATGATCGCTTTTTTTGCATATGATTGTGATGATAACGTGCCTTGTTGCCCCAAGAGCACACCATTTATCGTTCTTGAATCCATACACCGCCCAAAAAATTGTCGATGAAATATAAGACCACATCTTGCATGTAATATTCGTGTGTCAACTATGTTTCTTTTCTTTTCAGCTTTGACCGTGGATCGAAGAAGATAGAGGCTTTTGTTGGCTCCAAGACCGTCATCCGGTATTCCTATTTGTAAACGGAACTATAAGTCGTTTAATCTGTATAAGAAGCTCATTAATCAACGACATTGGCAAACCAAGTCCAAGCTCCATCGATCTACGCTTCCAGATACATGTTATTTATTCTCAGTTCAGTGTGCTGTGTATTTGATAGAAATAATGGCATGATATTATGGTAATTAGAATGTCTGAAAATTTTGTTTTGTTTGATTCAAGAATGGGTGACAAAGGCGATTGGGGTGATTTCTTTTTGAAGCATTTGATTGATGTATGCAAAGGGAGATAGAAGTCGAATAGGCCCTGTGGGCTTTGGACTAGCAATCGTTGGAAAAATATTGTAGCCAAGTTTGAAGCCAAAACTGGTGACAAGCGAACAAAGATACAATTGAAGAACAAATTAGATAACTTAAAAAAAGAATATGTTTGGTTCATGGAGTTAAAAAATTATGCCACTGGACTTGGATGGGATGCGGCTAAGGGAACTGTTGATTGCCCCCAGGATTGGTGGGATGAACACCTTGCTGTAAGCACTATTTCTGTTGATATTTTGTCCATAGTATGATATGGTGTGTCGTGCTAAAATTTTTCATTCAATTTCAGAGGTGCAATAATCGTGAAAAAGGGCTTAAATGCAATCATGTGAGGTTCAGAAAACAAGGACCGAAGTACCTTGATGATCTTGATCTGATTTTCGGCAAGGTACATGTGACTGGGGCCACTGCAGCTTGTCCTGGTGATATATCTTCGGATGAGAGTGATGATTGCGTGGCCGAGGTGCCAAAACCTCCACCTAAAGATGATGTCAAGCTGGCTGATTTGAAGCAAAAAGGGAAAAAGAAACGCAAGAGCTCCTGTACTATTGCTGAAAGCAAAGAAGAAAAGAGTCCATTTTATCGAATGTACAAAAACACATGTTTGAAGATAGAAAGTGCAGCAGATAGGATCTCTAGTGCATCTGCCACCTCAGCTTCTCCCACTAATGTTGTCCCCACTATTGGAGAGGCTATGAAGATGGTCGAAGAGTGTCGGGTGGAAGAAGGAACTCCTCTAATGCACACTGCCACCATGCTGATCATGAAGCCTGAATTTAGAGAGGTCTTCAGCCATCTGAAAACAAACAAAGGAAGGTTGGATGTCCTTGAGAGAGAGCATGAGAAGGAGATGAGGCGCTAGTGAACCAATTTTTATTTCTATTGTTGCTGTGTGAACCATTAAGAATTTGTATTGTGAGCACTATTAGTTGTATGGCTACCTGAACCAATTTTAAATTGTACTCTGAGAACAATTTGCTTGTACTGAGAACAATTTGTACTAAAATTATTTGTATTGTGAGTTTATTATCCTTCTGTCAGATTAGTATCCATGTGCATGTATACATATATTTTTGTCCTTGTACTGTGAGCTTATTATCATTGTGTCAGATATATATCCTTGTACCGAGCTTAATAAATGTTAATATTTTTTGTAGATGGATGAGAACCTGGAAGGTGTAGCCCAAGGACAGAAGAGATTGCTACTCCTAGCTGAGCTTTCCCAGCATGCTGCCATTATTGGTCAAATGGGTGCACAATACACTGATCGTTATTGGAACAAAGGAGAGTACAGGGAAACACCAGAAACTGGACTGCAATGGGTGATGAGGTGCTTTTCTCATCCAAGGTACTTCTATAAGATGTCTTCATGGCACTGCATGAGTTGCTAGTCTTGAACTATGGTTTGACCTCCACTAACAATGTTTCATCCATTGAGTCATTGGCGATGTTCTTGTGGATTGTCGGAGGACCGCAATCATTTTCACAAGTGGAAAATCGCTTCACTCGTTCACTGTGGACAGTCCACACTAAGTTTCATGAGGTGCTGAAGTGTTTGCGCAAGTTAGGTAAAGACAATATTAAGCCAAGAGATGCTACTTTTTCTTCGGAACATGAAGAATCAAAGAAGACCGTTTCTGGCCATACTTCAAAGGCGCTATTGGAGCAATAGACGGTTCACATGTTCCAGTGGTTGTGCCAGCTGAGGATACGGTTAATCACACATGCCGTCATGGATATACATCTCAGAATTTGCTAGCTGTTTGCGACTTTGACATGAGGTTTATCTTTGCGGTTGCTGGTTGGCCCGGTTGTGCCCATGACACACGTATCCTCAATCATGCTTTGGCAAATTTTGATGATTTTCCTATGCCTCCTAAAGGTATACACATATCACACGTATTATGTATTTGCTTCCTAATGGTTGGACCAGCAGTACGTGAGGTACTTGTATTATTTATTTGCTTACATTGATTTTACTTTGTAGGGAAATATTATCTTGTGGACTCTGGATATCCAAACCGAACAGGGTATCTGGCCCCTTTCAAAGGAAGCACATACCATATTCCAGAATTTCATAATCGTTCTGGACCACCCCAAGGGAAATATGAGGTGTTCAATTTCAATCATTCATCCCTTCGAAATGTCATTGAGCGGGCCTTTGGAGTATTGAAGGAGAAGTGGCGTATTTTGAAGGGCATACCAAGTTTCTCAACTCGTACTCAGAAGCACATCATTCTTGCTTGTTTGGCATTGCATAATTTTATTCGTGATAGCAATTTGCATGATAAGGAGTTCGAAAGATGTGATGATGATGATGAATACTTGGTACAAGAGGATGACACGACACCGGAAGATGAGATTGAAGATGTGGAGAATGAGGATGCCATGAATATCATTCGTAGTAGAATAGCCGATGCTTTGTTTAGTGTGAGATAGTTATGTTGAGGGATGACATGATTTGATGAGCCCTTATCTTTTGTAAAATGCTAATATTATTATATTTGTATGGACCAAATCACTTTGAATACTAAAAAACTTGGAACAAATTTATTTTTCCTTACCAAAATAGTCATTTACATACAAATAAGTGAGTACAATATTTATTTACAAGCAATTTGAATATAAATAGTCCCTCGGGCCTTTAAGGGCATTACAGACATTTCTACACATCCTGCAGTTTCACAGCTGCTCTAACCAAACGGCTTTCAGCTTTTCCATAGCTCTCAGCTCACAGCAGCTTTTCCACAGCCCACAGCTCACAACAGCTTTTTTAAAATCCACAGCCCAACCAAACAGGGCCTAAGTAGTCTACCCAACTGCCAGATTTCCTTGATAACACTCCAAATACGCTTGGCAAGATGACATCTAAAGAAAATGTGATCAACAGTTTCTGGGCAACAACAAACACAACAATTTCCAGAACCTCTCCAACGTCTCTTAAGCAAACTTTGACCCACTTGAAGCTTATTGTTAAAAACTTGCCAGAAAAAAAATTAATCTTCAGTGGGACTTGGAATTTCCATATAATCCCAGCCACCTTGCTGGCCGCCCCTCTATCAGTCATAAATCTATATAATGATTTGGTGGAGAAAATTCTAGACTTATCTAAGAGCATCTCCAGCAGTTCCCCAGTACAACTCCCCCAATAAGATGGTATTGGGGTAGCCCAATATCATTTTCTAGATTTTGTTGCTGCAGCAGTACCCTAATATATCTCCCCCAATACCTATATGAAAAGTAGGTCCCACAGGAGTGTAAGAGAAAATATGGCTGAAAAGTGGTAGTTGAGATGGTCCCAATGGTATTGGGGGAGTTGTACCTCATGAGGAAAATATTGGTGGCCACCAAAAAATGGGAGAGGTATTGGGAAACTGCTGGAGCAAGGAAAAAGCATAGCTGTCCCCAATATGAAAGTTTTATGGGGATAGGTGAAGGTATTGCCGGAGATGCTCTAAGGCCCAAGAAATAGAGTCCAATCTGTCTGATAAAGAAACTTCAGATAACTCTGCTTCCAGGTTCAGCCATCTCTCATACTCAAGAGTAGATAAAGATCTCTTGAAATCCACATACCAATCATCATCAATCCAGCAGTCAGCCACACTACACTCGATATTATCAGCCAAGCTGTAGAGATCTGCATAAGCAATTTCCAAGGGGACCTCCATGGTCCAACAGTCTTGCCAAAAGACATTCATACTTAGTTCTTGTAAGACTTTCGGACTTAAGTTCTATATGAATTTTTCAAGCATCAATACATGGCAATTAGTGCAAACCAACATTAAAAAATTCTGCATCCAGACGTTGCTTGGTACTTTATAACAGTAACAAGTGCAGTAGCCAATCTAATGCTTACAAACAGCCGTCAGGTGCTCAAAAGTGCATTTTCTCATAGTTGTTCGTCCTCCATTCAGACATTCAGGAAAGTGCACCTTCCATCGGTGAATCTTGCTCAAACTTGAGTGCAGATTCCCCAGCAATAATAGCAATAAGCAAAGGCCCTCGTGGAACAGAAGAATAGCTATAGAACAAGAAGAATGGCCCTCCTGTGTTGCGGCATGGGAATCCGGTCACCTTTGGTGGTTGGTGTGGCACGAGGAGCGTCCAAGTTTGCGCGCAAATGGAGTCCACTCTTGTCGCCTCATCTTAGTTACTGAATTTGTGTCCATTGTTGGGTGGAAGATCCATGTGGGCGTTGCCAATAATCTCCTGCAGCGGCTCCGTGTCAGTTTCACAAAATATTTGGTCTTCTATGAGCACCCTGTCTGGTCTTTTATGAGCATTCTTTGTCTTGCATTTGTTACCACTTGTACTGTCTGTTATCATTTTATCCCATACCTTTGCCAAAATAATGCCAATTGATTCTGACTTGTTTTATCCAGAGCAGAGGCGAATTGTGCAAAGGTTGATATGATGGTTCATGCTCCTGTGTTGTCAAACGCAGAAATTCTTAGATGAGTGGTTCAGGCTTGCCATTATTAATGCAGACACATCATATACATTAGAAGTTTAAAGCATATTTGGAATCAAGAACCTCCTGTTCTTTACCTTTCTAACATTATGGGAGCACTGGAGGAGTATATCTGGAGCAATGGAAAGAGAAAAAAGTTAGCATAACTCTTTGTAGGCACATCAAGTAACCTATTTGGAACTGCATAGCGGGGATAATATACAGAATTGTCAAAGGAATTACAATGATTGAAACTAATAAATTAAATGTGCCATGAACAAACTTATGTATGACATAATAAATTGGGCAATGTTGGTAAACAAAAGAAGTGACTACAAAAATCATAGCAACCAAAATACATGCAACATTGTTATGCAAATGGCATATGATAAGCCATCCTTCATTAAGTGACTAGCGCAATGGTACTGCCATTGGTTATCAGGCATAAACAAATTAGGCTATGCAATGCATGCCATAGACTGATTTGTAATCTCCGTTCCAATTAGTCTATAATTAAGCCCAGCAGCAGCTTGGTGGGATTGCCACCGTCTGCCACCGTTGTTGCCACCATACTACTGTAGCCCTGTTAGCTAGATAACTCAAGCAACCAAATGCAGATTAATAGGTTTCCTACATAACAAAAAAATAATTAGTTAACTATACTCTTTCGTATCCTCGTTACCCAATCAGCACTGATGCATAATTGGCTCAAATGGCATGTTTCCTTATATTATAAGCCCAAAAATACAGATTAATAGTTGATCTAATGTACTGAATTCTTATAGAATTCACCTAAGTGCTCTAGTTTTTTTTTTTTTTTTTTGAGGAACAGGAGGGGTTGGGACCCCTACTGGAATTTGTTAACGTAACCAAGACAGTTACGACAGCAACAAACAAATAGCAGAAGGAACAGCAGGACAACAGGAACAAAATGGAGGGTTCAAGAGACAAAAAAGATGAGCCCAATTACACAAGATGCTCTAGCTATGCTTCAATTTGAGGGAATTATTTTATCTTTGCGTGCCACAGCAGTAGGCCAAAGACATGCTTGAAGATTTCCAAACAATGCAAGATGTTCTTAGAAATTCCTCGGAAGATGGCATCATTCCTGACTGTCCAAATACTCCAGCTCATAATGACAATGATCTCCATGAAGAATGGCACATTCAGCTGACTTCTTAAGCTTTCAAAAATTTAAAAGGGGCTAAGAGAGTCATCAACAGATAGCCCACACTACGTCAGAATCGATTTCTAGGGATGGCTAATGGCCATTTGTAGGGGCGGTTCGGCCAGCCGCCCCTACCATACCGTCTCTACAAATCATGTATTTGTAGGGACGGTTCCCAGACCGCCCCTACAAATCGATTTGTAGAGGCGGCTGGTCCTACAAAATCGATTTGTAGGGGCGGCTACAGTACCAGCCGCCCTTATAGTATCTATTTGTAGGGGCGGCTATAGTACCAACCACCTCTACAAATCGATTTTCCGCCAAAAAAAATTTAAATTACCAACATGTGCTGAGGCACTGGTACAGATGAAGGGCCTGGCTGTTGCTAGAAAAAAAATGTCAAAATAAACAATGAGTGTAATAATTTTGCTTTGCCTTAAATGGAAAACGACACAAAACACTCACTAACTTCAGATGAGGCAAAATTCTGCTGGTCAACCCTCAAAAGTAGCATACACTTGAGCAAGAAAATTTTCAAATACATGGGGGTGAGGGGCTACATGTTCAGACATACCACAATATATCCAACATTACATTTCTTTTGTTCAAACACAGCACCAAAACAAGGGAAACCAAATATTTGCTATTTTGCAGTCTTAATGGCACAAGGGCGTGCAAGCGAGACAGGTGATAAGTTCAAAAATTCTAACATAATGTACCAAATACTTGCTGCAACGAACTGGGCACTCAAAACTACAAACCACTGAGAAGCTTCTCCAAGCACAACTGGCCTATAGGGTTGTTCACGTACATGTGATGCTAAAAAAAAGGATTTCCTGAATCACAAATACCTGAGAATTGGCAGGTGTGCTAGGTGGAACAAACATATTGGTTGGTTGTTGAGGTTGATATGCGTTGTTGTATCCATAGGCTCCAGTAGGTTGTTGTGGGTAAGCTTCTGAATATGTATTACTTGTTCACGTACCTGCTGTTAGCAGTGGTCAGAACATTATACTACAAAACCAATAGAGCAAAAATGCCACTCCCACTATCACAAATGTTTGAGGTTTAAGACATTGTCACGGCCTTACAAGATGACACTTTGACTTTAGTTTTATGAGAATATGACATTTTAAATATGTTCAAATATTGTGAAATTATTTTTATGATGAACCTAGCAACATCAATATTACAATGTAAACCTACTATGTAACTCTTATACAGAAAAGGTTTGACAGAAAGAAAACCTAAAACGGCACATTTGATAGGGGGTATTAGTTTATTCTGGCAAACAATGAACTGGTAAATCAAATGGCAAATTTTAAGTATGAAATGATGGTACAAGAGGGAACCTGGTAAACATTCTGAGAATGGTCTAGGGTGGTATATGGTTGATTTGTGACATAGGGGGAAGGAGTGCCGGTGCTTTCAGAAACAGAACTCCTAGCATTATCGTTCTCTGCAAAATAAAACTCTAATAAATACTATGGTATAAAATCCATGTGTAATTACCAATATTTCAGGACAGCAACATGAAGAAACGTGACTTTACTCTGGATACAAAAAGGCGAAACAAAAGACAGGTTCTGCAAGTTCAAATGTGAATATTCATAGCGTACATACTAAAGGAGGAATTAAATCGATACACCAAATTTAAACCAAGGAATACTTCATTTACATGTAAGCAACAATGAAAAGTTAAACAAAGATAAGGAATATGAGAAGTCATCAACCCAGCTAAAAAACTGTTTCACTGGGACGACAGCCAGTCCACTGGTTAGAGAAACAGTTTTCTAAACAACAATCTAAGAAAATGCAAGTAATTAAAGTTTGTTCGGTAAGGTTCTATTTACAGCTTGACAGAGTTTGGACAAAGTTATGTTTTGCAAGCTGGTCAGATAATACAGCTTATCCTCTGTGAGAAATCCAGCATGAGTTCAAGCATCTAGTCCCCAACAAAAAAACATGGTGGTCAGTACTCATGTGTGCAATATCAGATTACCTGTTATGGTTTTAACTCTGCTACTCTGATTTGAGCCTTTGAGGTCATCCGTTACATGGGCACCCAAATAATGAACCAGGCCAGGCCTTTCAAATGCCAACTATATTTCTATTGAACTACTCTACTAGTCCAGCCAAATTTTCATAACTAGGACCAACATGGTGCTAAAAACACATCAGACTGGACAGCGTCCAAATCAGTTCAGTCCATAGTGAATGTAAACAAGATAACAAAGAATAAAAATGCAATGCCACTTTAGGACCCATCTATCAAAGCTTGAAAGTTAAAACCGGTCAAACCACCATCAAGGTAATTCAAGTTAGTGATCAAAACTACTGCACAACTTTTGAGTCATTCACCATTACTTTGCTAATTAAGTAATCAGGCACATATTTCAACAGGAATAGTTGCAGTGTCCAAATAATACTAGATAACAGAGATCCTAAATTTGATCAACAGATAAGCTTAAAATACAACGAGGACAAGCAAATTGAAATAAAGAAGCAACATGTCAACGTCTCTGAGTGAGGCAGGGAAAACTATCATCAGCTTCATCTAAGTACCCTCCGGAGAAAATGTTTTCAGTTTGCTTGTGGGAGTCATTATCACTACAGTTTTTGCTATCACCACCCCTCCCCTGTTCAGTAGCACAAATGCACACCTGGGTAAAGGAAGCCACCCCTTTGGAGATCTTTTAAACAATAAACTAGTGACCAATCATCTCCAAACAATAAAAAAAGCATATATGCATATGCTAGTGATGAGCTTCATCTAAACCAGTTAGCACAAATTCCAGCTGATCTTTACCAAAAAAAATGCAGCGCTATAATCGACTGTAGTACTGCAGTAGCACCCATCATTACTGCCCTAAAGCCTTCGGTACTGCCCTGTATTAAGATAAAGCAAAAAACCTGTAACCTGTGGTCAAGTTCCTTTTTCCTACCATGGCGTTATTATATAATGGAATACAATAAGAATTGATATTTCATTCAGTATGCCATCCAAGCAGTAACTCATGAATGAGCAAATGCGTATTCCATGCAACTAAAACTATATCATTACATTCATGTATAACATTACAAAACTGCTCAAAGGACAAAGTGTGCAATTACCCGATAACCATTTAATATACATCTGGGAGTGTTTAAAAAACATCAAGGAGAAGACTAGTCTATATACCAGTCCTACACTAATAGGATAGCAGTCCATCTGGTTCACAATTTAGAACTAGAGATAAAAATTATAATCATTATCTGAACTGGTGTCCACAATTTAGAACTAGAGATACCAGATAATAACCTTTGCAGGCTTCAACAAAAGAACGAAGTGCAAAGACTGAATCAACCCTCACAGGAAGATCTGGATCGTGCATTCCCGAGAGTATACAGTGCATAGCCTGACAAAAATTGTTCGGTACTGAAAAGTTGATATGGGCATACTGCCCAGCAACCCATGCTGCCTATAAGATTCAATATATCAGATCATTACTGTAAAATAGAATTAATGAGATAGAAATTAATCACGACAAGACCTAGATCATATCTGAAGGTCCCAGGAAGGAAAACACCAACCAAGCACCTACTACTGATATAAAAATACATCAAATGCTTTCATTTCATTAATGTACACCAGGCAATTCTGTTCATTTGATCTAATAGTACTCAATGGTTTTTTATTGATTAACGACACTTACATTGCAGGCAATAGTGCTATTTTTTAGTGAAGCCCTCTTCAACTATCGTATAATACCCCTATGTTGAAAACTTGCATTGCAGGCAATAGTGCTATTTTTAGTTAATTACCCCTGTATCAGGGCAGGTATCGTCTAACCCCAACCAATTAGAGCACTCAGGTCTGGATAGATCGTGCATCCTACAGATCTATCATTTACGCATCGATCCATTGTGAAAAGATAAATATTAACAGAGCATTCTTTCACAACCGAATTGAACATATCCACCAATGTAGGAATCGAACACGATCCAACAACGTATGAAGGGCACATGAGTGGGGCTCACCAATGGTGGGGATGGTGGTGACGATCTCGCCGAGCTTGAGCTTGTAGAGGATGGTGGTTTTACCGGCGGCGTCGAGGCCGACCATGAGGATCCGCATCTCCTTGGCGAAGAGCCGGCTGAAGAACTTCCCGAACGCGAGCCCCATCTTTCCCTCCGCGGCGTCCCCCCTTCCTTCACCACCTGCACAATGATCTCGCCCATGCCACTGATGGCGGGCACAATCTGGCGGCCTATCTGGTCGCCCTATTGCTCTATAGGCACAATGGCACTGCCGGCAATGACGACACTATGAGGCGATACATGAGACGAGTTGAGGGTGAGGAAGGATTGCGGGCAGCGGTGGACCAACGAGTACGTGTCTAAGCAACAATGGGTGTGTGCTGTGCTAATCTGCCAATTGAAGTGGGGCATGTTGTCATCGCCGCCACAGGCATAGGTGCACAGAGATTTTCCGTGCGCTGGCAACGTCTATGGCAATATTGTAGACAAATGGGAACTTAGGGCTCTGTATTGCAGCGAGGACTGTAGGCTTCGCCAAGAAATCCATTTTTCGAATGAGAATTGGAATAAGAGACTAGTAATTCACTCTTTACATGCGAGAGTGAATTACACCTCCGTCCTGAAATGTAGTGTATTCTTGCATTTGAAATTTGTCCTCAAATATAGTGTATTCTACAGCTTTTGATTTCCTATTGCTTTTCCTTAATTAATGCACATAATGAAAATAGGAATGTGAGTTGCATGACAATAGCAACTTATACAATGGTATAGCGTATGATACGACATGAGCGGGGAAGGCAACAGTCAATTGAAGAAATAATATGTCTACAAATGCAAATGTTAAAAAAATGAAATGATACATGCGGGACTCACGCGCGGGCTTAGAAATTCACACAAAAGTGTTACCATCCACACCGTCTGCAGGTGGCGGTGAAGGCTACCGGTGGTGGTGAATGGGTATCATCACCCCATTCATTCATTCCCCGCTCAGATCTCTCCCCACAAACCCTAGCCACACAACGGATCGTGAGCCACCCCGGCGCGTCCAGGCGGACGGCGCCGCAGATCTAAACCGACCCGATCCAGCCCTGACCGCACGGGTCGGTCGGGCAGATCACGCGCTCGCTGACCCCCTAGAGAGGAGGAGATAGGGGGCAGAGAGATATGAGAGCGCGAGGGGGCTCAGATCTGGATCCACCGAGGATAGGGAGGGAGAGGGGGAGGGAAGGGTGGATCGGGGGGTGGGCGGGCTCACTGCTGCTGTGTGTCTTGAATCAAAATCTGGAGGAGGAGGAATTGGGGATCGGGGGAAAATGAGACCTGAAGACGGGAGGGGGAGATACGAACGTCGCGCTTCGTGCCGGCTGGCGAGGTGGGAGGCACACCGGCGGCCATTGGCGAGGCGTGAGCCAGCGGCGAGGAACCGACCGGCACAAAATGATGCGATGGGGGGAGGAGGAGGTGGAGAAAGGCGGCCGCGGCCGCCGCGCCCGCTCGTGCCAGGCACCGCCGCCGCCCTATCCACGTGGAGGGAGAGAGGGAGCGAAGAGGAGAGAGACTGAGAGAGAGAGAGAGAGAGGAGGGGGAGACAATTTTGTGGCTGCTATATATACAGCGGACATTTGTAGGGGCGGCTGGTGATTCAGCCGCCCCTACAAATGGACACAGCAGGGGCGGCTGGTATACCAGGTGCGTCTACAAATCCGACCTATTTGTAGGGGCGGCTCGTATCACCAGCCGCCCCTGCAGTTCATTTGTAGGGGCGGCTGTTCTCTGGGCTCCTGAGCACGCCACTGTAGGGGCGGCTCCATCACCAGCCACCCCTACAAAAAATTTACCCCGTTGCTACAAAACGTTTTTCATGTAGTGCCAGTCCTGATCTAACAAGCTTTGGCAAAGCCACATCTTAGAAAAAGGTGCCCCACTATTTCTTCAGTGTTGCTAACACAGAGGACACACTGAAAAAGGGCAACTAGAAGTTCTCTTCGTAGGATGTTACAAGTACTTAGCCTATCTTGAGCAAGCAGCCCGAAAACACCTTATATTTGTGCTGACAGGAGGACGTCCAAATCCATCTGAAGATCGGGTGAGTCCAGCAAGTACCTATAAGGTGATGATATGCTCTCTTGGAGGAAAGAAGGGATATTCCTCAAATATAAGACCAGACATCACTACCATCTATTGTCTAAAGCCCCTGAAGGGACATTTTAATCTGTTGGCATTGCTCAAAGGCTTCAACAGACAAAGGGAGGTTAAAAAGGGCAGAGGGTGGAGTAATAGAAGAGGCACAACAAGTCAGATATTCGTCTTCTTGGCAGAAGAACAAAGTTCAGGAAAGGTCAACTTCAGAGGTTGCCCATGCTAGCAGTCATCCCAAAGGAAACAGGTTGAGCCATTTGAGACTGTGACAGAAGCCATGCCTTTGAATTTATCTAGGAGCTTCAAGATGTCTTTCGACCAGAAATAGCCTTTTTGATGTGGTCTGGAAGTTTAACATTTTTGTAATACTTCTCCCAAATGAGGTGCACCCAAGGTATGTCGGCTCTATTGAAAACTTGTGAAGATTCTTGATTTAAGACTTCATTCTGAGTTTTGAGATCAAGAACTCCGTAATGAGCCTCTTCCTTTGGCTTTGTGACTAAATGCCACGCATCCTTTGCATTAATCCTGTTGCTTTCCTCTATGCCTCTCCACAGATAGTGCTTTCTGTATTTATTAATCTGCTCTCTTATAGTAACATAGAGTGAAAAGGTACTCATAAAGAAGGTTGGAAGGGTAGTAAAAACTGAGTTGGTAAGCTGAAGTTTCCTACCTTAGAGAGGGACAACGATGTACTGACAAGTCTTCTTTCACACCTAGTGACCAGGGGCAAGAACTCCTCAACTTTTGGCTTAGTTAGGCCCAAAGGAAGCCCTAAATAAGTAAAATAAAGGAAGGTTTCCAATTGAACATCCAAAAGTAGGTGTTAAGTGGCTCAATTTCTCTTTTTACAGCTTAATTGGAACCATCATTGATTTCTGAAAATTGACCTTGAGCCCAGTGCAAGAGGTAAAAGAGTTTAGAAGGCTTTTTAGGAAAAAGAGCTGTCTACCACAACCTTCCATGAAGATGAGAGTGTTGTCTGCATACTGCAGAATGGGAAAATCACTAGAGTTGTGCAATGCTAGTGGGAGATTTAGCAAACCTTGATCTTTTGCTCTGTTGATGATAGACCGCAAGAGGTCTACAGCCAATACAAATAAGAGTGGGGATAAGGAGTCACCCTGTCTAACTCCTCTTCCACAGTGGAACACCTTGGCTAGATTGCCATTTAGAAGAACTAAAGAAGTACCAGTGCTAAACCTCAACTTCATCCAAGCAATCCACTTAGCTCCAGAACTCTTTTTCTCCATAATGTTCAGCATTGCCCAATGTTCAATTATGTCAAGATCTTTCTCAAAGTTTAACTTTAGAATAACTAATTCCTTTCTTGATTTTTGATAAAGATGGAGATATTCAAAAGACCCAGCCAAACAATCTTGAATATACCTGGACTTGATGAGGCCATATTGATTCACATGGACTAACTTCGTGATAAAGGGCTACAGCAGATTGGAAACAAGTTTAGTAAGAATTTTGACAGAGGAGGTCAATAGCGAAATTAGTCTGAAGTCATTAATTCTTGTTGGGACATCCACCTTTGGGATTAGGGAAATGTAAGATCCATTAATACTCTGGAGGCAGACCTCACCAATGTGGAAAGCAAAGCAAAGATTATAGAAGTCCTGCTTAATTATGGGCCATCACTTCTTCAGAAACTAGTTGTTAAATCCATCTGGGCCTGGGGACTTGTTTGTAGGCAATTGCTTCATGATGTCATCAATTTGCATCATACTAAAAGGAAGTTTCATGGAGCTCAAATCAGTTCCATGCTCTAAAAGTGAGTCCAAGTTAGACAGCATGTTTTCAAAGTTTGAGGTGCCCAGCCTTTGAAATCATTCTAGATAAGTGCTGCTTTCTGGGAATGTTCATGAATAGATTTCATCACTGAAGGAGCCAAATTTGTCATAATTTTAGTTTTATGACGAATTTATGATGAAAACCGGTTTGTCATAGAAGTCCTGTCACTCTTGCATATCTATGACAAATCTGACAAAATCATCATAGAAGTGTCTTGATCTGTGATGAAAAATAGATCGTCATAGAACTACTTTGGCATGCGTGGCAGGGGGCTGCCACGCTAGCGGGTGCTTCCGTTGGAGATGCTTTCCACGTGTACATGCTATAGCCCACGTGTACATACTATAGCCGGTTGCATTGGAGATGGTTCGGGCATGTGTCACCTTCTTATTGCACAACATGGCCACCTCTGGTTCTTGAACGTTTTAGGTTTTTATTGGACCACATGTCGTTTCCCTGTTGTTCCACATGTCAGTTTTCTACTAGCACACATGTCATGTTGCCGTTGGATCACGTGTCACTTCTTCATTGGACCACGTGTCATATTTTTATTGGTCCACGTGTTCGTTTCTTATTTGACCACGCATCACTATGTTGTCCGTCCACATGTCATGTTTTTATACATCCACGTGGCTTGACGATTTCCTTCCATGTGTCGGATTTTTAATAGCCCATGTGTCGTGCCCTAGCCAATTCACGTGTCATGCACTGGTTCGTCCATGTGTCACATTTTTATTTGATCACGTGGCATGTCCTAGTTCTACCGTGTGGAGTACAATCAATTCTTCATAGAAGTAATTCAAGATCATCACTAGTGCACAGACTGACTACATAACTATTTATCCTGGCAATCAAATAACAACAATTTACATTTCACATGACAGCAGCGAACCACTGACAAACCACAAATGTTCACTGCATCAAGCCGCTGGAGTTGAAGACTGAGAGTTACCAGAAGAGTTGAAGCGCGTGCATAGCTCATGGAGATTGTTGTACTCGTCCTGTTGCCATTTCTTGTATTCCTCAAGCTCCCTTTCAGTCTATTCTTTCTTCCTCTTTAGTTCATCTACTTGATCGACGAGGGCAGCAGAACTTTCCTATTCAGCAGCAAGCTGTTCTCGAAGCATTCTCTTCGTCGATGTCTCTGTTCTGGTGGAGCTTGTCTGGATACCAGCATTCTTCAAAAAATGGTTGTTGCCGCTTCCCTAGGAGGGGGCCTTGCCCTGGTGGACGCAGAGGACCTTGCAAACAACATCAGCACTAGTAATTAGTTGCTGCCGATCAGCAACAGGTTCTGCTTGCATAGTTTTCATAGCTTCCTGGGAAATTCAATCAGTAAAACATTAGGTTATAGATAGTGTAAGAGGACTTCAATTAAAAACCCAAGAGATTGATTCATAACAAGTAATGCATAGGTCTTCCTCAGCCTACTACTAATAGAGATTACATAAGCTTTAGTAGATTTTAGTAGATTTCCATAACACTAGGCTCCTGCTACGTTTCCTTCTTTTATGGCAATGGCTTCAATAGATTTCAAGGGAAGCAAAAGAAGGTACTTACAACTGCTACTCTTGCAGCATCGCTCAGGCCATTTTTCCTACTGGTATGGAAGTCCTTGAAGACTTCCACAGCTTTAACATCTTCATTAGGTGGACAATTTTCTTCTTCAAGTCCTTGATGTTGTTCTGCTGCATTCCTCTTGTTCTCCTTCTGTTCACATTGCACATGAGTTTCGGTTTATATTTATACAAGGGAAAGACTAACAATAAAACACAACCATCACTTATAAATTTTTGCATCTGGACAACATAGGAGCGAGATCCTATAGCCTGGTGGTACCTCACTTTTGCACGGTTTCGCTTGTTCTTCTTAGATGTTTCCTATAGCTTCATTTGTGTTAGACTACAACATAAGTAGACCATAGCAAGACTAGATAGGAAATCGATGGGTTCACACATCTTGTTCTTAGCACTAGACCAAATCTTGACAAGTTCACACCACTGTGCATCGTTCATGGATGAGACAGGAGAGGTCATACAGATCTGATTAGCAGGGATGCCATTGAAGTATGTTCTCTTCAACCTGTAGTGTTCCTGCCGTACCACAGACTGCACTACATTCTGGCAAGCTTTTTTTGTTGGTGAGTGAGCACCGTTAACGCACAGCCTTCTCTGCACATAGTAGTGTGAATGAAAAGTAAATTTGTTGAAGTTGCTCAAAGCAGAGTTGAATGTCATGAGGGGATACCTATACATACATTTAGCCTTTCCACAAATCTTGTGCAATAGATGGCGACGGGCTTCTCCCCCTTGTATTCTTTCCAATGCGTCAAAATTGGTACATCCTTCCTGACTACTACACCTACTATAACACCCTAGCCCAGAGCTTAATAGGATTAATAGGATACTCGTACTAACAAGTTGCAACTTCTTTTCTGGAAGCCCATCTCTTAAGAACTCCAAGGTTAAGCGTGCTTGGCCTGGAGCGATGGGTGACCAACTGGGAAGTTCTTCCCGGGTGCGCACGAGTGAGGACAAAGTGCGCAGAAAAGACAAGTGTTGGTCTATGAGGGCAGTCTATATCCTAGTTAAGCTGCCAGATGTAAGCGGGCTTGGCCTCAGAGAGGTGGGATGTTACAGAATGGTATCAGAGCCGACTCTCGCGGTTTCACGGGCGCATGTGTCGTAGTTGCACAGGCATGGTGCGCATGGCTGGTGTGGATCCGACGTGGTCACATAGCATGGCACATGCGCTGGCACTGGACACACGGACGTGGCTAAGAGGGGACATTCCTGGCCTAGGGTTGAGCGACGATGACGTCGGTCTCCTAAGGGGATGAGGATGTAACACCCCGGCCCAGAGCTTAATAGGATTAATAGGATACTCGTACCAACAAGTTGCAACTTCTTTTCTGGAAGCCCATCTCTTAAGAACTCCAAGGTTAAGCGTGCTTGGCCTGGAGCGATGGGTGACCGACTGGGAAGTTCTTTCCGGGTGCGCACGAGTGAGGACAAAGTGTGCAGAAAAGACAAGTGTTGGTCTGTGAGGGCAGTCTATATCCTAGTTAAGCTACCAGATGTAAGCGGACCTGGCCTCGAAGAGGTGGGACGTTACACCTACCTCTGAGGTAAACTTGACAGCTTGCACTAGATCATGTGGCCTTTTGTTCCCCTCGGCAACAGAGATGCGCATCCTCGCTCCTCCTAGTGATTTGCTCATTTTGTCAAGCATAATTCCATGAGTTCGAGGCCTCGGCTTCCTCGCTCTTCCCGGCAATGGTACTACACAATTTTCATACATTCAGATTGTTAGAAAAGTTACATGGATATCAAATAGCTAGTGCAAATTGATTAACAGACATCTGTAAGGTAATACCAGCCTAGGGCACTTTCATCGTTCTGCGGGTGGAGGGAGACAGGAGTTTGTTGAGAGGGCTCCTCTTCAGCAGGGCTATCATCATCTGGCCGTGAGGAGTCTCTCTTAGGGTTAGGTAGGGTGCCATCCATACCAATGTCTCCAGTCAATTGATGAACTTGGAATTGATCCCTGGGTCCGAGTGTCAGTCGTGATGGAGAATTATGTTCACCTACTGCTGCTGCCTCCACCCTTTTGCCTGCGGTAGACCTTCGAGTAAAAACTCGATGAGTAGCCTCTTTTGTTGGTGTTGACCTCACTCACTTGGAGGGCCTTCACTCAGGACTCATGGCCGCGCTGCCTTTTGTCCTGCTGGCAGAGCCTCCTCTATGGCTTCTTTGACCCCGACACTGAAATTGGAGATGCAAACTTAAGCAGCAAGCATGTACAAATTCCATTGCTATCCAAACAGTTAAGCATTGCATGGCTACCTACCCCCCTGCCCCCTCCCCCTCTGAACTAAATACAAGATAGAACAAGCACCTCATCAGTTGATAGGGGCACTGGCTCATCTTCTAAATCTGAATTTGTTTCATCTGTATCATCAAATCCCTCAACTACCTCCCCTGGTTCAGGGATATATTCAAAATCTTCACCGTGTCTACCCTTTGTGCTTGACTTTTTTGTCTTTGGAGACACATGTTTTGGGTCCACACGTCGTATTCCAAGTTCTTCCATCTTTCTATGATTCCTTGCGATTTGTGCATCCCGTGCTCGTTCATAAGCAGTTAGTGTCTGTTCATCTAGATTACAAAGGCATTTATTAACTAAAGCTTCTACGGAATGTCAACACAGTAGAGCAAGAGTATGCAAATAAGCACCTAACTAGTAACTATAGCTTATACGGAAGTCATCAATCCAATAAAGCACATGTCAGCTATACTCAACCATAGGAAATATGTAACCCCATCGCTATCTACATATCCTTGGTTCAGCCACTACATTAGAGCACACATCATAAAAGGAATTTGGGTACCTCCTCCTTCGTGTTCCCTGGCTTTGCTTTGTTGTTGGCACCGCCATCCTATCATCGTGGTCACAGAGCTGGTGCGACCGGTGTTGATGAAGGGGTACCAGATTTGGCTTTGGCTAGGGATCAGATCTGGTCGATCATGGCAGGTGCCGAGCTAGGTAGGGGGTCTGGATCTGGCTTGTACCATCGTCGAGGCGGTCCTTCTGCTGTCAGCTGATCGACCTGCTGTCGACGAATCAAAGGGGATCCAACTCTGGCTAGGGTTCGGAAATGTATGAGAGAGAGTGTGACTGGAGAGTGGAGAGGGATTTGAGCTGCTGTTCTGATGGCGTCTAGGGTTTGGAGCGGGGTGGCAGAGGGGGCGGCTAGAGAGTGGAAAGGGAGGCCATGGGACTAGGATTGGAGCTGGAGGAGAGACGGTGCGGCTGGAGAATGGAGATAGAGACGGAGATGGTGACTCTTTGCGCTTTTATGTGGCCATCACATTACCACAAATAACCTTGTCTGAAATCGATGGAGTGGTAAACCTATTTTTCGCGTGGAGGGCAAAAGAGAGACATCTAATTTTTTGTGCGTGTTGGCGGGACTGCTTGGCGCGGTGCGAAATCAAATTTTCGGGTGGGCAGACCGCCCCGTCTGCTCAGCAAAGACCAGAATTTTGGGCGGCCTTAGTTGTTGCCTTTATGGTTTTTTCATAATATAAATAAACATGAAACTAAAACAGGATGATAATAAATAATTAAAAGATCCTTGAATTTGACACCTGAAGATTACCAAAATAGAAAAAATAAAACTACTCGCTGCAGCATGTTGCGTGCAACTGGCTCTTTTTGTGTGTGTGTGTGTGACTACATCCGCGGTTGTTTGAACTAAGGACTATAATTTGGAAGCAAGGGGAAGTCACGCCCAGGGATGGAAAACCCTCCAAAAAAACTAAATGGATTATTCAAATGATATCCCCATGGATTTCCCACCCTAGAAAAAGTAGTCATGGATTCTAAGGTGCTTTGAGTTTCTAGAGACGAGAAAAAAATTAAAGCATCCTCATCCTAGCTAGCGCTCTTGCGATTCGCTGACTTGCTAGTACTCCAGATCGTCCTCCTCATCACTAGAGTCGCAGTCGGTGTTGTACTTTCCATCACTTGAGTATGTCCCCATTGTTCGTGAGCCTCGAGACGGTCACCAACGCCGTCTTAGCGGAGGTGAACGTGGACAACAACATCATGCACGCCCGCATTGACCCTTGATTTGTGGGATGTATCAGTAGTACAAGTCATGACTAGGCTTGGTCTATGGGACGACCATATGTGAAGTCTTATTTGCATGCATATTTGTGTTAACTTTTGTTGAACTTTGTACTAAGTTGGTTAAACTCTGTTGAGCGTTGTGTAGCTCAGGTCCTTTGGTCATTTGGTAACTGGTTATACTAATGGTGTTTGCCCTTTCTGATCGGAGGACGTGGGTGTATAGATGTTGAAATTTTCTAGACCCTAAGACAGTCCAACCCTACAAAATATAGACCATCTGGATCACTATGAAATATAGGGGCCATCCAAGTAGTCCATAGTACCCGACTACCAGGGCTAACAACTAGTTCTAATCTATAGAACCCAACAATTAGTTGAGGATACAAACAGGTCTAGACTAATAACACAACTAATTGGCTGATTCTTAGTTGGCTATCTTTTAGCCATGGCTAACTAGTCACAGTCCATCCAAACAGGGCCTAAGACAGTCCGATACTAAAGAAATCTTGACAGGCTGGATCATAGTTTTGATGAAATAATAAAATACAGATCGTGTCAACTCTTGCACCGTATATGTGGGGTCATGGGCGTGCAGCCGTGCGCGCGTGGGTCGTGTGGTCCATGACCCACGAACTATATATACACAGCAGAGACAAGGGGTGATAGGAAGGCTCTCTAGAGCTCATGTTTCAGTTCCATCCCAAAGCTTTTGCCCTCCTCCCTACTATTGGGCATCTTTGTTCTTCATTTTTTTCTGCATATTGTTTTCCTTTTTACACAGATCATGGATAACTATGATCATTCTTGAGACATGTCTGTGTATCGCTATGTCTTCCATGAGCTTTGTGTTCACCATGGCCTACAAACAAGGGTTGTAGTGCTTGCAGTGCATTCTAACTTTTATAGTCGGTGGTACATTGCTTCTATAGTTGTTCATCAAGTTCTCTTCCATCGAAACTACCATCTTGCTAAGGATCATCTAGGACCCTATGTTTTTGTTGTGGTTCATTCAAATGCAAATCTCTAGACTTTGCTTTCCTACCGCTATGAGTTCCGTGGTGCAGAAGTATTTTCTCATCGTATCCGTTACCTTACAATCCATCCGAGAGATCTAGAGATTGGTGGAGTTCGTGCAGTTCCTCTCATCTGAGCAGTAGCAACATGGTCAGATGATGTTAATGTTTACTATCTCATAACACTGATGTTCTGATTTGTGTTTTTAATGTTCATTGGAGACAATTGTGATGTTCTTTAGTTTATCTTGTTGTAATAATATCCATGTAAATGGAGTTTTGTTGAACTTTGTATTAGGTGGGTTAAACTCTATTGACCAAATATATATAGACAAGTACAATATTGATGAAATAACGTTTACCTATTTCTTGCAAATCATATGCACGCCTCATAGTTCGAGTTGTGTAAATTTGACCAGTCCGGACATTTTACTCTGCTACTGAGCTATGACTACAACTTTTGCCAGATCGGTTGTGCTACAAAGAACAGCTGCATCGGCTATGGCTGCATGCATGAAGTACTAGTAAGGTAGTTGGATTTGAAGCGGCATCTTCAGCCACAGCCGAGCGAGTGCAGACAATCAGGACCTATGAAACCATGTAGCCATCTCTAGCTAGCTGCTGCTCTGCAAAACCAAGCAAGAGAAATTGCTTACGAAAGCAAGAGCAACTTGTCTTCACTCTTCAGTCTACCCCTCGATTGCTGTGAATACTTGGAGTGAAATAACTACAGAGGCTTTCCTCATGCATTCAATTCACTCATCGTAACCGCACAAGGGTTGCTTTGTGCCTCGGTTTGTTTAACCAAACATGCATCAGTAGTACTAGTAGTCATGAGTGCCTTGATCTTGCAAGAACCAAACATGTATTAGTAGTATTCGATAAAATTTGTTGAACTTGCAAGAACCATGCATCAAGGAGTTCATCTCTACAAGTATCACCTTAGATCTAATGCATGATGGATGAGACATAGCTGTTGAATTTTACTATAGACGCAAGAAAGTCCGGTCGCTGTATATTTGATCTCATAGAAAACAGTATAAAGGGTCATCAGTTTTGAATGTCGTAGCAACCAGTCCGCCCCTCGACTGTTGTCACTGCTTGGATTGGAGTAAAAAAAGTACAGAAAAGACCCATCACAACCGCACTAGGCATTCAAGTCTCAAGCGTGTCATGGTGGTCAAAAGCTCCTTTTCTCGATTTGTTCTTATGTCCAGCTCTCCTGCTGCATTCACAGCTAGGTGTGGAGCCAGGAGAACAAAATAGGTTGCTTGTGACTTGGGGGCATCGTGTACATGACCGAGCTACGCGATGCCTAATCATTGAAGCTCTTGTTCGTGCGGTTGTTGGGCAACAACGCATTACCAGAGTTGTTGAAGACCATGATTCTAGAGAAATCTTTGTGCTTTGCAGCACTGTTGCGGATGCCCATCGGCTCTCTGACTACAGTGTCGACTTTAGTGGAGACTGTGTCATTTTCAAGATGGTTTACTGTCTCAACTTGATCAGAAGTCCTTATGACCTCAACTATCTCAACAAGACCAAACTAATTCGACAACATTGAGATTTTATGTGCTCTGGGTACTATTCATTGTCATGTATCAGTAGTAGTACTACTACTAGTAGTAGCCATGACTAGCTTTGATCTGTGGGATAGCACGAAGTCATGTAGTGTATGTGTTGAGCTCATGTAGTAGGAACCCTTGCTAATATAGTATGTTGTGTTATTTGCATGTTTGTGTCAAACTTTGTTAAACTTGCCAGAACCTTGAACCGAGGAGCAAGTCTGGCCTTAATCTAATACAAAAAAGAGCCATTGGTGTTGAAATGTTACTGAACAAGCAAGAAAGTCCACCTACCATTTTTTGAATGCCTCAGATAGTGAAGATGTTGTAGTGGATGAAGTTTCCTCAGTTGGTTTCTGTTTGTTTTTTGTTGCATTGGGTGTCTGGCCTGATGGCACGAAGTCATGTATTTTATGTGTTGAGCACATGTACGAGAAGGCAACCACACGTTGCTTGTGGTTTAGATCTATAGAGGGAATGGGAGAGCTCCGGGAAGGTAGGAAATAAAACAAGCGGAGTTGCGGATGAGATCGCGGCGGTTAGAGTGATAGAGCGGAGAAAGCGATGAAGCGGAGATTTACTCAAAGATTCTAAATTTTGACCAAATATATATAGAGGAGTATGATGCGTAATAGTAAGTATTTTATACAACATAAAACAATGAGCTTAATCAATAATCCTCTTCGGTGAAGTGCAAGAGGAATCTCTGCACTGCCGGGTGAAGATACATAGACAAATCTCGTCGGCACATCGGACAGGTGGATCTTCGGCTGAACCACTTGGTGATGCACTTGTGGTGGAATGCGTGGCCATAGTTAGGTACTTCCACAGCATGGTCGGACATAGGATTAGATGTTCCATCCTCTAGGTAGATGCTACAGTCCCGACACCCTGCTGGCGCCTCCTCCACCTCCATGCAGAGTGTCAAGAGCACCTCGGACGCGATCAACTTCAACTGTTCATTGACCCAAAGCTCAAGCGTGGCATGGACGATGTAGACATCCTAGCAGGCCTCGCGCACCAGGTCCATGAGTTCAAGAACCTTGGGCTCTTGAAGGATGTCCTCCCACTGCTCGTCGGTGAGATTGAGTTGCTGCAGCCACGTGAATGTCCTCATCAAGCCACGGAGGACATCACGAACACCTTCCTAGTCGTAGGGGATGCCCATGGCTTGATTCGGCTTCAAGATCCTGGTGGCACTGCCACCTTCATACAGGAGGTACACCGGCTACCAATGACCGCTGGCTTTGAGGGTCTTGGTCACCATGCATTCTAGGGTCTCAGAGAACGATGCTTCAAGGATGATCCTACCAGATGGATCCTTGATGGTGAAGATGTTCTTTGACGTCGTTCTACACTTGACGCGGTGTTTGAAAGTGGAAAACTAGGCAGCAGGATCTCTGATGGAGCTCATGGCGATGGCTACTCTATGGGTCTAGTGGCTTAGTTTGTAGCTATGATTTGAATTAGTTTGGAGTTGGAGCAAGAATGATTTAAAGGGAACCTGGTGTTAAATAGATGCAGGATGAATGGGGGGACAGTTACGAGATGAATTCCGTTATGCATGTTTACCATACTATAGATCAGAAAGAGAATCAGAAAGAAACCTGCAGGCAAAACCAACCAATAGGGTCGTTTGCTGTTGAATTTTACTGCAAACGCAAGAAAGTCCGGTCACTGTATATTTGATCTCGTATGACACAGTATAAAGGGTCGTCAGTTTTGAATGTCGTAGCAACCAGTCTGCTTAGATTGGAGTAAAAAAAAGTACAAAAAAGACCCATCACAACTGCACCAGGCATTCAAGTCTCAAGCGTGTCATGGTGGTCAAAAGCTTGTTTTCTCAAGTATGAAGTCATGTTAATCATCTGTCGTTAGAACTAGTATGTATTGGTAGTAGTTGGATGACATTGAGTAGTGGGATTGAAGTGCTCTCCTCTTATTTGCATGTATTAGATAAAATTTGTTGAATTTGCAAGAACTATGCAGCGACAAGTTCATACGAGCAAGTCTCATTTTTCCTCGTTTTCCTATGATGCTTGTTACTGTATCATTTACAATTTTAAGTTTGGGCCCTATTTTTAAATCTGGGTCGGCACGTAGGATTGTCCGGCCGCTGAGAAACAACACAGGCCGGACTTTAGTGCACTATGCAATGTGACATACATCGAATGGAACTTTGTTTACTCCTCTGCTAATTTTCCAAGAACAAGGGAAAATGGAGCCCTTGAACGAGCACCACGCAAACTTGAAGCACCCCCAATCGAGTATGGAGCCCTAAACAGGAGAGAACCACATGATTACAGATCTTCTATTAACACAAGATTTGCTACGATTCACTTTCCTGAGACTTTCCTGAGACACATTTACACAGACACCTAGAACTCGAGCGAGACGCCATTTGGTTCCTCGAGAAAGAACCATCGCATTGGACGATTCACTTCCCCGAGACATGTTTACATGGTATATGCGATCCTTCCAGAACACGGAGTCTCCGCCTACATAAACCGCTAACCATATTTCCCCAGCGCTCTCTGCCTCGTCATAGTCATGCCTTCGTACTCCGCTCCGACGCCGCATCGGTCGTCGTTCGTCGCGCGCCCTCCGACTCTGCTTCTTCCTTGGCTACATCGTGATGGATCGGCTCCTGATGGAGTTGGCCATGGACATCGCTGGCCGCATCGCTGAACAGTCATATGCCCCCATGGACGACCTTGCCAGCCTACGGGCAACCTGCTCATTCATGTGCAGGGTGTGTGGCACCACCGAAGTCGGCCGGTGCATACCACTGCGCCGGGTGCTGCAGTGTCAAGGTTTTTGGGAGCTCTACTACTACGACGACAACTATCACGCCCTACTCACCACCAGGCTAGACAGCGTGGGCAATCTGGATGCCTGCTTCCTCTCTGGCTTGCGTCCCATCTTTGTGGAAGCCCATAGGTCATTGACACTGCCGATGGAATGGCTTCAACACTCTACCAAGGGAGGCCATAAACTTGGTATGTATGTCTATGCCCTCATGCTCTATAGGTCCAATACCGGCGTCGGCAACGATGACATTGCTCGGCGCCTGTTGAAGAAGCTCGAAGGTGCTGATGAAGCAGGGCCAGCTACACTACCGTGGAAGAACCAAACCTATACGTGGTGCCACCAAGACGTGCACTGGCTGTTGTAGGGCATGGTGCCATAGGTTGTAGTGCCTATTCTCCCCCCGTTCTTCCCTGGGACGGCATCAGTGCACAAGTGTCGGCTGTGGCGTGCCCGTTGGATTTGAAGTATGGGACATGTGGACTAGGTTCTGTAGCGAGGAGTGTAGGATCTCACGGGAGTGCTATAACTTATTCACATCAATGTGGTAGATTAATTCTGAATTAGTGCATGTTAATTTGTGTTAAACATTTATGTATAAATATCTAGTTTGTGACTTTATTTAAATTTGGCAACAACATCAACTATATATATATCTCGTTGTTCAAAGTCTACCGGTGCTGATCGTATTTTTTCTGTACGAGCATGCACCCCTGCACGAGTAAGAAAGTCAGGCCTCTGTACATTTGAACGCGTCGGACAGTATCCTTTGTAGTTTTTCCTCTTTTTCCTATGATGCTTGTTACAGTGTCGTTTACAATTTTAAGTTTGACTAACTTTATAGCATACAGAAGGTTTGCCCTGTGTATACATAAAGCCTGGCCTCACTCCCATTGTTTGATTCCACCCTGCATTGTGCAAAAAACCCTCGCCTCACCTCGCAAAGTCATGAACTCCGCCTCCCCATCGCATCCCACTAAGGCCGTGCCCATGAAGCACTGCTCAAGGAAGGATCCTCCGGCTCCAGTCCCTGCTTCCTCTAGTGTACTGGTTCTCCCCGCTTTGGAGGAGGTGGGGCCGATGGTTCGCCCTGCTTCGTTAGCGGAGGCGGTGTCGATGTCCAGTTGCGGGAGACCGGTGTTCCCATCGTGCTCTTGCCCGCCGTTTCCTAGACTGCCATTGCTCTCCTCGTTGCCCTCGATGATGATGCTGGCGCCACCGGCACCGGTGGTTCCCTCGCCACTGCCACTCTCGGTGTGCTCCACTTCGCCGTCGTCGCAGGTTGCAAGGTCTCCTCTATTCTTGCTGGCCCATGCCGCAAGCATTATGACTGACTCAGAGGATGATCGTCAACACGGGTACGCAACTCCCATCCCCGAGAGCTAGAAGCTGATGATACGCACCAGCTGCTATGGCTTGCTGGTCTACCCCCTTTGCCCAGAGAGTGCGCCCCGTGGTTGGACATAGTCCATTGTTAGGGAGCATGTCCTCGCTTGGGCTAACAACCACCCACACGGGACGTACGCCGTCCACAAGAAGGTTGCCCGGCATCTCACGCTGGTGAGGAACCAGGGCTAGATCGCTAATGGGGGCAGCCATCGACGATTTCGTGCCATGTGGTGCAGGTTAGATTGGTTAATTGTTTGCCTTCT
The DNA here is from genome assembly GCA_904845875.1 of Miscanthus lutarioriparius. NCBI lineage: Eukaryota > Viridiplantae > Streptophyta > Magnoliopsida > Poales > Poaceae > Miscanthus > Miscanthus lutarioriparius. The sequence continues at coordinate 59,223,801 of CAJGYO010000010.1, forward strand.
AAATCTCATCATTGTCCCACTTATCATCTGGGCTTGAACTTGTCTTGCATTGTGCAGCGATTCCTCCATGATAGCACCGCCCCCGTTGTGGGTCTTTGCACTAGTGGTGTCGGAGAGTTGTCCCATCGTCGTTTGTCACTATTGAGCCCGTCTGTCTCCACATAGCCCTCTGGTTCTGAAGTGGGCAGCGATGAAAAATACCGTAAGTTATTCAAGCATTACCACGAGGTTTGAGAGTTGTTGTTTGTGTCCATGCTGCACGCTGACATGCTGCACGGTGATATGGTGGCCACGCACACCTCACTTGTCATGCACCAGCAAGAAGCCACCTAGGTGCGAGAAGACAAGGCGGCTGTGGTGTCAGAAGCCGTTCGTCCAGCGACTACCACGGCGCTGGCCACTGCCCAGCTTTAGTTTGGCGAGGCGATGAATGTCCGAGTGGTGGAGCAGGGTTTTCCACTAGGATCGGACGACAATGAGATCAATGATCTCATCGAGAGCCTCCGGCCAGCTACCAACGGCATCTTAGCGAAGCTAAACATGGAGCAGATCCTGCACACCCGTGTCGACCCTTGATCTTTGGGATGTATCAGTAGTTAGAACTAGTATGAAGTCATGTTAATCATCTGCAGTTAGAACTAATATGTCTTGGTGCTAGTTGGATGACATTCTTTATAGCATACAGAAGGTCCGCCTTGTGTATACATAAAGCCTAGCCTCACTCCCATTGTTTGAATCCACCTTGCATTGCACAAAAACCCCTCGCCTCGCCTTGCAAAGTCCCAAACTCTGCCACCCCATCGCTTGCAACTAAGGCCGTGCCCATGAAGCACTACTCGAGGAAGGGTTGCCTCGCTCCGGTCCTCACTTCCTCTAGTGTACTCGCTCTCCTCACTTCGGAGGAGGCGGGGCCGATGGTGCACCCTACTTCGGTGTCGGCAGAGGCGGCGTCGATGTCCAGTCACGGGAAACTGATGTTCCCATCGTGCTCCCGCCCATTGTCTCATAGACTGCCATTGCTCTCCCTGTCGCCCTCGATGATGATGCTGGCACCAGCAGCATCGGTGGTTCCCTCGCCACTGCCACTCCCGGTGCGCTCCACTTCGCCGTCGTCGCAGGCTATGTGGACTCTTTTGTTATTGCTGGCCCATGCCATCGAGGACATGTCCGAGCACTTTTCGGCCTTCTAAATCGGATCGCTCTCCCCCTTATCATCTGGACTTGAACTTGTCTTGCATTGTGCAGCGATTCCTTCATGGCAGCGCCGCCCCCCATCATGGGGCTTCCCACCGGTGGTGCCAGAGAGTCATCCCATCACCGTTCGCTGCCACCGAGCCCGTCTATCCCCGCATAGCCCTCTGGTTCTAAAGTGGGCGAATCTTTAGGCGACAAAAAATATCATAAGTTATTGAATCATTACCACAAGGTCCGAGTAGCGTTTTGTGCATCCAGGCTGCATGTCGACATGCTACGCAGTGACTTGGTGGCCACACGCGCCGCACTTGTCGTGGCCTAGCAAGAAGCCACCTAGGCGCGAGAAGACAAGGCAGTTGTGGTGTCAGAAGCCATTCATCAAGCGGCTACCACAACGCTGGCCGCTGCCCAACTTTAGTTTGGCGAGGCGGTGAACATCCGAGTGGTGTAGCAGGGTTTTCCACCAGGATCGGACGACAATGAGATCGATGATCTCATTTAGAGCCTCCTGCCAGCCACCAATGGCATCTTAGCAAAGCTGAATGTGGAGCAGCTCCTACACACCCGCCTCAACCCTTGATCTGTGGGACGTATCAGTAGTACTAGTAGTCAAGACTAGGTTTGATCTGTGGGATGCCCTTACAAATATGTGAACTCTTATTTGCATGTTTGTGTGAACTTTTGCTTTAGTTAAGTATTAGTTGGGTTAAACTCTGTTGAGCATGGTCTAACCCCTGTTGGTTGCTTTTTGCTGCAGAGTTCATATGAGCAAGTCTCATTTTTCCTCGTTTTCCTGTGATTCTTGTTACTGTGTCATTTATAATTTTAAGTTTGGACCCTATTTTTAAATCTAGGTCACGAAGGATTGTACATATGCTAAGACACAACATGGGCCGGACTTTAGTGCACCATGCAACATGACATACATCAAATGGACTTTGTTTACTCCTCTGCTGATGAACTCTGGCAGGACGCTACGTCTACCATACAAACAGGTATGGACTAATAATGCAACACCCTAGGTGTTTGGCTTCCACTAATTGCATTTCATTTCATAAACATGTGCATCATCTATCTCAGCATGTCATTGTTACTGAAACATGCATATGCAACATTTTCAATTGTGTGTGTTTCATACTTGATTGCTTAGAATGGTAGTAGTGCAACATGTGAATGTAACATGAAATTCTCATACTTTGAAACATGGCAATATGGTAGTAATGTGACAATTATAAAATGACAACAAAGTCATGAAACATGAGAAACATTGCATTGCAACATTGGGTGAATTGCTTGTTTTGTTGTTTCATCACATGTGCTCATTTGAAATGGTATAACAATTGTGTAAGGTGGTTGATCATGGTCTAATACACCTTAACTATACTTAGGGTAATTGTTTGGACATTGTTCATGTAGATCAAAATGACAAAAATGCCGCCAAATGGAGGTTTGACTGGAATGGACCCTTAGAGTGCCACAGTTTGACTGATTCAAAAGACCAACTTAGAGGCTTTGCATGGCTGTGCACTCTTTACCAAAGTTGTAGCTAATTTATCAAGGAACAAAAGTTGTTTTATGATCATCTCATGAAAATGGCTAGAACATGCTCAAACATGGCCCTCAAGTCAGAATTTCATGCTGATTTCACACTTAGAAAATATTCTAAGTCGTAGCTACATTTTCAGTGGATCAAGCCAACTTTGGATTGATGTAGCTGCTGATCCATGGCGAATTAGATGATGGTCCTTGAAAAGAAGTTGTAGATGGATAGTAGGCCTACATTTTTCATGTTCACGGTTTTTGCGATAGATCGATGGATTAGCCGTGTTGATAAGTCGAATACGTGCTGTCAGTCATCACCATCGAGCACTGAATCGAGAAATTCAGAAAACATTTTAGAAAACCGTCAGGGTCGCCATGGCCGACTGACTCAGGAGGTGATCGCCGCGTGGCATGCATGCGCTGCCGAGGTCTCCACGTCACGCGTCTGAGCTCCAGAAGAAGGCTAGCGTCTACCCGAACGCACTCGCCTTCTCCGTTGCCTCTCTCTCGCCTCCACCACGCGCAGCGCCGAGCCACAGCGACTTCCCCATTTCCGACTGAGCGTCGCCGTCGTCGTGAGCGCTCGCCACCGCGAAAACGAGTTGCCCAGTCCGTCAGTAGCCTCGCCGTGATCTCCTCTACCTCCTCCACCCCACCGTCGATCCAATTGTGCCTTGGTAAGGGCGAAATCGCCGTTTCCTTCCATCACCACCATGGCTGACCTCGCCGGAGATGGTGCTCCACGTGGCCAGCCACCACCGTGGCCTTCCCGTCCTATCTCTCTCACGCGCTAGGTCCTAGGAGCGCTGCTGAAGCTCGTAGGGTCACCCATTCGAGCCGTAGTGCCATAGTCTCGCCGGAGCCGGCCATGTCGTGGCCGCGCGCTGCTGTGCTCGTCGCCAACCCCGGTAGCCGCGACAATGGCATTGATTGAGGACACCTCTAGATGCGCACAGGCAAGGCGAACGTCGTAGCACCGCTGACCTCGCCGGAGGAGCCACCAGCGACAAGCTACGCCGCCGTCTCCTTCTTTTCCCCTACCTGTCTCTCTGTCGTGTGGGACCCGCACGTCAGTCGCTGACGCACGCAGGCGGGAGCCTAGCTGGGCCACGCCGTTGCTGGGCTGCGCTCGCACACGCGTCATGGGCCACCGAGTTTGACCGGGCCGGCCCAGTAGTTGAATTGGTTTTCTTATTTGGTTTTGTTTTATTATTTCACAGATTTGTGTACATATTCAAAAATATGTAGCTCTTAGATGGTAGATCCAAATGATGGGGTTCTAATTTTTTTGAGTTCATGATAATGTCTAGTTTCTATTAAAAATATAATCCATGTCATGTTCTGTTATGAAAATGGGAGTTTCTATTTATCTCTTTTAATCATGCAAGAAATAGGGGTAATTATATCTTTTACTAGGTAGGTCCAAATGGCACGAAATTTTTATGGTGTACTGCTTATATCATGAATACCTTGTAGTTAATTTTTCATAAATTTTGGGCACTGTTTGTAGGAGATAGAAAATTATCTTGTTTGCATGGATGGATCTTGTGTGAATTTTTATAATTTTTCTATAGATCCAGTTAGGGTAAAAATCGGTGAGTACTGTTCTTATGCTAGAATGATGCTAGGAAAAGTTAGAAATCTGTTGCTTGACACTTTTCAATAGGGTTTCCTAATTATGCTAAAAAGAGACATGCTACCTGTTATTTTGGATACAGCAAGTTCTGCTTACCCAATGGCTTTGAAATTTTTATGGTAGTCTATGTGAAGCATGATATAGCTACTGTAATTTTTGTAGATTTTTCTAAACACATTTACTATATATTGCTTTAATCACCTAATTAACTAAAGAAATTAGAAAAGGGCATTAAATAAATTGTTTAGAAGTTGGCACTAGACTTTCTGATGTTTCTTTGTATGTAAAACATGTTGATAAACTTGGTTTGGTCCAATTATGCTTTTGCATCATCATTAAATAATTAAATTAGCGACCCTGTCGTTTCTGGACAGATTCTAGGTTTACTGGAATTCGGTTTGGTTAACGTAAGAATCATGCTTTGATGTTTACAAATGATTTGTAGAGAATTTCATAAGCTTTCCAGAATGTCCTCTTGCAAGTCATTTGAATTTATAGAACTCTGGTTATGATTAAATTAAGGGACTACTTGTGTGCATATGAAACTTTAAATGATAATTTATGTATGCCTTTACTATTTCTAAGTTTGTGGTAATGTTCATAGGTGTTAGGCCTTGAACTGAAGATGAGCATCTTTATCTTAGGTTATGCAAGTTAGGTAAGTTGATCTTGTTCTTTAAGTTAAGTTAGATACATGCTTAAAGTGATTTGAATAGAGCTATTTTACTCGGTAAACGAGTGTCCAGTGATGTTTTCGTTAAAACACTTACTGTGATTCATTCATCATGAGCATCATGTCATTCCTTATGCATCCATGATATTTATCTTGTGCATCGGCATGCAATAGGTGTACCGGAAGGTGTGACACTGCTGGAATTCGAGGAACCGAACGAGGAGCAGCAGCAGCCAACACCGGAGGTTCAGGAGGTGCAGCCTTCAGGAGAAGTGCCAGACGAGGTCGCCGTTGAGTGCCCGGATCACCGTCCGTGCAACTTTGTGAAAGGCAAGCCCCAGAGCATATTAAGCCTCCTAATTTCTGAAATGCAGTTAAAGTATTATTGTTACATATATATATTGTTGTATTAAGTTTAGGTGTTGGATGCAAACACTTGCTGCATTGGTTATCCAATCCTTGTATAGATATTGATACCCTGAATCCTATGTAGCTCAGGCTCGTGTAGTGCTTAGCCCTGCTTTAACACGGTAGAAGTCAGGTGATTTCCTGTCACCTACGAGATATAGGAAGATACATATAGCACGGTTGGCTATATTTGCTATCGTGGAAAAGAACCAATCTTAATTTGAAATGAAGACCGGACGGAGATTTGCCGGTTTGCAGTGACTCCGTCTGTGTCGATTAAGGACTAAATCTTGGAGCCTTTCCTGTTCATGTTGAACGCATGCCTCTCTCTTAGTTGGCCGTGTCTGAAGACCAACCGCGAAGCTGAGTAGCTCACCTTAGGCCGGGAGTCGATAAGTATAAAGTGCGTCTCGGAAGGGAGCCGTAGGCGTGAGTCCAAGGGCAGGTGATTTAAAAGTCCTAATTATCCTGGCAGAAGGGTAATCCCTGAGAGTGCTGGCGCTGATCGAACCCGCGAATTTGGTTCCTGAGTTGTTCCAAAGGTGACCCACGGCTACCCTTGCTAAGTATGCTAGGGTGAGAGTTAGGAATACCCCCTCAGCTGAGTTGTAATTCGATTCAAGTCACCGTCTCTCCCAGTTAGTGAGAACTTGACGGGCTTATCTCCAAAGTAGATACACTAAATAACCTAATGGTTCGGAAATGATGATATGATGATGACAGCCTTATTATACCTGCTATGGTTAATATTGTTTGCTCCTAATAAGTGAGTGCTCTAGTACAGGTGCTAATCTAGTGGGCAGATAATTGATGATAAGCTTGATGCTAAGTTTAAATTGATCACTATATTCATAAGCTCCTTTATGCAACTGTGTCAAGCTAGCCCACCTAATAAGCCTTGCATGATCCTTGGTGTCTTGTATTTCTGGTTTTGTCGGGTAAGTCTAGCTGAGTACCTTCTCGTACTCAGGGTTTATCTCCCACCTGTTGCAGATGACCAGTTCTACTTTGGTTGCTGCAAGTATTGCCTTCTCCCGGCTGGGGATGAAGACTAGACCATTGGACGCGGTCTCTACTAGTTCTCGTACCTAATGATGCTTTTGTGGGACATGACTAAGATCTGGCAATATATTTGGAACTATGAAGTTATGTACTAAACTATGTTGCTTCCGCACGTTTGAACTTGGTTTGTAATATTTTATATTTGAACTCTGATGGATGTAATCTGAATGCTACTTATAAAATGTTGTAACGGATGATGTGTTGTGTTGAATCACTATGGTCTTGGTTTGTATGTCGAGAGTTGGTTGAAATCCTTCGTGATTTCCGGACTACCGGGATTATGGGAGCTTAAGTACAGGAATTTGATCACTTCGGTGATTGTTTTTGTACTTACGTTCTTATGATTTGGTCGGTTCTGTTACAGCTGGCATCAGAGCAAGATTCGACACTAAACATGTCATTTGTGTATTTAAAACAAAAGTATTTGCGAAAATCTTAAATTAAATACTAAGTATTTCCAGTGGTCATATCCCTAATGCCCAAATAAGGACTCTTAGGTGGCTTATTAAGTACTAACTTGGGGGTTCCTGCTTGTTTCTGTTTCATCGTCCATACGGTGTGCTATTGTATGGATGCCATCCGCTTGGGTGGTAATGTTTGGATCAAATACCTCTACGCTCTGGTAAGTGGGAGTTGTGAGAGTATGACCATCCAACCGTCGGTCTAGGGGAGAGTAGTTGTGGTTGCTCGCATACTTACATGTTCGATCATGTATCTATGAGAGTACTTAAATGTGGGTATCTCTGATGGGTAGCTGTGATACTAGAGTATATGCATCTGGGGATGTATGTATGAAAGTATTTAGTTTGCATGCCTTTCTAGAAAATTATTGGGCTGAAATGAAATTTTCTGTAGGTACACTAACAACGTATCGTTGTAGATCGACTAGCTACCGTGTATGAGAGAGCGTATGTATGCCACCGTATATTTCGCTAGCCTTTAAATTTTTCTAGGTTTGTGAGGACGTACGGATCGTGCATGCATCATGTTCAAGCATACATAGCATTTTGCATTACTCCCTCCTTTAAAAATTATGGTCTCGAATAATTAAATTTCGTATCCCTTAAATGATTCTCCCCTTATGTTGCAACTTTTTGCTACAGATGGTGCGCATGAAACTCACTGCTCGCAAGTCCGCAGGAGGTAGGGCGCCTCGTCACCGATTAGCTCCTCGTGAGCCCTGTCCTGAGCCTACTGAGGCGGAAAGGCTGAGGATAGCGCTGGCCTGGTTGACTGCTGAGAGGAATGCGGCTCAGCACCGTTTGGAGCAAGTAACATAGGAACAGGACCAAGAGACTCTGGAGGTTCAGAGGTTGACAGTTGCTCACCGCAACTGTGAACGTATGTTGATTCACGTGATGAACCAACGGAATGAAGCCTGGCACGAAGAGAATGTGTTGAGAGCGCGACAGGTGGAGCTAGAGCAGCAGTTGGCAGTTGCCAAAGAGTACAATGACCATCTCCATGAGGAGGTTCACCTGTTACACAATCAACTTCACCCTCTCCTGCCACCTGATGATGAGGATGAGATGGGCTCTGGTGTCATCATGGCTGAAGGTGATGATGGCATTGAGGTCAATGGACCTAAGGACGTTCCACCTGATGAGGAGGAAGATGAGGAGTTAGAGCCTGCTAGTGATGAAGATGGAGAGATCTTCGACACTGACTCTGAGGACGATGCGTAGTTTAGCTTACTACTTAGCTAATGCGCAAGAGCTAGTCTTTTGTTGATCCTCATGCATGAACGAGTAGCTTTGTAATAAGTTAATCGTTGGGATGTAATATCGAACCATAAGTTATCTTTGGATGTAAGTTTGGAACCACTATGGCTTGGATGTAACCTATCAAATGTGTTATGCTCCACGTATGTGAGCCTTTGTTAAATTCCGTCTATGCGGTTTATAGATCTCGTTGTTGGTTAAGTTCATCGCATTTATGTGTCAATTGATGCGCTTGATGAGTTGTGTGGTTGTGATGAATGATTGTGCCTCTGTTGATTATATAAATGCATTCCCTCCAATGGACTCAGTTTGGCATAATTATACGATTCATCTACAAAAATTTCCACATCATCAGTGCTCATTGGCTATACATTTTGCAGATGGCTTATAACCTTCGTCGCGGTCGTAGCATGGGAGATGAGGAACAACCACCTCCTCCACTGCCCACACCAGCTGAGCTAATGCAGACAGTTGTCGAAAGTCAGCGCATGCTAGCTGAGGCTATGTGCCAAATGGCTAACCACGAGGATCGACATGTCCGCCAAGGACCCAAGCCGAACCAATACAACAGCTTTAAGGACTTCATGGATACAAAGCCTCCTATCTTTAGAGAGGCAGAAGAACCATTACAAGCTAATGAATGGTTGAGCACGATAGAGCAAAGGTTTGGATTGCTCCGTTTGACTGAAGGTATGAAGGCCACGTATGCAGGACACCAGCTCCAAGGCCCTACAGGCATCTGGTGGACCCATCACAGGACCACCTTCCCTACGAACATCGAGATAGTTTGGGGCCAGTTTCAGGCAGCTTTCAGGGGACATTTTATCCCTCCTGGTCTCATGGCCATTAAGCATACCGAGTTTATGAAGCTAACCCAAGGCAACAAGAGTCTTAATGAATACCTCCAGGCATTCAACAACCTGGCGAGGTATGCTCCTGAGTTCGTTGATACTGATGCCAAAAAGATAGCTAGTTTCAAGAGGGGACTTTCCCCTAAACTGATGAAGTCTATGGGCAACTGCAAGTGTGTCACCTTCAATGAGTTTATCAGTGACACCCTTACTCAAGAGAATAATGATAAGGTATATGCTGCTTCCAAGAACCGTAAAAGAAGCTTTGAGGTAGGTGCTTCTCAGTCTAAGGCACCAGTGGTATCCAAGACCCAGTACCATCCACCCAATGCTAATGTCCGGTACCGCCCACCTCAGAAGAAGAATCAAGCTAAAACTAGTTTTCGCAAAGGGTACACAATTTCCTTGCCAAAGAATACCTCTGGGCAGGGCAGCTCCAATGTCCCACCAGCTAACAGGCCGTGTTGGAACTATAACAAGCCTGGTCACTAGGCTAATAAGTGCCCCTATCCTTCCAAGAAGAATGCTCAGGGAAACGTCCGTCAGGGGCGTGTTCACTACACTAATGTGGAGGAAATTCCTGCTGGTGAAGTGGTCACTGCTGGTAAGTTTCTTGTTAATGATCACCCTGTAGTTGTGCTTTTTGATTCGGGTGCTTCACATTCCTTTGTGAGTTCTACTTTTGCATCTAAGCATAAGATGAATGTGATTACAATTGTCAAGGGTGGTTATTGTATTAGTGCTGCTGGGAATAATATCAAGACTAACCAAGTAGTTAAAGAGGTAAAGATTGAGATTGGGGATTGAGAGTTCCTTGCAGATCTGGTAGTTCTGCCGGGGGTAGGAATCGATGTAATCCTAGGGATGAAGTAGATGAGTGGGAATGGAGTGTTGATCGATACGTCAACCCGTGTGGTAAAGTTGAGGGATCCTTTGGATAAGAAGGGTTTTCTAGTGCAGTTACCTCGTGATATCGCTATTCACAATACAGCCAACACTACCCGAGCCAAAGCCATTGAGGAGATACCGGTTGTCTGTGAGTTTCCAGATGTCTTCCCTGATGACTTGCCTAGATTACCTCCAGACCATGATGTAGAATTCAAGATAGAACTCATTCCGGGTACGGCTCCTATTTCTCGAAGGCCCTATAGAATGCCGCCCAATGAGTTGGCTGAGCTGAAGAGTCAGTTGAATGAGCTTTTAAAGAAGGGTTTGATTCGACCTAGTTCTTCTCCTTGGGGTTGTTCGGCTATATTTGTGAAGAAGAAGGATGAGTCTCTACGCATGTGCGTGGATTATCGCCCCCTTAATGTTGTTACCATCAAGAACAAATACCCTCTTCCTCGCATCGATATTCTGTTTGATCAGCTCTCCAAAGCTAAGGTATTCTCCAAGATCAATTTGAGGTTTGGTTACCATCAGATCAAAATTTGTCCTGAAGATATACCTAAGACAGCTTTCTCTACTCGTTATGGCTTGTTCGAGTACCTTGTCATGTCCTTTGGGTTGACAAATGCTCCGGCACACTTTATGTACCTGATGAATTCAGTATTCATGCCAGAATTGGACAAGTTCGTTGTTGTGTTCATTGATGATATCCTTGTATACTCTCAGAATGAAGAAGAGCATGTTGAACATCTAAGAATTGTTTTAACTCGGTTGCGTGACAACCAGCTTTATGCTAAGTTCAGCAAGTGCGAATTCTGGTTGAACAAGATACCTTTTCTAGGTCATGTGTTATCTAGAGATAGAATTTTGGTTGACCCTACTAAGGTGCAAGAAGTCCTAGAGTGGAAGGCACCTACTATGGTCACAGAAGTCCAAAGTTTCCTGGGTTTGGCTGGCTATTATCGTTGCTTTATCCCGGATTTCTCAAAAATCGCCAAGCCCATGACTTGACTACTTCAAAAAGATGAGAAGTTTGTGTGGACTCCGAAGTGTGAAGAGGCTTTCCACACTTTGCGGACCTTACTAACCTCTGCTCCTGTATTGGCACAACCTAACATCGAGAAGCCTTTTGATGTCTACTGTGATGCATGTGGCACTGGTTTGGGGTGTGTTCTTATGCAGGAAGGCCGAGTCATTGCTTATGCTTCGCGCTAGCTTCGAAAACATGAAGTCAATTATCCTACCCATGACTTAGAGCTAGCCACGGTTGTTCATGCCCTGAAGATTTGGAGACATTACTTGCTGGGTAATGTGTGCAACATCTATACTGACCATAAAAGTCTCAAGTACATCTTTACTCAACCCGAGTTGAACATGCGTCAACGACGATGGTTAGAATTGATCAAAGACTACAACCTTCAAGTGCACTACCATCCTGGGAAGGCCAATGTGGTTGCTGATGCCTTAAGCAGAAAGGCCCATTGCAATTCCTTAGTTAGTGAAGACTTTCATCTAGCACACCTCCTTCATCCTGTAGTACTCCACAATATCACTGTGGATTGCTCTCTTAGGAGTCGAATTATCAAACTCCAGAAGACTGATGTGGGTGTGTTTCACATCAAGCGGAAGATGAAAGAGCATGAGACCAAACACTTTAGGGTCGATGACAAAGGAATTCTCTGGTTTAATGATAGGCTTGTAGTACCCAAAGACAAAGAACTTAGAAATCAAATTATGGCTAAAGCACATTCTTCGAAGTTGTCCATCCATCCTGGCAGCAGTAAAATGTATCAAGATCTCAAGCTGTATTATTGGTGGACCAAGATGAAGAAAGAAATCGCAGCTTACGTGGCAAGGTGTGATAACTGTTGCAGAGTCAAGGCTATTCACATGAGGCCCGGATTATTGCAGCCACTCTCTATTCCTGGCTGGAAGTGGGAAGAAATTAGTATGGATTTCATTGTTGGATTACCCACTACCAAAAAGGGTTGTGATTCCATCTGGGTTATCGTAGATCGTCTAACTAAATCCGCTCACTTTATTCCGGTCAAGTCTACCTATCACCCGCACAATTATGCTGAGATTTATTTTCAACAAGTGGTACGTCTCCATGGTGTACCCAAATCCATTGTTTCAGATAGAGGACCGCAATTCATGGCTCGCTTTTGGGAGTGCTTACATCAGAATCTTGGCACTCATCTAATCCACAGTTCTGCCTATCATCCGCAAACATCAGGACAGACTGAGCGTGTTAATCAAATTCTTGAAGACATGCTTAGAGCTTGTCTTATCTCTTGCAAAGGCTCTTGGGAGGACTGGTTGCCTCTCGCTGAATTCTCTTATAACAACAGTTATCAAGAGAGTATCAAAATGGCTCCTTTTGAAGCTCTTTATGGCCGCAAGTGTAGAACTCCTTTGAACTGGGTGGAACCTAGAGAAAGAAGATTCTATGGTATTGATTTTGTAAAAGAAGCCGAAGAGCAAGTCTGAACTATACAGAAAAATATGACTGCCGCTCAGGTTAGACAAAAGAGCTATGCTGACAAGAGAAGAAAACCTATTGAGTTTGAAGTAGGTGATCATGTTTATCTGAAGGTATCCCCTATGAAAGGAGTAAAATGTTTTGGAATCAAAAGGAAGCTTGAGCCTCGATATGTTGGACCTTACCGCATTATCGAGAAAAGTGGAAGAGTAGCATATAAACTCGATCTACCACGTGAGATGGGAGCTATATTCCCGGTATTCCATGTGTCCCAGCTGAAGAAGTGTCTCCGTATTCCCGAGGAAAGAATAGCAACAAGGAAAGTCAACTTGAAATCTGATCTTTCTTATGAGGAGAAGCCAGTGCAGGTTCTGGATACTCAAGAAAGAGTGACTCGTACATGAGTAGTTAAGTTATATAAGGTAGTTTGGAGTAATCATAGTGAATGGGATGCAACCTGGGAGCGGGAAGATTATCTAAAGGAAAATTATCCGGCTTTCTATATTAAATGGTACGCTTTCCAAATCTCAGGACGAGATTTTTCTAAGGGGGGAGGGCTGTAACACCCTAGGTGTTTGGCTTCCACTAATTGCATTTCATTTCATAAACATGTGCATCATCTATCTCAGCATGTCATTGTTACTGAAACATGCATATGCAACATTTTCAATTGTGTGTGTTTCATACTTGATTGCTTAGAATGGTAGTAGTGCAACATGTGAATGTAACATGAAATTCTCATACTTTGAAACATGGCAATATGGTAGTAATGTGACAATTATAAAATGACAACAAAGTCATGAAACATGTGAAACCTTGCATTGCAACATTGGGTGAATTGCTTGTTTTGTTGTTTCATCACATGTCCTCATTTGAAATGGTATAACAATTGTGTAAGGTGGTTGATCATGGTCTAATACACCTTAACTACACTTAGGGTAATTGTTTGGACATTGTTCATGTAGATCAAAATGACAAAAATGCCACCAAATGGAGGTTTGACTAGAATGGACCCTTAGAGTGCCACAGTTTGACTGATTCAAAAGACCAATTAGAGGCTTTGCATGGCTGTGCACTCTTTACCAAAGTTGTAGCTAATTTATCAAGGAACAAAAGTTGTTTTATGATCATCTCATGAAAATGGCTAGAACATGCTCAAACATGGCCCTCAAGTCAGAATTTCATGCTGATTTCACACTTAGAAAATATTCTAAGTCGTAGCTACATTTTCAGTGGATCAAGCCAACTTTGGATTGATGTAACTGCTGATCCATGGTGAATTAGATGATGGTCCTTGAAAAGAAGTTGTAGATGGATAGTAGGCCTACATTTTTCATGTTCATGGTTTTTGCGACAGATCGATGGATTAGCCGTGTTGATACGTCGAATACGTGCTGTCAGTCATCACCATCGAGCACTGAATCGAGAAATTCAGAAAATGTTTCAGAAAACCGTCAGGGTCGCCATGGCCGACCGGCTCAGGAGGTGATCGCCGCGTGGCATGCATGCGCTGTTGAGGTCTCCACGTCATGCGTCCGAGCTCCAGAAGAAGGCCAGTGTCTACCCGAACGCACTCGCCTGCTCTGTTGCCTCTCTCTCGCCTCCACCACGCGCAGCGCCGAGCCGCAGCGGCTTCCCCGTTTCCGACCGAGCGTCGCCGTCATCGTGCGCGCTCGCCACCGCGAAAACGAGTTGCCCAGTCCGTCAGTAGCCTCGCCGTGATCTCCTCTACCTCCTCCACCCCACCGTCGATCCAATTGTGCCTTGGTAAGGGCGAAATCGCCGTTTCCTTCCATCGCCACCATGGCTGACCTCGTCGGAGATGGTGCTCCATGCAGCCAGCCACCACCGTGGCCTTCCCGTCCTATCTCTCTCTCGCGCTAGGTCCTAGGAGCGCTGTTGAAGCTCGTAGGGTCACCCATTCGAGCCGTAGTGCCGTAGTCTCGCTGGAGCCGGCCATGTCATGGCCGCGCGCCGCCGTGCTCGTCGCCAACCCCGGTAGCCACGACAATGGCATTGATTGAGGACACCGCTAGATGCGCACGGGCAAGGCAAACGTCGTAGCACCACTGACCTCGCCGGAGGAGCCACCGGCGACGAGCTACGCCGCCGTCTCCTTCTTTTCCCCTACCTGTCTCTCTGTCACGTGGGACCCGCACGTCAGTCGCTGACGCACGTAGGCGGGAGCCTAGCTGGGCCACGCCGTTGCTGGGCTGCGCTCACGTCATGGGCCACCAAGTTTGACCGGGCCGGCCCAGTAGTTGAATTGGTTTTCTTATTTGGTTTTGTTTTATTATTTCACAGATTTGTGTACATATTCAAAAATATGTATCTTGTTTGCATGGATGGATCTTGTGTGAATTTTCATAATTTTTCTATGGATCCAGTTAGGGTAAAAATTGGTGAGTATTGTTCTTATGCTAGAATGATGCTAGAAAAAATTAGAAATCTGTTGCTTGACACTTTTCAATAGGGTTTCCTAATTATGCTAAAAATAGACATGTTACCTATTATTTTGGATACAGCAAGTTCTGCTTACCCAATGGCTTTGAATTTTTTATGGTAGTCTATCTGAAGCATGAGATAGCTACTGTAATTTTTGTAGATTTTTCTAAATAATTTTACTATATATTGCTTTAATCACCTAATTAACTAAAGAAATTAGAAAAGGGCATTAAATAAATTGTTTAGAAGTTGGCACTAGACTTTCTGATGTTTCTTTGGTATGCAAAACATGTTAGTAAACTTGGTTTGGTCCAATTATGCTTTTGCATCATCATTAAATAATTAAATTAGCGACCCTGTCGTTTCTGGACAGATTCTAGGTTTACTGGAATTCGGTTTGGTTAACGTAAGAATCATGCTTTGATGTTTACAAATGATTTGTAGAGAATTTCATAAGCTTTCCAGAATGTCCTCTTGCAAGTCCTTTGAATTTATAGAACTCTGGTTATGATTAAATTAAGGGACTACTTGTGTGCATATGAAACTTTAAATGATAATTTATGTATGCCTTTACTATTTCTAAGTTTGTGGTAATGTTCCTAGGTGTTAGGTCTTTAACTGAAGATGAGCATCTTTATCTTAGGTTGTGCAAGTTAGGTAAGTTGATCTTGTTCTTTAAATTAAGTTAGATACATGCTTAAAGTGATTTGAATAGAGCTATTTTACTCGATAAACGAGTGTCAAGTGATGTTTTCGTTAAAACACTTACTGTGATTCATTCATCATGAGCATCATGTCATTCCTTATGCATCCATGATATTTATCTTGTGCATCGGCATGCAATAGGTGTACCAGAAGGTGTGACACTGCTGGAATTCGAGGAACCGAACTAGGAGCAGCAACAGCCAACACCGGAGGTTCAGGAGGTGCAGCCTTCAGGAGAAGTGCCATACGAGGTCGCCGTTGAGTGCCCGGATCACCGTCCGTGCAACTTTGTGAAAGGCAAGCCCTAGAGCATATTAAGCCTCCTAATTTCTAAAATGCAGTTAAAGTATTATTCTTACATATATATATTGTTGTATTAAGTTTAGGTGTTGGATGCAAACACTTGCTGCATTGGTTATCCAATCCTTGTCCAGATATTGATACCCTGAATCCTATGTAGCTCAGGCTCGTGTAGTGCTTAGCCCTGCTTTAACATGGTAGAAGTCAGGTGATTTCCTGTCACCTGCGAGATATAGGAAGATACATATGGCACGGTTGGCTATATTTGCTATCGTGGAAAAGAACCAGTCTTAATTTGAAATGAAGACCGGACGGAGACTTGCCGGTTTGTAGTGACTCCGTCTGTGTCGATTAAGGACTGAATCTTGGAGCCTTTCCTATTCATGTTGAACGCATGCCTCTCTCTTAGTTGGCCATGTCTGAAAACCGACCGCGAAGCCGAGTAGCTCACCTCAGGCCGGGAGTCGATAAGTATAAGGTGCGCCTCGGAAGGGGGCCGTAGGCGTGAGTCCAAGGCCAGGTGATTTAAAAGTCCTGATTGTCCTGGCAGAAGGGTAATCCCTGAGAGGCAAGGGGTGAGAGGGATGGTTATACACCTGCTGCCTTCTCTCTCTAGAGCTCCCGATTCCATCCCAAAGCTTTTTCCTTCCACCCTACTATCCCACCAAAACCTCCTGCCAGGACCATGATGAAGCCAATCAGGTCGCCTGTCGATGAGGAGGCCTCAGAGGCCTTCCACGCCGGCGATCCTCCATCGACAGATGAACCTCACTTCAGCGTGGTCTCCCACCCGCCAGTTCGTCCTTTGGATGTGGATCATCACCGTACACTGTTCATGTTGTTTATCTTCATTTAACTAGAGTATATGCGAGCAATGCTCACACAAGTATTTGTGTTCATGCTATTTAATTTAACTAGTATTTGGAATTTGCCTACTATCTCAATAGGAGGACGTGGGCGTGACAACATCCTGAGCCTCGTTGGTCCTAGAGCCCAGTTCTTTGTTCGTGGTCTCTCTCAGAAGCGGCCCCACGAGGCATCCCTCGATGGAGGCAGCCGCTCGCGATTCCGTGCTATGCTGCACCAGTCAGTTCGGTAAAAGTCGTTTGCCTTCTCAATCAGATCGCTCTCCCCCTTATCCTATATGGGCTTGAACTTGGATTGCATTGTGTAGCACTTCCTCCATGGCGGTGCCATCCCCGGTCGTGAGGCTTTCCCTCGGTAGTGCTGGAGAGTTGTCCCATCGCCGCTTGCCGCTGCTGAGCCCGTCTGTCCCCGCACAGCCCTCTGGTTCTGAAGTGGGCGAATCATCAGAAAAGCGTGAATCCTCAGATGACGTAGAGTACCATCAATTATTGAAGGATTACCGTGAGGCCCAAGAGGATTTGTCATCGACCAGGTTGAACACTGAGATGTTGCACGCTGAGGTGGATGCCGCGTGCGATGCACTTCATTTTTCCATGACTGAGGTCTCCAAGGCGCTAGTCGACTGGGAGATCCACCTAAAGCAGGGCCAAAACATGATGAACATTCTTGTAGATCTGAGGACGCAGGTCCGAGACCCTCATTCTATGCGTGCAAGCCTCCATTAACTTCTTGCAATGGATAATCTGTTCACCGCAGAGGAGCTGTTCCGAGCCCTGCCGGCCCGCCTTCGAGCTATGGTGATCAAAGCCATTCGTCAGGGGGCTGCCACTATGCTGGCTACTGCCTAGCTTCAGATTGGCGTAGCGGTTAACATCCGGGTGGCAGAGCAAGGTTTTTCGCCAAAATCGAAGGACGATGACATCGTCGATCTGGTCGAGAGTTTTGAGCCGGACACCAATGCAATCTTAGCAAAGGTGGACGTGGACGAGATCCTGCATGCCCGGCTCGACCCTTGATATATGGGACGTACCAGTAGTACTAGTAGTCATGACTAGGTTTGATCTGTGGGACGCCCTTGCGAATATGTGAACTCTTATTTGCATGCATGTCTGTGTGAACTTTTGCTGCACTTTGTATTAGGTGGGTTAAACTAAGTTGAGCGTGGTGTAGCTTAGGTCATTTGGTCATTTTGTAGCTAGATTCTTTTTGCTACATGTTTCTTTCTGGTTGTCTTTGATCTGAAAGTTAATTTGCTAAACATTCATGAGTGCCTTTGATCTTTGTTAAAGCCAACTCGTGTCTTTGATCAAATTTGTTGAACTTGAAAGAACCATGCAGCGAGAAGTTCATCTGAACAAGTCTCGCCTTGATCTAATGCAGAACGGAGGAGCCAAAGCTGTTGACTTTTACTGCGAACGCAAGAAAGTCCGGCCGCTGCGTATTTGATCTCGTATGACAGTAGAGTGTCGTAGCAATCAGTCTACCCCTCGACTGCCGTGACTACTTGGATTGGAGTGAAATAAGTATAGAAAAGACCTATCACAACCGCACCAGGCATTCAAGTCTAAAGCGTGTCATGGTGGTCAAAAGCTCTTTTTTCTCGATTCACTTCTTGTGTCTAGCTTTCCTACCGCATTCGCTTCATTCTCATATTGTACTGTGCTTGCAAGAAAGTCCAAATGCGGCACACTTGATCTCATCGGACACTACACAGTACAGAGCTATGAGTAAAACTATTGCACACAGAGTGCACTTGGTCACAACATTTGTATCAGTAGTAGTAGTAGTAGTCATGAGTGGCTTTCCCCTTCCGTCGTTTGACACTAACCAAAATCATGCTTACAGATGGCAACTAGTTACCATACCATGGATGTGTACTCTACAACAAATAATCACAACTTTTCCCCCGACCACGTCCCTCTAGTATATTCAATGAAATGACATTTACCTGATTCTTGTAAACCATTTGCTCGCCTGATAGTGTAGGTGTTTCGAGTTACCAACTAGTAAATTTCTAGATTGCGCGTCTAGCTCGGATGGTGTGCTTAGAGGATACGAGGTTTATACTGGTTTGGGCAGAAAGTCCCTACGTCTAGTTCATCGCTACTGCTCATGTTACTAGCACTGAGGGTTTGTAGTAGGGATTATAAATGAGCGAGAGAGAGATAGGTCCCAAGTCTCTGATGTGTGTGTGTGCTGCTAAGACGTGTTAGGATGTGTGTTTTTATGTCTCCTACCATGTAGAGTCATATACAGCCATGCCCTTCATGGGGCATCCTGCTTCCCCTTTTATAGACGAAGGGGAAGAGCAGGTTACAGAGAGAAAGAGGGACAAGCGCCAAGGAGAGGAAGGCTTCTAGGACCGCCGAGCCTTTCTTCTCCTTTATGTGGGTCTTCACCAACACTGTAGATGGTGATAGGGATGGCTCCATGCTGGGTATTCACCGTTGATGCCACGCCCTAGCATTATCAGCGGGTCATGGCGTCCCATTCTGTCCCAGCGGGCGACGCGACGAACCCACGTGCTAGTCAGCGGCCGTACGGGGGGTAGGTAGCATAGTGACCACGCATCCATCATGTTGGTGATGTGAATTCCCTAGAGTGACATGTCGTGGGCATGGGTCACATCGAGATGTGCCCGCTCCCTGCACGGTGCCAGAAGTTTGACCTTGGGTTGTACTTTCTGGCCCGTAGTGGTTGGCGGTGGTACAAGCATCCGTCGGGAGCCTTGCCTTAGGGGTCGGGCAAGGCGGAGCCCCTAACCCAGATGTCGAGCGAGGCAGAGCTCGCCCGGGCGAAGCGGAGCCCCCCAACCTAGAGGTCGGGTGAGGTGGAGCCCCAGACCCAGAGGTCGGGCGAGGCGGAGCCGCCGACCTAGAGGTCAGGTGATACAGAGCCTGTCCGAGCAAGGCAAAGCCCCCGACCCAGACGTCAGGCAAGGCGAAGCCCCTGACCTAGAGGTCGGGCGAGGCGGAGCATGCCCGGGCAAGGCAGAGCCCCTGACCCAGAGGTCGGGTGAGGCGGAGCCCGCCCCCCAGTGGTTGGGTGAGGCGGAGCTTGTGCTCCTGGGGGCCGGTTGAAGCCATAGTCACGCACTTGAGTACTCGGGTGAATCAATGTTGATGACCATTCGCTCCTCCTCTTCAGGTACCCTAGTATTGGTCCTCGATAGTAGCCCCCGAGCCCCCGGGTGATTCGGGTAGAATCGCCTGGGGGATTTTTTGACTCACCAGTGGGTGCGCGCGAGCGCCCCCGGGGGTGTAGCTCCTAAGCCTACGGAGGAGTAGAATACTCCTTTGGAGGCTTTTTCGGACGGGAGGACTCTAAGGGCCTTGGCCTTCTTTTGTCACCCATGGTGTGTCCTGATGGGATGGCGATTCCCTTTCGTCATGATTGGACCTCTTGAGGGTATAGCCGTGAGGTTCGTTGGGTCAGAAAAAGGTCTCTCCTAATTCCAACCCCTACGGGGTCTGATCGACCTACCATCGTTCTACACCGTGTGTTCGGTCTCCTTGCGAGTCCAACTTTCCTTGAGCCCCAGCACGTAGCAGGGGTCCGATCGAGGGTCGGCTCGTATTTGTGATCATCTTCCCTCAAGCATTTTTTCTAATAAAAATGGAGGGGCTGAGCCATGCCATGATTTTCTTCTATGGATGAATCATGGTGCTCGGTGAGCTGTTAATGGGCTAGTCCGAGTGGGGCCCCAACATCCCGTTCGTGGGGGTCTGGCTTGGGTCAGCTGGTGACCGACTCTAGACTCACAGCGGTCAATCCATATAGTTCTCGGGTCCATTCGACCGGTCCCGAGGGCTCTCTGCCTTTCTTCGAGGAAAAACCATGGATTGTAATGGGGATGGGGATCCTGATCTTCTGTCAAGTAGAGGTAACTATCGCTGTGGCGGAGAATGACACACCGATCCGGCTTCAGATCGAAAGATCGAACCCTGCAATCTTAGCACCACAACTCCTCTGGTTATCAACTGAGAATCGGATTCGGTTGACCTCGCCAAGAAGGCTAATCCCTGCCTACGCAACGAAGAACACAAGCAAGAACAAGAAAGAAAGCAACCAAATTGCAGATGAATGATTAATCTCACAAAGTTGGGTCTCACAAACCGATGAATGGCGAAACTGTTCATGACAGATTAATCTAAGCGAAACCCAAGACCTAATGATGGTGGCAGCATATGATTATAAAGGTCTTAGGGTCATCGCCTACCCTGGACGCATCCCCTAATGGGCCCAAACACGATACATGGTCCAACGGACCAAAAGACGGTGTCGCAGCACCCTGGTAGATTCTGGATGCTAACTTGTTTCGACGATTTCTATTGATTATGAAGGCCTTTTGATGTGATACCACTTGGATTGGCTTTCTTATCAAATTAGCTTTCCAACCATATGTGGATCGTCAAAAACGGAGTCCGGATGCGTCTTGGGTGACCAGTTTAAGGCAGACTGGTCCTGGAGGCCAAGGTAGACTCGAACTTGAGTTGCTTTGGGCCTCCACCTCGGGGACTCGAACCGAATTAGCCTCGGGCCTCCTTCTTCACTTGGACACCCTTGCTGGCCTCCTACCCCTCCATACCATGTGCCAAACATGGTCATATCCATGGGTGTCATGTCCTCATCATCCTCCCCTTCTTGATGAAAAGCCATCCTCAGCGTCGATTGTGATTGAAACTAATCCTGCACAACACAAAGGAGAACAGGGTTGCGAAGACAAAGGAAACTAAAATAATTGTGAGAAGGAACGTGACCATATTTCCAAGTTTCTAGCATGTCATCTCGCATAAAAATTTCAGCAAGCATGTAGACTCCATGATCCGAATGCACACGATGTATGTCAACACTATCCTGCAAAAGATTAGAACTAACCAAAGACAATGCAGGAATAGATGGTCTAGCAGACATAGGTAGCAGCCAACAATGCTCCCCTTCTTGAAAGTGAACTTGTTTCTTTGAGGAACATGAGAAAATGTTTGTATTATTATGGCTGCCCTCTAAACGATCATAATCTTGTACAACAAAAGGAGAATTCATATTACTACGAACGTATACTCGATGTTTCATATATTGTCCTGTGTTGTTATATTTGCCAATAACATGATATGTGTGTTTAGAAAACCAAGGCAAATCAGCATATTTAAAAAGGCTCTCCTCCAAACAATCTAGGTTACACAAAACATCAAATTCAATGTAACCCAAAGTATGTAAAGAAGACAACAATTTGAACTCATCAGTTTTATTAGCAATATGAATAACATGTTTATTTTCAGCATAAGTGACTGGTTCCAAAACATGTAAAACTAAAGCATCATCAACCAATTCATCTTTCTCACAAGGAACTTCAAGCAAATTATCATGGGATAGAGATAAAGCAAGAGAGGGTTCCACTAACAATTGCTCTATGATAGCATGGTTTGTGAAAAAATTTAGTACATTAAAACAATTCTCACCTTCCGTGAGTGTAGCACCATGGGCATTATGAAGTGATGGTTCTGAATTTGCATATGAGGTTGTGAGCTCCTCATTTTCTTCTATGTCATCCTCTCGCTTATGGACATTATCCTGTAGAAGGTTAGTCATAGCAAGAGGAATAACAACAGACTCTTCCTCTAAATGGTGTACCTCAGCATATGAAGTCAAAACAGGAGGTGGATTAACAAAGGTTTCTCGCATAAGGAGTTTCATATCATTCCAAGTTTGAGGTTTATCAGAAGGATCTAAAGACTCCCACCAAGATAAAGTAGAATGTCGCAAAACACTAGCTGCATTTTTTACCTTCCTCCTTGGACACATAAAGTGAGTAGCAAATATGTTATCTATGGCAATTTCCCACTCCATGTACTCATCAGCACCTATACCATCATAAGTCGGTGGATACGAACAACCTATCATTGTTAGAAGACAGCAAAAGACAACACAAAAGTATTATCCCTATCAAATGACTACGTGGTTGCAGTGGTGTCACTTTTCACAGCAAGTGGAAGCGTCTTACCAAGCTCTTACAAAGTTCTTACCAACGCAAGCAGTGGGCGGTACAACCGGCGGCTGGTTCATGATACCTGTGAGGTAGTGGCACCGAGATTGCAAGGACCTTTTTCTATACTAATCTGAAGTATATATGTGGAGCTTGGGAGGCTTAAAATATGGTAGCAAGGAATAGCAATAATTTAATTCAAAAATTGCAAGATTGAAAAGTAGTCCCAAGCTAGTCTATGTCGCCGGCCTAAACGCGTCCTGAACCTAGCTCAAGCAAGCAACAATGCAACCAGGGACTCAAAAGATGCAAGCACTTCTGAATTTTTCTTCACTTTTTTCCACTTTCTATTTTTTTTCTTGTTCTTTCTTTTTTTTTGGGTGCTGCTTTTTTTTCTTTTTTTCTTTTTTGTGCACCTTCTACCTTTTCCTTTCCTTTCTTTTGTTTCTCGGAAGAACACTGCAACACAAATTATTTGAACACACAACTTGATATGCTCAAAGCTAGGCTGATAGAGTTATAGATGCATGAGCAGCACAGCTCAAAACCACTCAGTTCTATGTGGTCGATCAAGGAAAATCCTTGGGCTCTCAATGACAAGGAGGGAAAGCGGTTGATTTTTATGGAAACAAAAGATATCAAGGATACTAGATCAAGACTCAAATAAACCAATGAACATGAGGGCACGCGAGGGATGACCGTTCAATAAAGCAAACTAAAATTAAAATATTGCAACGGCACAACGGGTGATAGGATAGGGAGAAAACAAAGATTAACACAGATATTTTTGGGGGGCAATTTTCTAGATTTATAGGACAAAGACAAAACAAAACTAGGGTAATAATAAACCTGATGGTAATACCTGAAGCTCTGATTACCACTTAATGGGAACGGGGATCCCGATCTTCCATCAGGTAGAGGTAACTATCATTGTGGCGGAGAATGACACACTGATCCGGCTTCAGATCGAAAGATCGAACCCTGCAATCTTAGCACCACAACTTCTCTGGTTATCAACCGAGACTCGGATCCGGTTGACCTCACCAAGAAGGATAATCCCTGCCTGCGCAATGAGAAACACAAGCAAGAACAAGAAAGAAAGCAACCAAATTACAGATGAATGATTAATCTCATGAAGTTGGGTCTCACAAACCGATGAACGGTGAAACTGTTCTTGACAGATTAATCTAAGCAAAATCCAACACCTAATGATGATAGCGGTGTATGATTATAAAGGTCTTAGGTTCATCGCCTATCCTGGACGCGCCCCCTAATGGGCCCAAACACGATACACGGTCCAACAGACCAAAAGACAGTGTCGCAGCACCCTGGCAGATTCTGGATGCTGATTTGTTTTGACAATTCCCGTTGATTATGAAGGCCTTTTGATGTGAGACCACTTGGATTGGCTTCCTTATCAAATTATCTTTCCAACCATATGTGGATTGTTGAAAACAGAGTCCGGATGCGTCCTGGGTGACCAGTTTAAGGCAGACTGGTCCTGGAGGCCGAGGCAGACTCGAACTTGAGTTGCTTTGGGCCTTCGCCTCGGGGACTCGAACCGAATTAGCCTCGGGCCTCCTTACTGACTTGGACACCCTTGCTAGCCTCCTACCCCTCCATACCATGTGCCAAACATGGTCATATGCATGGGTGTCATGTCCTCGTCAGATTGTGTCTGGCCGAGACTCGAACATGGGCTGGGATGCCTGTGGTGCCCGTGCACCCAGGTACTGGCCGCTAGTGGGCCCATCCCTTTCCACCCCTCACTCTAAGGGCACCCGAAGTGGTTGTCGATCCTATTGGTGGACCAACCTTCGAACACCTGGGCCTAGACGGTCCGTAGGAGTGTTTCAGCTCTGTATCCATCTTATCTGTGATGGGTCATGGCCCGTTTGGGGAGGCAAAATGTCCGGCGCATTTTCTGAGGGGATGGCCAGAGATTGCGTGCACATGCCCCATGATGAGACGTGGTGTTAGGTCTTTTAGGGCGTGGAGATCTAGGCGGGCGGTTGGTTTCCATGCACTTGTCGCCCCTATAAAACCAAAGGGTTAGACCTCCGTGTTTCATATGCACGCCTGCATCCTTACCTCCATAGTTGCGCCGCTGCCACCAACGCTAGGGTTTCCTGCCTCCGCATCTCCACCGCCATTGAGCTCGCATTCATCTACCTCCGCTTTCAATGGATCCATGGTGCTGCTCTCGACATCACCTTCCAACACATGGAGGGCCTCATCCATCACGGTCTTCTCCGCGCATGGACTGCGGCTGAGTAGTGGTTGCTGCCTGGCAACGAGGATGTGCTGTCGCCGCCCGACGGCTATGTGGTGTCATTCACCTACTTCCACGAGCACGGGCTCGCGACCCCCACCCACAAATTCCTCCGGGGGCTGCTGCACTTCTACAAGATTGAGTTGCAGCATCTCAATCCCAATGGGATCCAACACATGGTGGCATTCGTCGTGCTGTGCGAAGGATTCCTAGGGATTAGTGCTCACTTCGACTTGTGGAGGTATTTCTTTGCCATCAACCTCCAGAAGAAGAGGGAGAAGGGCGGTAAGCAGGAGCTGCACATACCGATGGGGTGTGCCGGCATCCAGCCTCGAAACAATCGGGTCGGCAAGTACCCGTCCATGCGGCTCTCGATGTCCAACAAGGGGTGGCACTCGCAGTGGTTTTACCTCAAGAACGATGCCACCGCCCCTCTGCCAGAGTTCACTAGGCGCCTGATTGAAGAAGCCCCGGAGCCGTGGAGGAAGTGGGGCATCCTGGAGAAGGACAAGAAGAGGATCCGAGACCACATCACCGCCATCCACATCCTGAAGGAGAATGGCCTAAAAGGGTCAGGTGTCATTGGGGCCTATCATGTGAGGAGGGTGGCGCCATTGATGACGCGCGCGCTCCAGCTATATGTGATGGCGCTCGAGGCATCGTTCGACAGAATGGCGCTCGTCGAGGGAACGCTCCCCAACTCTGAGATCACGCAATGTGTTAAGGAGGTGATGAAGCCTCTATGGGATGACATGGGTGCTGCCCTTGACTTCATCTTCCCAGTGTTGGGGCATCCCCCGATGTGGCCAGAACCAGGCTACATCATTTTTGTGAGTTTCCCTTTCTCCTGCCTCTCCTTTAGTTGATTTCCCAATCCTAAGAGACTAACTTTGAGAGGGGCGGGACCAGCTGAGGGACCTCATCCTCATGGATCACATGGCACCGCTGCCAAGGGATCTGGCCGTGAGGGCGGCAAATCACACCGAGGGTGAGCGCTCGAGGAAGGCGAAGGAGGAAAAGAGAAAGAAGCAGCGGAAGCTGCGGGTGTGGGAATGAGGGGAGGACACTGACAAACCGACGTGACCTGGCCAACGCAGGTGGAGGTGGCGGCGGCCATGATAGATGGGTCGTAGCCAGGCGCGACCTCAACATCGCCTGAGGTATCGATGCGACCTATGCCTTCAGTGGCCCAAGCGACGATGCCTGACGTGAGCCAAATGGAGGGGGACATGGCCAAGGGGTCCCCAGAAGTCATGGTGCTAGGGGATCGGCTCGCGTCCGCACCGCTAACCCCTTCTGTCATCGGAGGGGGTGTCTCGACGGAGGCATCACAACAAGAGGGATCGGCGGCACCTGGGGCTGGTAGGGAGTCATCCCTGATCCTGACCTCGATGGACAGCGGCTCGCCCATGCTGGGCGCACCCCTGCTCCAGTGGACAGACCCACAAGATCCAGCATCAATGCTTTTTTACCCTTGATGACACCGCAGAGAGCTAGAGCAGGAGAGCCTCGACGTAGGGATCACGTCCGTGCTTGAGGCCTTGGATAACACCACGGGCGCATTGCATGACGTCATTGTTCCCTCTAGCCAGGTATTGCTCGATCTTGCTTCTTACCCTTCTCTTCCTCTATTTTTGTATCCTGACCATCGTCTCCCTGCAGTCCGTTATAACTCGTAGTCGGGGGAAATCCTAGTTCCTTCATCAATAGAAGGAAGCCTAGGACCGCCTCGTCAAGGAGGTGTGGTTACGCGGGGAGGCGATAGCACAGCTTGCTGCCACCCAACAGAGGGTGGTCGAGCTGACTCCTGTTGCCGAGGAGGCGGCCAGTCTTTGGACGCGGGTTGCCAAGGCCCATCGGGAAGCTAACGAGGCCTAGAAGGCGTTTGAGGCCCTGTTGGTGAGGTCACACAAGGATGACGAAGAAGCCGCCAGGGTCAGGAAGGAGTAGGATGAAGTCCTCCAGAAGGACGCCATATCCCACCAGTGGATCCTTGACCTGCTGGGTGAGGTTTAGAGGGAAAGGGATCTGAAGGTGAAGGCCGAGGAATGGTTCTCGGCACAGGAGATGAAGGTGAGCCAAGATACCGCAATGGTCGAGCGGCTGGGTAAGGAACGAGATGGGTTATCCCAGACCGCGGAGAGGCTCCGCTCAGAGCACGGCACGACTTGCGAGGAGTGCGACCAGGCCTTCCGATAGTGTGACCAGGCCTGCCAAGAGCGCGATGATGCGTAGCAGAACGTTGGCTCCCACTAGGCCAAGCTCGAAAGGGAGGCAACCTAGAAGCTGGAGGCCAAGAGCGTCTCTACCGGGCTCACCGTGGATCTAGCTCAGGTCCAGGCGGAGCTCGCCGAGGTGAAGAGAAATCTTCAGGCGGAGAGCGATTAGCTCGGTATCCTGAGCACCGCCCTTGGATTGGTCTATGACAACCTTCAAGTGGTGCACTTGGAGGGGACCAGCTCACTCGTAACTCATGCCAAGATCATGGCTCGGGTGCGCTAGCTCGAGAGGGATGCCCTTCACGCCGGCGTCAATTGGTCCTTCACGATTGCTCATTCACATTTTGAGGACAGCATCGATCTAGACGTGATGAGCCTTGGCTACATGCTCGGTTATGAAGCCCACGAGCTGGAGGAGATTGAAACAGCGGTGGCTCCCCTTTCGTAGGACTTGGCTATTGCACCCAATTTTGCATAGCAAAATCAAGTACTCATATATGTGTGCCCAGGATGTCCAAACACACATATACCATCAAATTCTAATAATATCAAAGTAAAGTACTTTATTACAATGCATATCTCATCATAATGTTATCACATAGTTTTGCTCATTGGCAACATTATTACACAAAGCGGAATACTAGCCCAAACTACCACAGGGACTCCAACTGGTGAACATCAATCTTGTAGTCCTAGACATCCTCTAGAAACTCTTCATATGTGTTATCTATTGCCCATCCAGGATTTTTATTGAATGTAAAACAAGTGTAAGCTCACCATGCTTAGCAAGTATATCAAAGGGATCTATGAGGCTTA
This sequence comes from Miscanthus lutarioriparius, assembly GCA_904845875.1. Lineage (NCBI taxonomy): Eukaryota > Viridiplantae > Streptophyta > Magnoliopsida > Poales > Poaceae > Miscanthus > Miscanthus lutarioriparius. The sequence continues at coordinate 59,251,865 of CAJGYO010000010.1, forward strand.
AAGGCTAGACACGGTTTGACTGCGGTTGGCAATTTTAGTTGTTCAAGTTTTAGCATCCTGAATCATTACTTTAGTGAATAATCCCAACCCAAGTGGTAATAGTGAATAATCAAGATTATATCTATTTCCCAACCATCCATAGTAACCACTAATCATGAAGGATCTAGATCGCTCGTATCCTTGACCATGGCTGTTATAACAGGTTAAATATTTCTGTAGAAATTGTACAACTTTACCCACCGAGCCGTGATTCCCAATGCCAGGGTTTGCAAAGCCCACAACACCTCTACCTGGGAAGTGTGGCAGGGTTTCACTATGTAACGCTTCGCTAGTCGCACTAACAAGTCATAGCTGCTAAGGTTTCAGCCGTCTAGCCATATGTGGCCCTCCTCTAGGAGTGGCACGCATGGTCGCGGCACGGTACACACCCTAGCAGGAAAGGAAACATACCAACTAGTGCCCCCACTTGCCCTTATAGAAAACCTATAGACGAGCTAGTACAATCTAGTTAACAGATTAAAGTCAGAGCCATATGACACTCGGGGTTGTACGAAACCTCCTGGGTGGCCACTTCAGGATTAAGTCCTTATGGAGATGCACTAGAGCACTCAACCCCGTACTCTAGCCCCCTAATTGCTGCTAAAAAGCTCCATTTTATCACATTGCATAATACCTTTAGTCATGTTTAACAATTACTTTATGTTGAGCGCTGCAGCATCTATCCAAAATGCATCCCAAACTATAGGTAACAAGGATATGCGGTACAAGTAATAATCTAGGTAAAGTCCTTAAAGGTAATTCAAATTTAAACACATGCATGTACATGAATTGTAGAGGTCATAGGTTCAAGGGGCCTTTGCTACACTTGCCTTCCTCAAAGTTATCCTCTTGGTACTGCTGGTCACCCTGCTGATCCTCAGTCACCTCGAATTGATCACCCTCTAAACGTGTTCCAATTCACCAATCAAGCATCCAATCCAATCATTACATGCATACAAATAGACTTCTATTAGAACAGTACACCAAATAGTAAAAACATAGATTGAAAAGCTTATAAAACTATTCTACTTACTGCTACGAACACGTGAGCGAAAGAATCACTCAAATTGGACTTAAAAAGCAAAAGTTATGCATGAAATAAGGTTCCAATGGCATTTCTGTAAATAAGCTGAACTCAAATTTGAATTTAAACTAATAAAATCTGAATTTAAATGAATTATGGACGGCGCGCACTATTTCCTAAAACCACAAGGACTAAAACAAATAAAAACAGGACTAAAAAGTAACTCTTTTGAACTGTACTGGACCGCGGGTTGATTCACTTAAAACCGAGGGGCTAAAATGCAAAAGAACCGGGCGGGTTGCAGTTGACCGCGTCGCCGACTGACTGGGCGGCCACGTGGTTGTGCGTGAGTGGTGCAGTGCACCACGTGTGTGTGTGCCCATGCTGGTGCGGCGTTGTGGACCGTGTCCACGGGTGCACGATGAACCGTTATGACCCCGAAGGGGTATGTCTTAATTGTGACCGTCCGAGTAGATCCAACAGCAAGGAAAGAATGGGAGATTCCCCCGCCGCCTGCATAGTGCCATGGCGAGCCTGCCATGGCCGGCGGCGAGTCAAGCTCGGCGGCGAATACCGATACGGCGTTCTAGACCACCCCAGATCAAACCGAACACACGGAAATGAAGTACAGGCTCTCGTGAACTCGCTAGGGTATTGGTGCGACTGGAGCTCGCCGATACGGTGCTCTAGGGCATCATTCAAAGAAATGGGGGCACGAGAAGATGGAACAGCTCACCGCGAGTCCGACGGAGGTGGTCGCGGTATCCGGGAGAGCTCCGAGCGACCGGGTTGATGGCAGTGGCAAACTAGAGAGAGAAGATGTCGCGGGTGAGGGTGAATCCAAGCGATGAGTTACCAAAATGAAGAGAGGAAGACACCTACGGCTCTGGTGGAGTACGGCAGAGCTTCGAGTTGCATTGGTGATGTTGATTGGGGCAATGGAGCGGCGGATTGTGGGGCGGCGGTGAGAGCTCAAACAGTGAATGGGAAAAGGAGAGAGGGAGGGGCTCAGCTTGGGGTTTTGTAGGCGTGCTGGGCATGGTAGAAGGAAGGGAGCGCGATGAGGGCGGATTTGGACGCCTTCCATGCTTGGCCCGGTGGCCCGGTGGGTGCTGCTGCCTCTGATGGCAAGCACGCCATCACCGGTGAGGCGGGGAAGGAAAGGAGGGAGGCACTTTTGATGGTGGGTCCCACATGCAGTGAGGGCAAGAGAGCGGTGCTCGGGTGTGGCTTGGACGCGGGGAAGGCCGAAGCTAGGCCGAGCGTGCCGAACTGGGCTGCGGTGCCAAGCTGCAGGCGTGCCCGTGCATAGGCGCCAGAGCAGGCCATGAGTAGGCCGGTGCAGAGCGGGCCACATGCGGTAGGGGGGAGGAGGAAAGGGCTGGGCCGACCTGGGCCAGAAAAGAGGAAAAAGAGATTTTTTCAAAATTAAATCCTTTTCCATTTCTAGTTTTCAATCCAAGCCAAATTCAAATGAAATTTGAATTCAACTTCAAACAACCTAGCCCTACACTCAACCAAAAATAGTATGCTTTAGCATGAATGCTACAAACTTGTTTTTAAACCTTATAGTTAATTTTAATTAACCAGAATTTATTATTTGGCCTAGGTTAAAATGCATAGAAAATCAAATAAATGCTCAAATTTAATTACTAATTTGCAATTGAAATTTTTGGGTGTTACAAACCTACCCCCCTTAAGATGAATCTCGTCCTTGAGATTCGAGTGATTCAAAAAGATTAGGATAGTCAGATTTCAGATCATCTTCTCTTTCCTAGGTTGCCTCATCCATAGAGTGTCTATTCGACTGAACCTTCCACATTCTTATAATCCAACTCCTTGAGATTCTCTCCACAGTTTCCAAAATTCTCACTGGATATTCTTTGTATGATAGATCCTCTTGGATATCCATTTCTTCCAAAGGTAATCGTTCCTCAGGTACTCTCAAACATTTCTTAAGCTACGATACATGGAAGACATCATGAACACCTAAGAGCTGTTCCGGTAATTCTAGCTGGTAAGCAACTTCTCCTCTCCTGTTGATGATCTTGAAGGGTCCCACATACCTGGGTTACAACTTTCCCTTGGTATGAAACCTCTTAATCCTCTCATAGGTGAAACTTTCAGATAAACAAAATCACCGATCTCAAACACCAAATCTCGTCTTCACGTGTCAGCATAGCTTTTCTGTCGAGACTGTGCGACCTTCAAGTTTTGCCTTATTGTTTGTACCTATTTCTCTGTCAGTTGCAAAACTTCTGGTCCAAAGACTTGACTTTCCCCCATTAGATTCCAAAACAGTGGTGTCCTGCACTTTCTACCATACAATGCTTCAAATGGTGCCATCTTAAGACTTTTCTGGTAGCTATTATTATAAGAGAATTCGGCATAGGGCAAACTCTTATCCCAACTTGTCCCGTACTATAGAGCACAAGCTCTCAGCATATCCTCTAAAATCTAATTTGTTCTCTCGATCTACCCATCTGTCTAGGGATGATAAGCTGAGCTAAAGTTCAACTTCGTGTCCATAGATTCATGCAACTTCTACCAAAAATGAGATGTGAACTGTGTACCCCTATCTAAAACAATCTTCTTCGGTACTCCATGTAAACATACAGTCCTTTCCATGTATAGCTCTGCCAACTTTGCACCAGAGTAGGTTGTCTTGATAGGAATCAAATGTGCTACTTTTGTCAGATGGTCTAAAATTACCCAAATAGAGTCATATCCTCTCTGTGTACGGGTTAATCCCACTATGAAATCCATTCCAACTTCTTCCTATTTCCACTCAGGTATCTTCATTGGTTGAAGTATACCTGCTGACCTCTGATGCTCTGCCTTTACTCTTTGGCACGTATCACATATGGCCACATGTTCAGCTACATCTCTTTTTAGTCCATACCACCAATATCTCTCTTTAAGATCAAGATACATTTTTGTACTCCCCGGGTGTATAGAATAGGCCGAGTCATGAGCTTCCCTCAAAATAGACTCTCTAATAGACTTCACTTCTGGCACACATATCCTTTTACCAAACCATACTGTTCCTTGATCATCCATGTGGAATCCTGGTGCTTTACAAATCACTATACGTTCAACAATATCTTTAATCTTCTCATCATTCAACTGTCCTTTATGAATCTCTCATTCTAAAGTAGGTTCTACCTCTAACTCCATGGTGTTAGTCACAATACCCAAATTTAGATGTTCGAACTCTCCACACAACTCTCTAGGTAATTGAGTTGTATAGGCCATGTTCACATATCTCCTCCTACTCAAAGCATCTACTACAACGTTAGCCTTTCCCAGGTGATAGTGTATTTCCAAATCATAATCCTTGATTAACTCTAGCCATCTGCGCTGCCTCAAATTCAGATCTGACTGAGTGAATATATACTTCAAACTCTTATGATCCGTATAAATCTCACACTTATGACCAATCAGGTAATGCCTCCAAACATTGAGAGCATGTACCATAGCTGCTAACTCCAGATCATGAGTCGGATAATTTAACTCATGTTTTCTCAGCTGTCTAGATGCATAGACAACAACCCTACCCTCTTGCATCAGAACGTAGCATTGACCTTGCCGCGAGGCATCACAATAGATAGAGAAGCTTTTGGTAAGATCAGGTAAGATAAGCACTAGGGTAGAAGTCAATCTCTTTTTCAACTCCTCAAAACTGTCCTGACATTGCTTAGACCATACAAATTTGGCATTCTTCTCTAACAGAGCAGTCATAGGTTTGGATAACTTAGAGAATCCCTCGATGAATCTCCTATAGTACCCAGCCATACCAAGGAAACTCCAAATCTCACTAACATCCTGAGGTGGCTTCCAAATCAACACATCTCTAACCTTCTTGAGATCTACTGCTACTCCTCCATTAGAGATTATGTGACAAAGGAAAGATACTTCTTTTAGCCAGAACTCACATTTGCTAAACTTAGCATAGAGCTGATGTTCTCTAAGCTTCTGCAATACTAACCTCAAATGTCCCTCATGTTCTTCTTCATTCTTAGAGTATACTAATATATCATAAATGAACACAACGACAAACTTGTCAAGGTACTCCATAAATACTTTGTTCATCAAATACATGAAGTAAGCAGGTGCATTTGTCAGACCAAAAGACATGACTGTGAACTCATATAATCCATATCAGGTCACAAAAGCGGTTTTAGGAATGTTAGGACGTCTTATTCTCAACTGATGGTATCCAAATCAGAGGTCGATCTTGGAAAACACACAAGCTCCTTTCAATTGGTCAAACAGGTCATCGATTCTAGGTAGTGGATACTTGTTCTTAATTGTGACCTCATTAAGTGATCTGTAATCTATGCACATTCTTTGTGTACCATCTTTCTTCTCTACAAAACATACTGGTGCACCCCAAGGTGAAGAACTAGGTTGGACATAACCCTTATCTAGAAATTACCTTATTTGTTTCTTAAGTTCTACTAATTCATTCACTCCCATTCTATAGGGTTTCTTACCTATGGTTGCAGTTCCAGGTAAAAGTTCAATTATAAACTCAATATCTTGTTCAGGTGGCGTACCTGGTAACTCCTTAGGGAAGACATCTGGATACTCATTTACTATCCATATATCCTCTATGGTTGTGCCCTCCAATTGATTAACCCAACATATTTTCGAGGCTGACTGTGTTGCCACATACTCAACTTTCTCTCCAGATGGAGTGGTTAGATTCACGGAATTGTTCCCACAATTAATAACTGCCTTCTGGGACCTCAACCAATCCATACCCAAGATAACATCAATTCTAGACGAGTCTATGATTACAAGGTTGGCTTGAAATTCTACCCCCCTTATGATGAGACGAGCAGCTAAGCATATCCAATTTGCTTTCATTCCCCCTCCAGGTGAGTTTACTAACATGGGTTTCTTCATAACACATATAGGAATATCATGCTTCTTTATGAAAGTATATGCTATGAAGGAATGTGAAGCACCAGAATCGAAAAGAACTGTAGCTGAGTTTGAATTGACCGGAAACGTACCGATCACCACATCAGGTGCCTCCTGAGCTGTCTCTGCAGTTACATGATTGACTTTTCCCCGAACATAGTTCTGCTGCATGTTAGCCATTCTCTTGGGGCATCTGTTGGAGTAATGTCCTGGTTCTCCATAATTGAAGCATCTATTATCATTGACTGCATTTGGTGCCTTTGGTGCGCCATTCTTCTATGGAGCATTGGGGACATTATTCTTTACAGGAGCATTGTTGGTTTGCTGCTGGCGCTGGACTGGTGCCTTATACTACTGCTGCTACTGTACATGTTGTGGTTGCTAGTTGCGGTTGTTCAGATCAGACTGACCCTAATAGCGCTGCTATGGGTAAGCTTGCTGTGGAGTAGTGCGGACATGAGAGTTACTCCCTTGCTGTTGCCCCTGGAATTTTCTATTCTTGTCCTCCATTTGGCTGCGCTTGTTCTCTATAACCAAGGTCTTGTCCACTAACTGCTGGAAACTGGCAAAGGTATGGGACAGCAGTTGGTACTAGAGACCATCATTCAGACCTTTCATGAATAGCTCCTGCCTCTTTTCATCGTCTTCCACTTCCATAGGTGCATACCATGATAATTGTATGAACTTGTCATGATACTCCACAATAGACATGCTCCCCTGCTTGAGAGCCAAGAATTCCTTCTTCTTCAGCTTCATCAACCTAGCGGGCACATGATGAGAGCGGAAGGCACTGCAAAACTCTGGCCAAGTGATGGGATTAGCTTCAGTATGGCCAAAGTGGAAAGAGTCCCACCAATCAAGTGTAGCTCCTTGCAGCTGTCCAGAAGCATACAAAATCTTCTCTTTGTCATCACACTGTGCAATCTCAAGTTGCCTCTCAATTGCACGCAGCCAGTCATCGGCTTGGAGTGGGTTAGTGGAATGCTTGAAGACAGGTGGATGTCCTTTCAGAAACTCTCCCCTTTTTTCTCTGACTTGAGGGGGTGCATTCCCATTCCCCATATTCTGCATGCTCTAAGCCATCTGCTGAAGCAATTGGGTTTGCATCATCATTAGTTGCTCCATGGTGATAGGGGGTGGCGGCGGCAAGTCCTCGCCTCCCTGGTTGTTCCTCCTAGTGTTCACCATCTGTAGATACATCATATAAGTCTCACGTGTCCAAAACATATAACCTTTAAGAGATAATGGCCTAATAAGAGTAGGTATCACAAGATCAAGATAAAGATGTATATAGGGTATACAAGAAGATAATTGTTCTGAACTTTTCCGGCGAGTTGGACAAATAGTAGTGTAGTAAAATGAGCATATCTCACTCTCTGTTTATCATCTGAATGCAAATTTTACCTTTCTAGAAAGATTATGAAATTAGCTATAACTTTCATTTAGAACACATTTTCAGATTCTAACGTTTAATCAGGCAAAAACAGACGAAAAAGCAGTACTACTCTAGAATTCTGACAGCACAGAAACATCAAATCACAACAGCTGTATCTCACAACTCATAATAGGTATTGAGGTGATTCCAGAGCCAAAAGAAATAGGTAGAAGTCTACTTATCTCCATAAAATTTTCATGGCCATTGGACATCTAGAACATTAGATATGAACTGATAAAGGTGGACTGCTCGGAATGATACAGAATAGACAGCAAGATATAAAGAAACCCAACTATTTATTCATATCATCCTTAGGCCTTAATCTTAACTAAATGACCGTGGACATGCCCACAAGTCACCACAATCATGCCAAAAATCCAAATCAAACATTGTTCATCATGACAATCATCCAACCATTCAAGTAACAATTGTTCAACCATTAAAAGGAAAAGAAACTAAACACACTCTCGCACATCTATGCGTGTTTATTACATATTTTGGGAAATCCTCCTATGGGTCGATGTTGGTGCTGGTGTTGGGGTCTCCAAAGTCTCCTTTGTTCCTTGGGGGCGATTGAGCAGGAATCCCTGGCGCTTCCACATCAGGACCTCCTTGATGTTGCTTCAATGTAGCATTCTCACGGGCAAGTTGCATGTATGCCTTCCCCATGACATCTAGCTCATCCAAGGCTTGATCCAAGTCAGTGTTGGCCTAGGCCAAGCTCATCAAGGTAGGCCTAAGCCTATGGTTCGCCTCCATCTGGTCCTCCAGAGGTTCCTCCATGGGCACCTCCACAGGAGGTTCCTCCTCCATGCACCTCAAAGCCTCCACCAGGTGTGCAGGAATGCATTTGCCAAGCGTGAACTTTGTCCCCTTTGGCATCACAATGGTACGCTTGCGGGTGTCAGCTTGGTGTGGGCCATCTATAGGATTGAAAAGGTTGAGTATTAGAACAAGATAATTTTTGCAATAGATAAAGGACATAATATAAGCAAAATTTTATAGTAAATTAAAGGTAGCAAAATAAAGATAATGTGAACCTAAAAACATCTATTTCTAACTAGGTTGATCGTCCTACCGTAAGTTATAGCTTTGATACCAATTTGTCGCACCCAATTTTGCATAGAAAAATCAAGTACTCATATATGTGCGCCCAGGATGTCCAAACACACATATACCATCAAATTGTAATAATATCAAAGTAAAGTACTTTATTACAATGCATATCTCATCATAAGGTTATCACATAGTTTTGCTCATTGGCAACATTATTACACAAAGCAGAATACTAGCCCAAACTGCCACAGGGACTCCAACTGGTGAACATCAATCTAGTAGTCCTGGACATCCTTTGGAAACTCTTCATATGTGTTATCTATTACCCATCCGGGATTTTCATTGAATGTAAGATAAGTGTAAGCTCACCATGCTTAGCAAGTATATCAAAGGGATCTATGAGGCTCAAAGGCTAGACACGGTTTGACTGCGGCTCGCAATTTCAGTTGTTCAAGTTTTAGCATCCTAGATCATTACTTTAGTGAATAATCCCAACCCAAGTGGTAATAGTGAATAATCAAGATTATATCCATTTCCCAACCATCCATAGTAACCACTAATCATGAAGGATCCAGATCGCTCGTATCCATGAGTACAAGGGGTACAAGGGGCCTTTGCTACACTTGCCTTCCTTAAAGTTATCCTCTTGGTACTGCTGGTCACCCTGCTGATCCTCAGTCACCTCGAATTGATCACCCTCTAAACGTGTTCCAATTCACCAATCAAGCATCCAATCCAATCATTACGTGCATACAAATAACCTTCTATTAGAATAGTATACCAAACAGTAAAAACATAGATTGAAAAGCTTATAAAACTATTCTACGTACTGCTACGAACACGTGAGCGAAAGAATCACTCAAATCGGACTTAAAACGCAAAATTTATGCTTGAAATAAGGTTCCAATGGCATTTCTGTAAATAAACCGAATTTAAATTTGAATTTAAACTAATAAAATCTGAATTTAAACGAATTATGGATGACACGCACTATTTCCTAAAACTATACGCACTAAATCGAATAAAAACAGGACTAAAAAGTAACTCTTTTGAACTATACTGGACCGCGGGTTGATGCACTTAAAACCGAGGGGCTAAAATGCAAAAGAACCAGGTGGGTCGCAGTTGACCGTGTCGCCGTCTAACTGGGCGGCCACGTGGCTGCGCGTGAGTGGTGCGGTGCACCACGTGTGCATGGGCGTGCGCTAACGCGGCGTTGTGGACCGTGAACATGGGTGCACGGTGAACCGTTATGACCCCGAAGGGCTATGTCTTAATCATGATCGTCCAAGTAGATCCAATGTTGAGGAAAGAACGGGAGATTCCCCCACTGCCTGCACAGTGCCATGGCGAACCCACCATGGCCAGCGGCGAGTCAAGCTTGGCGGCGAACACCGATACGGCATTCCAGACCACCCTAGATCAAACCGAACACACTGAAATGAAATACAGGCTCTCGCGAACTCGCTAGGGTACCCAAATAGGGATGGGGAGCACGTCGAGGTGATGGTCCCCACGGCGGTGCCATCGCTGGTGCGACTAGAGCTCACCGATACGGCCGTCTAGGACATCATTTAAAGATATAGGGGCATGGGAAGATGGGGCAGCTAACCGCGAGTCCGACGGAGGTGGTCGCGGCGTCCGGGAGAGCTCCGAGGGGCCGGGTCGATGGTGGTGGCAAACTAGAGAGAGAAGATGTCATAGGTGAGGGTGAATCCGAGCGACAGGTTACCAAAATGAAGACAGGAAGACACCTACGGCTTCGGTGGAGTACGGCGGAGCTTCGAGTTGCGTCGGCGACATTGATTAGGGCACTGGAGCGGCGGATTGCGGGGCGGCGGTGAGAGCTCGAACGGTGAATGGGAAAAGGAGAGAGGGAGGGGCTCGGCTTGGGGTTTTGTAGGTGAGCGGAACATGGTAGAAGGAAGGGAGTGTGATGAGGGCGGATTTGGATGCCTTCCATGCCTGGCTTGGTGGCCCAGCGGGTGCGGCTGCCTCCGATGGCAAGCACGCCATCACCGGTGAGGCGGGGAAGGAAAGGAGGGAGGCGCGTCTGATGGGCAGGTCCTACATGTAGTGAGGGGAAGAGAGCGGCATGCGGGCATGGCTTGAACGTGGAGAAGGCCGACGCTGGGCCGAGCGTGCCGAACTGGGCCACGGTGCCAAGCTGCAGGCGCGTGTGTGCGTAGGTGCCAGAGCATGCCGTGAGCAGGCTGACGCGGAGGGGGTCGCGTGCAAGAGGGGCAAGGAGGAAAGGGCTGGGCTAGCCTGGGGTTGGGCTAGAAAAGAGGAAAAAGAGAGTTTTTCAAAAATAAATCCTTTTCCATTTCTAGTTTTCAATCCAAGCCAAATTCAAATGAAATTTGAATTCAACTTCAAACAACCTATCCCTACACTCAACCAAAAACAGTATGCTTCAGCATGAATGCTACAAACATGTTTTTGAACCTTATAGTTAATTTTAATTAACCAAAAATTATTATTTGGCCTAGGTAAAAAATGCATAGAAAATCAAATAAATGCTCAAATTTAATTACTAATTTGCAATTGAAATTTTTGGGTGTTACACTAGCGGACAAAATTGAAGACATAGTACTCCCCCAGAGGGGTTAGTCAGTTAGGTGAATTCGGGTTGTGGAGCCATTAATCTTGTAATGAACAAGTATTTTTCGTTGTTCTTAAACGTTTGTCCTTTTCTAATGGTGAAAAAGGAGTGTGATGCGAACTTGTGATGAACAAGTTTTTATTTCAAATGTAAAGCGAGTAGATGCGACCCGATCCCTTCTGACGTTGGGTCCGCTCAGCTTGAGCTGGAGAAAAAATTTGATCACGCCGAGGAGCAAAAGTGTCGTAGCCACCGGGGCGTAGGTCTTTTAGCGGTCCACCTGGTTTTACTCATAGTTAGTTTCCATGACTTTTGCTTTTCAGGCCTTAACATAGGGAGGGGTCAGGTGTGAAGGGTGTTTCTAAGTAAGAGTATTCCCCTATCAGCCCCCGAGTGAGGCCCGACCCCTAGCCATTACTAGGGTCGGGTGTCACTAAGAACCAGGGAAGTGAATCGAAACTGGTAAGGAAAAGTGCTTTTTTATTTCAGAAACATGGTTTTACATACGTACATTAACGACATGGAAAAGAGCTAAGGGTAAAAGTGATGTAGCTGCTTAATGTTCCACATGTTGGTGAAGATTTGGTCGTCGATGGTTTTGAGCTTGTAGGTGCCCAGTCGGAGCACCTCTGTGATGACGTACGGTCCTTCCCATGGCGGCGATAGCTTGTGGCGATCCTTGTTGCTCAAGACGAGGTGGAGTACCAAGTCTCCGACGTTGAAGGCCCAACCCTGCACCCGACGGCTATGGTACCGGTGCAACGCTTGCTGGTACTTAGCCGCATGAAGGAGGGCTACGTCGCGCGCTTCATCGAACTAATCCATGGCATCTTTGAGGGACACATTAGCTCCCTGCTCGTTGTACGCCCTGACCCTTGGCGCCCCATACTCGAGGTCAGCCGGGAGGATGGCCTCAGAGCCATAGACCATGAAGAAAGAAGTGTAGCTGGTGGCCCAACTGGGGGTTGTCCTTAGGCTCTAGAGCACCACGGGGAGCTCCGCGACCCATCGGCCACCGAACTTGTTCAGCCGGTGGAAGATCCTAGGCTTGAGGCCTTGTAGGACCATACCGTTCGCGTGGTCGACTTGCCCGTTCAAACGGGGGTGCACCACAGTGGCCCAATCGATGTGGATGTGATGCTCATCGCAGAACTAGAGGAACTTCTTTTCGGTGAACTGTGTGTCATTGTCCGTGATGATGGAATTTGGGACTCCAAAACAATGGATAATGTCGAGGAAAAATAGCACGGCTTGCTCGGATTTGATCATGGAGATCGGCCGAGCCTCTATCCATTTTGTGAACTTATCTACGGCGACAAGTAGGTGTGTGTAGCCCCTAGGTGCTTTTTTAAGAGGCCCGACCATATCAAGCCCCCACACCGTGAATGACCAAGTGATAGGGATTGTCTAGAGCTCTAGGGCAGGCAGGTGGGTCTACTAAGCGTAGTATTGGCACCCTTCATAGGTGCGTACAACTTGCTCAGCATCGGCTACTGCTATCGGCCAGTAGAAGCCTTGTCAGAATGTGTTCCCAACCAAGGTTCTAGGAGCGGCATGGTGCCCGCAAACCCCACTGTGGATGTCGTCCAACAGGTGCTTCCCTTGTTCGATCGGGATACAGCGTTAGAGGATCCTAGTGTGGCTGCGCTTGTAGAGCTTTTCCTCAATGATCACAAACAACTTGGCATGGAGCACGAGCCGCTGAGCCTCTGTCTTGTCCGCCGATAACACATCCCGGAGGAGGTAGTCACGGTAGGTTGTTCTCTAGTCGATAGGAGGGTCGGGCTTCACCATTGGGTCGGCGTCAAGCTCCATCACCGGATCTTCATGAACCTCCATAGCCTTGAGGTCGGATGGTGCCGATGGAGGGCTGACCCCTAAGCCTAGGGTGGGCAGCACATTGCCGGCCCCAGCCCTCATACCTAGGCTGAAGGGATCGGGTGGGGCCAATGGTCGCCCAGCCCCCAAGCCCTGGGAAGAGGGGTCGAGCGAAGCTGATGGCTGTCTAGCCCCTAGGCCCAAGACGGGCAGCTCATTACCGGCCTACCCCAATTCTTCATAGTGGACCAAGGGCTTGTACTGATCATTGGAAAAGATGCCAGCTGGGACTGGCTCTCAGCCTGATGCCATCTTTGCTAGCCCATCGACTACCTCGTTGAGCTGTCGGGGATGTGGTTAAGTTCGAGGTCGTCGAACCTGTAATCCAGCTTGCGGACCTCCTAGCAGTACGTGGACATCTTGGCATTGTGGCAACTTGACTCCTTCATTACCTGGACGACGACTAGCTGTGAGTCGCCATGGATGTCGAGTCACCGGATGCCCAATTCTGTCGTGATACGTAGGCCATTGATGAGAGCCTCGTACTCAGCCATGTTGTTTGAGGTGGGGAAGTGGAGGCGGACCATGTACCTCATGCGCACCCCAAGAGGCGAGACAAAAACTAGCCCTACGCCAGCACCCTTCTTCATCAGCGAACCGTCGAAGTACATGGTCTAGTACTCTTGATCAATGGCCGCCGATAGCATTTGGATCTCGGTCCATTCCGTCATGAAGTCAGCCAGCGCTAGGGACTTGATGGCAGTCCATCAGACATACGAAATGCCTTGACCCATCAATTCGAGAGCCCACTTGGCGATTCTTATTGTCGCATACCGGTTCTGGACGACCTCACTGAGAGGAAAGGACGTCACAACCATCACTAGGTGCAACTCGAAGTAGTGGCACAATTTTCGTTTAGTGATGAGGATGGTGTAGAGGAGCTTTTGGATCTAGGGGTAGCGGGTCTTGGGGTCAGACAAGACCTCACTAATGAAGTACATGGGATGTTGTATTTTGAGGGCATGCCCCTCTTCCTCTCGCTCCACCACTAGTGTGGCGCTAACCACCTGCGTGGTGGCCGCGATATAGAGCAGGAGTGGCTCCCCGATGGTTGGGGGAACCAGGATTGGGGCCTTCGTCAGGAGCTCCTTGAGCTTGTCAAGCGCGTCCTAGGCCTCAGGGGTCCACTCAAAGTGGTCAGCTTTCTTCAGAAGCCAATAAAGGAGGTGGCCTCGTTCACCGAGACATGAGATGAAGCGGCGAAGTGCAGCAAGGAACCCTGTGATTTGCTGGACCCCTTTATGTTCTGTATCAGGACCATTCTCGTGATGGCCGAGATCTTTTCTAGGTTGGCTTCGATGCTACGCTTGGAAATGATGAACCCAAGTAGCATGCCCCTCGAAACCCCGAAGACAAACTTTTTAGGATTGAGTTTGATGTCATTCACTCAGAGCTTCACGAAGGTCAGCTCAAGGTCGGTCGTAAGCTCATCGGTGTGTTTGGATTTGACTACAATGTCGTCCACGTAAGCCTCGATGGTCTGCCCGATGAGGTCACCGAAGCATTTGAGCATGCAACGCTGATATGTAGCCCCTATGTTTTTCAGACCAAACAGAATTGTGACATAGCAGTATGATCCGAAAGGGGTGACGAAAGAAGTCATGAGCTGGTCGGATTCCTTCATCGCGATCTGATGCTACCCGGAGTACACATCGAGGAAGTAGAGGGTTTCGCACCCTGAGGTCGAGTCAACTACTTGATCTATGTGCGGTAAAGGAAATGGATCCATTGGGCATGCTTTGTTGAGACCCATGTAGTCAACACACATTCTCCATTTCCCACTCTTTTTTCTTACAAGAACGGGATTGGCTAACCACTTAGGATGATACACTTCCTTGATGAATCCAGCCACCAAAAGCTTCGCAATCTCCTCGCCGATGGCCCTGCACTTCTCCTCGTCGAAGCGGCGCAAGTGTTGCTTTACCGGCCTGGAGTCTGGCTTGATCTTCAAGGCATACTTGGTGACTTCCCTCAAAATGCCTGGCATGTCCGAGGGTTTTCACGCAAAGATATCTCGGTTGGCACGGATCAAGTCGACGAGCACGCTTTCCTATTTGGAGGAAAGCGTAGCATCGATGTGGAGCACCTTGCCATCAGGGCTGCTGGGATCCACGGTGGTCTTCTTGATGCACCTTCAGTAGGCTCAAAGGACCTAGCCGACCGCTTGGAGTCTAGAGGCTCCTCGGCGGTCCTCTCCTGGATGGTCGCAAGCTTGGTGGAGGTGACAATTGTCATGGTGTGCTCACAGCACTCCACCTCGCACTCATAGGCACGCTGGAAGGAAGTGCCGATAGTGATGATCCCTCACGGGCATAGCATCTTGAGTTGTAGGTTGGTGTAGTTGGGGACAGCCTTGAACTTTGTGTAGCATGGCCGTCCGAGGATGGCATGGTAAGTTCCATGGAACCCTACCACCACAAAAGTGAGGGTCTCCGTCCTATAGTTGGTCAAACTCCCAAAGGTGATAGGTAGGTCAATCTGCCCGAGCGGCATGGCCTGCTTCCTAGGCACAATGTCGTGGAAAGATGCCCCGGTTGGTCGGACACGCGCTCGGTCGATGCCCATAGCGTCGAGCGACTCAGCATATAGGATGTTGAGGCCACTGCCGCCATCCATCTGCACCTTGGTAAGCCGCTTTGTGCCAACGATCAGGTCAACGACGAGCAGATACCTCCACGGTTGAGGGATGCTATCAGGGTGGTCGGTCCGATCAAAGGTGATGGTGGACTCTGACCACTGGAGGAAGGCAGGCGTGGAGGTCTCGGTCGTGTAGACCTCACGGCATGCCAGCTTCTGCCGGTGCTTGGAGTCGTAAGCCGCCGACCCCCCGAAGATCATGAGGCAGCCGTTGGGGGTCAGGAAGCCATCATCCTTCCCATTGGTGTCGCTCACCATCGGTTTGGGTTCTCTTCTTGGCTCTCCTTTATTGGCGCCGCCGTACAAGAACCACTTCATAAGGGTGTAGTCCTTGTATAGGTGCTTGATGGGGAAGACGTGGTTCGGGCATGGCCCTTTGAGCAGCTTCTCAAAGTGATCGGGGGTGCCCTCGATGGGCTTCCGACCCCCTTTACGATCAGCAGTGGCCATGAGCGAGCTCTCACGCCGCTGCTTGTTCTTCTTCTTGTGGGGATAGCTCCGACCGCCTCCTCACCTGAGGCATGGCTGGTGGTGTCGTCGTCCTACATTGCCTTGCCCTTGGAGCTTTCAAAGATAGCTCCGACCACCTCCTTGACTGAGGCATGGCTGGTGGCAATGTCAAGGAGCTCCTTGGTGGTCCTCGGACCCTTGCGGCCCAACTTGTGGACCAGGGACTCGTAGTGTGACAGAACCGCCCAATTTATACAAGATCAAGTATGGCTGTCCCCGCTAACACATTGACACGCGCATACTTTCACTTATACAAACCCGGTAGTCCACCGAGTGTCAAGAAGGACCTCGGTAAATCAACATCACAACCAAGATCGCGTGATTAAGCAAATACACATCACATACGCAGAGTTGCAGCGAAAATAATATTACAATTGGGTTCACAAATAATAGTACAAGTTTGGGTTTCAAAACCGATTAGTGAAAACAACATAGCTTTCAAATAATTACATTAATATAAGTTCCAAATACATTGCTAGCATAAGTGACATCCTCTGATAAAAGCATATAGGTGAGAAGTAAATATAGAGTCACTGAGCCCACCGGTGGTTAGCCACCATCTTCTGTAGGCCAAGAACTTCACCTGCAACATGGTGGAATAAACCCTGAGTACTCGAATGTACTCAGCTAGACTTACCCGTTGGAAACCAAAACAAATGACACCAAGGATTATGCAAGGCTTTCTTTAGTGGGCTAGCTGACTCGTTTGCAAAAAGCATAAGCTATCATGAAGAAACCATTTTAAGTACTTTGCATCATCTTTATTATGACCTATCCATCTAGGTAAGCACCTATACTATAGCAATCACTTGATTAACCAACAACATCCAGTTACCAACTTAGATTTAGCATATCCCATACCATCCAGATAACCATCAGTGTTCCATCATAAATACTACGATGTTGTAGCTCGAGTCAAGTGCTCACTATCCAGGAGCGATGGCGATTCGAATCGATTCCTAACCAGCTGGTGATTTATTCCTCACACAAACCACACTCGCCGATCAAGTGAGCTACAGATCACCAATGACACTTTCCAAGTAGCCGCGGGATAACAGTCATGGACCGCACTACCCAGGGACCACCTGATAGCCAGGACGCACCTTGGGCTCACTCTTCAATCCGAGTTTATCCCGGCTCGAATAGTGTCACTAGCTTCGCGGTCGAAAGGTACTTTATTTGGCCAGCTAAATATGAGGCATGCGTTCAACATGACAAGAGGGACGAGCAACGATCGGTCCTTAATCGACACAGACGGAATCACTACAATACCACACATAAGACTCCGCCCGGTCTCCATTTATTCCACATTACCAAGTTATGTTCCACGATAGCACAATATAGCCAACCGTGATCAAGTTATCACCTATAGCTCGCAGGTGACAGGAAATCACCCGACTTCTACCGGTCTAAGCAGAGCTAAGCATGATAAACGTTCCTGGACTTAAATAGGATTCATGGTAGATATTTCTGTTCAAGGAAGGTAATATGCAGCAAGTGTTTCCAAACAACTCCTGTCACGTAATGCAGCAATACGAATAACTTTAAGTGACATTATTAAAATTGAGAGACTTATAATGCTCCAGGGCTTGCCTGGGATCCGACACAAGGTTAGTGTTTGGTTAGACGACACTCGCTTAGTGCGCATCTCCTGTTCTAGCACTTGTCCAGTCCTTCCACCTTCGGGATAGGTCCACCATACACCATCTTCGGGTTCAGCTCCAACATCACGTCCTTCACGTGGTTCATCTAGCGCACCTAGATGAGATGCAAGATGCAAGTGCATGAATATGAAGAATGGTAATACAAGACGCATGACAAACACAAGATTATGCAAGGCATAGACACCAATGGCTATTTAACTAACATCACACAACTAACTATAGAGAGCAAGCACATCAAGCATGACACAAGTTTAACAAGGTCACAAGTATCATAACTTGACCATCAACAAGGGCATAAGCCACACTTAGCAACACATGGAGTAAACAACCACAACTAGCATATGTCTATTTCTAGACTGGAAACAACAGCTTCATGTTTGGATCATAACTAGAGTTATACAAATCCAATAGCCATGCAACAAGACATTCTGAAAAGCTTATGAAATTATCTACATTTCATATATAACCA
This sequence comes from Miscanthus lutarioriparius, assembly GCA_904845875.1. Classification (NCBI taxonomy): domain Eukaryota; kingdom Viridiplantae; phylum Streptophyta; class Magnoliopsida; order Poales; family Poaceae; genus Miscanthus; species Miscanthus lutarioriparius. Next base: position 59,270,111 of record CAJGYO010000010.1, read on the forward strand.
TCACAGCATGATTCACAAGTTAAGTGGGTCGAAATTATATATTTACAGAAACTGGTCTAAACAAGACAGAGAGCAATCAATTCTGTAACCTAACTTTAAACAGCTGTAACTCTTAAAATACTTGTCCAAATGACACCAAATTTTAACAGAAGCTAGATACATGAATTATCTACAACTTTTGTATAAACAAGTTTCACAACAAATCATATTATCATAAAGAACTTTGCTAAGTTCCTAGATCTGTCCATAAACCACATCGGCAAGAAAATAATTATTAACTTATGTTGCAAACACATAATTGGGCAAAACCAACCTTACCAATATTTCACACATGACTAAAGAACACCAGAAAGCATGGTGCTCACCTCTAAATAAATTTTCTTAAAGCATTTCTTAATTTATTTAGACATCAAGGTGTATTTATGAACATATACCAAAAATGCACAATAAATTCTACAAAAATTACAGTAGCTCACATATCCCCTCAATAGTCTACTGTACAAATTTCATACTATTTGCATAAGTATAGCTGCCTCTACGAAAAAGACAATTTCCTATTGCAAGAAATCATGTGAGAGCGAGATAAACCAATAACTCACTCATACTTCATCCAATACTCATGAATTTTTTACCACACATCAACTATCACACTAGTAGCATGCCACAAAAATTTCACTTCATTTGGAGCCCTACATCTGTAGTTATGAAAAAGGATAAATACAACTAGCATTAAAACCCTAACTGCACAAACCCATTTTTACAGCTAAAACTTTAAACTAAAACATGCCATATTATAGATCTACTGCATAGAAAATTTCACAAGGATTCCAAAAAGTCATTTGTTATTTTATGATTTTTCTATGATTTTGTACGAATTTCCAAAGTTCGAGCCGATTTAAAACAAATAGATCCAAAAGGCACTATTCATATGAGTCACAGACTATGCAGTTAGGCCCTCCCTTTTCAACGAATCTCAGCGCGAGGTCCTTGACGCGAACATGAACAGAGGAGGCACTGGAGCTTGTCGATGTCGGCCGAAGGAGACTCGTCGGCGGCGGGGGAGTGGAGGCGGAGCACCAGGAGGTTGGTGTGCACTCGTAGGGGACCGCAGCTTGCTCCGCAGAGGCCCGACGTGGCCTGGCCACGCACGCCGACGGCCTGGGCGACGGCGGCAGGCGGCAGCAGCGCTGCAGGGCATGGCATGGCCGACGGGGGAGTGCAGGAGGGGTGGCGCGGTGAGAGGAATATGATGGCATTGTCGGCTTGGAAAGAGGAAGGGCTGAGCAGCGGGGACGCGGCAAGGCCGAGCTCGGCCATGGCGGCCATGGCTGCACGCGTCCGCGAGCAACAGCGAGGCGAGGGTGCAAGGGCGAGAGTGAGCCCGGTCGTCCACATCGGCCTGGCGCGCGTGGAGAAGCAGCGAGGCGACCGCAGGGAGGCGAGGGCACGCGGCAAGGGAGAGGGCACGCGGCGTCCATGCAAGAAGACCACGTGGGCAAAGCATCAAACACGTGGTGAGCATCGCGGTGGGCAAGGTGGGAGCAGATTTGGGCCGTCTACGGGCCGAATCAGCGGATGGACTAAAAACGAAGTTTTCTCACCACGACTCGCTCTACATTTTCTATTAAGGCACTCAGGTCATTGGAGCAACAGATCAGTGGGTAATTAATCTCCAATATGATAGCGCCAACACGTTGATAACGGTCACGGAAACTCGCTTTCAGAGGTCAAAACTCGGTCAAACCCAATCCAACTTTTTGTATGCTCTTCTCCAATGAATTATCCCCAACTTCTATTTTGGGGTCAAGTCAAGTTGCTTAACGAAAACATGAGAACGCGACATGCCAACGCCGATGACGATGAATTCCTAACTTAGAATATTTCTAAGTCTGAAAACAATCGCTGATTCAATCTTCGAGCCTCTGGTTGACTTATTTCCAAGCTGATTTGGCTCTTGGTCCAAAAACAAATTTTGTTCTACTCTACTCAATATTCAACTTTTATTTAAGGTGCAACTCCATGCAAGTACTGTAAGCGATTGGTCAACATAGGTCAAAGTAGCATCGCGGTAAAGCTTAAATCTGAGTTTTAGACCGATTGATGCATTTTCTTGACCTCAGCTCAACACGAACCCTTCATGACTTTTGTTGTAGAGTTCAATTAGAGTCATTTGGGAAAGGTAGCAAGGTTTGGTTGATGACCTATAATTCCATCCACTTAATAAAGCAATCCAAGAAAGATTTTAACTTATCATTTCATGTAACTTCTTGATTCCAAACTTCATGAAACTTTTCCATGGATCAATATAGATGGATATTGATGTGAGACACATGAAAGAAGTACATCCAACATTACTCAAGCATACTTTTTTTGGAAAGGGAAACATGTAAGAAATGGTGCATGGTCCAAGTTTAAGTGGTGGCTCATTTTCATATGTTTGACCTAACATCTCCATCACCACTTACATGTCATGGTTGAGCTCTAACCCATTGCTTAACTGGTGACAAACACCTGGGGTGTTACAGCTCTCCCCCCTTAAAGGAATCGCGTCCCGAGATTCAGGACGAAAGACTTTTATGGAAGCCACTGGTAGAGAACAGAGCTTTACTCCCGGTGGGGAACCCCCCTCTAGTCCCGGTTCCCCACCCGGGAGCAAGCATCCGGGACTAAAGGGGGGTCCTTTAGTCCCGGGTCAGGAACCGGGACTAAAGAAGGACCTTTAGTCCCGGTGGGTAACACCAACCGGGACTAAAGGTGCCTCCTGACATGCCACGATGGCCGGCACCTTTAGTCCCGGTTGGTAATACGAACCGGGACTAAAGGTTTTTTTTCTTTTTTCTTTTCTTTTCATTTTTTTGTTTTCTTTTCAAAATAGGTTTTTGAAGTCGTATTGTATGCTGCTAATTATACATTTATACGCGTGTATAGTATGTTTCGGTTCAAGCACAATGAACGTATTAAATCACACAATTCAAGCATAGAAATATATATATATATATGCATGCATGCATCATATATATATTTACATGCATGCATGCATATGTGTATTTTACATTATATTATTCATGTGCATATATTACAAAAGATTGCATTACAGTTGTTGTGATACAACAAGTTTCCTCTAATCCTCTAGCTTGGCTTCCATGGCAGTGTTGGGTCGAAGTAGAACTCGCCCTTGGAATCGATGACCTGCTCATTAAAAAATCCGGCTATAGACTCTTGAATTGCTTTGATTTGGTCTTGTCGTATGACCTTTTCCTCCAACCATCAAGCCTACAGGTTTGAATTAAAGGAAAATAAATTAATATATGTACATATATATATATATAAAGACATAGTAACACAATCAATAATAATAATTAAATGAATATAAAGTGTATTTTTAACGTACTTTGAGTCTCTCTGTAGGTGTTCTTTGGGAGACCACCTTGATAAACTTGCAAACATAGTAACCACAGTAGTTGTTCCCCTGTTCCTGCCTTAGACACCACTTTACGAGAAAAAGATTTGTCATCCAATCTGGTGATCCGGTGAAAGCTATATGTTTAATTAATAAAGATGATGCGATTTAGGGGACTTACTTTCAAAGGGATTACATTCAGTGGCGCTTTGCATTTTCCCATGTGTTGCTTCTCAATAAAGGTTTTCCAAACACTGCCCAATAAAAAAATTGCCACGTCATCAGATATAGTTAATCATCATGTTTGTGTGTATATATAGTTGCTAGAGATATCGAAATTACCTCTGGATAATATCTATCATATCTTGATAGTCTTGTTGTGGTTTTCTCATCGAGTCATAGATTATCAAGTGACTTTTCACCAGATCGATGTCCATCAATATCCAGTGATTGTTGCATGTGTTTATAGGATATAACGCATAACACTCATTAATTAACTAGAATCAACATATGAGCCATTAAGGATGATCGACATTATTAACACTCACTTGAAGTTGTAGGGAAAGAGTATATCTTTCTTGTGGCGTTGGTTCACTAAGAAGTTCATGAGGTTACTCTCTGACTCAGACTTCCAATTAGGCTTTGGAGCAACTGGGTCTTTGAATACTATATGGGGATCAACAAAACCAATTTCATTGCAGCCTTCCTTTCTGAGCTCTGTCATTGTAAATCTGCATATATATAGTACTTGTTAGGATAATTTATATGCATATACACACATATGATGAGTTTAATAATAGATCGAAAAAATTATTACTTACAGGCAATAACAGCTAATGATAACTTTGTCTAGAGAGGTCAGCATAGTTGATGAAATTCTACAAAGTCAACATACATAACATCATCGCCACGGAACCAATGTTCGTCTCTAATTCTGACACCAAAGCAGAAGTCTCCACCGGTAGATGCCTGCATATACCACTTGTTTAGCAGGTACATTTGTGTCCCCAGATCACATAAGGCTTGAGGGCTGTATAGACTCTGGCCTAGTACAAATTTTTTCTTCCAAATATCAACCTCCGCCGAACTATCAATGTTTCCATCACCAAACATCTGGTAAAGGTCGAGACCAGTCTCTTCAATAAATTCACCAAGGTGATCCAAATCAACATCTGGAGGTATGTTTGCCTGATGCATTAATCCTAAATTCGAACCATATTCATTACCAACAACTAGCGGGGGGACTGATTGGTGCAATTGTTGTCCGAGTTGTGCAACTCCTTTCCCTGCCCGCTTCTTTTTCTGTGCCGCCTCAATTGACTTGGTGAGTCATAGTCCGTTAACGTTGATTTGGACGGCTTACGAGATTCCCGTTGTCGTTGCTGGTAAGAAGCCACCTTTTTTCTTAGAATATCTGGAGCTACGAAGAAGTATGGTTTCTCTGGGTTTCTCCTTGCTTCTTGACCCTTTTTAAGTTTGTCATAGAATCTGGACATATCTTTTTTATATGCATCAGTTACTTCTTCCTTCTCTTCAGGTACTATTTTGGGAATAGCCCTTGGTTTCACGGTGGCTTTCTTTGCCGGCGAGGACTGGTTCTTCGTTTGTGGGGCTGGCCTCTTGCTAGTACTTGGCTTCTTGGTAGGCGGGGGTGGGGGAGGCGTTGGAGACCTCCTTGGAGGTGGTGGCAGGGGCGTTGGAGACCTCCTTGGAGGTGGTGGCTATGGCGTTGGAGACCTCCTTGGAGATGGTGTGGATGCAGCCTCGCCTTCCAACACAATGTCATCGTATAGAGCACTATGATGATCTGGCGATTGAACAATTGGATTTAGGTTGGGGGAGGATCTTCTACAAAAAAAGGAATGACATATTATTATGATCTGATTGTTAATTATTTAAGCCAATATAAATTAATGATGTAGTGTTTTCATTCGCACCTATGGTGAGGTAGTTCAGGAGGAGGTGGAGCAGACATCCCGGGAATGATGATGTAGCGCTTGCGCCATAGAATGAATGTCTTCTCTGCTTCTCCTAGAGTCTTCTCGCCATCACCTCCAGGAATGTCAAGAGGTAAATCACTAAAACCTTTTTCAGCTTTATCTACCGAGATGGTAGCATATCCTTCTTGGATTATATTCCCATGAATCCTTGGTGTCTTGGTTCGGTCGATAGGATTAACAAGACCGATAGCCACCTTGATTGTGGAATTCCCCTTCGGAATTTGTAGCTCACACGATGTACAAGGTTCAGTGATGTCATCCATAGGGAAGCGCAGTCCTGTGTCCCCTTGATTTGGTATCTTCGTGGAAGCGCAGCTGCTTTTCAACTGAACAGATTGGCTAATGTTGATTCCTGGCTCTGATGCCTGCTTACTTGCACTCACTGCTATTTGCACTTGCCTTCTGATTTCCTCCTGCATTCTCGCTTCAAGGTTTTTTTCCCGCTCCTGTGCTTCACGCACCGCTTCCTCCAACCTCTAGAGCCGCTGTGCCTCTTCTTCCTTCTTTCTCTAGCGGCTTCTGTAGGAAGGTCTGTCCTGAGGGAATCCATGCTCCCACAAGACACTTCCTTTGCCTCTAGTTCGGCCACCATGTTCAATAGTCCTGATGGCGTATGTCAGCTCATCCTTCTCTCTGTTGGGCCTGAACGCACCACTAGTAGTAGCTCTCTGAGCATAAAACAATCTTTCTGCTGCTTCTTGCAGTCTTGCACCATAAACGCACTTCCCTGTCTCCTGGTCCAGTGTTCCCCCATGAGCGAAAAACCAATTCTTTGCACGCTCTCCCCACTCGAGTGATTCTAGTGTGATACCCTTGGCAAGAAGGTCTGCTTCCATTTTGTTCCACTTCTTAATGGCAGTCAGGTAGCCACCTGATCCCAAGTTATTGTGGTATGTCTTCTGTTGGGCATTACGTTGGTTCTTTATCACCCGACTCACACCCTCTTCCGATGTCTTGTACTGTACAAACTCATCCCAATAGGGCCTCTGCTTTGAGATCGGGCCTAGGATAGTAAAATCTGGTGCTATGTTCTTCTTGACATACGTCATGTATAGGTGTTTCTTCCAAGTCTGAAACTGGGTGGCCATCTTCTTCATTGCCCAATCCCTAACTCGCTCCTTCAATTCATCACCATCTATTATATCATCATAACCATCTGTTTGGAGCGTGAAATGTACCAAGACATCTTTCCAAATTAACGTCTTGTCATGATCGGAGACAAAACGGATATGAGGAGCATTGGTCTTCTTCCATTCGCGGGTACTGATCGGGAGCCGGTCCCGTACAAGGTAACCACAGTGGTGCACGGATTTCATTTTATTTGCCCCCCCCCCTTGGTTCGCCTGTATCCACATTGAACTCCGAGATGATGAAGCGGCCCTCCAATGGCTTTTTGGGACCTCGAACATTTTTACTCTTCGTTGTAGTTGTTGATGTCGATCCAGAGGGCTACAAAACATAAACATTATTTTTAATGTCATGAGCACACATAAGACATATGATAATATATATAGCTAATAATAAAAAATATATACTTGGCCAATATGTTGTTGCTCATTTTGTTCAAGAGCTAAGTACTGACTCCCGTCATCTGCATCCTCTTGCACGTTATTTTTAGCACCATCATCGCCGGCAACTTGAGTGCCAGTGTTGATCAAATTCATCATCAACTCCTCATCCATGTTTCTTGGGTCGGCCATCTAGCTTCAAAAAACAAAACCAATATATAGTATGTCAAATCTTTGCTTACACGCGTAAAATCTATGAACAATATGCATTATTAAATCTTGCCCCTCGGTCACGGACGCAATTCTAGGGCGGCGGTGCTCCGCCGTATAAACCCTAAACCCTAAACGAGTAGGTTTTGACAGGTGAAGGTTGGTTTGTATGTTAAGAAGAATCAGGAAGCGAGTAGGTTTTGGCGGTGGTCCTGCCTGAAACAAAAGGGGGGCGTCGCTACGCATTAGGTTTTATTAAACGGAAAATAGCGAGCCTCGCCTGAAAGAAAGGGGACCCTTGGCGTTGGAACTCCCAAACATCAGGACCTTCCTCTTCAAAACACACCTCGCATGCCATATCCCTCGCCATCTCCATAACTGTATTTTCAAGCACACTCTCAACCACTTCATCTGCTACACCCTTCATAGACTCAGCTATATCATCCACAACCACCTGCAAACCCTCACCCTCGCCTAGCCCCTCGACCCTTACAATTGGCTCCCAAAGAACGGGTGCCACGGGAACCAAAGGCAAGTCACCTTCCAAAACCCTCGCGTGGTACATATGCCGATGGTCACACTTATCAAGCTCCAATGGCTTAGGCTTCGACACAATATTCAGCTCCCCCTCAGCATCTAGACTCAGGCGCCCTTGCCCAAAAATAAAGTCTATAACATCCTCATCATCAACATCGTCCAAAACCCCCAAAGTAGACCCCGAACCAAAAAGCAAGCACTCAGACTGACCATTCGTAAGATCTGTGTTCCGCCAAAACCTACTCGCTTCCTGATTCTTCTTATCATACAAACCAACCTTCACCCACCAAAAATGATCGAACGAGGGCGGCGGAACCCTAAACCCTAGGGCGAACGAGGGCGGCGGTGCTCCGCCGTATAAACCCTAAACCCTAGGGTGAACGAGGGTGGCGGTGCTCCGCCGTATACATAGAAACACATGGCACTTATACATAGAAACGCATGGCGCTTATAGATGGCGCGTATACACTATAATTTTTTTCTATTCCTTTGGCGCTTTCTTTCTTATAATAGTTAGCGCGACAGAGAATAATGCCCGTCTGAACGCCGTGTGTGACGTGCCATGAAAATTAGTTAAGTATATCCAGTGAAGTGATCAATATGTTTGGGTTTGTGATCGATACACACATTTGTTGATGTACGTACGTATGCAAACCAAAGTGACAACCAAAGTTTTAGTAGCTACTGTATCAATAGAGGAGCATGCACATAGGAAAAGAAAACATGAACAACAGTACGTATGGTTACCATGAGTGAACTTGCCTAAAACATGTGTTTCATGCATGGAGATGGAATGGATCGGAGCAAGCACAGCGTGCTCCTCATCATCAATCTGTTGTGATCACGGTGTAGCCTAGAGATGGAATGGAGCAAGCAGCGTACCTCAAGAATGGAGGAGAGGAAGCCACGTGCATTGGCGGCCTCGTCGTCGCTACCGTGTCAACGCTGTGAGGGTACGGTAGACCGTGTGCTGCTGTCTCTGCCAGGCACTGGGCAAGCAGCTGGCGCCCATGAGGTCATCGGCGCGTGGGGTGGCGTGGGGACCATGGACGTGCGCGAGGCGGTGGCGACGATCGACGTCGGGCGGGGTGGCGGCGGCGTCCTCGGTGTGGCGGGCCGAGTGGCGTGGGCGCAGGGGGAGAGGAATCGGTGAAGAACGCAAGGAAGAAGATGGCACTGGTATATATATGCCACGCCCCTTTACTCCCGGTGCCATCCCCCCACCGGGAGTAAAGGTCCTTTACTCCCGGTGCGTGTTACCAACCGGGAGTAAAGGTTCCCGGTTGGTAATAAGCACTGGGAGTAAAGGTTTTTTTGGCGGGCCACGAAACTGCATTCCACCTTTACTCCCGGGTGGGCTTCCAACCCAGGAGTAAAGGTGGGCTACAGTTTCGTTTCCCGTGTGTTTTAAGCAAAATTTTTTAATAGAAATGCAATAGTCTTGTTAAATACATAGTAAATTAAATAAAAGGCATAAAATTATTTTGTTAAAAATATGGATTTTCTTTTTCTTTATTGCACATAGGAAAAATCTATAACCTAACTTTTTTTATTTTTTGTTACAATTATAAAACATAATGTAACTAATATTTATTATTTCATTAATGCAAAAATGTAGTGTTTAATTAAAATTATTAAAACTATTGGTTTTGGACAGGAAATTTGTTTTCACATCATTTTAACGTTAATATTTTAATTTTTCATCACTCAATATCCTAATTTACCTTTTTGAGAGAGAAATCCCACCAAATCAAACATTGATTTAATTTGAAACATGACATAATAAACATCTGAATTCACAATTATTACATAATATCTCAAACACACACTACATTAAATCACTATATCATCAAGTGGGCACAGCAGTGAACTTCTTCTTTATGTATGTCCCTTGGTTATGATCGCGTCGTAACCATGGAGTGTCCTCATCATTTACCAAGATGCTAGGGTCTTTGTTCACTTCGAAGGGCGGAATTCGGTCATCCTTTTCATAATCTTCTGACATGTCCGACTTGTCCTCAATTCCCATGATGACTCTTTTCCCTGAAAGAAATATGTGGCGCTTTGGCTCTTTGGTTGAGTCATTATCATTTTTCCCTCTTTTTGGTTTGGTAGACATATCATTGACATAGAACACCTGATTCACATCCTTGGCAAGGACAAATGGTTCGTCTTTGTACCCAATATTACTAAGGTCTACTGTTGTCATTCCATACTCGTTGTCTACTGTTACCCCGCCTCCGGTCACCTGACCCATTGGCACTTGAACAATGGGATCTTCAAAGTAGGTGCATATTCTAGTTCCCATATTTCATCTATGCGTCCATAATATGTCTGCTTATTCCCATTCAGGTCTATGGCATCTATGCGGACACCACTATTTTGGTTGGTACTCCTTTTATCTTGGGCTACTATGTAGAATATGTTCCCATTTATCTCGTACCCTTTGTATGTGACGATATGCGATGATGGTTGCATAGCCAATAAATACAGTTGCTCATGGATGCTCTCATCACCTTGACATTTTTTTCGCAACCAACCGCCAAAAGTTTCCATGTGCTTACGCGTAATCCAAGCTTTAGTCTTCCCTGGAAACTCGGATCGTAAGAGATCCTTGTGTGTCTCAATATACGGATCTACCAAAGAGGAGTTCTGTAGAACTGTGTAGTGTGCTTTATTGAAATAATCATCATCCGTACCAATATATGTTTTCCTCCCTAGTGTCCCCTTTTCACTTAGTCTCCCCTCATGTCTCGATTTAGGAACATCAATCGAGTCAAGGTCGGGAATAAAGTCAACACAGAACTCAATGACCTCTTCTGTTCCATAGCCCTTGGCGATGCTTCCTTCTGGGCAAGCACGGTTGTGAACATATTTCTTTAGGACTCCCATGAATCTCTCTAAGGGGAACATGTTGTGTAGGAACACAGGACTGAGAATGAAAATCTCCTTGACTAGGTGAACTAGGAGGTGTGTCATGATATCAAAGAAGGAAGGAGGGAACACCAACTCAAAGCTGACGAGACATTGAACCACATCATTCTGTAGTTTAGCTAGATCAGTTGGATCAATTGCCTTCTTGAGAAATTGCATTGAGGAATGCACATAGCTTCATGGTGGCTAGACATACATTTGGAGGTAGAATTCCTCTTAATGCAACTGGAAGTAATTGCGTCATGAGAACGTGACAGTCATAGGACTTTAAGTTACAGAATTTCTTCTCTGGCACATTTATAATACCCTTTATATTCGAGGAGAATCCAGATGGTACCTTGATGTTGTTTAAGCATTCAAACATGATTTCCTTCTCCTCTTTGCTTAGAGTGTAGCTAGCAGGACGTAAGTAATGGTGTCCATCATCTGTCTTCTCTGGATGCAGGTTGTCTCTTTCTCTCAAACAACGCAGGTCCTGTCGTGCTTCAAATGTGTCCTTAGGCTTTCCATACACACCCATGAAGCCTAGCAGGTTCACACAAAGATTCTTCGTCAGGGTGCATCACGTCGATCGAGCTGTGGACCTCTAGGACTTGCCAATAGGGTAGGTCCCAAAATATGGATTTCTGCTTCCACATGGGTGCGTGACCGTTAGCGTCGTTCGAAACAGGTTGGCTGCCATGTCCTTTTCCAAAGACGACTTTCACATCATTGACCGTATCGAGTACATCCTCACCGGTTCGGTTGCAAGGCTTGGTTAGGTGGTCTGCCTTCCCTTTCAAATGCTTGCCTTTCTTTCTTACAGGGTGATTTGCAGGAAGAAATCGACGGTGGCCAAGGTACACGACCTTTCGACATTTTTTCAAGAATACACCTCTAATATCACCGAAGCAGTGTGTGCATGCATTATATCCCTTGTTTGACTATCCTGAAAGATTACTTAGAGCAGGCCAATCATTGATTGTTACGAACAACAATGCTCGCAGATCAAAGTGTTCCTGTTTGTACTCATCCCACACACGTACACCTTCTTTATTCCACAAAATGAGAAGTTCATCAATAAGTGGTCTCAGGTACACATCGATGTCATTGCCAGGTTGCTTCGGGCCTTGGATGAGCACAGGCATCATAATGAACTTCCGCTTCATGCATAACCAAGGAGAAATGTTGTAGATACTTAGAGTAACAGGCCAAGTGTTATGACTACTGTTCTGCTCTCCAAAAGGATTGATACCATCTATACTTAAAGCAAACCTTAAGTTTCTTGCGTCATTTGCAAACTCCAGGAATTCTCTGTCGATTGCTCTCCACTGGGACCCATCAGCAGGGTGTCTCAACATATTGTCTACCTTACTGTCATCTTTGTGCCATTGCAACAATTTTGCATGTTCTATGTTTCTGAACAGACGTTTCAAGCGTGGTATTATAGGAGCATACCACATAACCTTGGCAGGGATTTTCTTCCGTGGACGTTCGCTGTGGTAGAACCTCCTAAGGAATCGGGCCCACGTGCACCCATCGATGTCTCAACAGACCTCGGATAGCGTACACAAGTTCCCAACAACTTAACAGATCTGTCGGGTGTCCTCGGGAAACCCGAATCATCCACGAATCTTTTTCAAACAGGATCCCAATCACAGTCATTGCAGATTACAACAGTTTTCAATATACATACCAGAGATTATAAAGTGGAAGACTTAAGTTTTGATATTACAAACCAGTTGTTTCAAACTTACAAAACCATAAGTGTCATACAACCATAGTAGCGGGATAATATTACATTAACATTATTTATTTCACACAAACTAGTGCCTTGTCCAAAGGCCATTCATCATTCCTCATCGTCATCGACTTCAAACACTGACATGCAGCAGGGACCAAAACAAGCCTGCGCATGCGACTCACCTGCAACAAGGGTTAACAAACCCTGAGTACAAAAGTACTCAACAAGACTGACCCGACGAAAAAGGGCAAAGGTCTTAGGGATGCAGGTGTTGGGTCAAGGTAAGGATGTAGAAAGATTCAAAAGTTCTTTGCCAAAAGCTTACTATTCTTGATCCTAGTTTCAAGTTTTACCCCTAAGTACTTTAGTTCAATATCTCAAACTAAGTGTTCATATCCCATGTTCCAATCCTTCTCATTCCATTCCTTTTCTCAAGTTTTAGTAATTCACCAGTCCTGCATTGCTTCTGTAATGAATCGAGTCTCCATATCCGCGGAGCACCGGCAATTCGAATTGATTCAAGTCCCAGCTGGGGATTCCTTATCACATGACATATGTAGAACTTAATCTTGCATATATCAACCTTGCTACCGGATCCTCCCGTACTAAGCCGTCTCCACGCCACCCGAGAGCACATCACACCTCAAATCCGGCAACATTCAAGCCACAAGGGTACACGCTACTCCCGCCATCTCACCACTCCCAGTGCGTGGGCATTCGTCTTAGTATCGGATTAGCCGAAGTAGGCTTACCGGAGTATGTGACCAGTACTACAAAGTGTCTCGTTCAGAAGATCCACAATGAGTGGCCTTTAAGCGACATAGTCGGTAACATTACCCAACATTCAAGATAAGCCACCCGACTAGTCTCTAGTTCATTCTATCTTGTTTCTTTCTTTCTTTGGCCAGTATGCCATCTTTGATTATACCCAAACTTTTACTTTGAAAGCCTACCACAAAGCATACTAAGCAATTCTACGCCTTTGTAAATGAAATCATCTTCAAGGATGGTAAACAATTAACAAGGTAGGCAATGCATCAAGTAGGTAACATTTGAATAAATCAACTTAATGCAATAAGTAACATAGGTGATAAACTTTTCAAAGTAAACAAGGTAATGGTTTAATGGATAAACCGGGGCTTGCCTTCGTTGACGATCTCAGGTTCCGAATCAGTACCACAATTACCAAATCCCGCGACAACCGGGGATTCTTCCAGTACTTGCTCAACTAGAATCGTTTCACTCTCGGGTTCTACATGAAATGATAACATATGCTTTAACATGATGATAATGTAAACATGATGCTTTCACGGTACATGAAATGTAACAACACCCCGAATACGATTTTCCTTCACGATACAGTTGCAATCCAACAAAACCAACTTGCAATTCTACCGGCAAGAACCACACATGTGACTTGACCAAACTGATCTTGAAACCCTACTGGTCACACAACATGACCCAAACAAAAAATTAAACCCTAACCCTAACAATTAGGGTTGCTTTTATTCAATTTTTAATTAATTTGAAATAAGCCCAAAAATAAACTTGTTCCAAATGACCTCAAAATTTTATGTAAGCTTCCTTATAACAAATTAGTCTACCAAAATAAATTTCATAATTTTTGGAGCTATACAGTGGCCTACAAAAATCATGGAAATTGCATTTATTAATTAATGGACTGAATATTTGAACATTAAAAATTTATTCAAATTTCAAGTTTCAAATTTTTAAACCATACTACAGCATGTACAGAAGCTACACAAAATTTTTTAGAATTTTTGGAGCTATGATTATTTTCCTACGAATTTCCAAAGATTCAGCACTATTCAAAATCAGAAAATAACAAAAGTCACTATTCTCTCTCTTGCTCTCACTGACAGCCGGCCCCCACATGTCATCCCTAACCTCGGGCTTTGACCGTGGCCTCGACGGCGCTGACCGACGCTAGCTCACTGACGGTGAGCTCAACTGCGACAACCATGGTACCTAAACACTCACAAAGACTAGCCGCGTCGATCTATATGGGATTTCAGAGGTGGATTACGACATGGAACCAGGCTCACGCCGTCCATGGCGGATGTGTTGCCACGGCAGCGTTACACCAGCGAAACAAGGCCTGTTGAGATCAAACAAAAGACTCAGAAAGGATCAGCAGCTCACCCCGGACGTGATGAAGCAAAGAACGAGACCGGAGGCACTACGGTGACAGGGGTCGACGGTGACAGTGCTCACGGCGGAGAAGACTTCGTCGGTGACGTAGTTCCGGTGACTGCAGTGGGCAAAATGACCAAGCTAGAGCGAAATAAGGACCACAGCATCAAGACGAAGCTATAGAACCTACAAACAAGGACCACGGCTCACCAGATGATGCTGGCCGCGGTGAACCGGGGCTTCGGTCGAGATCGCCGGCCACGAGGAAGAAGAGTCACAAGCGGAGGTTCTCGGCAATCCCAGACAACCACAGTTGTTGCGATGGGTTCGAAGGACGAGACGGAGTTGTAACACCGCTTTTCCGGGCTGGTTTAATGAGAGAAGCGAGGGAACTCATTGGAGTTGAGGCGCGACGTCGGGAAACAGAGCAGGGAAAGAAAGGGCGACGACGGCGTTCCGGGCTTTATAGCGCGTCCAGGAGCGCGCGGAATCGACACGCAGCGTGCATGCAATGCCAGTGCGAAGCCAAAGGCGGCCGAGGGTGAGCTTGGAAGGCCGGAGAAGGTACGTCAAGGTGGGGCGGGTGATCGTGACAATCGCTCATGAGAATTACGAAAATTGACACTCGAGTTTAATTTGCAAATTACTCACAAATATTCTAAAGAAGTTGAAAATCTCCAAAATGAAAGTTGCTCAACTTTTCAAGCTCTACAACTTTGCTTCAAGGAACATTTTCAAATTCTGCCTCCATTTTGAAATTTGAATTTGGGGTGCATTTGAGTATTTGAATCATTTCAAAATTACTCCAAATTTTATATGTAAACTTTGAAAACTTTGAATACCAAAGTTGATCCTTATAAAATAAGCTCCAACTTTACTTTTTGTCACAACCCCAAATTCCAAATGGATTTTGAAATATCCAAAAGGGCAAAAAGGACTTTTATAATTTAAAGTTGAATTCAAATTTGATTTGTTTTCCTTTTGTCTTAAATTTGAATTTTGACCAAGAATATGGCCCATTAGGGTTATTTGAGTCAAATGACACATGGTCTCACATGATCACATGAAATTTGACCCTTGTGGTCATGATCTTTGTTTAACGTTTTGAATCACATTGCATCACATAAAATAACAACTTATGAAACAAATCTTATTTAGTGAATGCATTCCAAATTTTCTTCTTTATGAATGCTTTGCAATGCATATGATGACATGTCAAGTTTTAGTTCTAGGTCAAAACACCAGAGGTGTTACAACCCTTCCCCCTTAAAGAAATCTCGTCCCGAGATTTAAAACTTAAGGCTAAGTAATGGAAAAGGAAATGTGTCAAGCTAACACATTATAACTTTATTCAAAAGACTAGTGAGGGGGTTTTCCATTATTTTGTCAAAAGAAACAAGTTACAATATAGACGAGGTATTGCAACTAGAGAGAAGCAAAGAAGTCAGGAAAGTTTTCTTCTAAGTAATCCTCAGACTCCCAAGTAGCTTCTTCTTCAGTGTGCTGGTTCCATTGTACTTTGTAGAACTTGATTGTACGCCTTCGAGTGACTCGATCTTTCTGATCTAAGACTCTAATGGGGTACTCGGCATAAGTCAAATCAGGTGCTAGTTCTACATCACCAAAGTCAATCACTTGGTCAGGTACTTGAATACACTTCTTCAACTGGGATACATGAAAAATATCATGCACAGCTGACATGTGATCTGGTAGCTTAATGCGATAGGCGACTGGTCCACATCTTTGTTGGATTTGAAACAGACCGACATAACGGGGCGCCAACTTTCCCCAAATCCCAAAATGATGAACTCCTTTCATTGGCGATACCTTGAGGTAGACATGATCTCCCACTATGAATTCTAGAGGTCGTCTCCTCTTATCAGCATAGCTTTTCTGTCGGGATTGAGCTACCTTCATATTAGCTTGTATAAGTTTAACCTTCTCTTCTGCTTCCTTGACCACATCCGGTCCAAAGAACCAACGTTCTCCAACATCTAACCAATGTAAAGGTGTCCGGCATCTACGACCATACAATGCTTCAAATGGTGCCATTTTAATGCTCTCTTGATAGCTATTGTTATATGAGAATTCCGCTAAGGGAAGGCATTCATCCCACATAGCACCATAGGAGAGAACACATGATCTTAACATATCTTCAAGAATTTGATTTACCCTTTCCGTCTGTCCATCTATTTGCGGATGATAAGCAGAACTATGGATAAGTTTAGTTCCCAAAGACTCATGTAGACTTTTCCAAAACTTGGATATGAACAATGACCCTCTATCAGAGACAATGGTCTTGGGTGCCCCATGCAGACTGAAGATTCTATCCAGATAAAGCTTTGCATACTGCTCCGCTCGACATTTATCTCTGACTGGTAAGAAATGAGCTATCTTAGTTAGGCGATCAACAATAACCCATATTGAATTGTAGCCTGCAGATGTCCTATGCAACCCTACTATGAAGTCCATATAGATATCTTCCCACTTCCAAGATGGAACTGGCAAGGAATGTAATGGACCTACAATCTTCATGTGAATCGCTTTGACTCTCTGACAAGTATCACATTTGGCCACATATTGAGCTATTTCTATTTTCATTTTGGTCCACCAATATCTCGTTCTCAGATCATGATACATTTTGTTGCTACCTGGATGAATGGAGTATCTTGTAGAATGAGCTTCATCAAGAATCTGCTTTCGCAACTCCAGATTTTTGGGTACTACCATTCTATCTTTGAACCATACGACATCTGATTCATTAATCTTGAAACATGTTGATCTTCCAGATCTGACTTTATCCTTGATATGGGCTATGCCCTTACTTTTCTGTTGAGCAGCAATGATCTGATCTTTGATAGTGGACTCAACTGCAATATTAGACAGGGAACCTTGTTCTATGATTTGTAAATTCAGATGCTCCATCTCTTGACACAATGTTCATTGCATAGGTTTCACAGTCAGACAATGGCAATGACTCTTGCGACTCAGGGCATCGGCAACCACATTAGCCTTGCCCGGATGATAATGCACTTCTAAGTCATAATCTTTGATAAGTTCTAACCATCTTCTTTGCCTCATATTCAACTCTGACTGAGTAAAGATATATTTCAAACTTTTGTGATCCGTATAGATATGACATATATTGCCCAATAAATAATGTCGCCAAATCTTGAGTGCCCGAACAACAATGGCTAATTCAAGATCATGGGTGGGATAATGTTCTTCATGCTTCTTGAGTTGTCCGAAGCATATGCTATGACTCGCCTTCTTGCATAAGAACACGGCCAATACCAATTCCAGATGCATCACAATAGATATCAAATGGCCTCTCGATATCAAAGTTGTGCTATCTATCGTGCGCTTGTCAAGAACTTCTTCAATGTCTGAAAGGCCTCCTCACATCCAGTTGACCATACAAACTTAGTTTGATTTTTCAGCAGTCCAGTAATTGGCTTCGCAATTCTGGAGAAGTCAGGGATGAACCGACGGTAATACCCTGCCAACCCCAGGAAACTACGAACTTGATGTACAGTTGTAGGTGCTTTCCAATTAAGGACTTCTTCTACCTTGCTCGGATCAACCGCTATACCTTCAGCAGATAGTACATGACCCAGAAATTGTACTTCCTCTAACCAAAATGCACATTTGCTGAATTTGGCATATAATTGGTGATCTCTTAATCTTTGTAGAACAATACGGAGATGTTCCGCATGTTCCTTTTTGCTCTTAGAGTAGATAAGAATGTCATCAATAAACACTACGACAAACTTATCCAACTCAGGCATGAAAACTGAGTTCATCAGGTACATGAAATGAGCCGGGGCATTGGTCAGCCCAAAAGACATGACTAAATACTCATATAGACCATATCGGGTAGTAAATGCTATCTTCGGCACATCTTCACGCCTGATCTTAATCTGGTGATAGCCCGATCTCAAGTCTATCTTCAAGAATACCTTAGCTCCTGGAAGTTGATCAAAAAGCAAATCAATTTGGGGTAAGGGGTATTTGTTCTTGATGGTGACTTCATTTAACGGCCGATAGTCAACACATAACCTTAAGGTTTGGTCCTTCTTCTTCACGAAGATAGCAGGGCATCCCCAAGGTGATGAACTGGGTTGAATGAAACCCTTGTCTAACAACTCTTGTAGTTGCATTTTTAATTCTGCCAGTTCCTTGGGTGGCATCCTATATGCTCTTCTGGACACTGGTGCTGTCCCTTGTTTCAGATCAATTCTGAACTCTACATCTCGGTCTGGTGGCAGACCAGGCAGATCCTCGGGAAAGACATCCATAAACTCACATACCACTGAAATTTTCTCGGCTCCTTCAACAATAGTTGCACAGACTGTTTCCACTGTACTCTTAGGAAAGGGAAGTTGGATGAGAAGTTGGGTTTTGCTGCCAGGTGCATTTACCCTTATGGTTCTACGCAGGACATCTATGATAGCCCCGTGTTGAGTTAACCAGTTCATACCAAGGATCACATCTATATCTTGATCCTTTAATATCAGCATATTGGTAGGGAACTCATAACCTCCCAAATCAATAGGTACATGCTGAACTACCTCCCTTGTATAGATTCGTCCCCCTGGCGACTGTATATGATAGGGTTCTTTTGTTTCCCCAATAGCTATCCCATGCTTCACAACAAATGTACGATTGATGAATGTATGTGATGCACCAGAATCAAATAAGGTAATTGCAGGATGCTTAGCAATGGGAAACATACCCATCATTACTGGTTCTCCTTCTGGAATGGATTCCATCTGAGTATAGAAGACCCTTCCAGATTTCTTCTCAGCCTGACGTTTCTGACTATTCTGAGCATTGCCCTTGTACTGATTCTGAGCTTGAGTAACAGGGGCTTTGGGTGCATCAGGATTGTTCTTCCTAGGATATGGACATTCTCGGGAAAAGTGTCCGGTTTTACCACAATTATAGCATGGATAATTGTGATTCTAGGGAGTAGCATTGCGGTGTGCATTATTTATATTGTTTTGCTGCTGCGGCGCTTGATGAGTATAAGGCGTATTAGTTGCAGGGCAAATAAAGATTTGCTGCCTGCTTTGGCTTTGTTGTGGGCAGAATGGTGCACGGCCATGATTCTGAGGATGGTAGATCACCTTTTGACGCTTTCCACTCGACGATCCAGAAGCAAATGACCTCTTTTTCTTCGCCTCCTTGTGTCGGCGGTAATTCTCCTCTGAAGCGATAGCAATGTTGACAGTCTCATGATAAGTTGCATTGCCACAAGTTGCCATCATGGTCTGAAGTTTGGTGTTTAGACCTCTCATGAAATGATTCTTCTTTTTCCTGTCAGTATTCACATACTCTATAGCATACTGCGACAGGTGATTGAAACGCCCAACATAGTGCATCACCGGGTGCTCCCCTTGCTTAAGAGCCAGGAACTCTTCTAACTTCATGGTCATCACACCATCTGGAATATAGTGTGCCCTGAAGGCATCCTTAAACTCCATCCAGGTGATTTGGTGACCAATGGGCTGTACAGCTACCAAATTTGCCCACCAGGCACCAGTAGCTCCTCGGAGTTGCTGTGCCGCAAACCTTGGTTTTTGAATCTCGGTACAGCGAATCAGCTCAAACTTTTGCTCCATTATTCGGAGCCAATCGTCAACTTCTAAAGGCTCTTCTGCCTTAGAGAACATAGGCGGACGTGTGTCAGTAAAATCAACATAGGTTGTCTCATCATTTCCATTATTACGGCGACCATGATTAGGGTGTGGTGCTTGTTGGTTCTGAGCCATTTCCCTTAACAACCTAGCATTCTCGGCCGTTGCATAGACGAGTGCAGTTATGGCATCTGCAATACTCGGAGGCATTGGTGGAGGATTTGAGACTTCATCATTGTCTTGCAAAGTACCAGCACCAGTTCGGGTGTTAATGCGAGGCATCTGTCAGAGAGACATGTTTATTTACATTATTATTTTATTGAAAGCAGTTAAAAGGTTTCATGCTACAAAGGGTTTCTTATTTATGTTACATGTCTTGTATCCCACAAGACAACCCTGGATTACTAGGAAAGCAGTAAAGGAACTATTACTACTCCGAGCTTTCAGTCATCGGCATCCGTGCCCATATCGGACGAAACCTCATCTTCATCTGAGAAGTACACTAACTCCTCAGGATCCTCCTCCTCTTCATCATTCTCAATTTCTCCTGGATCTACTATCATTTCTTCATCTGTAACTTCACCATCCCCATGAGGAGGATGAAGTTGAGCGTACATCATGTGGACATTCTCATGAAGAATGGCATTGTCCATCTCCAGATCTTCTACGTAGAACTCCAACTCATGGATGCGTTCATTGGCCGCATCCTCTCATGTCCAGGCTTCATTCCTCAACTCGGTATTCTTGGTGATGTCCCTTTCCATTTCCACCAGCTTCTCTTGATCTTTGGCATGAGCTCGACGAAGAGTGTTGAGCTCCTTGGTAAGGTTCTCAATGTTGGCGGGATTGCTTGAAGATCCTTCATCTCCTAGGGTCTTGGAACTTCCTTCACCAAGCTCACGGTTACGCGGTGCCAACTGGTGACAAGGGACTCTGTGAGGTCCAGTGGACTTGCGTGCAGTTATCTTGGTCTTTGCCATAGCCTGTAGAATTTAGGATAGGACTATAAGGATAGCTTGAGGATAATGGAGGTTAGCAAGAATGGAATTGACATTACTTACCCAACCACTTTTAAGGGGAATTATTACGCAAGGTGCTCAAGCATGATGCATGAATCGATCTTACGAATCCGAGTACAAAAGATTTATACAATCAAAAGTACTAGATTTTTAATATATAGGACAAACCTAATCATATTATCCGCCACAAACTTTCAAATAAGATAAGATTGAGGCTAGATCAGAGGTAAGAAGAAAGAAATTTGAACTCAAAATATCCAGTTTAATTTCTTTGATCCAAATCAGTTTGAAGGTTTTCAAAAGCAACCTACAATGATCTTAGATAGGACCCGCTCTGATACCAGCTGTGGCAGAACCTCCTAAGGAATCGGGCCCACGTGCACCCATCGATGTCTCAACAGACCTCGGATAGCGTACACAAGTTCCCAACAACTTAACAGATCTGTCGGGTGTCCTCGGGAAACCCGAATCATCCACGAATCTTTTTCAAACAGGATCCCAATCACAGTCATTGCAGATTACAACAGTTTTCAATATACATACCAGAGATTATAAAGCAGAAGACTTAAGTTTTGATATTACAAACTAGTTGTTTCAAACTTACAAAACCATAAGTGTCATACAACCATAGTAGCGGGATAATAT
Source organism: Miscanthus lutarioriparius (assembly GCA_904845875.1). Taxonomy (NCBI): domain Eukaryota; kingdom Viridiplantae; phylum Streptophyta; class Magnoliopsida; order Poales; family Poaceae; genus Miscanthus; species Miscanthus lutarioriparius. The sequence goes on from CAJGYO010000010.1 coordinate 59,291,880, forward strand.
TACATTAACATTATTTATTTCACACAAACTAGTGCCTTGTCCAAAGGCCATTCATCATTCCTCATCGTCATTGACTTCAAACACTGAAATGCAGCAGGGACCAAAACAAGCCTGCGCATGCGACTCACCTGCAACAAGGGTTAACAAACCCTGAGTACAAAAGTACTCAACAAGACTGACCCGATGAAAAAGGGCGAAGGTCTTAGGGATGCAGGTGTTGGGTCAAGGTAAGGATGTAGAAAGATTCAAAAGTTCTTTGCCAAAAGCTTACTATTCTTGATCCTAGTTTCAAGTTTTACCCCTAAGTACTTTAGTTCAATATCTCAAACTAAGTGTTCATATCCCATGTTCCAATCCTTCTCATTCCATTCCTTTTCTCAAGTTTTAGTAATTCACCATCCTGCATTGCTTCTGTAATGAATCGAGTCTCCATATCCGCGGAGCACCGGCAATTCGAATTGATTCAAGTCCCAGCTGGGGATTCCTTATCACACGACATATGTAGAACTTAATCTTGCATATATCAACCTTGCTACCGGATCCTCCCGTACTAAGCCGTCTCCACGCCACCCGAGAGCACAACACACCTCAAATCCGACCACATTCAAGCCACGAGGGTACACGCTACTCCCACCATCTCACCACTCCCAGTGCGTGGGCACTCGTCTTAGTATCGGATTAGCCGAAGTAGGCTTACCGGAGTATGTGACCAGTACTACAAAGTGTCTCGTTCAGAAGATCCACAATGAGTGGCCTTTAAGCGACATAGTTGGCAACATTACCCAACATTCAAGATAAGCCACCCGACTAGTCTCTAGTTCATTCTATCTTGTTTCTTTCTTTCTTTGGCCAGTATGCCATCTTTGATTATACCCAAACTTTTACTTTGAAAGCCTACCACAAAGCATACTAAGCAATTCTACGCCTTTGTAAATGAAATCATCTTCAAGGATGGTAAACAATTAACAAGGTAGGCAATGCATCAAGTAGGTAACATTTGAATAAATCAACTTAATGCAATAAGTAACATAGGTGATAAACTTTTCAAAGTAAACAAGGTAATGGTTTAATGGATAAACCGGGGCTTGCCTTCGTTGACGATCTCAGGTTCCGAATCAGTACCACAATTACCAAATCCCGCGACAACCGGGGATTCTTCCAGTACTTGCTCAACTAGAATCGTTTCACTCTTGGGTTCTACACGAAATGATAACATATGGTTTAACATGATGATAATGTAAACATGATGCTTTCACGGTACATGAAATGTAACAACACCCCGAATACGATTTTCCTTCATGGTACAGTTGCAATCCAACAAAACCAACATGCAATTCTACCGGCAAGAACCACACATGTGACTTGACCAAACTGATCTTGAAACCCTACTGGTCACACAACATGACCCAAACAAAAATTAAACCCTAACCCTAACAATTAGGGTTGCTTTTATTCAATTTTTAATTAATTTGAAATAAGCCCAAAAATAAACTTGTTCCAAATGACCACAAAATTTTATGTAATCTTCCTCATAACAAATTAGTGTACCAAAATAAATTTCATAATTTTTGGAGCTATACAGTGGCCTACAAAAATCATGGAAATTGCATTTATTAATTAATGGACTGAATATTTGAACATTAAAAATTTATTCAAATTTCAAGTTTCAAATTTTTAAACCATACTACAGCATGTACAGAAGATACACAAAATTTTTCAGAATTTTGGAGCTATGATTATTTTCCTACAAATTTCCAAAGATTCAGCACTATTCAAAATCAGAAAATAACAAAAGTCACTATTCTCTCTCTTGCTCTCACCGACAAATGCCCCCACATGTCATCCCTAACCTCGGCTTTGACTGTGGCCTCGACGGCGACCGATCGATGCTAGCTCATGACGGTGAGCTCAATCATGCACGACCATGGTACCTAAAGACTCACAAAGACTAGCCGCGTCGATCTATGGGATTTCGTGAGGTGGATTACGACATCGGAACCAGGCTCACACCGTCCATGGCGGACGTGGTGCCACAAAGAAATACATACCGGTGAAACAAGGCCGGTTGAGATCAAACAAAAGACTCGAGAAGGATCAAGAGCTCACCCCGGGCGTGATGAAGCAAAGAACGAGACCGAGAGGCACTACGGTGGCGTGGGTTGACGGTGATGCGGTTTCACGGCGGAGAAGACTTCGTCGGCGACGTAGTTTCAAATGACTACACAAGGCAAAAAATGACCAAGCAAGAGCGAAATAAGGACCACAAAGATCAAGACGGGCTATAGAACCTACAAACAAGGACCACGGCTCACCAGATGATGCTGGCCGCGGTGAACCGGAGCTTCGGTCGAGATCGTCGGCCGCGAGGAAGAAGAGTCGCAAGCGGAGGTTCTCGGCGATCCCAGACAACCACAGTGGTTGGGATGGGTTCAGAAGGACAAGACGGAGTTGTAACACCGCTTTTTCGAGGCTGGTTTGGGCTGAGGAAGCGAGGGGAACTCACCGGAGTTGAGGCGGCGACGTCGGGAAACAGAGCAGGGAAAGAAAGGGCGACGACGGCGTTCCGGGCTTTATAGCGCGCGGAATCAACACGCAGTGTGCATGCAGTGCCAGTGCGAAGCCAAAGGCGGCCGAGGGTGAGCTTGGAAGGCCGGAGAAGGTACGTCGGCGGTGGGGCGGTGATCGTGACACTGTTCATGAGAATTACAGAATTGACACTGAGTTTAATTTGCAAATTACTCACAAATATTCTAAAGAAGTTGAAAATCTCCAAAAATGAAAGTTGCTCAACTTTTCAAGCTCTACAACTTTGCTTCAAGGAACATTTTCAAATTCTGCCTCCATTTTGAAATTTGAATTTGGGGTGCATTTGAGTATTTGAATCATTTCAAAATTACTCCAAATTTTATATGTAAACTTTGAAAACTTTGAATACCAAAGTTGATCCTTATAAAATAAGCTCCAACTTTACTTTTTGTCACAACCCCAAATTCCAAATGGATTTTGAAATATCCAAAAGGGGCAAAAAAGGACTTTTATAATTTAAAGTTGAATTCAAATTTGATTTGTTTTCCTTTTGTCTTAAATTTGAATTTTGACCAGTAACATGGCCCATTAGGGTTATTTGAGTCAAATAACACATGGTCTCACATGATCACATGAAATTTGACCCTTGTGGTCATGATCTTTGTTTAACGTTTTGAATCACATTGCATCACATAAAATAACAACTTATGAAACAAATCTTATTTAGTGAATGCATTCCAAATTTTCTTCTTTATGAATGCTTTGCAATGCATATGATGACATGTCAAGTTTTAGTTCTAGGTCAAAACACCAGAGGTGTTACATTCGCCCTCAACATCACCAGGGTCATCTCGCCTGATCTTATACCGCGATGCATGGCATACCGGGCATGCATCCAATTTCTCGTACTCTTTGCCACGTTACAGGATGCAGTCATTAGGACATGCATGTGTCTTCTCGATTTCTAGCCCCATAGGATAGACAACTTGTTTTGCTTCGTAGGTAGTGGTGGGCAATTCATTGTCCTTCGGAAGCATCTTCTTTTGGATTTTTAGTAACTCTCAAAATCCCTTGTCGATATACCATTCATTCTTTGCCTTCCATTGCAGCAATTCTAGTGTGGTTCCCAACTTTTTCTCGCCTGCATCACAAGTTGGGTACAACAATTTCTTGTGATCTTCTAGCATCCGCTCGAACTTGATCTTCTCCTTTTCACTTTCACATTCTCTTTGTAAAGTCCACGAATGACCTGACAAAGATCATCACCAACTCATCTTCTTCATGGCTACCTCTTCTTCTTCAATTTTCTCCCATTGCAAGATCATTGAAGCATGCACCATCGTGAATAATATCATTGTCGTCCCATTGTTCTTCTTCACCTTCTTCCATTACAACACCGGTTTCTCCGTGCTTCATCCAACAAATATAGTTTGGCATGAAACCCGACTTGAACAAGTGTGAATGAAGAGTCCTTGAGCAAGGATATTCCACCGTATTCTTACATATGGCACATGGGCAAAGACATGAAACTGTCGCGTTTGTTTGCCTCGGCCAAGACATAACAAAGAATGCACGCCAAATGAACTCTTGGGAGCGGCGATCAAGATTGTACATCCAATGCCGGCTCATCTGCATTACATGACATAAATACCATATTAAAACCTAGATCATAATTAATTATTTATACAACATGCGTGCCACCACAAAAGGTACAAATTTATGAAAGCATCACTATAATGTAGACAATCCCAACTACCACTAAAAGAACTAAAGCTAAAATACATTTCAGGAGCACAAGGTTTTCGCGACCAATCTCAACTAAAACAGACAGATCCCCCAATTGTGCAACATCTTTGGGCTTCTTCGGCTAGATCACTGCCTCATTAGCCACCGTATCTGCCTGTTGTGCAAGATATTTTTGCATGAGTTCAACATACTCTTCCTCCTAGTAGAAGCCTGAACATCGTCCACTGCCATCCCACTGAAATTAAAACAAAAAATTAGAACTTTAATCACAACCATCATGAAAATAGGTATAAACTAACCATAATCATTAAATACGATAAAATAACTCACATTGCGATTCGGACACTTGTAGTAGATACGATCCTTGTTGGGACCCTCCTTCTTCACTCGGTACTCCATCACAATCTTAGTCTCATCACGACACTTGCCGCATGGAATGAGAGGGAGGCCCGGCCTAAGTCGCTTTGGAAACCCATGAGAGGCCGAGGACCCTAAGCAGCCACCATCTACTCTCTATACTCATTTTTTAAATACACTATAAATTTCTCATTTTATAAACAAATAAAATTAAGAAACTATAAAATTATCTATATCTCTAAACAATGAAGCAGTTGCCATCTACTCTCTATACTCATTTTTTAATACACTATAAATTTCTCATTTTATAAACAAATAAAATTAAGAAACTATAAAATTATTTATATCTCTATACTCATTTTTTAATACACTATAGCTCAAAAACATGTTTTAATAAATAACCATCCATACTAGTTGACCTTGCTTACGTGATCATCTCGGCGAGCATTTCTCCACCGGACAGCACCGTACTTGGTCAAGGAAGAGCTCCGATTCTATGAGGAATGGAACACGGTCTTCCACGACCGTTGTCGCTCACCCTCGTAGAATCAAAGCTCCTCTTTGATGTCCGTTACTGCTCGGCAGAGAACATGCTCGCCGAGCTGAACATGGTCCGCAAGTTCAACTAGTACGGATTTTCTATAATTTTCTAACTATTTTCTAAGTTTTTCATTTCATAAAAAATTAAAATAAAATGTTTAGTCGCGGAGTCCATAGAAATGACCATATTTTGACCTAGCAACGCATTGTCAATTGTCATTGCGTTGCATTGCACCCCAGACCGGACTTCGGACAATAAAATACTATGGTGATCGATCGATGTTCTTTTTGTCGTGACAATGCAAGACGGCGATGGCCGACGGACCCGTTCAACCACCAAATCTGTCAGGCCCGGCTGTTCGGGCGTATCGTCAAAAGAGAACGGATTTGCTTCCTATTGCATGGCCTTGCATTGCATCTGTCATACCAGTTGGAGGCACTAGTCCCTATACTCATTTTTAATACACTATAAATTTCTCATTTTATAAACAAATAAAATTAAAAAACTCTAAAATTCTCTATATCTCTAAACAATGAAGTGTGCTATGCATGCTACAAATGAACGGTGAATACTAGTTTTTAATAGCTACTTTAACCTTCCTTCATGTAAATATGCAAGCTTGAAGTTTAAAGGTTTCCAAAGCGTTTAACACTACTCTGCTTGTCGTGGCCATGGTCATTGTGTTCTGTTCTTTTACTATGGCAGGTAAGTAATCCACATGATATTTCTGTAAATTAACAGAAGAATGGGAGTGTACACACATAACAATCGATTATCGTTTATATTTATATATATACTACATTTGGGTATGGTGATTGACAGACTACTACGACGATATCGGGACATGTGAATAAATAACCATCCATACTAGTTGAACTTGCTTACGTGATCATCTCGGCGAGCATTTCTCCACCGGACGGCACCGTACTTGGCCACGGAAGAGCTCCGATTCTACGAGGAAGGGAACACGGTCTTCCACGACCGTTGCCGCTCTCCCTCGTAGAATCAAAGCTCCTCCTTGACGTCCGTTACCGCTCGGCAGAGAACATGGTCGCCGAGATGAACACGGTCCGCAAGTTCAACTAGCTACTTTAACCTTCTTTCATGTAAATATGCAAGCTTGAAGTGATTTTGAGCTCAAATTGCTTACAAATGAAAAAAACCACAATAAAGAACCATATATATATATAGTGAACAAAATGAGATAAGACAATGGTGAAAAATGAGAGTATGAGATTGGTAACCTTTACAACTGAAGAATCGACGGAGGAATCAAAGAAATCGACGGAGGAATCAAAGAATGGATGGAGGAACAATAGAGGGAGGGAGGAAGCAAGAACACTAGTGCAGTGAGCTTCAAAATGTGCTGAGCTCGGGCTCGGGGAGGAAGAAGGAGACGGCTGGGATATAAAGGGGTACCTTTAGTCCCGGTTGGTGGCTCCAACCGGGACTAAAGGTAACTTTCCAACCCCGGGCGCAGCCACGGCCCGAGAGTAGACCTTTACTCCCGGTTGGAGCCACCAACCGGGAGTAAAAGTATACCTTTAGTCCCGGTTGGTGGCTCCAATCAGGACTAAAGGTCCCTGCCACCTCTGTCTGGCGCAGTAGCCGTTGGGCAGGGACCTTTAGTCCTGGTTGGAGCCACCAACCGGGATTAAAGGTATTTCTAGTCCCGGGCGCAAAAAATTCTAGGACTAGAGCCCATTTTGGCCGAGGATCAAAGGTCTGTTCTCTACTAGTGAGAGAGACATATTACCAGTTCCCAATATCAGCGAGAGATTTAGGCTACATTGATTCAAGCATCAGAGGGACCAAATTGGTCGAGACAACTTTCTATACTTGTTCTTTGTAGTAAATTTTTGTCAAAAGAATTTCATTTATTGGCTTCCATAAAGCATTGTTACATTGGGAGGAATCCAAGATAGCACTGTCCTGCGTACTTCGTCCTCGATGTACGAAGAGCGATACAAATGTAGACTAAATACTTGTAGCATCTACTTCCCTAGTGGATATAGCACAGACCATATGGACTTTGCACTAGATCATAATCTTCTGAAGGATACTCGTTGCAATGGTTCTATGTGTGCAGTTCTCTTTCTCTGATAACAATATTGTATGGTCTGAGTCTGCCGAGTGAGTGGTAAACGTAATAGCTGACTCTGTGGGCTCAACGTTCTCGATGATCATTCCTTAGGGAGCCTTTGGATCCAAGTTGCAACAGTGATCTAGATCGCAACCTGTTGTCCGTCATCGCGTGGTAACTGGTGGACGAAGACGTCCTTGTCATGCTGCCCCGAGGGCACGTGGCAGCCAACGTCGAGCTCGCATCATCGGGACAATGAGGTCTCTACTTGCTGCACCGTGGCACCCTCGAGTAATGTGCGGATCTCTCGGTGAGCCCGATGGTCCTCGGGCATCGCGGGCTCAAGGAGCCCTCGGAGCAAGGTTACCATGGCCACTATGTTCTGGCTCTCTCGAGCAAAACGCGGGAGACCCCCATCATCCTCGACGATCCTCTAGTTCACCTCGTGAGCCCTAGTGCGTGCGTGTCTACCATCTCCCCGACGTGTGATCTCTTGCTCGAGCTCTGCAAGTTCTTGCTCAAGTTTAAGCCGTGCCTCCTCGAGCTCCTGGAGTCGTGCTCGCAAGTGCTCCTCCCGCATGTGTGGAAAAGCCCTCGCACCTTCATCATCGTCGTCGTCATGGTCACGTGGCAGGTTAGCACCCCCTTCGTGGACGCTCTCAACGTGCTCTTCGAGGGTCTCTGCCATGAAGCATTCCCGTGAGGGGTGATGGCTTCCCCTGCTAGAATTAGAGTCAGAGAGGGACTCTGAGTCCACCGTGAGGAGGTCGTGGAATGATTCCATGATGTAGTCCACCATACCTGATGAGGATATCACTCCTTTGGATGTACCTACTGATCCTCCAACCATCATGCAAGGTCCAATGACCCAAGCTCGAATGCGTCAACTCAATTTAGAGGTGAGTTCGTTCTTAAGCGATCCTTTTCATACTTTTGAGAATAGACTGCTACCTAATGATATTATCTTGCTTAGGAACAATGGAGAGGGTCATGAGGGACATAGAGGAAGAGGTGGAGGTGACGATGACCAGCAAGGACGTCCAACAGAAACCGAAGGCCCGGTCCAACATGATTTCGAGTCTACCTCGGCCTCTAGGTCCAGTCTGCCTTAAACTGGTCACACAGGACGCATCCAGACTCCGTTTTTGACAATCCATATATGGTTGGAATGCTAATTTGATAAGGAAGCCAATCCAAGTGCTCTCACATCAAAATTCCTTCAGAATCAATGGTAATCCTCAAAACAAGTCAGCATCCAGAATCTGCCAGGGTGCTGCGACACCGTCTTTTGGTCCATTGGACCGTGTATCGTGTTTGGGCCCATTAGGGGCGCGTCCAGGGTAGGCAACGACCCTAAGACCTTTATAATCATACGCCGCCACTATCATTAGGTTTTGGGTTTTGCTTAGATTAATCTGTCAAGAACAGTTTCGCCGTTCATCAGTTTGTGAGACCCCAACTTTGTGAGATTAATCATTCGTCCGCAATTTGGTTGCTTTCTTTCTTGTTCTTGCTTGTATTCTTCGTTGCGCAAGCAGGGATTAGCCTTCTTGGCGAGGTCAACTGGATCCGTATCTCGGTTGATAACCAGAGGAGTTGTGCTAAGATTGCAGGGTTCGATCTTTCGATCTGAAGCTGGATCGGTGTGTCATTCTCCGCCACAACGATAGTAACCACTACCTGACGGAAGATCGGGATCCCCGTTCTCATTAAGTGGTAATCAGAGCTAAGGTATATCGTCAGGTTCACATTTATCCCCTAGTTTTGAGTGTTTCACATTCGTCCCATAGTCCAGTGCCATACTCGGTTTTTTTCCTATCCTAGAACCTTCCGTGCCATAGCCTTTGCATATTTTAGTTTCAGAGTCCGTCGTGTTGAGTTTGTGTCCTGGTCGAGGTCTTGTTGCAGGTTAGGTCGTGTTAGAGTATAGTTCATGTATTTTTCCCCATCGTTTCCATCAAATCCTTGCTGCCGTGACCAATTTTGCGCGTATTGTTCCCGTTTTGTCCTCTAATTCGGAGTCCGTTCTTAAAACTGGTCTAGTTTTCGCATACGAACTCCGATTTTGATGTTCCATATATCAAAATCGATCAAAAAAAATTTCGGATCCGTCGATCCCCAACTTGTTGGGGTTAGAAAATTTTATTTTGGTCAAAAACTGGTCACAAGATTCTCTTTTCGTGGTCACAAGCTTTTTGTCAATTTTGAGCACGTCTTCTGAATTTTCCATAGGCCACGCCTTTCACTTGTTTAAGCTCATATTTTCTATGGTTACTTCTTTTGTGCTCCTAAGTGACAAAAAAATATCAAAAAAATAAAAAGAAAAAGTCAAAAATTCCCAGAAAAACAACGACAGCCAAAAAATAAAAAAAAGAGAGGGACAAAAGAGGAACAATATCTAGAGGAGCATATAGAGAAGGCCAAAGTGAGCTGTGTTAGCCTATGTTGTCTGGTTCCTTGTTTGTGTTGCTCTTGCTATCCACCATACTTGTTTTTCACACACCTGGCACCTTGCTATCCACCATACTTGTTTGTCACACACCTAGCACTTGGAACATTTTAGACCAGCAACGAGAACAAGTACTTTGGACTATAATTCAGCATTACTTTCTGTTACTGACTTGTGTGCCAAATATACATATTATTCTTTGTGTGCCTTCCAAGCTCCACAAACTCTTCATATCAGTATAGAAAAAGGCCCTTGCAATCTCGGTACCACTGCCTCACAGGTATCACGAACCAGCCGTCGGTTGTACCACCCACTGTTTGTGTTGGTAAGAACTTTATAAGAGCTTGGTAAGACGCTTTCACTTGCTGTGAAAAGTGACACCACTGCAACCACATAGTCATTTGGTAGGGATAACCTTCACCGTTTGTTCCTATTTTTGTGTTTACAATGGCAAGAGGTGATCAGACTAGAGATAACAGCCCCAAGGACTTCAATGAGTGTGTCAGCCAAGAGCAACTGCAAGCTGCTGTAGATAATGCCCAAAAAAGGATGAATGAGGCCATCAGAAAGGCTGTCACTGACGCACTCATTGAACTCAACATTGGCAACAACATGGAGAGATTGGACAAACGAATTTCCACGCTAACCGACAAGGTTACTGAGTTGGAAACCTTGGTGGCGGTCAACAACGATGTCTCCGACAGCAACACCGATGGTCTCTTGCTAGAAGACACGGTGCATGATGCCACTAGGAACATAGATCGAGCAGCCTTCTGACAAGCAAGATTACGACAACATCTTCGCCGCAACACGACAGGTATGGGTGGTGTCCACCACCATCAAGGTAATAATCACCGTGGGCCTGATGATCCTTATGCTAAGATTAAGTTCACAATACCATCTTTTTGGGTCATTATGATGCTGAGGGATATCTTGATTAGGAGATGACGGTAGAACAAAAGTTTAGTGCCCACCTTGTGCCTGAGCATCATAGAGTTCGACAAGCTACTAGTGAGTTTAAGGACTTTGCCATTATTTGGTGGAATGGGCTAGCTGCACAGGAAGCTTTACCTGGTACATGGGAAGAACTTAAGATAGCTATGCGTGATCATTTTGTTCCTCCTTATCATAGAGACTTGCGTAAGAAATTGATGCGTTTAGAACAAGGAGAGAAATCTGTACAGGATAACTATGGTGAGCTCCAAAAGGGATTGATGCGTTGTAGTGTTGTGGAGGGGAACGAAGATGCCATTTGTCGTTTCTATTCGGGTTTGAGGCGTGAGATTCAGGACATTGTAGATTATAAAGAATTTAACACTGTCAACCAGTTGTTTCAGTTCGCTATGCTTGCAGAAAAGGAATTACGGGGGCGTGAACAGTAGAGCAAGAGCAAGGTCAGCACCACATACACGCCACGCTCGGCACCATCTTCGGGGCTTACCAAGCCAACCACTTTTCGGGCACCTCCACTAGCGAGCAAGAGACCAGCAGCCTCTGGAGTTACCGCTACACCTAAGGCACCTCCCGCATGACCTTCAGATTCAGGTAAATATTCTTTGTAGGTGCCTACCAAGAGTGCCTCATCCATTGCATCAATGGGATGCACTTCGGGCATTCAGTGCCACCGCTGCCATGGCATTGGCCATGTGCAGAAGGACTGCCCAAGTCAGCGGGCATACATTGCTACAGAAGATGGTTACATCAGCACCTCGGACATTGAGGATGAAGAAGACCAAGATACAGATGAGGAGGATGGCAAAGTCCTTGGTGACGAGGCCACGGCAGCCTATAGGAGCATCATTGCACAGCGGGTGCTCAGCTCACAAGTACAACAACCTGAGAAGCTACAACGCCATAACTTGTTCCAGATTTTCTTCATCACCAGCAACCATCGAGCACGTGTCATTATTGATGGAGGTAGCTGCAATAATTTGGTGAGTTCTTATTTGGTCAAGAAGCTTGGCTTGACCACACGCCCGCACCCACGTCCATACCATATTCAGTGGCTAAATGATTCTAGAAAAGCAAAGGTAACAAAAACTTGCAGAGTTTCATTTTCCATTGGTTCTTATGCTGATTCTGTTGATTGTGATGTAGTACCTATGCAAGCTTGTTCACTCTTATTGGGTCATCCTTCGGAACATGATAATGATGCTACACACCATGGTAGAAGTAATAAATACACTTTTGTGCATAAAGGAAAGAAAATTACTTTGGTACCTTTGACCCCTGCTCAAATAGTACAAGCTGATAGAGAACGCACTGCTAGTTTGAATGATGTTCAATCTGAAAATCAGCAAGTTGCTAATTCTATTCTTCCACCTAAAAATGATAAGTCTACATCTATTTCTAAGGCTGAGGGGATTAAATTGAAGGGTGTGTTATGCTTGCAACAAAATGTAACTTTGCTAAAAATTTCTGATGATAATATTTGCTATGCTTTGGTATGCAAACGAGCTATGTTTTCGCTTGATGATATTGTTAGCTCAGTGCCTCCCGCTGTCACTAACCTTTTGCAGGAGTATGAGGATATTTTTCCAGCTGAGATACCCCCGGGGCAGCCACCTATGAGAGGGATAGAGCATCAAATCGATTTGATTCCGAGAGCAACTTTGCCCAACCATGCTGCCTATCGAACCAATCCTGAGGAGACTAAGGAAATTCAGCGGCAAGTCCATATGTACATGAAAGCCTTAGTCCTTGTGTTGTTCCTGTACTTTTGGTTCCTAAGAAAGATGGAACTTGGCGTATGTGTGTTGATTGTAGAGGCATAAATAATATTACTATTTAGTATCGTCATCCTATTGCTAGGCTAGACGACATGCTTGATGAGTTGTGTGGTTCTATAATTTTCACCAAGATTGACTTGCGAAGTGGCTACCACCAAATTAGAATGAAACTTGGAGATGAATGGAAAACCACGTTTAAAACCAAATTCGGATTGTATGAGTGGTTAGTAATGCCTTTTGGTTTGACAAATGCACATAGCACTTTCATGCGCTTAATGAATGAGGTTTTAAGAGCTTTTATTGGTCGTTTTGTGGTAGTTTACTTTGATGATATATTGATTTACAGCAAGTCTTTTGTTGAACATATGGATCACTTACGTGCTGTTTTTAATGCTTTACGTGATGCATGATTATTTGGTAACCTTGAGAAGTGCATTTTTTACATGGATCGAGTTTCTTTTCTTGGCTATGTTGTAACTCCACAGGGAATAGAGGTGGACGAGATGAAAATTGAAGCCATAAAGAGCTGGCCGGTTCCCCAAACTATCATGCAGGTGAGGAGTTTTCTTGGTCTTGAAGGATTCTACCGCCACTTTGTCAAACATTTCAGCACCATTGCTGCCCCATTGCATGAGTTGACGAAGAAAGGGGTGGTGTTTCATTGGGGAAAGGCACATGAGGAGTCCTTTGTCACTTTGAAGGACAAGCTCACACATGCACCATTGCTGCAACTTCCAAACTTTGGTAAGACTTTTGAGCTAGAATGTGATGCTAGTGGAGTTGGTATTGGGGGTGTTTTGATGCAAGATGGTAAACCCATCGCTTACTTTAGTGAAAAATTGCATAGCCCCGTTCTGAATTATTCCACGTATGATAAGGAATTGTATGCACTTGCCCGTTCTTTAGAGACGTGGCGTCATTATTTGTGGCCTAAAGAATTTGTTATTCATTCTGATCATGAATCGCTTAAGTATCTTCGTTCTCAACATAATCTAAATCATAGGCATGCTAAATGGGTTGCATTTATTGAATCTTTTCCATATATTATCAAACACAAGAAAGGGAAGGATAATGTGATTGCTGATGCTTTGTCTAGACGATATAACTTGCTGTCCCAACTTGATTGTCGGATTTTTGGGTTGGAATCAATAAAAGAACAATATGCGCTTGATCCTGATTTTAAGGACGTGTTGCTGAATTGTAGAGAGGGACGTACATGGAATAAGTTTATGATCAATGATGGGTTTTTGTTTAGAGCTAACCGCCTATGCATTCTAGTTGGCTTCGTTCGTCTTTTGTTGTTGCAGGAGGCGCATGGAGGCAGATTGATGGGACATTTTGGTGCCAAGAAGACAGAGGAGGTGTTGTCCACACATTTCTTTTGGCCAAGGATGAGACGAGATGTGGAATGGTACGTGGCTCGGTGCACCACATGTCAAAAAGCTAAGTCGCGGTTGAACCCACATGGTTTGTATATGCCTCTTCCTATTCCTTTTACTCCTTGGGCTGATATATCTATGGATTTTGTGTTGGGTTTGCCAAGGACTAAGAGGGGGAGGGATAGTATTTTTGTGGTGGTTGATCGTTTTTCTAAGATGGCACATTTTATTCCTTGTCATAAGAGCGACGATGCTGTACATATTGCTGATCCTTTCTTTCAAGAAATCGTTCGCTTGCATGGTATGCCTTCTACTATTGTTTTAGATCACGATGCAAAATTCTTGAGTCATTTTTGGCGCACTTTGTGGAATAAATTGGGGACCAAGCTGCTGTTTTCTACAACATGTCATCCCCAAACTGATGGGCAAACTGAGGTAGTGAATCGAACATTGTCCACCATGTTGAGAGAAATTTTGAAGTGTAATTTGAAGATGTGGGAAGAGTGTTTGCCGCATGTGGAGTTTGCATATAACAAGGCGGAACATTCCACCACCAAGGTAAGTCCTTTTCAGGTAGTGTATGGTTTTCACCCCCCCGCTCCTATTAATCTTTTGCCTTCCCACTGAGAGAATTCATAGTGATGTTAGAGAGCGTGCTGATTTCATTCATAAGTTGCATGAAACAACTAAAGCAAATATTGAAAGAATGAATGAAAAGTATAGAATTGCTGGTAATAAAGGTAGAAAAGAAATTAAACTTGAACCGGGTGATTTGGTTTTGTTACATTTGAGAAAAGATAGATTTCCTGAGCTACGTAAGTCTAAATTAATGCCAAGAGCAGCTGGTCCTTATAAGATAATTGAGAAAATAAATGATAATGCCTACAAACTTGAGTTGCCACCCGAGTTCAAGGTTAGTACCACCTTTAACATTGTAGATTTGAGGCCTTATTTGGGAGAAGAAGATGAGCTTGAGTCGAGGACGACTCAGTTTCAAGAGGGGGAGGATGATGAGGATATCACTCCTTCGTATGTACCCACAGATCCTCCAACCGTCATGCAAGGTCCAATGACCCGAGCTCGAATGCGTCAACTCAATTTACGGGTGAGTTCGTTCTTAAGCGATCCTTTTCAAACTTTTGAGAATAGACTACTACCTAATGATGTTATCTTGCTTAGGAACATTGGAGAGGGTCATGAGGGACTTAGAGGAAGAGGTGGAGGCGATGATGACTAGCAAGGACGTCCAACAGAAACCGGAGGCCCGGTCCAACATGATTTCAAGTTTGCCTCGGCCTCCAGGACCAGTCTACCTTAAACTGATCACCCAGGACACATCCAGACTCTGTTTTCGACAATCCACACATGGTTGGAAAGCTAATTTGATAAGGAAGCCAATACAAGTTGTCTCACATCAAAAACCCTTCAGAATCAACGGGAATCATCGAAAAAAGTCAGCGTCTAGAATCTGCCAGGGTGCTGCAACACCGTCTTTTGGTTCGTTGGACCGTGTATCGTGTTTGGGCCTATTAGGGGGTGCATCCAAGGTAGGCGACGACCCTAAGACCTTTATAATCATATGCCACCACCATCATTAGGTTTTGGGTTTTGCTTAGATTAATCTGTCAAGAATAGTTTCGCCGTTCATCGGTTTGTGGGACCCCAACTTCGTGAGATTAATCATTCGTCTGCAATTTGGTTGCTTTCTTTCTTGTTCTTGCATGTGTTCTTTGTTGCGCAGGCAAGGATTAGCCTTCTTGGTGAGGCCAACCAGATCCGTGTCTCAGTTGATAACCAGAGGAGTTGTGGTGCTAAGATTGCAGGGTTCGATCTTTTGATCTGAAGCCGGATCGGTGTGTCATTCTTTGCCACAACCATAGTTACCACTACCTGACGGAAGATCGGGATCCCCGTTCCCATTAATACCCATGAACTCATTGTTTGTAAGAGACAAACACATGCGCTGCGTCATGAGGTGACCCACGGTCTCCGTGGCGTTGTGCAGGCCAAATGGAAACACCGTCGGGGCACCCCGGGAGAGGTATCCTGGGGAGAGCGGCTCTCCCCTGGCGAGCTGGGTTGTGACATTGGCGAAGGAGAAGACGAGGTGGCGCACATCTTCCCGAGATGGTCGGGGCCCAAGGAAGGTGTCGAGCTGGCGCTCGAGCCTCCCGTAGTTAAAGTCATGGAGCTGGTCGCTCCCGGGGGTTCGGGCCCCGGGCGCATGCAGCTGTAGCTCCTCAAGTTCCCCGTTGATCATGTCGAGGCTGGCAGAATAGAGAGGCTAGACGGCAGCAGGAGCCCACGTCAGCTCTTCCTCCATCGTGACGATGAAGTCCAGGCTCCCGAAGCACACGCGTGCTCCTAGGACCCAACTGATGCCGTGGCTAGCCATCCGAAGCCTGGTGATGATGTCGAGACACGCAAAGGCCCCTACCTACCATGCCAACTATCGGTGTTTTGAGTTACCAACTAGTAAATTTCAAGATTGCGCATCTGGCTCGAATGGTGTGCTTAGAGGACACGAGGTTTATACTGGTTCGGGTAGAAAGTTCCTACGTCCAGTTTGTCACTGCTGCTCGTGTTACTAGCATTGAAGGTTTGTAGTAGCGGTTACAAACGAGCGAGAGAGGGATAGGTCCCAAGTCTCTGATGTGTGCGTGTGCTGCCAAGACATGTTAGGATGTGTGTTTTTATGTCTGCTGCCATGTAGAGTCATATACAGCCATGCCCTTCATGGGACATCCTGCTTCCCCTTTTATAGACGAAGGGGAAGAGCAGGTTACAGAGAGAAAGAGGGAGAAGAGCCAAGGAGAGGAAGGCTTCCTGGACTGACAGGCCTTTCTTCTCCTTTTATGTGGGTCCCGCCAACACTGTAGATGTTGAAAGGGATGGCTCCATATCGGGCGCCTGTTCACCACTGATGCCATGCCCCAATGTTATCAGCGAGTCATGGCATCCCATTCTATCCCAGCGTGTGACACGACGAACCAGCGTGCTGGTCGGCGGTTGTATGGGGGGTAGGCAGCATAGTGACCACGCGTCCATCACTATTGGTGATGTGAATTCCCTGGAGTGACATGTCATGGGCACGGGTCACGTCAAGATGTGCCCGCTCCCTACATGGTGCCAGAAGTTTGACCTTGGGTTGTACTTTCTGGCCCGTAGTGGTTGGCGGCGGTACAGGCATCCGTCGGGAGCCTCGCCTAAGGGGTCGGCCAAGGCGAAACCCTGACCTAGAGGTTGGGCCAGCCGAAGCCTGCCCCTAGTCATCAGGTGAGGTGGAGCCCCTGACCCATAGGACGGGCGAGGCGGAGCCCGCCGGGGCAAAGCGGAGCCCCCCGACCTAGAGATCGGGTGAGGCAGAGCCCCTGACCCAGAGGTCGGGTGAGGCAGAACCTGCCCCCCAGAGGTCGGGCGAGACGGAGCTCGCCTGAGCCAGGTGGAGCCCCTAACCCAGAGGTCGAGCGAGGCGGAGCCCTTGACCTAGAGGTCGGGCAAGGCGAAGCCCGCCCCCTAGTGGTCGGGTGAGGCAGAGCCTATGCGCCTGGGGGCGGTTGGAGCCATAGTCGCGCACTTGACTGCTCGGGTGAATCAATGTTGATGACCATTAGCTCCTCCTCTTTGGGTACCCTAGTATTGATCCCCGACAGATAATCCGAGCAGCATAAATTTGAACGGGCCGGACATGTAACTAGTTTCAATTTTATTTTTTCCTTTAGGGATTCAACAAATGTATTCGTATGAAATAGGTTTCCCTATATAATATAATATGAGATGTGTCTAGCCCAGTCAGATTTATGATGCTCGGACTTTCTTACGTGTGCTGTAAAATTTGAATAGCTATGTGGCTCCTCGTTAGGCATTACATTGACGTGAGACTTGATCGGATGAATTCCGTAATGCATGTTGTCGACGAAATATGGTCAGCAGTCCACTGAGGGGGGTGCCCGTGGTGGTAGATTATCGGTAGGCGGTGCGTGTAATCAGGAACCAGATGGTGACACAAGGCGCAGAGACAACGATTTAGGTTCAGGCCATCTGGTCGACGTAATACCCTACATCCTGTGTCTTTGGTATATTGTATTGAGATGTATACAGATTAACCTGTCCTCTAGGGGACCCTTGTCTCTCCTTATATACTCCGAAGAGACAAGGTTACAAGTAAAGTATCCAATTTGGTACTATTACAATATCTAGTACAACTTATAATCTTGATGTGCACGCCTTGATCTTACGGGCCGGGCCACCTCGGATGGTGCAGCCCATGTACCATCTTGTGGTACCCGGGGGTATACCCCCCATAGCTAGTCCCTGAGCGCCATGTATTCTGATGCGACACGCCATTTTAACCTTCTCCGAACAGTGAGGCTTGAGTTCTTGACATCTCCGACCACCGTTGTCACTGGAGAAGTAGGTTGTCTTAAGAATGTATGGTGCTCTTAAGAAGAAAGAAAAAGATTTCCATCCTGTGAAGTGTGCCCACTTGTATTTCTAAAAAAAATGTAAGTGCATCTTGAAGCGTAGCGTCCTTGATCATCAGAGGCGTAGGGGTCAAAAAACAAACACATTCACCACAAGGTGAAGTGTGCCCACTTAGTCCCCGAGCCTGGTAGTAGGTGACGTAGGCACGTGGTGCCAGGGTCTAAAAAGAATTCCCAGTTAAGTTGAGAAACGAATCGTCGTACAAGTGATACAAGATGCACCGGCAGGTGCATCGTACCGATGTAGTCCCCGAGCTTGCTGGAAGGCGAGGTATGAGCCTTGTAGCAAGGTCTAAGTGAGAAAAAATATCCCAACTATATGCGAGTCGCCAGTCGCATGTAGTCGAGACGCAAAGTCCCCGAGCCGTGGTCGGAGAGTGGTCGAGCAGTCCCCGAGCACAGGTCGAGGAGCGAGCGACGAAGTCCCTGAGCCGTGGTCAGACAGTGGTCGAGGCAGTCCCCAAGCACAAGTCGAGGAGCGAGCGATGAAGTCCCCGAGCTATGGTCGGAGAGTGATCGAGGCAATCCCCGTGCGTGAGAAGCGAGCGACGAAGTCCCCGAGCTGTGGTCGGAGAGTGATCGAGGCAGTCCCCGAGCGTAGGTTGAGAAGCGAGCGACGAAGTCCCCGAGCTGTGGTCAGAGAGTGATCGAGGCAGCCCCGAGCATAGGTCGAGGAGCGAGCGACGAAGTCCCCGAGCATAGCTCGAAATTACTGCAATATAAATATGTAGAATGGTAGTATATGATGTACAAAGTAATAAATTATGGAGAAAAAATCAACGGTGAAGAAACAACGCTCAGCGGTCATTTGCAAATGAGCATGATGTGATAAAGCAGTTGGTGCTTTGTAAACATCAGTGTTAATATGAAGTTTGTGTTTATACTTAATATAAACCGCCCGACCAGTTAGTATATAGCTGAGTCTCCAGCCCTAGTTAGCCCGTTAACCATAATGCGGGGCGTGGAGCCCGTGCACGTGTAGGAAGAACAAAGGGTCGCTAAGGAGCCGCTGCCGACCACCCATAACGCAGAGGGCAGACGCTCGTGCACGTGTAGGGAAGAGCCGGAGATAGGGCCTTTTCTGGAGACATCGAGCGTCAACATGACTGGTCGAGGATTTGCATTAAGTATAGTTGTATGTTATATTTAAGATTGCATACATGGACAAACGTTATTTGAAGAATAACCATGACGAGGACGTTGTGGAGAAACGTCGTGATGAAAATTGTATTAAATATAAATATTAGAAGTGTACTTATCTTTGGATAGAAATCTGGTCGGCGGTGATGAAGTTGTCCGGTCCTCGAGCTTTCCGGCCTATCGTCATGACGGTGGTCGTGGTTGTCGTAGCGCCGTTCTTCGCGGTGATCATTATTGCGACGTGGTCTGGTGGTCCGAGGTCGGCGGAGCTGCTCGGGACGTGGTCGACGTGGTCGGAGCTCGGCGGAGCTGCTCGGGACATGGTCGACGTGGTCGGAGCTCGGCGGAGCTGCTCGGGATGTGGTCGATGTGGTCGGAGCTCGGCGGAGCCGTTTGGCATGGCTCGCTAGTCAGCTCGCTTGATAGCTCGGCGTGGCTCGCTTGACGGCTCACCGTGGCTCGACGCGGCTCACCGACGGCTTGACACGGCTCTCCGACGGCTCAGCGTGGCTCGCTCAGCGGCTCACCCGATAGGTCGGTGCACGGAGTCGCGATCGGACGAGACAGATGGGCGTACGTGGTCGGAGCATGTCTGATCGGAGTTGTAGCGATGCCAAGATGGTTGCGCAGCTCATGTATGCTTTGTAGATCATCCAAAGGCCCTCGTATTTGGAGTAGGAGAAGCACGCGGAGTCCTTCAAGATTGTTGCTTATTTGCATGGCCGAGAAAATCGTGTACACCTTGGACGGTTAGATCCTGTAGATGCGTATGTATGCGCTATTGATTGCTTCAAAGACACGTAATCACGTGTTCATCTTCCTTGCTTGCCATTGGCTTGCATGTACACAGACTCATTGCCTGCCCGATTGGTGCATGTGCGTATGTGTGCGAGAGGTAGGAAAGGCAGGCCCAAGTGAGCAAACGCTGCCAAGGCCTCGGCTCTGATCGCACATTAGGAGCGTCGAGAACCGTGTCTGACCCCACCTTTGGATCGAGGTAACACCGTATCGGATCTATACGGTTCTTCTGACTGCATCGTGCATACGCCCAGCGTATGTGAAACTAGGGGATCATGATTGAGATCTCCAGACGTTTGATGTTGACATTGTTGCCGTCGTTGAAACCAGGAAGGCGACACCTCGAGTCGAACGGAACGAGATGAATTCTTCAGCTGGAGCGATGGATGCTGGAGATGCAAAGCGAGGCCGCCGAACACTGGGGCTGTTGTTCTTTGCACCGAGTAGAATTGCGGGAACCCCATAGGTTGTTGTCGTCGTCGCCGCAAGATCTCGCCACGTTAAGCCGAGTTGCCGTGCATGATGTTCATGAAGAAAATCGCCATCTGATTCGCCGGAAGATTAGCACGCACAACCCCTAAAGGGGTCCCCTACCTGGCGCGCCACTGTCGATGAAATATGGTCGGCAGTCCACCGAGGGGGGTGCCCGTGGTGGTAGATTATCGGTAGGCGGTGCGTGTAATCAGGAACCAGATGGTGACACAAGGTGCAGAGACAACGATTTAGGTTCGGGCCGTCTGGTCGACGTAATACCCTACGTCCTGTGTCTTTGGTGTATTGTATTGAGATATATACAGATTAACCTGTCCTCTAGGGGACCCTTGTCTCTCCTTATATACTCCGAAGAGATAAGGTTACAAGTAAAGTATCCAATTTGGTACTATTACAATATCTAGTACAACTTATAATCTTGATGTGCACGCCTTGATCTTATGGGTCGGGCCACCTCGGATGGTGCGGCCCATGTACCATCTTGTGGTACCCGGGGGTATACCCCCCACACATGTTTACCATACTACATATCAGAAAGAGTACCAGAAAGAAACCTGCAGGCAAAACCAACCAACAGGGGCTAGAAACCAACTACCAATTGACCAAAGGACCTGATCTACACCATGCTCAACAGAGTTTAACCCACCTAATATAAAGTTCAACAAAAGTAAACATAGACATGCAAATCAGACTTCACAAATCAAAACCAATGTACATTTGAATGCGTCTGACATAAAATGCAAGGGAAGATACATAAGGAAGAGTAACAACATAAGGAAAGAGTAACAACATGTACTCCATCCGTACTCCCAACATAAGGGAGATACATCAAATGCAACATGAGATACATCAAATGGAACTTTATTTACTCCTCTACTCATCATCGGTATCATTGTCCTTGTCCTCATCCTCGTCCTTGGTATCAATGTCCTCCTCCTCTATAGCCATGAGGCCCTTTTGCTCATCAGCAGTGATGCGGTTGGCCACCTACTCAGCATCGGCACGAACCAGGTTGCGCTAGTGCTTCTTGGTGTTGTGGGCGGTGCTGATTCCCTACATCATGATGCTAGTGTCGAAGCCATCTATCTGGCTCTGGTAGCAGGTGAGGATGTACTCCGCGTTGTCTGTGTGGTTCTTGTCCAAGTAGGCTAGCAGTTCTTTTAGGACATCGACGAGTTGGTAAAAAATGAAGACGTAACTGCTCACCTTTTCCTCCCAAGGCGGGTTGAGGGTGTCCACCCTGGTGTTCTGTAGCACATGCTTGATCTTCAAGAAAGCCTTACGCATGATGCCAATGGCCCAATCATCTCTATCTCCAAAGGGATCCACCGAAGCTTCATCTTGATTCACCTGGGCACGACGTCATCCTCCTTCACCATGGGCATGGTGTCATCCCCCTCCCATGCGTGCTTCGCAGAAGGCTCGCCCTTCACCATGGCAGTGACTAAGAATGAAGTAGGTTTGGAGAACGCAACCGCACATTTTTGGTGATTTTAGATCTGTAGTGGGAATGGGAGGGCTCAGGGAAGGAAGGAAAACAAGCGGAGTTGTGGAAGAGATCGCGGTGGTTAATATATCACTACTACAGAGGAGCCATTAGTGTTTTTTTGGGGAACAAAGAGGAGCCATTGGTGTTGAAATGTTACTGCACACGCTAAAGCCATTGGTGTTGTAACGCGTCTGACACACTACACAGATCTTAGCTTACATTACAAACAAGTTAAAGTTGCTGCAAAATAATGACAACACCCATCCAAGAGGAAATTAACATGTCCATAGACAATCAAACAACATTGATCCATTTAAACATGTCATGACAGAGAGATACATCAAATGCAGCTTTATTTACTACTTTGTTAATGACTCCAACTCCGAGAACAAGGGAACATAGGAAAGATAGTAAGGTCTGCCGATGATTTCTGGCAGGATGTCACATCTACCATATAGAATGTAATGTGTAGGGATGACATGAACTTTTCTATTGTCCATGTTATATGCGATGACGGATCTTTCCATCCCAACCCCAACAAAGAAAACCAAATTCCATTCTGGGTGAGCTATAACCACTGTGTACCACGACTCAAAATCAAAGTAACCCATTTGTTTCTTGGCAACATATCAGGTGCAAACCAACCAACCTGTGCAAACTTGGAAACTACCATCAGGACCACTAGATGTTGATCCAACGGATGGGGTGAGGGAGCTTAAGCGCAAAAATCCCACCTCTCACCCAATCTATTGGATCAGCATCAAGTGGTCCTGATTAGTAGTTTCTAAGTTTGCACAGGTTGATTGGTTTACACCTGATACGTTGCCTTATTTCTTAGTCTTTCCAGACAACTTACGTAGGCTAATAGTATGCTTCAGTGTCCATTTATTATTAGTACCATAGTCTTCAAGGATTTAGATTGAAAGCTTGGACATATTGCGACCACCAACAGTACATTGACACAAGTGACCCTGAGCTTGATGGATGGAGCGTGAAAAAACACGCAGCCAGTTAGGAATGTTCATCCATGCCTTTCCCTCCATATCCACCGCAAGTATACGACAGTAACCCTCGTAGAACCCAATATAGTGCAGACAACCGTTAAGAAACACAGTTGCTGATTTTGATAATGTCCACTCAGCCTCCTTGCCCCATTTAGATTCCTTAAAGATCCATGCTACAGTTTTAGATGAGTAGGTATCCACACCCACACACTGACCATCCTCCTCCATATATTCAAATACATGGAAGTGCGAGGAGGCTGTCGGATCAAACCCCAATTGAGCCTCACCAACAGAATGGATTCTAGGCGGTAGTACCTTCAACTCCTGGGTTGCTGGATTGAAGACGACATAGCGGTATCCATCAGCCCCAAGGCACCAGCATAGGATGAGGCCGTTGCAGCAATCTGAGACAGCTACATTGTTCATGGTGAAGGGCAAGAACGATAAGGAGGGGTAAACACCGGTGATGCTGGTGAAGTTTCTTTGGCCATAGATTCCATCATAGAAGAAGCCAGCCACAGTTTGGTGCATCAACTTATGGTTGTCCGAGATGAGGCGTCTCCAGGAGCGACAGACACATTTTGTAGCAGAACAAGGAGTGGGCGGGGAGGCGGCGGAGGATCTCGACAAAGACACCGTCCATGAGGCTGGCCAGTGTGTTCCTCTAGTTGGGGGCCTCCTCCATTTCATCGTGTGCATGTAGTAGGATTAGAGCTTGCTCAATAATGAGATCACTGAGGAGGAAAATAATCCAACAAAGATCCATCAGTGAAGTCCACAACTCATACTAAAGTGCAACTTTAACAACCATTAACAATTTTCATGGTACGACCTCATCTAAATTTAGAGTAGCACCACATAGATATATAACTCAAACTAGAGTAGCAGTTAATAGAGCTATAACCATTACAATTCTAGCTAAATCAAGTCTAACCATCACACTTACAATCAGTACATGAGCTCAGAGCTTCTTCCATAGGAGATAGACAAAGATTAAGAGGACTATAATTACAACAGTTTTGAAGGACGAAGAGGGTGGAGCAACTATTGGGTTTTGAAGATAGAAGTCATCATCATGAGCTAAGGCTAGATTTGAGTTGATTCTTGACTTGAAAGCAGTAATTCCTTCTTCATAGGAGTTGTACTTTTTATAACAGGCACCACGAAACCTATGAACTTGTCTATGGCAGTCAGGCCACTTGTAGTAAACTCCTAGCTCATGGCCATCGAACACAACATAGCAGGGACGACTCATCTCAAATCTGCACAACCCGAACAGGCTGCCTCAGTTTTCACAAGTAGAATGTCAGTGAACAAGTGGTAGTGGTCATAATTGGCATCAATAGCAACATGTGCAGCTTAGACATTAATTAGTGGCCTTAGTAATGTGAATGATGGACACAAATCATTGATTTGCTTTCGATGCCTTCATCTTGTTTGGAACCAAATGGATAACTTGGTTGTCAATAAGGAGAAGACATAGAAAGCAAACATATGAGCTGCATCCTAATACATCCAACAGCCATGTAGACATCATTGACACAAAAATGTGGCCTCAGATATGTTACAAGTTCAAAATACCATAAGGACTCACTGGTGGCACTAGAGCAAACAAAATAGAAATGTAGAATCAAGCAAGCACTAGACCAAAAAAATAGTTTAAGGTAGAAGCAAAGGGCCTATTTGTTTGCCTAGACAGATCTACAAGTGACACACACCGGCAGAAAATCAACCAGTGCCACATCCTAGTTCTTTTCATCATCATTGGACTAACCAGATCTGAAACGCTACAATGTTTCTTATATACCTCATGTTCAAGCAAGGACCAAAACAGTGAAGCGAATAGGAAAAGGTGAGAAAGGAGACCTACGGATCGGATCTGTCGCCTTTGCCCCGGCACATGACGGACATGGATGCCAATGCCGCCGCGCTCCACAGGGAAGACCCACTGCCTAGCCTCCAAAAGGAAGCCTGAGCCACCACATCACACTAGGGATCCTCCGTTGCCGCCACCGGCACCGCCGGTGCAAGTCCAACGGGCACAGATTTGTTTCCACTTGCGGGGGATAGGGATATATCCAATATATAAGTCAACCTATCCACACAGAGAACATATACTACTCCACAGACATGTCAACACAACTAGGTGTCTAGCACAATGGTGAAGATGGTCTATTCCTTGCTCTGGGTCCCGGGTTCGACTCCCAGGTCTCATGGTTTTTTTAGTTTGAATTTATTAAAACCCGACGGCAACAAGTGACATGCAAGCCATCGGGTCCCACAGGTCGTATGGAGATGGAGAAAGGTCCCATAGGTACACATGACACATAAGCCATCAGGTCCCAAAGGTCAGATGGTCCCACAGGTACACGTGACACGCAAACCGTCGGGTCCCACAGGTCGGATGGAGATGGAGAAAGGTGCCGTCGAGTCCCACAAGTCGGATGGAGAAGGGTCCACAAGCACCAGTGACACACAAGTCGTTAGGTCCCATAGGTTGGATGGACATGGAGACAGGCCCCATAGGTTTGGGTCCCATAGGTCGGATGGAGAAAGGGTCCCACAGGTACACGTCGCATGGAGAAAGGATCGAGCGAAGACTTTTATGATGAACTACAAGCATCATGGATGAGTAACTTCAGGTCCCACAAGTACACGTCGAATGGAGAAGGTACCATGTGGAGATCTATGATGAAGCATCATCGTTACAGATCGAATATTGTTCGTCACAGATCAGTAATTAATTCAACGGTGAAGCCCTATTCGTCACAGTTCTGAATAAGATCATCACACATGAGCAGGAACAGTCGCGTGAGTGATCTGTGATGAAATGTTGTGCTATTCTATGAAGTTTTTTTGTGACGATACCCGATTTCGTCACAGATAAGAGGGGCACGAGGTTCATCACGGTGATCTATGACGAAACCGAAATTTTCGTCATAAAAAGCGATTTTTTATGACGGTTTCGGATTCGTCATTAAAATTTTCGTCATAGAAGTGGATATTCCTAGTAGTGAGACCAATGGGTCTTTAGGGTGGTAATGAGGTTTCTTCTATGCTTTATTGTTGCATTAGCATGGAAGAATCTAGAATTTTCATCCCCTAGCTTTACCCACCTGATGGTTTGCCTCTACCTCCGATATAACTTCTGTTGGTGTAAAAGTGTGGTTAGTTTCTAGTTAAGAATCTCTTTGAAATTCCACTCCTCCATGGCCTCTAATAGAGAAATGATAGTCTTGACATTGGAGATTGTGGCTTTAAGATTTGACAGTTGGGAGTGCCAAGTCCTGAGGCTACATCTAAGTGCTTTAAACTTGGCAGTTAGGAGCATTACATTGTCTTGCTAAGGGAAGGATCTATTCCAAGTGCTTGCAACTAAGGGAAGAAAGCTCTCCTAGGTCATCCAAATAGTTTTTAAACCTAAAAATCTTTCCTTTTGGAATGAAAGTCTTGATTTCAATAACACACGGCCAATGATATGAGGTCTTGTTGGTATTTATTAACTTATCACTTGTTTTAGTAGCCACCTATTATAAACCTATATCTCCTAACATTACTTTACTAGGTTGTCATCCCTAGTGATGATGCCAGAGATACTTGTGGGTACTACCTAGCATTACTATTAGAATAACTCTAAGTAGTTCTTTATTAATTTATGTGACTAGAAAATATATATGAATGAAAAGGGATCTGCAAGCACACTGATAATATACCATTGTAGCAATTCACCCAGAAGTATTCCAGGTATCGTTATTTATATTTTTACCACAGGGAAGGTCTAGAATGGACAAGTATTGATAACTTATACTATTGATGAAGTAAACCATAACCAATATTCTACTCATAACATGGGTAAGTCATAGGATAAGATATATATATATGATAAGTATTGATCCATGATAATAATAAATCACTAAGAGTACTCCTTTCTATGGCATTAGCATGGTCAGGTAGAATATTAGAGGAATAATTCCTAAGTTATTCTTAATTATAAGTCAAAGCATACATTGATTAGTGCGATTACACCTAATAGTCATTGCTAAAATCATCTTCATATATACACATAAGGGATATTACTAAGGGAGATTAAGAACAGAGCTTGTCCCCTTCGTAACCAGATCCTACGTGCTACCTACATCGGGGAGTGGACTACAAAGGACTCAACAGGAGTGTCACGTCCGCGATCTACCAAATGACCTAGAATATAGGGTGTATCCGCAGGTAAACAACATATAAGCACCACTCTTACACAATGTCGACCACCCACCCATGGATCCTTAGGGTGAACGCTACATAAACATATGTATGAATATGATGATAATCGAACTATACTAGGTATATAATCAAAGTAGACAATGAACATTATAACGAAGAACATGAATAAGATGAATACTAATATTGTCATAACAATTCTACCAAGCATATAAAAGTAATGGAGATACAAAAGAGAGAGGGGGTACAAAGATTATACCGAACCATGCTCTTGACACCATCAGGAATCCAAGCAAAGCTTGCTTGCCTCCCTCTAGACCTAGCCTAACTAGCTATGCCCTAGAATATGATGGAGCTCTGAGGATGATTAGGGTTTCTATCTTCTCAAATGACTTGATGCCTTCAGGGGGGCAGGGGCTGATATATATAGGCCAGAGCGTCCAACATGAGCCCTTGGGTCCAACCGACTTATGGAACGGCGTAGATGCAACCTAGGAGGTGGTAGAGAACCGACATTGCAATGTGTAGGCTGACAGGTGGGCCTAGGGGCCGGGCGGCCCCACCTGGTAGCCCCTCGCTCTCTGCCTCGGCGTGGTGTCCTCTAGAACCTTCTAGTGTCCGTTTCACGATGGATAAGCGTAATTAAATCTGACATGTAGGTCCACCTTGATGGTTTTCTGGATAAACCCTATAGAAATTACGGATTCACCAAAACTCGTGGAATTTGTTAGTTTAAACCCCTAGACCTTTGTTGGTGATCTCAATTGTGCCCTTATACATGTTTTACTAATGGTTTATAATGGTTGTTAACTACCGTCAACAAACTCCCCCAAGCTTACCCTTTGCTAGACCCTTAGCATAGCTAGACTCAGCAAAATAGATCAGGAGTTGCTTCAATGCTTTCACTCCTCAAAAGTACATTTGCGTTCAAACAAGAATTCTCCTCCGGATTAAAATAAACTAATCTGACTTTCAAACTTACCCATATTACCTTCAACTATGGGACTTCTTAGCCTTCACTTGGGTCTTGAGAAATTGAAAGACAGAACAATCAAGTCAAGCACTATGTCTCAAGTTCTTTACTCAACCATCATTCCAAAGATTTTATAGGTTTTCAAAATAAAACTCGGATCTTCCATTGTATGACACTCTCAAGTCTCTCAATTTATGTGGTATTTGTGGATCCTCACCAAGGAAATAATAATGTTATGCCTTTCTCTTCCTATAACTAAGGCTTATGTGGAGCTTATAGGAGTGGAAAAAGCATGAAAGGGCATACTTACAATACATATATTGTAAAGTCAAACCTCGGATCCAAAGAGAGTTAAGTCATACAATCAAATCAAGATATGCATGTGTGGATGTATATGGTGGCTAACCTAATTCTACTTTGCTCCTTGAAAACATATCTATCTTTTAAAACTTGGAAACAACTTTGCAAGAAAACATGAGCAATCTTATTCATCTCTTATCTTTTTTTTCAGGCGGGCATCGGAGTACCCATTGTTTTATATATCTCGGACACTTATCCATTTTTTCTTTTTTTTCTTCTTTTCATGAATAACTTTTGCATAGCCTCATGCTTCTTTTGACTGCAACAAAACTTTTGACAGATAGCAACAAGAATTTGGAGCATTTATTTGGTGGATATCCTATAGGGTATATTTTTTATGTTCACTTCCAGTGTAAGAGTAAAATATTTTAGGTGGATCTAGATGGAATGGCATGTTGTTGCGCCTACCCCCAGTGTAGGAGTAGTGCATATATAGGTGGTGTGTACGTGATCTTGATTTTAAGAGCATGACAAACCTCTCATAAGGGTCAACAAAGCTTGACTAAACTCAATGCAATGCAAGCAACATATATGTGGAAGTTTTTCTAGTCTAAATATCATATATGGCTCTGGTAGGAATTCAAGCTTTGTAATACAGGAGCTCATCATGTAGAATTTTTATATTTTTTCAAAAGATAAATCTCTGGAACTCTAGTATCACTTAGAACAAGATAAACAGCAGCTCAGACCTTCTCATATCATATCCGTCAATTACCTAGACTTAGATCAAGCATACGCTACCCACGAGTTTCAAGTTCAAAGTAAATTCTTATATCAAAATAGTCTTATCCAAAACTCGGGAGAATTCAAGGCTGAAAACTTGGTACTTAAAGGAATTACAACAGAGCAACTATTCATCATTTCTATTCAAAAGATTATCTTCAGAGTCCTTTTTCTTTAGCTCTTAAAAACAAAAACTAGACACACACTTTTATTTCATTTTCTCACTTTTTTTAGATCACACCTTACTAATATATATATATAAGACAAAGATAAATTTTTATTTTGCTTTTAGTTATGCATCCCTTTTTTTAACAAATGTAGAGCAAACTTAAGGATAACAAAAGGGAAGAAATACTTAGCTAGATACATAGGGGGAAGCTCCTCCCCCAAGTTGGATGTTGTTGTGGTCGATTGTTGAATGTTGAGTGATACTTCTCAGAGCGGGTTTGCCAGCTGATATCCTTCACCTATCTGAAAATTGATTCGGGAAGATGTACTTTGGGTGGAGTGAGATGAAGATGATCGGGTGAACTTGCTCTTGATCATATGTTCCATCCTACAAAATACCAACAAGAACACCAAAACTCGTGGCACGGATTAGGATAAGGGTTTAGCGGTCCGCCATTTGAAGATTAGTTGTTCTTGAGGTTTAGAAATATTTTTGAAGCGACATAATTCTAGCAGGATGTCTATCTAGTATTTTTAGATTTTCTATTTTATGATATGTAGAATAGAAAACATGTATGCATAGTATTTTTATTTTTATGCCACCACAGTGAATATTCCCGTGGGCTTTTACACACCATAGAATTATTCACATGGGGCTTAGGATTTTTATGATGCAATGATGAAATGTAGTCATGAAACTTTTTATCTTTCTTTTATTAACACAATGTAAATGTAGAGAAGTAAATATGCTAAAGTGAAAAATAATTTATGCAATGCTAGAAAGTAAATATGGATAACTACCATTGTTACCTCACGGTGAGGGTTTGGATTTTTAAGTCCTCCGGACATGACTTGACTGGAGAGAAGTCCTTCATTCCTTGGATGCATCATTCGATCTCAGCGGTGGAGACCTGGATGGCTTCACATCTTGTGATGGTGACTCTGATGATGATGTCACCTTTTTTCCACACCTGCTTGGACTGTGGACTTGTCTTAGGCGGAGTAGGTTCATCTTTCACAGGCGCTTCAGGTTCTTCATCTTCCCATTCATTCCATTGGGGTTGGTTCCTTTGACGTTGGGATGATCGACATCTCCTCCTGGAGCGGCTCTTCTTCAGTTGTTCATAAGTAGTATAACTATTAAAATAACAGTGTACCTTTTCTCTAGGGAATTGGAAGTGGACTTGTCTAGATCCGGCGTAGATGATCACGTTGGTGGTGTTGAGGAATGGTCTTCCAAGGATGATGGGTGCATCATCTTCTTCTTCTCTCATGTCTAGGACCATGAAATCGGCAGGGGCATAGTGATCTTGTATTCTTACCATAACATCCCTCGCTATTCCCTTAGGGAATCGGATTGATTGGTCCGCCATCTACAACTGCATATATGTAGGGAACAAAGGTTCGCTACCAAATAAATATTCATATGTTACCTTGGACATTATATTGACGCCCGATCCAATGTCACAGAAGGTCTTGTGGAAGATTCTTTTTTCAATGGTACACTCGATCATCGGTACGCCTGGATCACCTTTCTTAGCAAGGAATGGTGAAGCGAGGAGATGGTCATACTTAGATCGGAGTGTGTTGATCATGTTGATCGTTTCTTCTTGTGGCTGACTGGTCTTGTTCTTCCTCCTTCTTCGGTTGCTCTTCTTCTTGGTCATTGTTGTCTCTTCGAGTAGGTATGCCTTTTGTGGATGACTAGGAGATTGTAAGATGCGGTTCTTGAACGAGAACTTCTCCTTCTTGTCCTTGATTGTGAAACAGATCTTGGTACTATCCGCGTAGATGATGGCTTTTGCAGTCAAGAAAGGCCGGTCTAGGATGATGGGTGCCCTTTCATCTCCACCTGTTTCCAAAACCACAAAGTCTACGGGAACATATGATTGTCCCACTCAGATGATGGCATCTTCAAGAACTCCCTTAGGATAGCAGAGTGACTGATCTGCAAGCTACAAATGCATATTTGTGTACAACAAAGTATCTCCATTAATTTTATCATAGATTACCTTAGGCATGATGTTGACACTTGCTCCAAAGTCACAGACAGCTTCCTGGAAGATGTAAGGTCCAATGGCGATAGGGATGATAGGTCTCCCTGGTTCACCTTTCTTGTTGGGTAGGGTGTAATCTATCCACCTTCCCTCTGATGGTCACGTGTAGTAGAAAGTTGCATTGTGAATATCGATAAGATTTGCAGTTTCTAGATCTTCCAGCTGCCCTAGAATCTTACCTTTGTCGGACGGAGGAAAAGCAGCCTCCAGCTGAGGTATTTGTGATTCTATCATTTTATTAAAGCTATGCTGGTTCTTAATGGCAGAAGGAAAGCTATCCATTCTGTTACTTATATTTTCTAGAATTTTATCATTGGTAGCTACCTTGTTAGATAATCCTTCCATAAGTCTAGATGGGCTAGCAATTAATTCTCTCAAGGGTGGTTGATTGAAGTTATTATAATTATTACCTTGAGGGTTACCTTAGTAGTTACCTTGGTAGTTCAGCCTCTATTGTTGGTTCCATTCTTGATTCTATTGAGGACGATAGTAGTTGTTGTTGATAAAGTTCACATCCTCTTGGGTTTCAGGACAGTTGTTCCCTAAATGCCCAGTGTTGCCACATACTTAACACATCATGCGTGAATCATGAATGTGCATGACTTCTTGCTTTTCATTAGCTCGGTCTTCGAACTTCTTCATCAATAGGTCCATCTTGGCAGACAGCATGTCTACCTCCTTGAGTTGATGCATACATCCATCTCTCTTGTGGGTCTGAACACGTTCTTCATTCCAACCTTAGTTGAAGGCCATCTTCTCCACAAGAGTGGTCGTAGCTGGAAGTGTAAGTGACAAGAATGTACCTCCAGTAGCAGCATCCATGGGCTCACAGGTACTGTTGGTCAACTCATGGTAGAACATCTACATGAGTAGCCAATTCTCCATCCCATGATGAGGACATTCTAATATATAGTCTTGAAAGCGTTCCCATGACTCAGGGATAGATTCATCATGTTGCTATTGAAAACTTGAAATTCTTCCACGCAGAGTATTGGTCTTACCCGCGAGAAAGAACTTTGCTAGAAAGGCAGTGGAACAGTTATCCCATGTAGTGTTTCTATCTTTATTGGCGTAGAACCACTGCTTCGCCTTCCCCAAAAGTGAGAATGGGAAGAGGCTAAGTAGTATGGCGTCCTTGGTTACTCCCTTGATGGTGAAAGTGCTGCAGATCTCCAAGAAGTGTTGGAGATGAGCACTAGCATCTTCATGTGCCTTTCCACAAAATCGGCTCGCTTGCACCATGTTGATGAGAGCCAGCTTGAGCTCGAATCCATTGTCTCCAACATTGACATTAGGTCCAGTACGGATGTTGGCAGTGGTTGGAGCAAAGAATTCACAAAGAGTCCTGTCAGCCATGGCTTCAAATTCTAGTGTGAAGCTTCGTCTTATATGGTTGTCTTTCGACTCTAAAGCTGAAACTTTTTTTAGTTTAGCCTTAGTCCTCTTAAGTAGTGCTTCTGGATCGTCAACGTAGTTTGTCGAAAGGTCAAAACCGGTCATACATTACCCTGCATAAGATATAAAAGTAGACAAAACAAGGGTAATCCTGCTTGAGCAGGGGTCAATGGTTATCTCGATCACATCAATAAGTATAAGTTTATCAATACTTCCTTTGCCTAGCTACCTTCCCTGGCAACGGCGCTAGAAATGCTTGTTGGTATTTATTAACTTGTCACTTATTTTAGTAGCCACCTATTATAAACATATATCTCCTGACATTACTTTACTAGGTTGTCATCCCTAGTGATGATGCCAGAGATACTTGTGAGTACTACCTAGCATTACTATTAGAATAACTCTAAGTAGTTCTTTATTAATTTATGTGACTAGAAAGAATATATATGAATGAAAAGGGATCTGCAAGCACACAGATAATATACCATTGTAGCACTTCACTCGGAAGTATTCCAGGTATCGTTATTTATATTTTTATCACAGAAAAGGTCTAGCATGGACAAGTATTGATAACGTATACTATTGATGGAGAAGTAAACCATAACCAATATTCTACTCATAACATCGGTAAGTCATAGGATAAGATATATATATATATGATAAGTATTGATCCATGATAATAATAAATCACTCAGAGTACTCCTTTCTATGGCATTAGCATGGTCAAGTAGAATATTAGAGGAATAATTTCTAAGTCATTCTTAATTATAAGTCAAAGCATACATTGATTAGTGCGATTAAACCTAATAGTCATTGCTAAGATCATCTTTATATCTACACATAAGGGATATACTAAGGGAGATTAAGAACAGAGCTTGTCCCCCTTCGTAACCAGATCCTACGTGCTACCTACATCGAGGAGTGGACTACAAAGGACATAATGGGAGTGTCACGTCCGCGATCTACCACATGACCCGGAATATAGGGTGTATCCGCAGGTAAACAACGTATAAGCACCACGCTTACATAAGTCGACCACCCACCCATGGATCCTTAGGGTGAGCGCTATACAAACATATGTATGAATATGGTGATAATCCAACTATACTAGGTATATAATCAAAGTAGACAATGAACATTATAATAAAGAACATAAATAAGATGAATACTAATATTGTCATAACAATTGTAGCAAGCATATAAAAGTAATGGAGATATAAAAGAGAGAGGGGGTACAAAGATTATACCGAACAATGCTCTTGACACGATCAGGAATCCAAGCGAAGCCTGCTTGCCTCCCTCTAGATCTAGGCTAACTAGCTATGCCCTAGAATATGATGGAGCTCTGAGGATGATTACGGTTTCTGTCTTCTCAATTGACTTGATGCCTTCAGGGGGGCAGGGGCTGATATATATGCCGGAGCGTCCAACGTGAGCCCTTGGGTCAAACTGACTTATAGAACGACGTAGATGCAACCTAGGAGACGGTAGAGAACCGACATTGCAACGCGGAGGCTGATAGGTGGGCCCAGGGGCGGGTGGGCCCAGGGGCCGGGTGGGCCCAGGGCGGGCGGCCCCACCTGGCAGCCCCTCGCTCTCTGCCTCAGTGTGGTGTCGTCTGGTGTCCTCTAGAACCTTCTAGTGTTCGTTTCGTGGTGGATAAGCGCAATTAAATCTAACATGTAGGTCCACCTTGACGGTTTTCTAGATAAACCCTACAGAAATCTCAGATTCACCAAAATTCATGGAATTTGTTAGTTTAAACCCCTAGACCTTTGTTGGTGATCTCAATTGTGCCCTTATACATATTTTATTAACGGTTTATAATAGTTGTTAACTACCGTCAACAGGTCTCTATGATGAGCGACCGAGCTATAGTATGGGGATACCTGAGGGTCCAAGCAGAAGATGAAAAAACCAGTCCAACCTCTCAAGGAGGGGAGGTTGCTGCTTATTTGTCCATGTGAACCACCTACCATGAAGTCGAATCTCCTCAATCCCTAAAGAACTATTGGCCTCATTGAAGAGCAACATTTCATCTGCATTACCACCAGGTCTATTCCTGTCTTCAGGCTTTCTTAGAAGGTTGATGTCTCCAATAATAAGACAATCCACATCATCAGGCATGTAGATATGCCAAACCAGACTAGAAAGGCCTCCTTCCCCTCAGTATCACAGGTCCATACACTGAAGTGAGGATCCAAGAATCAACATTGTGGAGGGAAGAGAATTCAAGGATGGGTGGAGGCGCGCGGCGTGGAGGAGCGAGAGGGCGAGCTTGGACGCGCCGTGGAGGCGGAGGAGGAGCTGAACAAGGAGATCCCCGGAGAGGAGCTGGAGCAGTGACTCAGCGGGGTGGAATGGTTGTGGTGCGCGAGGAGGACTCGCGCGAGCTCGTCCGCATCGGGGGACCGGGTGATGGGCGTCAGCGCGAGGACGTGGGATAGGGAGGCGGTCTCAGAAGAGTGAGGATCCAAGAGTCAACATTGTCTAGGGAAGATAATTCAAATATGGCAAAAACTATTCTAAAATATTTCAATGCCAGTAAAACTGAGCTTTTCCAAATTACTGAAATGTGACCTAAATCCCCACCCGAGGGGAGAAAACAAAAGGCATCGAAGGCACCGTGGCAAAACTTTCTAATGAAAGCTAAGTCAAACACACTCCTTTTGGTTTTCTTGCTGCTGACAATCTTATTTCTAAGGGATTCCTACTTGTTTTCAGCATTTAGCCCTCTAATGTTCCAGCAAATAATATTGTAAGATTAACAGACTGACTTTGGTTCATTTAAACAAAACGAGAAGAAGTTGGCTCTAGTACAATTATGCATACATAAGCAGACAACCCATCGCTGGTGCCCTTGTGACACTGCGGACACTGCTGACGTGGCCTCATGGTGTCATGGTCTTTGAGTCAAAAGTCAAAACTACCAACGGTGCAGATCCATCGTCCTCCAGTCTCCACACTCGAAGCCTCGCCGCCGCCTGCCATGCCGCCGCCTCTCCCAGCCCACGGCGGATCCGTCGCTCGTGCCGCCTCCATCCGCCTGCTCTGCACCGCCGTGGCTCCTCCTGAGACCGCCTCCCTATCCCACGTCCTCGCGCTGCCGCCCATCGCCCGGTCCCCCGATGCGGACGAGCTCGCGCGAGTCCTCCTCGCGCACCACAATCCATTCCACCCGGCTGAGTCACCGCTCCAGCTCCTCTCCGGCGGCGGCGTCTCCCTCACCGGGGATCTCCTCGTTCAGCTCCTCCTCCGCCTCCGCGGCGCGTCCAAGCTCGCCCTCTCGCTCCTCCACGCCGCGCGCCTCCACCCATCCTTCGTCAACACGCGCCCCCCGCCCGACGCCTACGACGCCGTGATCGACGCCCTCGCCCGCGCGCGCCAGTTCGACGCCGCATGGCGGGTCGTCGTTGACGCCTCCGCCGACGGCGCCGCTTCGCCACGCACGTTCGCAGTGCTCGCCAGGAGGTACATCGCCGCGGGTATGACGCGGCAGGCGGTCCGCGCGTTCGACGACATGGAGGCGTTTGTTGGGAGGGAGGCCAATTCCGCCGAGTTTGCCACGTTGCTCGACACGCTCTGCAAGTACAAGTACCCGAAGGTTTTTTATCTGGAAACCTATAGTTGCATTTTTGTTGATATGACTGTTGTTTGATTGGTTGGTTAGAACTTCATTTTTCAATATTTTGATGAAATGTGGTGTGTTTTCTGTGAATTGTTCATTTATATGCCAACTTTATCGTTTAGCCTCTGATGCTCTTGAACTGAATGAGTTCAGTGTAAAAGATTTTATCCTGAATTCTTGGCTTGTCGGAAACTTGTAGGCAATTTCTGTAGATTCGAGTGACAGTTCATTGCTTTGAAGTAGCCCCTTCATCTTCATATGCGATGTCATTCGATTTCTGCAAATTGTGGAGTATATGGAGAAATATTAATACACTTGGTGTGGTAGATTTTTTATTTTCTGTACGATTGGTATAGTTGACCCTACCTATTAACTCAAGGTTCATATATAGGAAGGGGGGACCCAGGCATAGTGGGATGTAGGCTAAAGTTGTTTCGGTACTCTTGCACTACCTACGTCGTATTATGGATTTTGTAACCGGCTTTTCACCGGCAGGTCAGTAGGCCTTTTAGAAGGCGAACAAACGGAAGTTCTCCGCGGGCGCTAGTGCTATCTTGTTCGCTTTTGTCAACAGAAGTCACGCGTAGTGCCAACTAACTGATAGCTGATAGAGCGCGGAGCCCTGAGTCTGATTATCCAACATACTGCGGCTCTTTGTGGCCTGGCTTCAAGATCCTAGCTTCTTATTGTAGTTTGGTGTCTGTTGTATGCAGTTTGGCAGGTCTGAATGAATATTGGTGTTCCATGATTGTAGTTTAATGGTGATCGGTGTGTATTAACTTCTAATGAAACTGTTGTTATCTGCTATTTGGATGATTTATTCAGTTTCTGACCTTTTTGTTACATTCTGATGCATACAAGTGTTTGCTCGGAGATTATCATGTTATGATTATTTTGTGGTATGAGAGTTGCACACATGGTATATGACATGGGCTTCGGGTTTTAGTCTCATGTGAATCCTCAATATTCATATTTTCATATGAATTGTTTTGTGTTACGCTAAACATCACAAGTGGTTTATTTTGAGCAATAGATTACTAAAGCATATATATTGTCTCTGTTGGTTGCTTATGATCTCTGTCTAGGCCATCTTTGAGATCAACCACAATATGACAATTTATTATTCTAAAATGAAATGGCATATTGGTCAAAGGTAGCATGTTCGAGAAATCAGTACTCGGAGTATCTATAAGGGCTTCAGGAGACAGAAACTAGATATTTTGCTTACTGCTTATGGTTGCTATGGAAGAGTGATGCGTTTTTAAATTGTTCACTAAACTTGGTTCTCTAGTTTATTGAAGAGGCTTTTATCAAATTAAGCTTTTTTTTTTGCTTTATGTTATTAGTAACCTGAGAATTGGCTATCATTCGATATGATGTCCTTCTAATTTTTTATTTTTACTTTGTGTATTTGAATAAAGTTGGAGTTGCCATTTTATACTCTAATCTCATCTCATAACTTGTCTGTAACTGAGTATGGAATCTTATGACACAGTTTCGTTATGTTATTCTGGATTCTGATTTGGAATGACAACTTTAGTGACTTACCTAAAAAGAAGATATCTTCAGTTAAGTGATCTTTTTTTTGTGACGTTATTTGTGTTGACTATGAGCTAGCCTTATCATAAAGTTAACATCTTACTAATGTAGGCTGTAGCTACCATAACTAGTGGATAAATTCTTCAATGTTAGTGACAGTATGAGCAGTAGTGCTTATGGTTTGAGTGGAAGCCTCTGCTTTTGAATTGACAACCAAACTAGGAAAACAGAAAGTTAATAAAAACACTATCTGGCTACCTAGTGTTTGAACTTCATATCTCAGCTATGAGCTATCACTCTAACCTTGGTTAGCTTATTATTTTCTCTTTTTGAGGAATTCATGAGATTCAGTTACTATTTTTTTCTTTTCAATTTTTTATCACCATTGCAGGTTGCTATGGAGATATTTAATAAGAGGAAATACAAGTATGATCCAAATGAAAAGATGTACACTATTTTAATATATGGATGGTGCAAGGTTAACCGGAGTGACATGGCTCAGAAGTTACTAAGAGATATGCTTGATCATGGGATAGAACCCAACATAGTTACATACAACATTCTTCTAAATGGTATCTGCAGACATGCAAGTTTGCACCCTGATTACAGATTTGATAGAACAGTTCATTCAGCAGAGGATGTCTTGAAGGAGATGCGTGACAGGGGAATTGACCCGGATGTAACCAGCTACTCAATCATCCTGCATGTTTACAGTCGTGCACATAAACCTGAGTTGTGTGTCTGTATGTTCCGCTCAATGAAAGATAGAGGCATTTGCCCCACAGTGGCAACATACACATCTGTGATAAAGTGCCTTGCCTCCTGTGGGAGATTGGAAGATGCTGGGACCTTGCTTGATGAGATGGTTGCTGAGGGAGTATGTCCCTCCCCAGCTACCTACAATTGCTTCTTCAAGGAATATCGGGGGAGAAATGATGTGAGCGGTGCCTTGCAACTATACAATAAGATGAAGCAACCTGGTTCTCTGACTGCACCGGATATTCACACTTACAACATATTGCTTGGAATGTTTATAAAGCTGAATCGACATGGAACTGTTAAGGACATTTGGAGCGATATGTGTGAAAGCACTGTAGGTCCTGATCTTGATTCATACACCTTGTTGATCCATGGCTTTTGTGCAAGTCAGAAGTGGAGGGAGGCATGCCAGTTCTTCATGGAGATGATAGAGAAAGGTTTTCTTCCCCAAAAGATCACGTTTGAGACGCTGTATCGTGGCCTAATACAGGCAGACATGCTTAGGACCTGGAGGAGGCTGAAGCGAAGGGTTGATGAAGAAGCAGCAAAATTCAGTGATGAATTCAAACTCTATAATATGAAGCCATATAAGAGGTGATCTGTTCATCATCGGGTTGCTACCACTTAAAAAATGTTGTCACTAACAAAATAGTGCAGTTGTGACGGATGCCGATTTCTTGAGCTTGATTTGTGGCGAATGGTAGTGGAGGAGCTGGAGCAGGGTCTCTGGCATCGAGAATGCAAGATGGCAATGGAGTCCGTAAATGTGCTCAACAAGGGGTTGCGCAACAACAAAGGGTGCCTGGGTCGTCACATGCGACATCACCTGATGGTGTTTGCAACCTTTCGTGCTGCAGGAGTTCTCCAATACATCGGTGATGATGGTGTTTGCAACCTTTCGTGCTGCTGGAGTTCTCCAATGTACACATCAGGGATGAGGTCCTGGAGCTGGGGGTGGTTTCGGTGATCACTGGTTTTGACTCACACTGAGGCAACTTGGACATTGGCACTTATCATGGCGGTGACCCGGCTCCTTGATGCAGGCACCGCCGGCCTTGCTTAAGGTTCCCATTGGAACAAGACAGAGGCCAGGGCCGCAGCCAATCACAACAACTGCTGCTGCCACTATGATCAAGACCACGACAAGCTTCCTCTACGGCCCTGACATGCTGCCGGCCCGGCTCCACTCTGCCAAAGTGCTAACCCAACTCAATTGGACTTCCCACACCGATTTGCAGCTTCCACGCTTCAAAACCAGCCATGCCATGCAGCCAATCGACGCCAACAAGCACGGCCAGATAGGGATGGCAAATGAAAAATAGATATCTGAATTATCCAACATTCGTATCAATTAAAACTTTAATATTGATATCTATATTCTTATCAGTTTCTAATGTGGATACTAAATGAATGTATTATAATTCGTTTTTCAGGTTTTCTCTATCCGATTCTAGATCTGTATTTGTAAAAAAATATGGAATATCCGTTCATATCCGTGAGGAACAATGTATCATGAATCTATTTAAAAGTTTTATTTCCATAAATAGTGACTAATTATTTAATTTTAATATTACTAATGATGCATGGAAACTATTTGATAGTATATTTATAAATAGGTTTTAATATTATTAATAATACACAAAGATTAAATTAACTTTAGTATTTTCTAATTTAGTTTAAACCAAACATAAGGGATTTGCTAAATTTTAAGTGTTTGAATTTTAGTTTTTTTTAGCGACAATTATTGTATATATTTTATACTAAAATTGTAGTTTTAGTACGTTATAATTTCTATAGACAATCTATAATTTTTTGTTCTGAGAATAAAAAACTCATTAGACAAAATCAAAAACCTAACAAAATCTGATATGACAAAGACAATTCAACAATTTATAATTATTTCTATAGTCTGATAAGGATAAAAATTTGTTATGTTACGACACAAAGACAAATAA
Organism: Miscanthus lutarioriparius; assembly: GCA_904845875.1. Classification (NCBI taxonomy): domain Eukaryota; kingdom Viridiplantae; phylum Streptophyta; class Magnoliopsida; order Poales; family Poaceae; genus Miscanthus; species Miscanthus lutarioriparius. The sequence goes on from CAJGYO010000010.1 coordinate 59,332,866, forward strand.
CAAATCACAAAAGTGACAATTCACTTGTACTAATTGGTAGTACAAAAGTGTTGCATGAAATCATCTTAAAATTTAGGTATCTGAAATATAGGAGAAGTGCAAATATAAACGTTGTTGTAAACTAGTCATGATCTTGCTTAAATCTCCAAGTTTAATAAGTCCGGCTAAAGCATGTGTATATTTGCTAGTAAAATTTAAAAAATATATACTATACAAATCTGATATCATATGATTCGCAACCGAAAATATTTTGATACCCTACCAATTTGAAGTCATGTATTACATCCACAAACTAGAAATAATGGTCAAACCATGGTACTTGGAATCGAATCGAGTGAAAAGAAAACGTGTTAATTTTATCTTAATTTACATCTTTTCTTTTCCGTTTTATACGTTTGGTCCACTTTTTCTGTCATCCGCCGCCTTTTATGTTTTCTTCTTTTCTGTTTTTTTTCGTTTGGTTCGTTCCGCTTTTTTTTCTGATCCGTTTCTTTTTGTTTTCTTCTTTTCCGTTTTTACATGGTCCGGGTTTTTTTTTTTGGTAGTTCTGAGTTCTTCCGCAGGTTTTTCCATCGTCTGTTCCGCCACTTTTTTCTTTTTCTTTTCTGTTTTTTACTAGGAAATGCACATATGTTGCAATGAAACCTAATAAGTAATACTAGCAAAAGTACCCGTGTGTTGTAACGGGTTATTTTTTTCACTCTTAAGTTGTTAACATCTTCCTCACGTTCACAGTTCCGTCATCTTTGAATCTGTCGACGACGATATTGTATCGACACCCTCCACGACGATATGTTTTGATACCTTTAAAGTATCTTACAACACACACGGGTTAGTCATCCATTTTCATTAGAATAGTCGTGCACAGGCCACAGGTGGTTCTTCATTGCACATGGTGCGTGCGGCTGGCGTGGCCCAGAGAGTCCAGGCTCTTGGCGCATGCATAGCTGGCAGGGCTCGGAATCGGCACGAATTGCGCGGCGTGGTGAGGGCGCAAAGCCAACAAGGGGCGGGGCGTGGTGCAGTGCACAGGCCTGACATAACAGACTTTGAGGAGCAGGTGCGAAGGCGGGTGGGGCGCACTACTGGTGAAACGTGCGAGGCCAACGAGTTGAGCGCGTGGGTAGATTCGGGAAAATTTGAGACGAAAAAAATGAAAGGAACAGTGGACTGTCTGGAAAAACGGTAAAACACGATAGAGTCGGGTAACGTGGGGAACAAACCGAGTTGGATAGAAGAGGCTGAATAAAATTATTACGACATAAATTTTGGCTCTTTATATGAACTAGAAAATATGTCCGTGCGTTGCAACGGAAGAAAAAAACCATTTTACATTTATGACAAAGATGACAAAATGGTATATATCTATTCATATTTTACTTTTTTTATAGAGATTCAAATCTTATTTTCTAATGATCATGACATCTTTAATATAAGCTAATATTGGCAATAATACAGCAATATCCTATTAAGTCCGTATCGAATTTAAAATACAATCTTTATAGTTTTTTTTTCTCCTCCGGTTACAAAGCACATAAATATTTACCATCTATATGCATTGATATAGTGAAATATCGAGTTATATGACTTTCTTTATGGGCCCATAATCAAGAACTAGCATATCTGCTGATGATTATGACGAATATGATGGGAGACTTTTTTTTAAGTTTGCCACATGTAACCATTGTTGGAGATTGGACTGAGTTTAGAGACAAACTTATTTAGACCAGACAAACAACAAATTGGTCAATATTTCAATTTAAAGTTTGATTAGTTAGATCAAAAGTTTAACCGGTTATAATAAAAATAATTATTTTACCAAGAGTTAAAAGATCCATAATATTATATTTGTATTTTTTTTAATTTTATGGAAACAACAGAACAAATTAGAACGAAAGAATACAAAAAATCAAACGAAGAAAAAGACTCGGGAGTCAACATTCAGAGACCGAACGTGACAAAAGAAAAGGTAAAAAAAGGAAGTAGAACGTGGAAGAAAAACAGACAAGGAACAAAACCTGAAAAAAGGAAACTTAAACCCATACGACATGGACCTAACGTGGAAAAACTGAAAACTGTACGACTTGGGAATAACAGAATCGGACATCCTCGGAGATAAAAAAATAAAATAAAAAAGAACAAAACTAAGAAACACTTTGTATATATATTTGAATCGGACTCCATATCATCGCTAGACGCGAGTTGTTATAATGCATATGAGCACGGACCCAACATGTTTTGGAATCGGACTCCATATCACGTTAGAGAAGAGCTATTTTAACTTGTATAAGCACGGGTTATATATATAAGTCCGGACGGAAAAAACTCTCCATTGTCCAGTGGTTAGAGGGAGATGGACCAAAAAAAATGGATGGACGAAAAAATGGACTAAAATTATACCATTATTATTAGATAGTATAGATATAGATGTGTATATTTATATTCATTATAATATTGTTAGTCGTCTTTCTATTTTTATTTTCATAGTTATTACTTGAACATGGAAAAAAGGAAAAAATCATGAGAAATCTAAACACGAGTTTATAACAAAGAAATATAGGAACCGACCAAACAGGAAACGATAGGGGAAAGGAGAACAAAAAAATATAAAAAAGAGAGGACGTGTGCTCTCTGCTCTATACGGGACCAGCCAATAAATAGGAAAAAGAACGTGCTCTTGAATATATTCATTATTACTATATTGTTATTTGTCTTTCTATTTCTATTTTCATATTATTACTTGAACATGGAAAAAGGAAAAAATCATGAGAAATCTAAACAGAGTTTGTAACGAAGAAATAGAGGAACCGACCGGACAAGAAACGATAAGGGAAAGGGAGAAAAAATATAAAAAAGAGAGAACGTGTGCTCTCTCCTCTATATGGGACCAGCCAATAAATAGGGAAAAAAAGAACAAGCTCTCGAAGGGAAAAGAAATCGGAACTTACGGAAACAGGCATCTGGATTGGACTCCGTTACGTACATTGATAGATGTCGGCTGTCGTTCCCGTCCTCTCGTTGGTCTCTACGGCAAAAAGGAAAATTGCTGTTTATAATAATATTATTAGGAATAGAATTCTACTCTCTTTTTTTCCTATTTGGATTTGGATTAGGAATTGGGTTTTCACCATCCTCACAAGTAGTTGGAAGGCCAGTCTCGTTGGTCTCTACGGCAAAAAAAAGAAAATTGCTGTTTATAATAATATTATTAGGAATAGAATTCTACTCTTTTTTTTCCTATTTGGATTTGGATTAGGAATTGGGTTTTCACCGTCCTCACAAGTAGGTGGAAGGCCAGACCAAAAAAAAATGGAAGCAAAAAAGAGGTGAAAAATTTGCCTCTTGATTATTAGGTATAGATATAGATATAGATATAGATATAGATATAGATATAGATATAGATATAGATATAGAAGTAGAAGTACGGAATTGGACTCTATATCATTGCTAGCTATGAGTTGTTTTAACTCATATGAGCTTAGATCATGAGTCCGGATAACATATGACGTAGGATGCGACCCAATATGTATTGAGATCGGATTCATACTCATCATCGCTAGGCGCGAGTTGTCCTAACTTGTATAACTGTAGGACATGAGTTCGGATCGCATTCAAGACACAAAGGGCATGAGTACAGATTGAGAAGTAAAAAAATCGGTACGAAAGAAACACTCAATTACCCTGGTAGTTTGGGAGGGGGACGAAAAGAATGAGTGAAGAAATTTTGTTTCTTTAATATTATACTAGCAAATATATATGGCCGTGCGTTGCAACGGGAGAATAATTTAATGCATTGTCGGTGGCAAGATTGTGGCTGCATGGCGAAGCCGTGTGTGGGCACAGCGGCCACGACAGCACGCGCGCCTATTGTCCCCATCAGGCAACCTAGGACGTCAGTGCGCCAAACACCGACAAAAACATGGGCTAGCACTGTGCAACGACGTGATGGCGCGGTACGACACACGTGTGGGCGTGACTCTAGTGGTGCTTGAGTGGACGCGGCTGCCTGCGGCGGCAAAGGCATGGCCGGATCACCGCGGTTGAGCGAGCGTGCTACCCTTAGAGTGCCATTAACGATGGAGAAGAGTGGCATGCATGGGAGACCTATCCATGCCATCGGTGCTCGTGATGACGCAACAGTTGGTGGAGGTCAGCCCGGCGAGGAGTAGTTGGATCACGTGAGGGTCAGTCGATTGCTCCACTGTCGTTCTTCCTAACAGCAGGTCCTCATAATTTCAGTATGCTTTATATGTCTTCTGCCATATAAAGATGCTTGGCAGTCCTCCGAGGGGTATCCCACGAAGGTAGATTGATCGGTGGAGGTGCGCGTGATAGGAACCGGATGGTGACACAAGGCGCAGAAACAACGATTTAGACATGTTCGGCCGTCTGATCGAATATGAGATCTAAGTAGATCGATGTCCACTATGTAGATCGATGTCCGTGGTGTATTGTAACCACTTTGTGTCTTTGGTGTATGTTGATGCAGGACCCACATGATACCCCGTCAGGAAGGGAGAAGATCTAGTCTAACTAGAATTCTTCCCATGTAATCCTAGTAGTAGTATTATTCTGTAATTCTACTAGGAACTCTCATTGTAAACCGACTAGGGCTCTGATCTCCTGACTATATAAAGGAGGGCGGGGTTCCTAGAGACGGGAGAACAGACCAGATACAACAATACAACACACAATCAATCCAACGCAAGGCTAACGCCGAATGGATGTAGGGCTATTACTCGATCACGGTCGAGGGCCTGAACCAGGATAAATCGACTGACTCTTGCGTTCACCGTTGAGTTCCGCATACGCTGAAGCCCGAACATACTACCCCTGGTACCCCCATGGCAGGATATCGGTGGTCAAACATCGACAGCTGGCGCGCCAGGTAGGGGCTTTCGGCGAATTTGCATCCGAGAGCTCGACGGACCTCGACAACATGATCTTCTCAGCAGGATCAACCTTCATCTTTGGTTCGTGGATCTACGAGGCAGGCAACGATGGCAAGCTCCAAAGCCGTCTTCTCGAAGATTCGGTTCACCATGAAGACCTTTCCATTTTGGTGACTACGATAGATCAAATCACCAGAAGATTCGCGCAGCTCGTGACGTCCGATTCAACTCAGGTTTCATGGCTTTGCGCATCCGACTCAAACTCAGGCTCCGCATCCGAGATGGAGTCTGACCCGAGTTCTTTCGAAGATCCGAGTTCTTTTTCCGATGGGGCTCTAGAACGAGGCCTCGGCATATCAAGAATATAACTCGGAGAACACTCAGAATCTTTTCAAGAAGTCAGATCCTTTTTTGTTCGGACTCCACAACATGGCAAAGTCCTATCAGGCACGGCTCGAAGGATCCCTCGATCCGGTGCTTAGAATGCCATTGAAAGGAGCTCAGGAAGGTCTCGTGCTAACCATAACGTCTCAAGACTGCATTGTCCACTGGCCAGGTTCTATTCCTGAGGATAGCAATACCCAACTGGTCGGCACGACGACAACGACAATTCTACCCTACCAAGAAGGAGACTCGATCTGCGACCTTGAAGCTTCTACCAAAGTTATCAGCAACTCCAATAGTATGGAAACCAACACCAGTAACAGAACAGTTCACGCACGGGAAGTACTCATGGTTCGCCATCCTCAATCACCATTGATCCCCCCATAAGCACCCGACGCCAGATCATTAGATGAATCTGAGTCCAACATATCACCCTTTGCCCAGGGCTACGATGGTGAGACCGAGAGTCAGAGGCAAGCCAGAGAAAGAAGAAACAAATTAAAACAAGGACGCCAATGATGTGCTAGGCAGCGTAAAGAAGCCTAGATCAGATATGAGTCAGATCTAGCCGAATACAATACAAGAAAATCAGAACAAGAAGTCGAAGAAAGACGTGCGGCGAACACACCCTACGACAGGATCCAAGAAGCACTCGAAGAACTCGGAACGACCTCGCATCCCAACGAACAGCAGGAATAGCTCTGAGAACTTCTCTAGACAGCAGCCCTAAGGACACACGATGGAAGAACCCGTTCAGGACTACCCGCCAGATCAACATCTCATAGGAAGGAAGATCAAAATCAAAGGAAGTCCGCATTCGAGAGACTTGGACCAAGTGGAAGTAACAACAGAGAAAGTAGAAGGGACCATAGTCAAAACTACCGAGCAGAACAACCAAGATAGATCAGAAGCGAAGCACCCATTCGGACTACCCCGCAGAACTACTCTCACCAAAACAACAGTTGGTTGGAAGGAGGTGCCGAATCAGAGTACAGAGAAGCCGGAACGCATGATAGATTCCCCTATTTTGCAAGCAGACTCGCTTCAGTACGATTACCTCACAAGTTCAAGCCATCCAACCACTCTAAATATGATGGCAAGACCGAACCAAGGCAGTGGCACAGAATCTACTCACAATCGATTGAACTCGCTGGGGGACGACGATATCAAGACCCTGTTCTTTCCCACGACCCTGGAAACCATGCCTCTCCAATGGTTCGACAAATTGAACCCAGGATCAATCAAAAATTGGGAGGACTTGCAAAGAGTTTTTTGTCAAAATTTTGCAGGTATCATTATGCACCCAATCACCCACGCAGAATTAAAGGGACTCAAGCAGAAAGAGGGCGAAAGTCTCAGAGATTACTATCGACTATTTGGCGAATTACGTGCCCAAGTACATGACATTACCGAACGAGAAGTAATCGAAGCTTTCTCTCATGGAATCATGGCTAAGTGGCAATTTCAGGACTTCTGCAAAGAGAACCCAAGAAACAATGAAGAATTCAGACGCACAGTAGAAAAAATGATTACTACGGAGGAGAAGACACGAGAAAGGTTCTCGGAAAGAAGCAACTGAGACAACCCGGATAAGCAAAATCATCGAAACAACAGACACCAAGAGAGAAAACGTGGACCAGACAATACCGTAGCGGTAACTGACAAATCAAGGAAGTTTTCCAAGCCCAGAAGGTATGACAACATCGAAAACATGCATTGCCCGTTGCACCCTAACGAAAAGCACACCATCGGAAATTGCTACACCTTCAATGATCGATACACAAGAAAAGATAGTAAGGGGAGCACTAAAGAAGACAATCAGAAAAAAGATGAAGATAACCACGAAGACTAGGGATTCCAAAAATCTAGGGGAACAGTAGCAGTGATCTTCGCCAGGGCTCTAGATTCCAGAAGCAAACATCAAGAAAAGCTAACTCTCTGAACCATCATGGCAGCAGAACCGGCTACTCCAAGATATCTCAATTGGTCACAATATCCGATCCAGTTTTCAAGAGAAGACCAATGGACTAGCGTAGGAAACGCAGACCATTACCCACTGGTTCTAGATCCAACTATCGCCGGTATGACTGTCACAAAGGTACTAATTGATGGAAGAGCTGGACTCAACATCATTTTTTTAGAAACACTAAGGAAGATGGGATTACAACTCACCGGGATGATTACACCAACAAGCACCCCTTTTTATGGGATAGTACCTGGCAAGGCAGCCATGCCACTTGGACAAATCACTCTACCGGTTACTTTTGGAACTCCCTCAAACTACCGTACAGAGTTCATCAAGTTTGAAGTTGCAGACTTTGAATCATCATACCACGCAATCCTTGGACGTCCAGCACTAGCAAAATTCATGGCAATACCACATTACCCGTACCTATTGCTAAAGATGCCAGGGCCTAACAGAGTCCTTTCCCTTTGAAGTGATTTGAAGCGCGCTTTTGACTGCGATGTTCAGGCAATTCAAATTGCAGCCAAAGCACAAGCCACCAATGGTAGAAAAGAAATAGCTGCTATTGCCGTGGAACTGAGCCCGGAAGAACTAGAGATACCAGCTAAAAAGCCCAGCATCCTTGCACCACCAAAAGAAGCCGACGTCAAGCAAATCGACCTGGGAACCGGTGATCCCTCCAAAACGGCAACCATCAGTGCTCACCTCTCGGCAAAATAGGAACTCACGCTCACCAACTTTCTTCGGGACAACAAAGATATCTTCGCTTGGAAGCCGGCCGACATGCTAGGTGTCCCAAGAGAGTTGGCTGAGCACAGAATCGATATCAACGAAGGCTCCAAGCCTGTGAAGCAACGACTACGACGGTTCTCACCCGACAAGAAGGCAGCAATTAAAAAAGAAATCACAAAGCTAATGGCAGCCAGATTCATCAGAGAAATCATTCATCTTGATTGGCTAGCAAATCTAGTTCTAGTACAAAAGAAGAATACAGACGAGTGGTGCATGTGTGTCGACTATACAGATCTCAACAAACACTGCCCGAAAGATCCATTTGGGCTACCACGCATTGATCAGATAGTTGATTCAACAGCAGGATCTGCCCTATTATCCTTCCTTGATTGCTATTTAGGATATCACCAAATATCTTTAAAAGAAGAAGACCAGAGCAAGACATCTTTCATCACTCCGTTCGGTGCCTACTGCTACAAGACCATGTCGTTTGGACTCAAGAACGCTGGTGCCACTTACCAAAGAGCTATCTAGACGTGCCTTGGTGAACAGATCGGCGAAAACGTGGAGGCATACGTGGATGACGTAGTAGTGAAAACAAATAACCTGGACACACTTATTAAAGACTTAAAGCAAACCTTCGAAAACCTAAAAAGGTGGAGGTGGAAATTGAACCCAAGCAAGTGTGTATTCGGAGTTCCTTCAGGACAACTACTCGGATTCTTGGTCAGTCATCATGGAATCAAAGCCAGCGCCAAACAAATTCGAGCCATAACAGAGATGGGACCCCCTCGAAGCATCAAAGATGTGCAGAAACTAACAGGCTGCATGGCGGCCCTCAATCGTTTCATATCAAGACACGGCGAAAAAGGGTTACCTTTCTTTAAACTACTAAAGAAGACAGACAAGTTTGAGTGGACAGATGAAGCCAATGAAGCTGTCAAAAGACTTAAAGCATACCTCACATCATCACCGGTTCTCATGCCACCAAAGAAATACGAAGACACGATGTTGTACATTACGGCTACTTCTACGGTGATCAGCACAGCGATAGTCGTGGAAAGAGAAGAAGAAGGGCACGTATATAAAGTACAACGCCCCGTATACTACATCAGCGAAGTACTGTCAGAATCAAAAATCCGGTACCCACATGTGCAAAAGCTACTCTATGCTCTCCTGATCACTTCACGCAAGCTACGCCACTATTTTGAAAGGCACAAGATTACCGTGGTGATAGATTTCCCACTCGGAGACATCCTACACAACAGAGACGCAACAGGGCGCATATCTAAGTGGGCAGTTGAACTTGGAGCTCTCAATATCGATTTCACCCCATGGAAGGCAATTAAATCCCAAGCTCTTGCTGATTTTGTGGCCGAGTGGACAGAAATTCAACAACCTATGCCAAACATCATCCTTGACCATTGGAAGATGTACTTTGATGGATCGCTCAATCTAGGCGGAGCCGGAGCAGGCATTCTCTTAATTTTTCCAGACGGAAAACAACTCAAGTATGTCCTTCAGATATTATGGCAAGCTACAAACAATGAAGCAGAGTACGAAGCCCTCATCCACGGGCTCCGAGTAGTAATTACCCTCGGAATCAAGCGATTGCTCGTGTACGGAGATTCGGTAGTAGTCATCAACTAAGTCAATAAAGATTGAGACTGCACCAAAGAAAACATGGGCGCCTACTGTGCTGAAATACAAAAGCTTGAAAAACATTTTCAAGGATTAGAAATTCTACACGTCCTGCGCGATTCTAATATTGCAGCAGACGTCCTCGCCAAGCTCGGATCAGACAGGGCGAAGGTCCCTCCCGGTGTATTTATAGAGGAGTTATCAGCTCCCTCTATCAAACAACCCGGTGAGATAACCCCTGAACTCCCAGTTAAAGGCACCCAGATTTTGGTAATCAACACCTCATAGACCAAGGTCTTTATTGACTATATCAAAGAGAACAAGCTGCCAGCAGATAAAGAGGAGGCTACCAGAGTCATTCGCAGAAGCAGGAACTACGTCCTAGTGGAGGAAAAGTTGTACAGAAGAGCCGCGTCATCAGGAGTACTCCTAAAATGTGTCTCATTTGAAGAAGGCAAAGAGATCTTAGATGAAATACACTCAGGTTGCTGCGGAAATCATGCCGCTTCAAGAACACTAGTCGGCAAAGCTTTCCGCACCGGATTCTACTGGCCAACAGCTCTGAAAGACGCAGAAGAACTAGTCAGAAAATGCAAAGGTTGTCAAATGTTCGCAAGACAAGCTCATGTACCAGCTCACAATCTTATCTGCATCCCACCCGCTTGGCCTTTCTCCTGCTGGGGGCTGGATCAAGTAGGACCTCTCAAGAAAGCAAAGGGTGGTTTCGAGTACATCTTCGTAGCAATTGACAAGTTCACCAAGTGGATTGAATACAAACCACTCGCAAAATACAGCGCAGCCAAAGCAGTAGAGGTCATCCAAGACATTATACACAGATTCGACATGCCCAATCGAATAATCACAGATTTGGGCTCTCCCTTCACAGCTACAGAATTCAAAAGTTGGGCACAGGACTACGGCTTCAGCATAGATTACGCGTCAGTCGCACATCCAGAAGCCAACAGACAGGTAGAAAGGGCTAACGGACTCATACTAGCTAGATTAAAGCCAAGACTATATAAAGAACTAGTAGACTATGGATCCAAATGGATTGAAGAACTACCCAAAGTAGTATGGGGGCTACGAACTCAAATAAGCAGAGCCACCGGTTACTCACCCTTCATCCTAGTTTACGGGTTAGAAGCCGTACTACCTACAGACTTGATCTAGACATCACCAAGGATAGAATAGTATGACGAAGGAGAAGCAGAACACACCAGAAGATTAGAACTTGATAGCTCAGAAGAAGTCAGAGTAAACGCTACCCTCCAATCAGCCAGATACCTACAAGGTTTAAGACGCCACTACAACAAGAGTACCCAACCTCGATCACTCCAAATCGGAGATCTAGTACTAAGAAGATTTCCATGGGAAGGTCCTTTTATTGTCACAACAGTCACCGGACTAGGCACATACAAGTTGACAACCGAGGATGGAAAAGAAGTCAGCAACACATGGCACATCAGCCAACTAAGAAGATTCTACGCATGAAAACAACTCAAGGAAGAATATATATTCAAGAAGCAAGGGATCAACGTTCAAGATCAATACAGATAATGCTCATCGACAACATATGTATTATTATGGCTTATCAACGATTCATGATCAATAAAGATGGTCTTTCTACACAACATATGTCTTGTTATGACTCTCTCTGAAGTTGAGCCCGCCGATGAGGGTAGCTAATAAGCTAACACCCGAACCAAAAAAGCAAAACGACTGAAACTAAGCATGAGCATAAATCAGAGCGATTTCAAGACAAGACCCTCCAGCTACTTGTTCCAAATAGCAAGAGGCTCGGCGGTTACACTCAGATAGATCCAAGAAGCGTTACATGGTTTCGCACAGGAAAGTACTCGGGCAACGCTTGTTCCTGCTCGGCAAGACCTGAAGGAACAAGAAGAAGTTTCCAGAACTCCACCATGAAGTGCTCGGGGACTTATCAATCTCAAGATCGTCGGTCCTAAGTCTTAACAAGAACACAAAGTCTGCCGAAACAACGATCTATATCGAGTTGTTTACAAGTCACAAATGAAAAGCCAGACAAGCCAGACAAAGCGCTCGACAGATCAAGAAAGTCTGTCAAGACAACGACCCACATATACCAAGTTGTTTACAAGACAAGGACATTCAGGCAGAGAAGACATCAACTAAAATAAAGGATCTTCATTCAATCTCTATTCAAAAAGAAGTATAGTTTGCTATCACGGGAACTGGAGTACAGAGGTCAAGTACATCAAGCGTTGTCGTCAGGAGAAGAAATATCAATGTTAAGATTATCAACGATCCTACTGGCTAAGTCCTCGACCTCAGGTTCTGCCCTTTCAACGGCATCCACGTACTCTTGGCTCTAGGTTTCCTCTGCAATCTTGGACAAAGGGAACTCCGGAGCAAGAACCCGGACCTGGGCGAGAACATTCCTAGTGCATAAGCGGGCGCACCTTTTCACAAACCCGAACCTGGAAGACAACTTTTTCTCGTTTTTAGACGAGAAAAAGAAGCCGGTATGATCACGAGAAAAAGACTGAGAAAATAGAGAGAGAGAAAGACAAGGCGTAAGGACAAGAGAAAGACGGACAGCCAAAGAAAGAACTTTAGAAAAACTAACCTGGAGCTTTTCCCCAAAAGAAGTCGCAGAGGACGCAAAGTTTCCCCAGGCTGCGGTCAGCTCAGACAACCGATGAGTAGCATCAAATTGATGCAACACATCGTCATCCAAGCGCAAAGCACCGGTACCAAGGGGAGCTGAGGGAGAAGCTGACGCAGGCAAAGAAGGCAAGGTCAGGGCTGTATCCTGGGAAGCCCCGGCTACCTCCTCAGAAGTACCCACCGCCGTGACCACAGTCACCTCTGGAGCCACAGGGTCAGCAGCAGCAGGGGGCCTGGCTTTCCTCACAGCCACCTCACCGACTGTACTCTCCGAGTCCCTCGACTCAGTACGCGGGGGCGCACCAGAAGGCTGACTAGAAGGCGATAGAGGAGTAAGAGAAGGTGAGGGACTACAAGATGATAGAGAAACTCATCGATAAAAATACAAGTCAGGAAAAAGAAAGGAAAAAGGCAAAGAAGCACAACAAAGAGTCACTTACTCATCTATCTTCTTCTTCAAAAAACTGAAAGAAGACCTTGCAGGAGAAACTATGGCGGCAAAAACATCACCGCCACCCTGCGATAGGAGCGGCACAGCAGGTATTGGAGCCCCAGAAGAACTTGGGGCCAGAGCCCTAGAAGAACTCATACCCGACGACCGCTTACTACAAAAAGATCAAGACCAAAGTCAAAACAGAAAGGAGGGATTCAACAGTAGGAAAATAAGAAAACAACTCACCGCCGCATGACAAGGGGTGCATCATCATCCTCTTCTTCCTCAGTCTCAACCAAGGCCACCATAGCACCAACTGAAAAAGGACAAAAGTACTCAGTTAAAGACGAAAACAAACAACAGGAGGACAGAGCGTATTAATGTGCTCACCTAAGAGCATGCTAGCTATAACTTGAGTACCTGGACAAGTACTCGACTGGCAAGATTTCTTGGCAGCAGGCACACCAGAAGAAGAACCAGCCACTCGCCCCCTCTTGCCGACGCTACGAGCAGCTCGAGGAACTGAACGAGGAACATACTCTACATATACATCAGGGTTTGTGGAAGAAACGCTAGGAAGCATTACGGCAGTTTGTGACTTACTGGTTAAAGAAGCCCTAGCAAGACTACCCCCAGCCACCACAACGGCAGGGAGGACGTCAAGGGGAATCAGGTCAACGAAGTTACGCCCCAATTCCTACGAAAAGAATAAGACAACAAGACAAGGAAGATTAAGCGAAAATAGATACAGCAAAAGAAATACAAAAAGTACCCGCACAAAGAGAAAACAACTTACAGCTGGAGGTGGGTTCTTTGCACAGTACTCGGAGACGATAAGCGGGACAACGCTTGCTCCTTTCAGCATCTTCTGAAGATGCTCGAGTACCTTCTCAGCCCCAAAGTACTCAAAACCAAAGTTCTCTTGCTCCTTCAGAGGCTGAACACGACGGCGAAGAAAGCTCGAGACAATACCGAAGCCGGTCAAGCCCTGCTGTTTCAGAGTACTTATCCTCTCAAGAAACAGCTGGATCGCCTGAACCTCAGCCATCGTTACAGGGTTCTTATCCCATCGGTCATTAACCAAGGGACCAGATCTAGAGTGAACAGCAAGAGGAGGAATCAAATTGGCGGCGTAAAACCAGTCGGCACGCCAATCCCTCACAGAATCAACCAGGTTATAGTCAAAAAACTTGCTTTTAAGACCCTGGCGAACCTGAATCCCGTAGCCACCAAGAACGCTGGTGTCTTCGCGGCGGGGTTGGGGTTTCAGATGAAAGAAGTAACGAAAGAGAGAAAGAGAAGGGGAAATTCCAAGGAAAGTTTCACAAAGATGAACAAAGACAGAAAGATAAAGGACAACATTGGGAGCAAGATGATTCAGGCTAATCCTAAAATAGCTGAGAAATTGACGAAGAAAAGCAGAAGCCAGAAGGCAAAGTCCAGCACGGATAAAGGAGACAAAAAGAATGATCTCACCAGGACTTGGAGCAGGGACCCGATGCTCACCTGGAGCTCTCCATTCAGCAATGTCCTTGCTCTGGATCAAGCCATCGCTGACAAGCTCGCGAAGCTGGTCTTCAGTCGTTGTTGGAGCCGGCCAAACCTTCTGGGCAGCCCTCATGGCCATGAACTCTTGGTTCTCGATCACGGAAAGGGATGGCTCCTCGTCCATGAAGGCTGTTTGGGACTTGCTCACGGTTTTCTTCCTACCCATGTACTAGCAAAAGCAAAAAGGCACTAGGGAAAGACGAGACTAAGACGATGGCGCTCAGGTGACGGCGACAATGGCGGTGGTGGATTTCTGAAAGCTAGGGTTTCAAGGCAAAAGCGGAGCAGTAAAGAAGAAGAAGATGAAAAGGCCTTTTAAATAGATTTTACAGCAGTAAAACACGGCCCACCGGGCCCGTAAAAGCACGATGTGAGAACGCAATGGTCCATTTACTGACACAGCTAAAAAGACGGAAGGCACGAATCCACATAACGGTACAGTTCAACGGCAGATTTCGGACTTATCCATCCAGCAGAATGACAGAGCTATCATATTGCTACAAAAAGAACTCATCAGCCATGAAGCAACGAAAGGTTACCTCACAAGGAGCATAACAACCCGATCCTTATAGAAAGAACTCGGGAATCTCAAAAACAACCAAGACATCAGCAGGATAAAGAGTGACAACTCAGAAGACAAGATTCTTTTCATTACAAATGACTTCAAAAGATACAAGATTACACATCTTACAAGACCCAACGAACTTGGTACTACGACAGGCAAGGTAGCAAAAAGGAACCCGGAGACGACTAGGTTCTGGAACGACTACGTGCTCCAAATTGCTACTCGGTAGAGCAAACCGCACCCGGCTACACTGTTTTCTTCAAAGGAAGAAAGCAGCACATCCAAGGCGGAGATCAGCGGCATGGTGGGACAACGTGGAACAAGAGGAGCCTGCAGGCATCTGTCTACCCAAGTCTAATCTGATACCGGATATGGTATTGATCTGCACCGAACAGTCTCAGGGCAGGCGTCGAGGATCAACCTAGAACTGTTGGATGAAGGAACGCATCCCACATCACAAGACTTCGTCCAACTACCGCCACGTACTTCCCGGAGCAATGCCACTATGGGATTAGTCTGCCTCTAATCCCTATCACAAGACTTCCTCCAGCTACGACAAGATGTACAAGAACTACAAAATACACCCGGGGGCTGCTCTACTTCACAAACTATCATATTCATGACTACGGGGATTTCAAACCACACAACAAATTGCTCGATGAATCAAAGCAGCACACAAGGAGGATATTTATAGACCAAAGAAGCGGTGCACATGGACCGGGAGCACCAGCGGAACAAACCTAACAAAGGACACGGTGAAAAAACAGAATTCAATGAAAGAGAACTCAGGCGTGAAGGAACAGTACTCAACAACAAGCATATTCGGGAGAATATACCAACACTGTACAACCCGTGAACAAAAGGCATTTACACTCAACCATCACCATACAACTACACCTGACAACAGCATACTCTACCTCTGAAAGCAGCAGACTCTACATCTGACAACAGTAGACTACCAGAGGATATGCCAAGATTCTGTATCCGAGTTCTTTTTAGAAGAATGCTCGGGGGCTGCATCAGGGAAAGTTTTTAGTTCTTTGAACAACTCAGATTCAGGACCCTCCAACTCTTTGTTCCAAATAGCAAGAGGCTCGGAGGCTACACTCAGTGAGTGCATTTTTTCTTCAAAAAAACGCACATCACTCAAAAGACTTCTTCAAGACAAGAGTTGCAAAACAACATAAGATTCAAGACCCTCTAACTTTTTGTCCCAAATAGCAAGAGGCTCGGGGGCTACACTTAGTGAGCGCACTTTTTCTCTAAAAAAAGCGCACATCATCAAAAAGACTTCTTCAAGATAAATCACTTCAAGACATCAAGACAAAAAGAACCCGGACCTATCTATACCCGAGCTCTTTTTTGATAAAGGACCCAGGTATATGCTCAGGAACCCTTCGACGAAGAATCAGGGTGATTTCAAGAGAAGACCCTTCAGCTCCTTGTGCCAAAAAGCAAGAGGCTCGGGGGCTACACCCAGATGGGAATACTTTTTTCTTCAAAAAGGTACACACCAACCAAAGATCTCATGAAGCGCTACACGGTTTCGCTCAAGAAAGCACTTGGACGACGCTTATTTCTACTTGGCAAGACCTAAAGGAACAAGACGAGGCTTCTAGAACTCAACCGTGAAGTGCTCGGGGGCTTATCGATGCGGGACCCACAAGATACCCCGCCAGGAAGGGAGAAGATCTAGTCCAACTAGAATTCTTCCCATGTAATCATAGTAGTAGTATTATTCTATAATCCTACTACAAACTCTTATTGTAAACCGACTAGGGCTCTGATCTCCTGACTATATAAAGGAGGGCGGGGTTCCTAGAGACGGGAGAACAGACCAGATACAACAATACACCACACAATCAATCCAACGCAAGGCTAACGCCGACTGGACGTAGGGCTATTACTCGATCACGATCGTGGGCCTGAACCAGGATAAATCAACAGACTCTTGCATTCACCGTCGAGTTCCGCATACGCTGAAGCCCGAACATACTGCCCCAGGTACCTCCGTGGCAGGCTATCAGTGGTCAAACATCGACAGTGTATTGTATTGAATATGAGATCTATGTATATCGATGTCCACTAGGGGACCCCTGTCTCTCCTTATATACTCTAGAGGGGTAGGGTTACAAGAAAAATATCCTATTTGGTACTATACAATATCTTGCGGTGCACATCGACCATTGCCGTGCACGCCTTGATCTTGTGGGCTAGGCCACCTCTGATTGTGCAGCCCAGGTCTTGTCTTATGGGTATCGGAGGTCATATCCCCCACATCTGCCTTGCCTCATCGTTATTATTCTCCTACGCCCTCTCGAGGGCTCCCATAGGTCTACGACAATCTATTTGCACATGCTAATGAGACTCTAGATGTGGAACAGGTTAGGACCTGAGAGAGGGAAGGAGAACAAAGCTACCTCTACCCCCGACACGAAGATAAAACCGGTGACAAACACATGGATTAGGAAGTGGACACGTGAATGTAACGTAACTTGAGCAGAAGATATAATTGATGCAACAAATTCGTGGTGAAAATATCTATTAAAAAGTTGAAAATACTCATTAAAAAATACGACCTGGTGATTTAGTATTAGAGAAAGGCATTAGTAACAAATCAAAATGAGAGTTATATAGTTTGAAAAACACAAAAACCACAAAAAGAAAGGAAAAGTCAGAGCAGACAAAAATTTATTTTATAGGAGAGAAAAAAGGGAAAAAGCACCGAAGGAAAACATATGAGGAAACCGAGAAAAAAAGATGCAAAACAGAAAAACAAAAAAAAAGATAGACGAAACTTAAAAAACAAAACCACGTGAAAACGGAATCTAAAAACACCCGCGGACGGACTACCTCTCCCGCTTAATATTAGGAAAGAAAAAAAAAGAAAAAAGGAAAAAACATCTGACCAACCACGGAACAGGCAGAAACAGAAACGGAAACGATGAAAAAAATATATGATGTTTATTTATTAGGAAATCAGATTAGATCGGAGGAATTTATTCATTAGGATTACTATCAGCGTTACCTCGAGACTCCTGGCACGGAGAAACACGGACCGGGTGGTATACTGATAGTCAGGACTGGTTAGTTTTTTTTATTACTAGGAGTATAATCGTCCATACGCACACGATCGTGTTTCGTTATAGTTGGCAGGATCAAACTCGTACACAACTGCACATATGAGGTAATTGCTTGTCGTCGAATCCTAGCCAGCATGGAAGTGGAACCGAGACAAATGCTATTCTAATTCGTATGAGCATAAGTTATATATATAAGTCCGGATGAAAAAAAATCTTCATCGTACGGTAGCATAGGGAGACAGACAAAAAAATAGACGAACAAAAAAATAGGTCTGAAATTTTACCCCTTTATTATATATATATATATATATATATATATATATAATAAAGGGTAAATTTCTCTTCACCTATTTTTTGTCCGGTCATCCCTTAACTAACTTTATGAATATCGAAAACCGTTTATAGCATTTCTCTTTATATAACTAGGAATCTTAATCCACTAGATCTTTACGATTTCGGGTAAATAGGAATCTTAATCCTAATAGAAAAAATATAATAATATGGATAACTAGAAATCTTAATCCAATTAGATCTGTCCAATTTTGAGTAACCGGAATAGAAATCTTAATCGAAATGCAAAAATATAAGAATAGAAATCTAATAAAGAGGAAAGAAGGATAGAATTTCTTTCTTTTGTTTCTTTTTTTTTCTTTTTCACTTTTTTCTGGTTTGTCCGTTTTTACTTGCTCCGAGTACGTGTTGCTTTACGTTTATTTGGACGTTTTTCACTTGGCTTCGAATATATTCTGATTTTTTTTCTGTTGCTATTTTCTAGAGTACATTCCAATTTTTTTCTCATGGATGTTTTTGACACTAGCTCCACTTTTCTGATTTTGTTTTCATTGTTTTCTTCACCTAATTTTTTCGTGTTCTAATAAATATAATAAGAATAAAAACAAATAATAAATAAGAGATCACATCTATTTTAATCTTTGACTCCTTAGGAAACAAAGATTTTTAACGTTAATTTAATTTTTGACTCGAACTTATGACCCGTGGTACAACTCACTACATATTAGATTTCGTTGCAACGCATGGGCATGTTTGCTTGTAAACATAAAAATTGAACCTTGACCTTTCACTAATATACAAATATTTCCACTATTAATTTGTTAACGTAGTTTTGATTAAGAACAAAACATATTATTGTTCAAATATGTATAAGTTGATTGTCCAACTAATCTTATCATGAACTCAAAATTTGAGCAGCTTGTTATCCAACTAATCTAAATAAATGTGTTTGCAAACTATATGGATATGATGTAATAGTGCAATCCATGATGAGAGCTGCCATGTAAAAACCGAGGATTAGATAAGTAATATTTTTGTTGTTTTTCATAAATGTTTGATTACTTTTTTTTCTCCATGCGACTATAAACATATTTGATAGTTTAGAAAAAAAAAAAAGTAGTAAAAACATGTCTATTAGTATCTCCTGCGGTTGCAATAATGCATGTAGCCAAGATTTTTATCGCGTCTATAAACTTGAACCGTTGCGGTTGATTGATTCGAATTCGATCACGAGTTAATTTGCTGGACTTCATATAAAAAGGGCAGGTCAAGACTCGTGGTCGTTGCCGGATTGCCGCTACAAGAATAGTCAATGGACTGGACTCCTCCGGACTGCTCCACCGCTCGTGGGCTCATGGCCGAATCCGAATCACCTGACCCCACCGTGTCCGAGGCGATTCGTAGAACACCACAACTCGCACCTCCTGGCCTCTTGCTCAGTACTCATATAAACACGCCACGTTCCTAATGCATCTCCAAACGCAGACACCGAACAAGACTCGAAAGAAGAAAAGCTCGAGGGTTGAGGCAGCAACGGCGATGGCATACCGGCGGTTCTTCGACTACAATCCTCACGGCTACTACTACGCCGACCCGTACAACTACGACCCTTACTACGAGCAGCAGCCCGCGGCCACCCGCAGGTCCACCAGGGGCATCTTTGCGGGCGCCGAGCCGGCGGCCGCGAAACCCGCGCCAAGGGCGAGGAAGACGAGGGAGACGAAGACGTCGTTCTCGATCCCAGTCCACGGGCCCGACTCGGATAACGAACCGGAGCCGGAGCTGAAGCAGAAGGCGCCGGGAGCGCGCGTGAAACCGGTGGCGCCGGCGATGTCAGCGAAGGAGGCTGTGGTGAGGATGCAGGCGGCGGCGCGCGGGTTCCTGGCGAGGAAGTCGGTGCGGGCGGTGCGCGAGGTCGCGCACGAGGCGGAGCAAGTCCGGAAGAAGATGGCGTCCGAGGCGGAGGCCCTAGTCGCGGACCCCAGGGCGCGCGTCGCCGTCGGGGAGGCGCTGATGAGGATGCTGCTACGGCTCGACGCGGTGCGCGGCGCGCGCGACTACCGGAGGAGGGTCACCAAGCGAGTGCTTGTGCTGCAGGACGCCGTCGACGCGCTCGAGACTAAGCCGGCGCCTGTGGAGGACGCGACAGAGGTCGACGCACCTGAGGCGACGGCCGCGGCAGCGCCGGAGTTGGCAGACGCCGTGGAGCGCGGTGGTGAGATGGAGAGCATCAAGACAGCGGTTGACACGCCCACCCAGGTGGAGGTCGACGAAGCAGTAGCCGCCAGCGATCCTGAGGCGAAAGCGGGAGAGGGAGAGGAAAAGGAAGTGGTGCCGGGCGACGCCAATGTTGATGTCGACGAGCCGGAGGATTCGGACGCCGAGGGCGAGTGGGAGATGGTGATGGAGGAAAACGCACCCGTGGCAGCCACGCCCGACGACCAGGAGCCACCGCGCAAGGAACCGGCGTGTCCGTTGGAGACCATGGGGACTGCAAGTGCCGGCGCCGCCTCTGACGGTGTGGACGCGAGGAAGGTGATGGAGATGGTGGCCGCGCTGTGCGAGCAGAGCGCGCAACAGTGCGCGGTGATCGGCGCGCTGGCCGAGCGTGTGGACGCGCTGGAGCGTACCGTGCGGCGGATGGAGGATGCCGAGAGCCGCCGGCGCCGGCCCAAGAAGCTGAGCACATAGGCCAAGTGAAGCATCAACGTTTTCCAGCGATTGATGACACACCAGACATTAATAGAGATTTAAACAGTTTTAGAATTTTACATTGCTTCTAATCTCGGCCTTTACTATTCCAGACACTAGATTGTTTATATTTATTTTATTATAGTAATGGAGTTCTTCACAGTTTTTTTTTTTTTTGCCTTTTGAACTCTCGGTAGTGAGACCGCACACTATTTGAGCGCTTACCGTCGGAGGTCACTCCGCATTTACCTTTAAGATATGGGCAACTGCTCCTGTACTCCCTTTTTAAAAAATGGCACAAATCTCAAAGCAGGTAATTAAAGAAAATAATTATTTTACATTATATTGCAACTGGGTCCCGCCTGGGCCAGGCCCGTCCAGCCCATCCCCGAGTCCAGCCCTGACGCTCTACTCCGTTATTCCGTCGGAGATGGCGTCGCCAAACAGAAGCACTACCGCGAGTCGCGAGCAGCATACGCGCCCATTTCGTCGTCGTGCTTTGCGGAAGGACTACGGCGGCGGCGCCGTCGCCGTTGAGGAAGAAGACGCCATGCCACCGGCCACCGCCCTCCCATTGCCCCCACCGCGCCTCCTTCCCCCTCCATCCGCGCCCCCACCGCCCCACGCTCCACCGGCCGTCGCGGCGCAGGGCACACCGGCCGGGGGAGGCGGTCGTCCGCGCCCCCATGGCCCCCACGCGCCGAGGGAGGCGCCCACCCGCGCCCTGCCCCGCCGCGCCCCCGGACCGGATGGATCTCAGCGGCAACTTGCTCCATGGCGGCTGCCCTCAGGTCTTGAGGAGCTCAAGAACCTGAAATTTGTCTCATTGTCCGGCAACAATTTCAGCGGTAAGATACCTTCTGGTTTGGGCCAGCTGAGGTCGCTAGAATTTCTTAATATGTCCAACAGTTCTCTATCCGGGGAGGTTCCTGTTGATCTTGTGGCACTGCGAAATCACACTGTTTACTATCTGGGGACGAGATAACTGCTGCTGCCGTGTCACCAGTTCATGTAATTACTGTTCATTCAGTTACAGGTGAACTGTTTCCTGAATGAGACACGGCCGTGCACTTCTAGTAGCAGCAGCAGCAGCAGCAATGGTGATGGTGGCTTCGGTATCAAAGAGATTGCTGCCATAGCTTCAGCATCAGCCATTGTCGTGGTTCTGTTAGTTGCACTGACCCTGTGCATCTGCACAAGGAAATGTCCTCTGAGACCATCAAAGCGCTCTTTAGGGAGAAGGAAAGTCAAGGTTTTCGCAGATGTTGAAATTGGAGCCCCACTGACATATGAGACTGTTGCCGCGCTACTGGGAATTTCAATGCTAGCAACTTCATTGGCAACGACGGCTTTGGTGCGACATACAGAGCCAAGGTGGCACCTGGAGTTCTTCTGGCAAAAGAGGCTTGTTATTGGGAAGCAGCATGTCCCTGTAATTCACTGTAATTGTCCCTGTAATTTCTTTATACGGCAGTTGTCCCTGTAATTCACTGTAATTGTCCCTTGATTTTGTTGCAGTGCTTGATTTTTGTTACCTTGAAGGCTTGAACACGACACTCCCTGAACCTGTTTGTCATTCTTTCAGTTTCTCTTAGACTTGCTACTTGAGTTTTACATGTCCATTGGTGAGGGAGTTCAGTGAGCTAGGGCTAGGTAGCTTGCTGGTTTTTGACTTGTGCTGCATAACTGAGCCCTTGTTTAATTCCATCCCAAAATCCCAAAAAATGCTACAGTACCTGTCACATCGAATGTTTGCGGCCTATGCGTGGAGTATTAAATGTAGACGAAAAAAAAAACTAATTACACAGTTTGGTGGGAAATTGCGAGACGAACGTTTTGAGCCTAATTAGTCCATGTTTGAACACTAATTGTCAAATAAAAACGAACGTGCTACAGTAGCCCCAAATTCCAAATCCCTGGAACTAAACACGCGCTGAAAGGTTTACACCTGTTTATTTCCTTCCGGTGTTGTGGAAGAAAATCGCAGTTTGCAGTCAATTTTCGCCTATAAATGTTGATGTTACAGCAGTGACATCAGGGCTAAGGAAGTTGTGCGAGCTTTTCTGAATGAAAGCGTGCTTCGGAATTCTGCGTCGATAGGATTGATGCTGCCGCATTCACCGAGTTGCTGTCCAAAATTTGCACTATTTGTGTCGACTTCAGGGTAATCAATCACGTATGTTGATACGACACCACATATTATAACAAAAGTAAACGATACTCCTGCTCATAGTATACCAAGCTACTCCCTCCCTCTTCCCAAAAGCAAAACATGTCACCCGGGCCTGGCCTAAGATTCAAAATCTGTCCCATATCTGCATATATCTTCCCTGATCTGGAGACAGTGATGTACATGATCTGTTATCACCTACTCCTACTAGTACTAAAATCTGATGGTACTGTTTCTTTTTCTCATGGCAGTACCAGTACCTTAGGTAAAAAGGAATCTTTCTGTATGGGAAACATCACTAGGATGAAATGATGGCCAATCATGATCATAGATCATACGTTCAATTCCAGTTCTCTGTACAAGAATAAATGGGGCGTCATGTGAGTACCACAACACTTGTAAGTTCCACTAATACTAATATAATAATAACAGACCATGTTCTCAATTTTCGTAATGTACATATTAAGAGTCCACAATGAATCCAAGACTTGAAATCCTTAATTTCAATTTACACTAACACAGTTTGCGGAGAAGCAAGGGATGTGCTCTCCCAGACAACAAGCAATAATGCTTTGAACTTGGAAACAGAATAGAACACGATGCGTGCTACTGCTAACAGTTCAGCAATCTGAGAGTTTTAAGTCTAATCTTCTGTTGGCTTGACAACTGCTTCAACCTCTGCGATTGTACTCTCAGCTTCTCCAATCTCAGCACCTTGCTCATTTGACTCCTTCAGTTCAGCCTGTAACGATACAATCAGTTGAAATGTACGAAGAAAATATCATGTAGTCGCCAAAAAAAAAAAAATATATCATGCACAACAGTTTTATGCCATACCAGTGTTGCTTTCAAGTCAGCCACTAAAACATTCTCCTGCAGAGGTGAAGTTCAAGTTTCAACTACTTTGTGAGTTCTTAGATCAGAACAGCAGACAATTTCAACAATGACTTTTCACAATCTCAGTTACATGAAAAGGAGAAAACCGCTTCAGTGGCTTCATGTGGTGCCTGACAAACGCAATGTGTCTGAGAAATGAGAAATCGGTTTAATGCTAGGACAAAGAAAACAACAACGCAATGATAAACAACCAGTTATCCATTAGCAGATGCCTAATTTTTTAAACCTTCTATGTGTAGGAGAAGCCGGAAGCAGAAATGGCAGCACTTTCACACGTGGAGAAGAGAGCTGTAATGGTATAAACGATGCTGGAGGCTACAAAGCAGTAGCAGGCTAAAGCAGGTTAAAGACAGTCCTCCACTTCTAGTTATGTTTTTGCCTGCTACATTTTTCTTCCACCTTCCAATCATGATCACTAATGACCTATTGAGCTATTAATCAGAAGTATATTACTTCACATTGGGCATGACTAATTTTCATGTCTCTCGCTAACTATTGTTTTAGTTTGTTTCTTTTCCCCTTAACATCATTTCATTTTTGCTTGCCAAGTCTTGGGATTCCTATCGAAGATTAGGCAGACTATTTTTTTTGTCAAACTTGAAATTGGATAAGTTGGGATTCCTATCGAAAATTAGGCAGACAATATTTTTTTTGGTCAAACTTGAAATTGGATATAAAAGGTATTCGTCCTACCTATGCATGGTTCCATGTCATTCTTGTCATAAAACAAATTTTGTACCACTGTTTTTTATAATATCTAGCAAGATTTTGCATTTGCTGTTTGAATAAGCTGTCCAGATTATGCATTTGTTGAAATAATGAAGTGCAATTTTTTTGTGTGTGTGTTTGAATTTCATGAAACATTAAAGACCAAAGGTAGTGCAATGATTATATCAGAGTTCACCCGTGTTTTACCCTTCTATCCTGC
Source organism: Miscanthus lutarioriparius (assembly GCA_904845875.1). NCBI lineage: Eukaryota > Viridiplantae > Streptophyta > Magnoliopsida > Poales > Poaceae > Miscanthus > Miscanthus lutarioriparius. The sequence goes on from CAJGYO010000010.1 coordinate 59,357,736, forward strand.
AGTTATGACTAGGAGTGATTAAACCAAGGTTAATTCTTTGTTTCCTAAGAATGAAGAGAACGGAAAATATATATATATAACAGAAACATTTTAGCCTTTGTTTTTCCAAACCGCCGAAAGTGGCTAAAATTGTAAATACTTGATGATACTTCTTTCACACACACTTTAACTTGTCTTAGGGGCATGCAGACATGAACGATAAGTATGATTTTTTCTGTAATGAATGTTTAAGCTAGATGTAATATTGCTCTGTCAGCATTGAAACTTAATTCGTGGAATGAACCAACTTTGCCTTGCAGCTGCTCTTTTTTCTTCCTTCTGAGACATATGATTCGTGAAATTATTGTTGTTTCTGTATGGATTTACTTTGTGGCAAGAAATTATTATACAATAAATTATCCACTCAATTGGCAAGGAGTGTTCTTTTCATACTGCTCTGTATATGTTTGCTTGCGGGGTGAGGGTTTGAGGATAACTTTGCAATACAAGAAATACTTTTAGGATGTGAAAAATAATTCTCGTACTGAACATTTAGGTGCTACTTTATTGCTTCTGCTGATATATATTTTTCCTGCTTTTGCTTCGGTGATTTTCTCCATTACACACACAGAACCACTTTTCCTATGCAAGTTTTCTTGACATTGATGTGTTAGAAAAGGTATTCAAAAGGGCCTATTAATCATTACCAATTTGATAATTTCTTGCAGTCAAAAGAAACCTCAGAGGTTGTTCGGTATTTACTATCTGTAGGGAATCTAGACATGAAACATGACACTAGCTTTCATAGTTCATTATCATGGATCATTATTATCATAAGCCAGCTTGTTTCCTTACGATGCGACCAAAGTATTTTGTTGGTGTTTAGATATTTTAAACTGTTGATTTGATATATGCTCGAGCTCTGTTTCTTTACATGAATGTGGAGGCTTATTGATGTTGTTGGCCTTATACTGGTTCTTTTTCTGATGTGGATGCCTTGGATCTTGCAAACAGGAACTTGCACTATTGCTACAATGATACTTTGGAGTTGTACTGAGTTCGAATCAATATATCCTTACCTCACAAAGTGGTTTCCTACTAAATACCTGAGTTACAAAGCAATATATCATAATGTTTTTTTGGTCATGTTTGACAAACAATGCCACAGTAGGGAAACAAACATTACTACTCTATGTTCTTGCCATGCCTGTATGCCCCCAGTTGTCATCCATCGGCAGACTTTCCTGCTCCCTTTTATCTTCTCACTCAGTCTCTTGAAGTTATCATAGTTTTCAGGAAAATCATATATCATGAAACCTGACGAAGTGATTCTGATCATATTACTTGTGTTGCGATAGTTTAAACAACAATATGTTGATGTGCATGTGGCTCAAAGTTTTAGTAGAGCTCAGCATAAGTTGCGCCTTAAATGATCTCATGTCAGGACTTGAATGACGACATTCTATTAGGATGCATTCAGTACAATCTCCGTATGCAGATTATGTGGAGTTTTACTTCTAATGGCACTTATGCAGTACCGTCTCTGTATGCAGTCATAAACCATAGGGGGTTTACCCCAGTTTTTGTAAGTGCCATCTGGAAACTTAATGTTCCACCTAGGATTCACTTTTTTCTATGGCTGTTTTCTATGGGCTGCGCTGCTGGCTGCTGCTGCAAAAAAGCAAGCAGTAAGCAATGTTCATTCAGGCTTTAAAGAAGCCAGCTGCAGCCTGCTGTACGCGCCTATAAGTTTCTGATCCTTCCTGGTTACGATCTCTTATACTATTGGTCTTAATATTGGTCATGATTTTGAGTTGGTGGCCAGATTTTTGGTTGCCAATAAGAAGCATGGTGCTGTGAATACTATTTCCACAAAGATCGAAGTACAACAGCAGAAATAGTATCTTGGAGGAGTTTATCAAAACAGCTGGAGGACATAGCAGGGCGACCTCCGCGGAACGAAATGGCTTCGTCATTAAGATTGGGTCAATTGGATGCTCGGCTTTTGGCTCCTAGCGCTGTGACTTTAGGGCCGAGTGATGTTTCAGTAATCAGCGCCGCTGCTACTGTCAACGTTGAGTTGGGGAGTACTTTTGCTGTCAGTTTGAGTAACTCTGGTGAGGTTCAGTCCTAAGACTTTCTTAGGGTGGGCACGCTTAAAAGTTGTGCATACACTGTTGTTGCATTTTAAGTATAAAAGCAGGGGTGCTCTTTTCTAAAAAAATATCTGTTATTCTGAAAATAAGCTTCCTCAAATGTCTCAAAAAACTGATTCAAATTATTCTTTATCATATCTATAATTATTATCAATATTTCTAATGAATTATAGCAAATCGAGGTATGGATTGAATAAACCAACAAAGACCATATGCAAGGACGATGTATACTTTTTCAAACTTTCGATGTCATTTTTCCCTTTTGTATATCAGTTATTTTTAAACACGTGCGTGCCGCACGTGCATATCTACGAGTAGAGATTTAAACAGTTTTAGAATTTTACATTGCTTCTAATCTCGGCCTTTACTATTCCAGACAATAGATTGTTTTTATTTAGTTTGTTATAGTAACGGAGTTCTTGGTAGTTCATTTTTTCGGCGCCTTTTGAACTCTTGGTACTTAGACTACACACTATTTGACCGCATATGGTCAAAGGTCCCTTCGCATTTATCCTATAGATAATGCTTTTTATAGGACGTCCATCCATCCAAACTACTCACAACCCCCGCAACCGCCTACCTGAAATCGCCTCGCCCGTGCCCCTTGTCCGGATTAACGTTGCCCCGCGGCCATCTCCATCCGGTTGGCGTGGCTGCCTCCACTGCGCTTGCCTGCCCGGACTCATCACACCCGCTGCGGACGCCTCCTTCCACCTGCCTCAGCTACATCCACTGCGTCGTTCGCCGCGTCGCCCGGCTAGACTCGTCCCGCCCGCCGCGTTCGCCTCCATCCGCCTGTCGCGACCGCCTCTGCTGCATCATTTAACCGCGCCGCCCGCCGGGGGGTTCACCGAAGCAGCCAAGGGATGTTACACTGAAAGCGCATGTTGCAAACGTATGTTTAAGTGTTTCAGACGTCGGTTGCAAGTGTTTTATATGGACATTGCAAAAGTAGATACGGAGGTGCATATGTTGCAATGGCTATACAAGTATGTTACGAGTGTCTTGTTTCAAATGTTTTATCTGTTTTAGACATATGTTGCAAGTATTTCATCTGTATGTTGCATATGTTACGGCGGCTATACACATATGTTGCAAGTGCATGTTCCAAATATTTCAGTTATTTCAGACATATGTTTCAAGTGTTTCATGTTTCAAGCGTGTACACTTGGATGGGACGACCGAAGTCACGCGGCGCGCATCCGCAGGCAGGCGCATTGTTAGTGATATATATTAATGGTAGGTATGTATGTGAAGGTTGCGTTTTGGAGGGTTTGTTCACCTAGAATCTTTAGAACAAATTTGAATATTTAGATACCTTATCTTCAATATATTTCAAGAGGGATGAAGTATTTGAATGGTTGGAGACTTCGTATTTCAGGATGTATTTGAATGGTTGGAGACTTCGTATTTCAAGACAAAGGAAGTGTATATAATGGACACCGGACGTATTTTAATGCTTAAATATCATATTTTAGAATAGAGGAAGTATGCAATAAATGAATCGCAAAAAAAAAATTATTACATCCAGCGAAAGGACTGCGGTCCAGTGGTAGGGCAGTACAGTGATACGTTACCCACCGTGTCGCACCTTTTTTCTAGATTTTTTAAGAAAAAGTATGATACACGCACGCGTGCGCGTCCGGTGGTATTGCACGTTTCCCGCGCACTGGAGGCTAAAGAGCATTACAATCTCACGCACACGTATGTGCATATGGTGTGAGTATGAAGTGTGTGGTTGTGTATGTCCAAGTTGTGCTCGATAAAAAAAAATATTACACATCCACATCTTGTATGTATTTTAGAAATTCAAATTTGGTTACGATAGGTATAATGAATTCACAATACTCATGTGCGGATTATCTATTTAATATTTTAACCATTTATGTGAGTATGCATTATTATCTATTTAATATTTTAACTATTTTAAAACAAAGGATACTATAAATTTCCATCTCGTTTCCATTCCTAACTTACAAAAGCGTAGGCTATAAGCAATTCCAACAGGAGACATGAACCTAGTTTCTAGTGTTCATTTCAGAGATGTCGTTATGTTTTAGGATCTGTTTTCCTTTACGTCTACTTGAACACAAACCTTCAAATTAGAACCCTCAAATCCATTCTAATAGACACTGACTTCAAATTTCTTCTAGTAGACACTGGCACATGAGAACCACTCATTGATCATATTCACTGGCGTTCTTATCAAATGAGCTTAGGGACGCAAGGACGAGGAGCACCATCACTATCGTCGTCCAAGTGGACTGAGCTATGGGGATGTGAGGAAATTGACTGAGCTATATGGCCACGAGGGCAAGGATCACCAGAGAGGGCAGAGGACGCAAGGGAATTGACTAAGTTATAGGAGCACGAGGGGGAGGAGCACCGGAGACGACAAAGTACACAAGGGAATGGACTGAGTTATAGGAGCATGAGGATGAGGGGCACCAAAGACAACATAGGATGCGAGGGAATTGACTGAGTCATAGAAGCACAATGGCGAGGAGACACCTACGCTAGCAGGGGAGAGAGTTGGGATGAAAAAAAAGACACTGACATGAGAGAGTGAGGAGCACCCGAGATGGGAGAGCAACCAAACGCACCGGAAATTGAGATAACAAAGGAGCCAGTTACGCTGAGAGAGGAGAGATAGTCGGGATGAAAAAAGACATTGGTGTGAAGACGAGGAGCACTCGGGACGACATAGGATCCGGTTGCGCCTACATGGAGAGAGTTAGGATAAAAAACGACAAGTGATAGTGAGTTGGTGGAGAAAACATTTCTCAAAAAAATAGGAAGCTCCATACACACCCTTAGGAGATGGGGTTGAGGGGGTGGGCCTTATAATGTAGGGACTCGAGTCGAGACTATGTTGAATTGAGTTTCTTTTGTGGCACCAAGAAGTAGAGTATGGTTATGTTTATAGCGTCTCCAAGAGTTTTGTAAAACAATTTCCTATTTTGACTTTTAGCGAAAAGGAAAAAAAACCTCCAATAGATTGGTAAAAAAGCTTTTAAAATAAAATGTTGCCAAATATTCTCTCTAACTTGTAAGTTTTCGCAATCGAGAGGAACTCCGTATTTGCTCTCCATTGGCGTTGGGATCGGAGTAAATTGAACCCATGAGTAAACTAACAAAAAATGGGTTCAAGGTGAAAAAACGGTAAAAGATAAAGAAATAATTAAAAAAGATTTGGTTAGTTAAAAATAGTAGTGGAGTTCTCAATACAAAATTGTTTAGAAGCTAATATAGAAAATAATTGGGAGTAAAATAACTTGAGGTTGCTACTTATTTTGTTAACTTACTAAAATCATTGGTTTAGCACAAATCTAGAGTTGCTCTTATTGTCCCTGTTGATGCCCTCTTTTATCCTTGCTCACAAAGCAAAAGTCTAGATGGACAATGTGTTGTGTCTCGGAGTCAGCCACGTTGGTCAACTGATATTGGGTTTAAATAAATTAATAAAAATAGCAAAATTTAAAATTAAGAGGATGTGTTTTTCTGCGAGGATGAAGCTCAAAAACAAGGATGTGTGTTAATCAAGTTTAAGGTTTAAATACTTTGATTTTACTCTTATGTACATAATTTATTACTCCGTACACAAAAGAATACAATTCTCGTTTTTTGAGAAGTCAAACAGTTTAAACTTTGACCAAATTTATATAAAAAAGTGCAAACATTTATGATACAAAGTAAGCACCATTAGATTAGTTATAGAATATATTTTTATAATAAATTTATTTAGAAACATAAATGCTAATAATATTTGTTATAAACTTGGCCAATCTTGAACTTCTTTTACCAACATATATTCTATAATTGCATTCTTTTACTTACGGCGCTAGTAAAATATAGAAATTCTTTGGTGCTTCGTCCTAGGCCTTATTTAGTTGGCGAATTTTTTTGAGACATGGTCCTGTAGTACTTTCGTTGTTATTTGGTAATTAGTGTCCAATCATAGTCTAATTAGGCTTAAAAGATTCGTCTCGTGAATTTCGTGTAAACTGTGTAATTAGTTTTATTTTTTATTTATATTTAATGCTTCATGCATGCGTCAAAGATTCAATGTGATAATAAATCTTAAAAAATTTTGCAAAATTTTAGAAACTAAACGCCTAGCCCCGCACGGATAACGTGGACCCAAACAACCTATGTGGCACAAACCAACCTATGTGGTCACTAGTGACGACCAAGACAAACGTGGGCCCACGCGTCAGCCGTTGAGTCGTTGACCCCTCTTCTTCTTCCCCACATTTCCAGAACCTTCCCGAACTCCAAAACAACCACTTCGGCCCCATGCTCCAAGCAATTCGAAGCTCCGGAAAATTCCGAAGACAACCACCGTCTTCTCGAACTTTCGCACTCGTCGCCCATATATACGCACCGCTTCAACATCCCCTGCCATCACACCATCACAAAGCAACTCGAACTCGAATAGCAACTCCAACAAAAGCTCAACGCCCCAGCAGCAATGGCGTCTCGCCGCTTCTTCTCCTACGACCCCTACAACAACTACTACTACACCTCGCCGTACCATTACCCCTACCCGTACTACCAGTACCAGCACCCGGCTCCGTCCCGCGGCGTCGGCGGGTTCTTCCCGGCCGCCGCGGACGCCGCGCCGGAGGCGGTGAAGGTGGACCCGCGGCCTAGGGTCGAGTCTTCGAGGTCGGTCTCCATCCCCGTCCGCTTCGTCGGGTCCGACCCGGAGCCGGAGCGCCGGGCTGCAAGGATGCCGCCGGCGGCGGTGGCGGTGCCGAGGAAGCGGGCGCTGTCGGCGGAGGCGGCGGCGGTGAGGCTGCAGGCCGCGGCGCGCGGGTTCATGGCGAGGAAGTCGGTGCGCGCTGTTCGCGAGGTGGAGCGCGACGCGGCGGAGGTTGGGGAGAAGGTTGCCCGCGAGGCGGATGCGCTGCGCGGGGACGCGAGGGCGCGGATCGCCGTCGGGGAGGCGCTGATGAAGATGCTGCTGCGGCTCGACGCGGTGCGCGGCGCGCGGGAGTACCGGAGAACGGTCGCCAAGCGGGTGCTCGCGCTGCAGGATGCCGTTGACGCCCTCGAACCGAAGGCGGCGCTGGAATCGGAGGCCGTGGCGGAGGAGAACGAGTCTGAGGTGACGTCCGAGATGGCGGACGACAGCGCGGCGGCGACGGAGCTGCCGGTCGATGCGCAGCACAGCGGTGAGATTGAGGTGAAGGCGGTGTCTGAGACGACTGCGGATATGGAGGTGGGCGGGGACAGACTTGAAATCGAGACGGCGCCAGAAGCGGCGGAGGAATGTGAAAAATTGCAGGACGGCGGGAACATTGACGGCGACAAGCCGGAAGGTTCCGATGCGGAGGGCGAGTGGGAGATGGTGACGGAGGCAGCGGAGCCTACAACAGCGGCGGCGTCCACCGAGGCGACCCCGCAGGAACCGGTGACGAGCGAGGTGATGAGGACGACGGGGCAGGCCGGAGCTGACGACAGCGCCCTGGACACTCGGAAGGTGATGGAGATGGTGGCGGCGCTGTGCGAGCAGAACGCGCAGCAGTGCGCGGTGATCGGGGCTCTGGCGGAGCGCGTGGATGCGCTGGAGCGCGCCGTGCGGCGGGTGGAGGACGCGGAGCGCCGCCGCCGGCGGGGCAAGAAGCTGAAGGAGGGGAAGGGGAGCAACAAGAACAGCAAGTGCTACAGCGATTGAGTACGGCAAATCTGGGCACCAATAACAGCTCTGCTCTTGAGCTTTTTTTTTTTTTTTTTTTTTTTGACAACATGCTCTTGAGCTTCTTGTATCCGTAGCGAAGAAAAATCTTGTTTTGTAGCTTTATTTCATTTGTTTTTTCTCCTATAAAACTGCCGGGAAGTTTGTTACCGGCTTGTATTGAGTATTTATTGACAAACAAGTGGCGTTCATTTGGTCTGTATAATTAGGTTTCTGAATGTTTAATTCGCCTTGCTTCTGTTCCGAGATTTCAAGGTTTTTTAAAGTCAATTGTTGAAACCTGGCGAAATTTATGGTGACATACATGAATATGATACGTGGACTCCCGCAGGCACCGCCTCGAGCTCCGATTCCAGCAGCTGTATCCGGCCGTCGAGGTCCTTCTGCTCTATCGCCTCCCTCCTGCCGCCGCCGCCCATCCCTCCGCACCTGGACGCTTTGCTCAACTGCTGAACGGCAGGATTATGTTGAACCGCTGGATTATGTTGACACAACGCAGCGGGGCCTCAACCCTAGGAAGGCCCGATCCTGACGGCCCCACCCCGGCCGCCGCCCAGGCGCCGGCGCCCCCTTCCTATCCCTTTGCCTCCCCCTCCATCTCCCCTCTCCTCCTCACCACCGACGTGGCCGCGAGATCTGGCGCTGGCATGGGGGATCTCCATTCATCCGCGCCGTCTTGTTCGCTTCGCTGAAAAGCCAGGCTGACAAATACTGTTGGCTGATTTATTGTGAGAGGAAAACACTATACAACGACTGATAAGACAGGTTGATATGTTCAAGCGCCCGCTGCCGTGGCTACCGCCTCCGGTAGCAGCAGCTCCGAGGCCTCCCCGGCGGGATCGGGTGCTAGGGCGCGTCCGCGGCACTACACGCCCCGCCTCCGACGACGCCGAGCAACGCCACCGTAACCACCGCGGCCGGCGCTGGGGTGCCGCGTCCAATGCCGACGATGGCGCCCCCCACCTCCATAGCCACCTCCGGCGCTGGAGCGCCCCCATCTCCGTGGCCCTCCACTCCCCCAACACCAATGACGTCGGGCACCACCACCGCAGCCCACGCTGGGATGCCGCCTCTAACGCTGACGACGCCGCGCCTCGCCATAGCAGCCACCTCCGGCGCTGGAGCACCCCTGCGGACGTCCTCCCCGTCCACGCCGTCGACGGCGCTGGCCCCCATGCGCCACGGCCACCACCTCCAGCAGCAGCTCCATCAAGCTCGCCCCAGCAGGTTCCAGCTCTGGAGCGCCTCCACAGACTCCCTTTCCGTCTCCGCCGACGCCGGGATCCACGCTCTCACTGGCCACAGCTTTGTTCTACCCATCTTCGCGAGGGCGCACGAAGCGCCGTCTATGGGCGGATGATGACAGCGATGACTCCGACGACGATCGCCCCGCAATCTACTTGGAGGCCGCTTGTCGCCTAGCGAAGCCGACCACTGCGTCCCCCATGCGTGCCCAGACTCGTTCAGTTGTTCTGGGGCGTGGCGGAGCGGACGCTGGATAGGGACATGTGCGAAGGCAGAGGAAGCATAGCCGGCTGCGCCCCCAGCTTGTGCACAGCTTGCCTGCTTGGCCAGTGGATGGTCGGGTCCTGGCCCATCAACACCTCGGCGCCCGCAGATGGGTTTCCGCCCCCGATGCCGATGGGTGGCAGGAGATCCTACCCTGACAGGAGGTGGGACCTACGGCCACCTCGATTGAGCCTTGCCGCGGCTCGGGTCTGCACGAAGAGGCTCAGAAGATCCCCACACAGCTCTGCGACAGATGTTTCAATTGTCTCTCCTACTCGCACCAGGTAGCGACTTGTTGATTGCCACGCCGTTGCCTACACTGCCATGGATTGGGCCACCTCGCGAGGGACTGCATGTGGTCCAAGTCGGCGCCTAAGGGTGGTGGCCTGCCTCGCCGCTCAGCTCGTGTTGATGACCCACTGGCCTCCCAGCATGCACCCCTCGGCAATCCATCGACCTTGGATGGGACCACGCCGGGGGTCGTGGGGGGGTGCCGATGGCAACCGTCGATGCCGGAGACGACATCGACGACGCAGGGGTGAGTCGGCGACGGACATCAGCATGGGCGCGCCTGTTGACTACGCCAACTACGCCACTGCTTCGACTGCCACACGCTGCTTCCTCGAGCTAGATCCACTAGCGGAGACACTATGCGAGGGTGTAGGACCTCCCGCTTGGCTCGACTAGGTCGACCCAATGCTGGACGAGCTTGCCGCCTCACTCGTCGCGAGCCAACCAGCGGTCACACCAGCGCCTGGATGCCAGCATGCCGCGGACACCAGTATGGCTAGCCAGATAGCCAAGCCATGCCTAACTCTAGCGACGTGACACCCACACCATGCGAGACCACTTGACGTCTCACACGATTTATCGAGGTGCAGCTCAAGCGAAGTTCGCCCTTAATTGCCACTCCACCAAGGCAGAAGGCGGCAACCAAAATGCCCCTTCCAATTAGGAGTAGACGGATTGTCGTTCAACCGCTGGCGCACATGCCGACCTCCAAGCGGGGCGAGGTACTCCTCATGCATACGATGGGCATCATGCCACTGGCAGCTCCAGTTTCATCTGCGTCCAAGGGAACATACGACGCCTTATTCGCAGGGAACTTGATGTCGAACCACATGGTAGCTCTGTATGAGCTGTTCCCAGCGACCAACAACAGGGCTGGTAGAAGAGCGCTCTTCTCTGATGGTGGAGTAGGGTCGCGTAGCCAGCTACGGAGAAACCCAGCTCGTAGGTTGCTATGGTGCTCTTATTTGGTTGTTTACCATTTATGTAATATCGAAGTTTGTAATTGGAATGATCCCGATTTCCACGAAGGGAACTCCACAGATTCAAAGTATAACATGATAGTCCCAGGTGATCATCCCATCATATTATCAAATAACAATCGATATCACAGTCATACATCGAACACCTGTCTTAAAGATAGTACAAATAGCAAGGTTTACTCATTATTACATCGCCACTTGGCGGAATCACTCAAAGCATGCAGCAACTAGAATAGCATCAAGTAGAACGACAGCGGGTGTCGACTCCATCTTCACGAACCGAATTTGAGCGTTGGAACAACACCTCTAATCCTCCCAACCGTCTCACTAGAAGTCGCACTCAGACTCGGAACCTGCCAAACAATTATCAGTATGATTTATACTGGCCACTCGCTCCCACCCTATGCTTTGCGTTTGCTTTGTGGTAGTGGAATGCAAGGGTAGAGAAAAGAACCTATTTATAGCTGTAGTTTTTCCTATGCGAGTATGTCAAGTTTTAATAATAATTCATCAAGTTTTAACCCATCTCATCCACACGTTCTCCCATCCCATCACACACATCTCACCACACTCTCACACTCTCTAGGTGACAAGGACGACTCCCTCTCGTGCCTTGCCTCATCGACCAAAGCCAGAATCCAACACAAGAACCCAGGGGGGAAAGAAGAAAGGACTCCACTCACTAATCAAGGGAAGCATAGGTGATAGGAATGTCCATATCTAAGGATGTGGCTATACGTATATATCGATCAACTCTGCAGAGCGTGTACACCTAAAACCACAAGATCACCATCATCGGTGGTGCCCCGCCTAGGCTGATACCGGGCTACCTTCCAACCGGTGCGATGCCGCCCTACCACTTAGCCCTGGGCCACCCTAGAGTCCAACGAAATGCTGAGACTGTGAGATGTAGTACCGGGCCCTAGAGGTCACTACGTTGTCTTAGGAGGGTGTGGGCCACATGCCCGTACCTCCCTACACTATCCACTTCCAACCTAGTAGTAGTGGCACCATCCTAGCTGGTCAGCATCCGTGCCCCGCCCATTCAGGAACGAGTGGCGTGCATGAAGGGTCCTATGATCCGATTCTCTCGACATACCAGTCCTTAGGGGGACTGGACAGGATATCTTCTCAAGGGGATAACCAACACCCCGTGCCTCGACAGTACCTCTATCCTAGGGCTTCATCCCATAAAGACACTCCATCCCGGGATCTCCTCATCTCACATGCACCCGCCACAGGTACCTCTCGTGGGGGATGCCTAGGTCGCACCCCCCCCGGCAAGACTTGTCCCACGACTTGTCGTAAGATCCTGCCCGATCGACACAACCCTCACCACACACCCAAGACGCACGCCAAGATCTCTCAGGTTGTTACCACATTATCGGCACCAAGTGCCTTAACCACTCACAAACAATCCTCTACCAAGTATCACATCACAGATATAATGCGTAGTAGAAGAAGTAGTAAGTAAGTAAGCGAACGTCTAGCCTAACAGCGGGTGTGCAGGGGTATAGGTTGTGACAAGGTAATGACTCACAAGCAATTCTACCATGCAACCTATCACAAATCATTGCATAAAAGTAAAGCGCTAGCATCTACATTATATCATGTCTAGTAGGATTCTACAAGGTTGGGTGGAACATGGCACCTGGCAGGTTGTCTCCAAGCTCCTCAGTGTAGTTGGGGTCGTGCTCCTCAGTCTGCGGCTCCTTCGGGTCTGTCAAACGAGACATATAGCCGTGACAAGCGACTCATATAGATGATCATAAAGAAGCAACATAAATTCGAAAGATCCAAATGCACTCAAGCATAAGCCTATGACATAGAGCTTATTTTTATAAAAATTTGGACTCTGGTTTCATATTTTTCTAAAGTCGTATGAATTTTCTAAGTTTAAATCATATTTTGAAATGGAAAAACCAAAGGCTGACACGTGGCACATCCTGATTGGCTCGCGGCTCAGAAGAGACTGACAAGTGGGACTGGGTCAACGGTTGATTGGGCTTGGGTTAGGCTTGGTGGGCCAGATATTCGGCCGGTCTGGGCTGGGCCGGCCCGGACACGTGTCAGGCGTGGGGCTGGCCACGTGGCCTGGCTGGGCTCCTATCCGGCTCGGGTCCACGGGGATGGCTCATGATGGACTCAGGTGCGTGGGTCCATAGACCATAGGCTTGGTCCACAGTGGACCACGTCTATCTCTCCCTCCTCTCTCTCCGGCTCATGGTGCACCGAGTGCACCGAGCGGCTTAGGCGCGACGGCTCCCTCTTCTCTCTGTCTCGCGACGGCGCTCGTCGCCGGCGATGAGCTCATGCATTCTCACGCTGTGGTGGCTCGGCAAGGCTGTATTAGGGTTCTTTGGCATCGTGGGGCCATAGGGAACTCGCCAAGGGGCTTAAGGCGGTGGCTTGGGGTCCTGGGCGACCGGCAAAGCCGTCGTGGCGACGAACGGCGACGTGGGGTCATAGGTGAAGGCGCTCGATGTAACACCCTAAAAATTTGACCTAGTTTTAAAAATCACTAAAAAATTGAACTTTTTAAATTTTGCGTAGGAAATAATATATATAGCCAACCTAAACAATTTTTACAAATAAAATAACACAAGAACATAAAATTTTATGTGTGCAACTTTGTGTGCGAATGTTTGCTTATCTTGTTGAACTTATGGTGGCACCCTTTTATAGAACCATGCATTCAAATTCAAATTTGAAATCATTTAAACATATGCATATAGGGATAGGAAATAGAAAAGGAAATAGAAAATAGGAAAAGCAACTTGGGCTCCTTTCCTCCCCCTCCCTCCTTTTTGGCCTACGACAGCCCACTCCCTCCCTTCCCTTCTCTCCTCCTCCTCCCGCATGAGCCGGCCCAGTAGCACCATAGTGGCCATAGCCCAGCACTCGGCCCAGCTCGCCTCCCCCTTGCTCGCCCTCTCCCTCCCTGTGATGGACGGGCCCCCCGTTAGCTCTGTCGTCCACCTCTGAGCTAGCAGTCGTATGTGGCACAGTCGAAGCGTCAATGCCTGCTAGCGCCACCTCGATGCCAGCAGGCGTCAATGGCACAATGGCCAAACCCACGGCGCCCTCCTTTTCCCCTCTCTTCCCCTCTCACCCTCACTGTGCACGCATCAATGGTCGGTGCTTGGTCGCCGCCGTGCAGAGCCATAGGAGGAGCCACCAAGGCAGCTCCGGCGTGCGCACGACCAAGCACCAGCCATGGCGATGTGACCTAACAAGGTCAACCACATGGCCGAGTGGTGGATAAGCATGGCCGCGAGAAATATCTCATCGTTGGGACACCGGCCTAGCCGGCCTATAAATAGGCTCGGCCGACGATGCTCTCGCCTCGCCCTCTCCACCACCAACTCCGCCGAGGGCAGGAGCACCCCATCTCCCCCTCCTCTTCCCCTTTCCCCTCCTCTTTCCCCTCTTTTTCCACTTCTTCCCTTTCTGGAGTTCACCGACGCCATCAGCACTACCCTCTCCTTCCTTCTTCTCCACTGTGTCTCTAGCCGATTGGAGTGACCGGTGAGTCTCTGAGCTTCCCCTCTTTCTTTTGATGTAGTTGCTGGATAGTATAGGTCTCTGTGTAGCGCTGCCCACGTGAGCCCTGCTCCGTCGAGCCACCATGCCCTTCAGCCATCACCGACGAGGCCACCCCAGGGCACACCGTCACCCCCACTGCACTTCTCACACACCCGCACACACGTTCACTGTTGGTGTTTATTAACGTGTCACTTATTTGAAGTACTTAGCCACCTATTATAAACCTATATCTCCTAACTTTACTAGGTTGTCATCCCTAGTGATGATGCCAGAGATATGTGTTGGTACTACATATTATTACTACTAGAGTAACACTAAGCAATTCTTTATTAATGTATGTGACTAGAGAGAATATATATGAATCTATGAATGAAAAGTATCTGTAAGTGCACAGATAACATACCATTGTAGCATTTTACCCAAGAGTATTCTAGGTATCGTTATTTATATTTTTACCACAGGGAACGTCTGGCATGGACATGTATTGATAACTTATACTATTGAAGGAGAAGTAAACCATAACAAATACTCTACTCATAACAGGGGTAAGTCAAAGGATAAGATATATATATATATATAATAAGTAATGATAATAATAAATGACTCAGAGCACTCCTTTCTATGGCATTAGCATGGTCAGGTAGAATATTAGAGGAATAATTCCTAAGTCATTCTTAATTACAAGTCAAAACATACATTTGATTAGTGCAATTACACCTAGTAATCATTGGCAATATCATCATCATATCTACACATAAGGGATATTACTAAGGAAGATTAAGAACAGAGCTTGCTCTACCTTTATAATCGGACCCTACGTGCGCCTATATTCGGGGAGTGGACAACAAAGGACTCAACGGGAGTGTCACATCCGCGATCTACCACATGACCCAGAATATAGGGTGTATCCACAGGTAAACAACGTATAAGCACCACGCTTACACAATGTCGACCACCCATGAATCCTTAGAGTGAGCGCTATATGAACTTATGCATGAATACAATAATAATCTAACTATACTAACCATATAATCAAAGTAAACATTGAACATCATAATGAAGAACATGAATAAGATGAATACTAATATTGTTATAACAATTGTAACTAGCATATAAAATAATGGAGAAACAAAAGAGAGAGGGGTACAAAGTTTATACCAAACCACACTCTTGACAAGATCAGGAATCTAAGCGAAGTCCTGCTTGCCTCCCTCTAGATCTAACCTAACTAGCTATGCTCTAGAAATTGGAGGAGCTCTGAGGATGATTAGGGTTTATGTCTTCTCAAATGACTTGATGACTAGGGTTATGCCTGGGAGGAGACGTAGGGGCTGGTATATATAGCCCTAAGGGTCCAACATGAGCCCTTGGATCAAACCAACTTAAGCAACGACGTAAATGCATCCTAGGAGGCGATAGGGAACCGACATACGAAGCAGACTAATAGGTGGGGCCCACAGGGGCTAGGTGGCCCCACCTAGAGGCCAGGCGGCCCCACGTGTTAGGGGCTTGGCCTCCGCTTCGGTGATTTGCCTTCTAGACCCTTCTAGAGTCTTCCCACGTAGGTACCGCGATGGAATTCCATAATTTCCTTTGACGATTAGGTCCTCCTTGGCGGTTTTTTGATTAAATCCGGTTAGAAACACAGATTCACCAAAACTCGTAGAATTGGTTAGTTTAAACCCCTAACCTTCATTGGTGATTATATTTATGCCCTTATATATGTTTAATTGATGGTTTATATTGGTTCCGTCAACAACTCCCCCAAGCTTAACCTTTACTAGTCCCTTAGCAAAGTTAAACTTAGTAAATGGTTCTGGAGTTTAAGGATTTTGAAAACATTAAAACAACTCCTCAAAAGTACACATGCGTTCAAACAAGAATTCTCCTCCGATTTAGAATAAGCCTATCTGACTTTCAAACTTACCCATATTTTCTTCAACCCTGGGGCTTGTAGCCTTCACTTGGGTCTTGAGTAATTGAAAGGCTGAATGATCAAGTCAAGCACTATGTCTCAAGTTCTTTGCTCAACTATTATTCTAGAGTTTTTATAAGTTTTCAAAATAAAACTCAGAGCTTGCATTGTATGACACTCTCAAGTCTCTCGATATATGTGGTATTTGTGGAACCTCACCAAGGCAATAGTGATGTTATGCCTTTCTCTTCCTACAACTAAGACTTATGTGGAGCGCATAGGAGTGGAAAAAACATAAAAGAGCATACTTGCAATACATATATTGTAAAGTCAAACCTCGGATCCAAAGAGAGTTGAGTCATACAATCAAATCAAGATGTGCATGCGTATGGATATATGGTGGATATATTTATTGGCTAACCTAATTCTACTATGCTCCTTGAAAACATATCCCTCTTTTGAAACTTGAAAATAATTTTACAAGAAAATACGGGCTATCTTATTCATCTCACTTTTTTTCTGGCGGACATCTAAGTACCCATTGTTTTAGATATCTCGGACACTTGCCCACATTTTTTTTCTCATCTCTTCTTTTTTTATGAATAACTTTTGCATAGCCCCATGATTCTTTTCTGTAATAAAACTTTTGAGAGATAGCAACAAGAACTTGGAGCATATATTTGGTGGATATCCTATAGGGCATATTTTTGGTGTTCACTCCCAGTGTAGAAGTAAAACAGTTTTGGGTGGATCTAGATGGAAAGCATGTTGTTGCGCCTACCCCCAGTGTAAGAGTAGTGCATATTTGGGTGGCATGTACGTGATCTTGATTTTAAGAGCATGACAAACCTCTCATAAGGCATCAACAAAGCTTGACTAAACTTAAGACAAAACAAGCAACATATATGTGTGGAAGTTTTTCTAATCTAAATATCATATATAGCTCTGGTAGGAATTCAAGCTTTGTCATACATGAGCTCATCATGTAAGATTTTTATGTTTTTCAAAAGATAAATCTCTAAAACTTTAGTATCACTAGGAACAAGATAAACAACAACTCAGATCTTCTTATATCATATCCGTCAATTACCTAGACTTAGATCAAGCATATGCTACCCATGAGTTTCAAGTTCAGAGCAAATTCTTATATCAAAATAGTCGTATCCAAAACTAAGGAGAATTCAAAGCTAAAAATTAGGTACTTGAAAGGAATTACGACAGAGCAACTATTCATCATTTTCATTGCAAGAGATTGTCCTTAGAGCTCATTTATTTAACTCTTAAAAATAGAAAACTAGACAAACTTTTATTTTGTTTTCAAAATTTAAGATCACACCTTACTAATATATATATATATATATAGACAAAGATAAATTTTTATTTTGTTTTTAGTTATGCATCTTTTTCTTTTAACTAGTATATAGTAAACTTAGAAATAAAAGGGAAAGAAATACTTAGCTAGATATACGGGGGATGCATTTCCCCCAAGCTGGATATTATCGTGGTCATTCTTAAAGTCTCTCTCATCCTTTCAGAAGTTGTTTCCCTCATGCAGCGGGTGTAGCAACAGTTTGGAAAAACATACTTTGGATGGATGGCTTTACTCTTGACCATCCTGGAAAATACTCCAACAAGAACACCAAAACTCGTGGCACAGATTAAGATAAGGGGTTAGCGGTTAGCCATTTAGAGATTTGTTATCCTTGTGGGTTTTAGATAGATTTCCTAATTGACAAAGTTCTTAGCAGGATGTCTATTTAATATTTTTGGATTTTTTATTTATATAATGCAGAAAGAAAATATGTATGGTATTTTAATTTTTATGCCACCACAGTGAATATTTCCTTAGGCTTTTACACGCCGAGAAAATTTTCACATGGGGCTTTAGGCTTTATGATGCAATGATATAATAATGAAACTTTTTATTTTCCTTTTCTAAATGCAATGCTAGTGCAGAAAAGTAAATATGCTAAAGTGAAAATAAATTCATGCAATACTAAAAAGTAAATATGGATAACTACCGATGTTACCTCATGGCCAGGGATTTTTAAGTCCTCCGGACATGACTCTTTTTCTATCTTGTTCATTCCTTGGGTGCATCAGTCGGTCCCGGGGATAGAAACCCTGATGGTTGCACCTCTTGTGACTCTGGTGATGATGTTACCTTTTCTTTCCATACCTGCTTGGTCTGTGGACTTGACTTTAGAGGAGCGGGTTCATCTTTTACAATATCTTCAGGTTCCTTATCTTTCTCCCATTCATTCTTTGGAGATTGATTCTTTTGGTTTCGGGATGATCGACGTCTCCTCCTAGAGTGGGACTTCTTGGGTTATTCATAAGTGATATAACTATTGAAATAATAGCATACCTTTTCTCCAGGGAATTAGAAGTGGATTTGTCTAGATCCGACATAGATGATCGTGTTGGTGGTGTTGAGGAACAGTCTACCCAGAATGATGGGTGTATCATCTTCTTCTTCAATAACTCCCTTGGGGTAACAGAGTGACTGATCTGTAAGCTGCAAATACATATTTGTGTACAACAAAGTATCTCCATTAATTTGATCATAGATTACCTTAGGCATGATGTTGACACTTGCTCCAAAATAGATAGCTTCTTAAAAAATGTGCGGTCCAATAGCGATAGGGATGATAGGTCTCCCTAGATCGCTCTTCTTCTCAGGCAAGGTATAATCTAAACACCTTCCCATTGATGGCTCCGTGTAGTAGTAAGCTGCATTATGAATATCGATAAGATTTGTAGTTTCTAGATCTTCTAGTTTCCCCAGAATCTTACCTTTGTCGGACGGAGGAACAGCAACCGCCAACTGAGCTATTTGTGATTCTATCATCTTATTAAAGCTATGCTGGTTCTTAATGGCAGAAGCAAAGCTATCCATTCTATTATTTATGTTCTCTAAAATTTTATCATTGGAAGCTACCTTTCTAGATAATCCCTCCATAAGTTTAGATTGGCCAGCAATTAATTCTCTCAAGGGTGGTTGATTGAAATTATTAAAATTATTACCTTGATAATTATCTTGGTAGTTTTGCCTTTGTTATTGGTTCCATCCTTGATTCTGCTGAGGATGAAAGTAGTAGTTGTTGTTGACAAGGTTCACATCCTCATGGGTCTCAGGGCAGCTATTCCCTGAATGCCTAGTGCTTCCACACACTTCACATGTCATGCGAGAATCATGAATATGCATGACTTCTTGCTTCTCATTGTCTCGATCTTCAAGCTTCTTCATCAGTAGGTCCATCTTGGTAGACAACATGTCTACTTCCTTGAGTTGATGTATACCTCCACTTCTTTTGCGGGTTTGAGCACGTTCTTCATTCCAACCTTGATTGGAGGCCATCTTCTCCACAAGAGCTGTTGCATCTGGAATGGTGAGTGATAGGAATGCACCTCCAGCAGTAGCATCCATAGTCTCACGGGTACTATTGGTCAACCCGTGGTAGAAAGTCTACATGAGGAGCCAATTCTCCATCCCATGATGAGGACATTCCGCAATGTAATCTTGGAAGCGTTCCCATGCCTAAGGGACAGATTCATCATGTTGTTGCTGAAAGCTTAAAATTCTCCCACACAGAGCGTTGGTCTTGCCTGTGGGAAAGAACTTTGCTAGAAAGGTAGTGGAGCAATTATCCCATGTAGTATTCCTATCTTTGTTGGCATAGAACCATTGCTTTGCCTTCCCCAAGAGTGAGAATGAGAAAAGGTGAAGTAATATGGCATCCTAGGTTATTCCTTTGATAGTGAAGGTGTTGCAGATCACTAGGAAGTGTTGGAGATGTGTACTTGCATCTTTATGTGCCTTTCCACAAAACTAGTTTGCTTGCACCATGTTGATGAGAGCTATCTTGAGCTCGAATCCATTGTCTCCAACACTAACTGGTGCTCCAGTACGGATGTTGGCTGTAGTTGGAGCAGAGAATTCACGGAGAGTCCTGTTAGCCATGGCTTCAAATTCTAGTGTTAAGCTTTGCCTTATATGGTGATCTTCCAACTTTAAAGTTGAGACTTTCTTGAGCTTAGCTCTGGTTCTCCTGATTAATGCTTCTGGATCTTCAATGTAGTTTGTCGGAAGGTCAAAACCGGTCATACATTACCCTTTACACCAAAATTTGGGAGAAGAACGTGGGAACTCAAAGGCTTCCAAGATTGTGTCGATCAAGGAATCGATTGCATAAGAATCGATATCAGCTAATTCAGATGCGACGCTGGAATCGACTCTCTTTGAGTGACGTCAGCAAATAACGATGATGAGCTACCATTGGCGTCGGGAAACTACATATCAGACTCTATAAAAGGGGAAAGATTAGGGTTCAAGTTATCTTAAAATAGGAATATTTTCTTTTATACCAAAGATGGTAGTGAGTCATACCTAAGTAGGATTCATGTTTAGGCTGCGGATATAAATATTGGACCCCAGCTATTGTAAAAGAACACACAATCAATCAAATACAGGTCATTTACTTTTTTCGGCTCCGACCACCCCTTAGGAGTAGGAGTAGAGTAGATCTCGGCGAGTTCTTCAGCGAGCAGAGCTGCATCGGTCCGGTCGACCTCCGGCTTGTCTGTAAGTACCGTCATGGCTTATACTTATGTTCGTACGGCTGCATCGATCCGGTCGACCTCCACTATGACTCTGGTATAAGCTAGTTATTGACTCTTGTCTAGTTCAAGTACGGCTGCATTGATCCGGTCGGCCTCCACTGCTCGAACTAGATTAAGGTCAAGTTATCAGCTCTATCTAAGGGTGGCGTCCTTTGGGTAGATTCATTAAGTTACCAATCTTGCTGATGTTTTTTATCGTCATTAGTTTGCAGCAACATCAACCCGCCCGATCAAGATCGATCCAGATCGTCCTCATATCTTTTTAGCCCGTTGTTCGCTTTGTTACAACATGATATTCCTTACTCTGAGCGACGTGTCTTGTTTTATCGACTATTTTTACTTCGATCTTGATCGTGCATAGTACGCGGTTAAGGCATGAATAATCTTGAAGAGGTTTGATGACTAGTTAAATCTAGTTTATAGTTCACCATTATGGCTGTAACGATCCGATCGATCCCCACTGATGGCACTGTAGATTGGAGGATGCTAGCTAGTAGATTTGTTCCTGATTAGGCATGTCCTTAGCTGTTTGCTATGCCTGCATCGGCTAAATAGCTGATCGCCTGTGCGTTAATGCCTACAGTGTGCGTCCATGATTCTATTAAGTGTGAATAGATCTGTGTACTTTAAGGGTTTGATCCGTTGTCCTTTTTCATGGCTGCATCGATCCGATCGAACCCCACTGTTAGAGATAGCAGGTTGAGTCTGAGGAGTCCATAGGTTTGTTCACGTGAAATAGTTGATTGTTCACACGCTGTAGTTCTTTTCACCTGAATCGGCTATTTTAGCCGATTCATCCGAGCCTTCACGTATAGCATGTCTTTCGGAAAGCCTATCAAAGTACGGATGCCTTTACGGATTCTTTGGTTTTGGTTTGTTATTATCATCATAGCTGCCATCGATCCGGTCGAACCTCACTGTTGATGGTAACAGATTAGATTCAGAGCGTTTGTAGATCCATTCGTATCAGATAGTCGATTCGTTCGTGTGCTATATCTTTCCCCTTTTAGATTCATCGGCTTAATGCTTTGCTTTGGTAATATCCACCTAGCTGATGATCTCATTTGCATATATGCATACTGTACCTATCAACTTAAAATCAATCGCTACCTACGAGCTTTACAGTCCGTAATAGCCGATTTCTGTGCGTATCGGCTATTTAGTCGCTTTTCCCGTATGGCTGCTCCTGAAGCGGCGCACTTGGAACTGTCTAGGCACAGACCAGCATGTTCCACCTTAAATTACTGATAGACTTTTTCTCCTTGTCAATTGCAGGGTCAAATTGACTGGCATGTCTCGGGAGGAATACGTAGGATCGGTTACCCCTTTGTTGAAGCCAGGCGGATCTCCAGCTCCATTGAGCAGACCCTTCCGACTTGCTCGTGTGCCCGACATGATACGCATTTTTGTGCCGACAACCCTGAATAAGATACACAAGTAGACAAAACAAGGGCAAACCTGTTTGAGCAGAGGTTAATGGTTTTGCTCGATCACATCAATAAGTATTAGTTTATTAATACTTCCTTTGCCTAGTTACCTTCCCCGACAACGGCGCCAAAAATGCTTGTTGGTGTTTATTAACGTGTCACTTGTTTGAAGTACTTAGCCACCTATTATAAACCTATATCTCCTAACTTTACTAGGTTGTCATCCCTAGTGATGATGCCAGAGATATGTGTTGTTACTACATAGGGTTACTACTAGAGTAACACTAAGCAGTTCTTTATTAATGTATGTGACTAGAGAGAATATATATAAATCTATGAATGAAAAGTATTTGCAAGCGCACAGATAATATACCATTGTAGCATTTTACCTAAGAGTATTCTAGGTATCGTTATTTATATTTTTACCACAGGGAAGGTCTGGCATGGACATGTATTGATAACTTATACTATTGAATGAGAAGTAAACAATAACAAATACTCTACTCATAACAGGGGTAAGTCATAGGATAAGATATATATATATATAATAAGTAATGATAATAATAAATCATTGAGAGCACTTCTTTCTATGGCATTAGCATGGTCAGGTAGAATATTAGAGGAATGATTCCTAAGTCGTTCTTAATTACAAGTCAAAGCATATATTTGATTAGTGCAATTACAACTAGTAATCATTGCTAATATCATCATCATATCTACACATAAGGGATATTACTCAGGAAGATTAAGAATAGAGCTTGCTGTACCTTCATAATCGGACCCTACGTGCGCCTATATTCGGGGAGTGGACTACAAAGAACTCAACAGGAGCCGCGATCTACCACATGACCCAGAATATAGGGTGTATCCACAGGTAAATAACGTATAAGCACCATGCTTACACAATGTCGACCACCCACCCATGGATCCTTAGAGTGAGTGCTATACGAACTTATGCATGAATATGATAATAATCTAACTATACTAAGCATATTATCAAAGTAAACGTTGAACATCATAATGAAGAACATGAATAAGATGAATACTAATATTGTCATAACAATTGTAACTAGCATATAAAATAATGGAGAAACAAAAGAGAGAGGGGTACAAAGTTTATACCAAACCACACTCTTGACATGATCGAGAATCCAAGTGAAGTCCTGCTTGCTTCCCTCTATATCTAACCTAACAAGCTATGCTCTAGAAATTGGAGGAGCTCTGAGGATGATTAGGGTTTCTGTCTTCTCAAATGACTTGATGACTAGGGTTATGCCTGGGAGGAGAGGCAGGGGCTGGTATATATAGCCCTGAGGGTCCAACATGTGCCCTTGGATCAAACCGACTTAAGCAACGACGTAAATGCATCTTAGGAGGCGTTGGGGAACCGACATACGAAGCAGACTAACAGCTAGGGCCCACTGGGGTAGGGCGGCCCCACCTAGAGGCTGGGCGGCCCCACATGTCAGGGGCTTGGCCTCTGCTTTGGTGATTTGCCTTCTCAACCCTTCTAGAGTCTTCCCACATAGGTACCACGGCGGAATTCCATAATTTCCTTTGATGATTAGGTCCTCCTTGGCGGTTTTCTGATTAAATCCGGCTAGAAACACAGATTCACCAAAACTCGTGGAATTTGTTAGTTTAAACTCCTAAACCTTCATTGGTGATTATATTTATGCCCTTATATATGTTTAATTGACGGTTTATATTAGTTGTTAACTACCGTCAACAACTCCCCCAAGCTTAAACTTTGCTAGTCTCTTAGCAAAGCTAAACTTAGTAAATGGTTCTAGAGATTAAGGATTTTGAAAACATTGAAACAACTCCTCAAAAGCACACATGCATTCAAACAAGAATTCTCCTCCGGATTATAATAAACCGATCTGACTTTCAAACTTACCCATATTTCCTTCAACCCTGGGGCTTGTAGCCTTCACTTGGATAGTTGAGTAGATTAGGGCCTCTAGGGCCGAGTCTAGTGCACCGCACCATCGTGACCTCTCCGTTGAGCCACCACCACCGCCACGGGCACCCGCTACTGACGGTGATCCCGCCACCGGCTATGGCATGACCCAGCGGACCCCGTCCACCCCTCATCCACCACCCCCGAGGACTAACGCTGCTGGCGTAAGCCGCTCCGGTGAGCCCCACTCCTCCTCCCCTATTCCGACACTAGCACGGTCACCTCTGTTCGCCGCCATCCCCCTCTCTCCCCCTTCTCTATCCCGGCCAGGTGGGACCGGAAGGAAACGGCGTCGCCGTTCCCCTCCGTCCCTGTCCGTCTCCCCTCTCTCTCCCTTTCCATCACTTACAAACAGGCCCACAGCCTTAACGCTGATGTCACCATCACTGCTGAGCAAGCAAGGGGCCAACCTGTCACACATAGACATCACACACACAGCGTGGTGTATGTTTTAGAAAACGCTGGGTACACACGGTTAGTGTACACAGAGGGTTAGAAATGCATTTTCCTAACTTAGAAAAATCCTCAGAAAATTTGTAAATAAACTAGATGCATTAAGGAAATTAAACATGTAGTTTGCACCCATTTTCATGTAATAGAAAATGCATATAAAATTCCACGTAGTTAATATTTGCTATAGAATTAACTTCTAAAATTCATAACTTTTAAACCGTAACTCCGTTTCGCATGAAACCATTTCTAAAATTCATCTAAAATCGAACCCTCCCATATGCACCTAGTGCCACTATATGATTCTTTGTTTGCTTGTGCCTTTTCTTTTGTGGTTAGCGGTAGTCTTATTAGACCGATACGTCTGACAGACGGTAGTAATCATTAGGAGGACGAAGACCCAAGTTAAATAGATGTGCCAGAAGGTGACAACGATGAAGGCAAGTCCTAGCTCCCCTCCCTACCATCTTGCTTTAAACCACCATAATGCTAAAACATGATTATGAGATTATTACCCTGGAAAATGAGCTCGGTTAATGCGGTATAATTAAGATAAAGGGTTATCTTGTTATTTTATGAGCTCCACACCATGACTAGATTTAGGGATAATAATGGAACTTAAAACTTGCTAAACCAGAACTAAACCCCGACATGGACCGATTAGTGTTAAACTATGGAGGTAGTTTATCATGGCAGGGATGCCTGGATAGGGTTCCTGTGGGAGATACTCGCCTCGATCACATAAGGACCAGTTCGTAGTCCCTCTCGCCTAGTGAGATATTTTCATAAAGCCACCTATCTATATGGGTAGGCTTGATCCCACACCCCGTTAGATAGAAGTATAGTGTCTACTAGGAGGCCGGTGTAGGTAGCGAAATATCAGGAGCCATTACGGGGGATAGGTTTTCTTCTGTGTCCGGTTGGCATGGATGCTTTGTGATCTTCCACATTAAGGTTTAGGTTTTTAGGGTGCGTTCGAGCCACTGTTTTCTTGGCCATGTTTGAGCCATGTTTTCTTTTGTGATGATTTGGTATCATCACATTTTGGGGGGATTTGGTATCTTCTCGGTTTTATGTATCCAACCCCTGAGAAACCATGGCAGAGATTATATGGAAATCATTTTTGCTTCCAAGCTGATACGGTATCTTGTTAGGTCTATTTTGTCCGTTGATCATGGATGAGGTTGCATCTATCGTGTGGGGAAATTTGTACACCTCTATAGAGTTTATTAAATCTATTCGAATAGCCACGTCCTTGGAATGGGCAAATGCTAGGATAGGATACTATGATTAGCTTTACTTTTATATGTAATGAAATTGGTAATGGAATTGATGCTAACCCGGGTACTAGTGGGAATGGTAATACTCCGCTAGGACCCAACCCATAATTATAACCACCACTACACTTCTATTTCCACCCTATGGTTGGGACTTGCTGAGTATGTATGTACTCACCCATTGTTGACTCACATACCTTGGCACAGAAGAAGACTATGACTTCGAACATGAAGCGTACCACGAGGATTAGGTTTCCTGGAAGGAGATATGATCGTAGGAATGTGACATCGAAGCTAGGGTTTCGTCCACGCTCAAGTTGCCTATGTAATAGGATGTCGTTTCGTTGTGTTATAATCCCGCTTTAGAGACCACCAAAAATGCCGTTTCACGGCCGTAGCCTTCCGCTAGCTATGTAGCCTATGACTATGGCTCTTGGGCCACTGTTGTAGACCTTATTTTAGATATCAATAAAGCTCGAAACCTTTTATTATATATCTATGTACCATCCCTGTGATTAGTGTGTATTTGTGCGTGATCCTAGCGCAAATACGGATGCACTGAGGACTCTCAAATTGAGGGGCTGACAGAGTGGTATTAGAGCCGAGCTTGACCATATGACAAAGCCCTAGGATTGGAACACGCTAGATAGTTTTATAGCAATAGGAATAACCACAAACCTAATAGTAGTAAAGGCAACAAACCCTACTCATTGTTGTTTCGCATTTTGTTGCAAAATGTTCTAACCCTTGTGGTGAATTTTGCAGCAATGGATGACATATGGGAATGTTCGGACTGTTTGACCGTTGGAGGATTCCCACCACTCCTTTGGGGGACACTTCAGCGCTTGGGGTACACTGAGCCTCCCACGTACTACTATTACTAGTGCGATGTGGAAGGTGTACTTTAGTGTGAGATGCACCTACATATTACCGAGCAACCAACCAACACTGAGTTCAGGGTCAAATGCATCCCAGCAATTGGAAGAGAATTGAGTGACACATGTCAGATTGCAGCACGACGGGCTCTCATGAACATTTGTCAGGAAAATGAAGCAGAAATCAACAACACCCATGCAAAGTTCTTCCTAGTGATGGATTAGACTTCTCTGGTTTGGCACAAGAAGATTAAAGCATTGGAAAAGGTGAAGCCACAAATGCCAGAGTACACACTCATGACTACAACCAAGTACCTACATGCCCT
Organism: Miscanthus lutarioriparius; assembly: GCA_904845875.1. Taxonomy (NCBI): domain Eukaryota; kingdom Viridiplantae; phylum Streptophyta; class Magnoliopsida; order Poales; family Poaceae; genus Miscanthus; species Miscanthus lutarioriparius. The sequence goes on from CAJGYO010000010.1 coordinate 59,384,754, forward strand.
CGACACCCTCTATGAGAACCAAGAAATAGAGTTGAAGATCAAGCACACCAAACTCAAAGAAGCAGAAGCTGAGTTTCAAGCATTAAGGAAAGAGCTACTCATGCTAAACTCACAGCTGTCAACCATGTGAGAAGAAAACTAACAAAACAAGCAAGAGCTATAGAAAGCCCTCGAGCACCCGAAGACAAGGAAAAGAAGGAGAGCCTACTGAGGAATCAACTATCACAATAGCAAAAAAAACCGCTCGGGATGCAAACACCATTGGACCCACCCAAATTCTCAGGAATGGATGCTAAGGGACATGCATGTGGACCTTGTGGGACCTTCATGTGATGTAGTTCTTATAAAATAAATAATGAGAACTGTAGTAGCAAGTAGTAGTGTCTAGTACCCTAGTAGTAGTAGTAAGCCTAGAGTCACTTCGATGTCATTAAAAGTACGAGTAGATGCATAGTAATCACTCTAGCAGCTACTGTATGATGCATCCTTCTATCATATATGTATGACTATTCATGTGATATATGCATTGTGTGTTTGTTTGTGCACATGTGTCTTTGCTTGCTTGTTATTTTATTTTCTCGCACCCAAATCCTAGAGGATGTCTTCTCATCTTTGTCGTTCCATGGCAACAGATGGAACGAAGGTCCGATAGGATACGGGATCACTGTTAAAGGGCTACCAAAAGGTTCATGAGGAAGAAGAGCTAGTTGCACCGAGACCTAGAGGCAGGTAGAATAGAGGAAATCGTAATCGTAGGCATGGGCTTGAACAACCACAAGAGGATAACATCCAAAATATAGAAAATGTAACTGAAGAAGATGAAGAAGAAGTTGAGCAAAACATTGGAAATGAACCAGTACAAAGGGAGGAACCCACGCCACCTCCACCAACATTGGTAGAAGTGATGGACCGACAGACCCGATTATTAGAAAATCTTGTAAGATGGCAGGATAATGGTAATGGACAAGGGAAAATGACCGCATTCATGAGACTTCACCCACCGACATTTGATAGCGCAGAAGATGACCCATTGTCAGCCGACGATTGGTTGCGTACCATCATCAAGAAATTGAATGCAGTAAGAGCCACTGACGAAGAGAAAGTTATTCTAGCCACTCATCAACTGGTAGGAGCTGCCGATGAATGGTGGGAGAACTACCAAGATGGAGCTAATGAGACAGAAGATATCACTTGGCAAGAATTCATGGAGAAGTTTCACGAATATCAGATTCCAGAAGGGATCATGGAGATAAAAGCAGAAGAGTTTCGTTCACTGAGACAAGGTCCAATGACGGTAAATCAGTACATTCGAAAGTTTATGAAGTTAGCGCGGTACACGCCAGAAGATGTTAACTCCGACAAGAAGCAGAAGTGTTTTAGGAGAGGACTCAATGCATCCCTATGAGAGCAAATGGTCACTCACATCTACCTAGAGTTCAACACGTTGATGAATCGCACCATTCTATTAGAAGAAGAACGTGTCAGAGGTGAAGGAGAACGGAAGCAAAAATTTCTAATACAACTTGCTCGCCAGCAAGAAAGAACACAATGAGTCCACACCAACAACACCGCACCCACAAGGTACCAGCCGACTTTGTAGTACAGGACACCTGGAACCAACACTTCATAAGCCACATCCAACTACAAGAACAACAGCAACAACAACAGCAACAATCAGCCCAAGAGTACCAATAATACTACAATGGAGACCTGTTTTGGATGCTGACAACCAGGACACCATGTAGCCCAATGCCCCCTTAAAATAGGAAACTCTGCCCCTGCTCAGTCTATAGCCAGCAATAAGATAGCCGCCTCAGGAACTGGACGCTCAGCACCTCAGAACTTTGGATCGCCCAAAAGGAATGCCCCAAATTTTGGGCAAGGCCGTGTGAACCACATTAATGTAGAGGAAGTATAGGCAGCACCTGATGTCGTGTACGGTGATTTTCTAGTAAACTCCACTCTTGCAACCGTGTTGTTTGATTCCGGCGGATCACATTCATTTGTTTCTGCTTGTTTTGCGCTTAGAAATAGTTTAAGAACCGTGTTACTTCCCACCCCTTTATTAATTCGAACCCCTAGAGCTGTCCTCAAATGCACCCTCAAGTGCCCTCGAGTGAAGATAATGATAGACATAGTAGAATTTCAAGCCGACCTAGTAGTATTGAAGACAGAAGGTTTGGATATAATATTAGGAATGGATTGGTTAAGGAAACACCATGACACTATATCCTATAGCGACAGAGCAGTAACCTTGATAAATCACAAAGGATTAAAGGTAGAATGTCACCCTCAAGCCCCAAAGTAGAACCGATGGTTTGTAGTATGCAAGCAGCAAGCGTTGAAGAAGTACCAGTCGTATGTGAATACCCTGATGTGTTCCCTAAAGAGTTACCAGGAATGCCACCAGATAGAGATTTGGAGTTTATAATTGACCTAATCCCTAGAACTGCACCCATTGCCAAGAGACCCTATCGGATGGCAGCCAACGAGTTAGAAGAATTAAAAAAGCAGTTACAAGAGTTACAAGAGAAAGGATATATCTGACCAAGCTCATCCCCTTGGGGAACACCAGTTTTGCTCGTGAAGAAGAAAGATGGCAGTCTCAGGATGTGTATTGACTACTGATCACTCAACGAAGTCACCATCAAGAACAAGTACCCGTTACCCAGAATAGATGACCTATTTGACCAGTTAAAGGATGCCAAGTATTTCTCCAAGATAGATCTGAGATCAGGCTACTATCAATTGAAGATTCAGCTCAGTGATATACCAAAGACTGCATTCGTGACCCGCTACAAACAATATGAGTTCACCGTGATGCCGTTTGGACTAACCAATGCCCTAGCATATTTCATGAACCTGATGAACAAGGAGTTCATGGAAGAATTGGATAAGTTTGTAGTAGCATTCATCGACGACATTCTCTTGTATTCAAGAAGTGCTGAAGAACATGAACAACATTTGAGAGCAATTTTGAACAAGCTACAAGCACATGAGTTGTGTGCCAAGTTCAGTAAATATGAGTTTTGGCTACAAGAAGTCGCCTTCCTAGGACACATTATCACCACAGAAGGAGTAAAAGTAGACCCAAAGAAAGTTAAGGCCGTATCAGAATGGAAGCAGCCAACCAATGTGATTGAAGTTCATAGTTTCCTCGGACTAGCAGGATACTATGAAGATTTATTGAAGGATTTTCGAAGATTGCAAGACCCGTGACAGCCCTAACACAGAAAGGAAAAGAATTCAAGTGGATAGAAGCATGTGAGAAGAGTTTTCAAGAGTTGAAGACCCGGTTAACCACAGCCCCGATACTCGCACTACCAGATATACACAGAAGCTTTATAGTATATTGTGATGCATCACGACAATGACTAGGATGTGTCCTAATGCAGGATGATAAAGTAGTTGTCGATGCCTCTCAGCAACTAAAGAAACATGAAGAAAATTATCCAACGCATGATCTGGAGCTAGCAGCCGTGGTACATGCATTGAAGATATTGAGACACTATCTCATTGGAAACAAATGCGAGATATTTACAAACCATAAAAGTCTAAAGTATATTTTCACTCAGTCTGATTTGAACCTACGACAAAGAAGATGGTTTGAACTTATCAAGGATTATGATCTAAGTGTACAGTATCACCCAAGAAAAGCCAATGTAGTAACAGATGCATTGAGTAGAAAAGCATATTATCACTACATGACCACCTTAAATTGAAGACCAAAGTTGGTACAGGAAGTTCACCAACTAAATTTGCAAGTCATACTGCAAGGCACCCTAAATATGCTACAAGTACGGTCAACCTTGGAAGATTGGATAAAGGAAGCCCAAGACAAGGATGAAGAAATACAACAGTTCAAGGAGAAAAGTAGTAGGAAGGAACTTCCAGGATTCTGAGTCGATGAGTAAGGGAAGTTATGGTACGAGGACTGGATATGTGTACCAAAGGATGAAGCACTCTGAAGATTAATATTTGACAAAGCACACCATTTAGCCAACTCTATTCACCCAGGATCAACCAAGATGTATATGGACCTCAGAAAAAATACTGGTGGACCAGAATGAAAGGAGATATCATAGAATATGTCACCCAATGTGATACCTATAGAAGAGTCAAGGCAGAACATCAACGACTAGTAGGACTACTACAGCCATTGCATATTCTAGTATGGAAATGGTATGAAATCAGCATGGATTTCATAGTAGGGCTACCCAAGACACTAAATGGACATGACTCCATATGGGTTATAGTAGACCGACTGATGAAAGTAGCACATTTTATTCCAGTAAAGATTGACTACAAGGGTAACAAGCTAGCACAACTCTACATTGACAACATTCTTAGATTACACGGGGTACCAAGCCAAATAGTCTCAAACAGAGGAGCTCAGTTCACTGCCCGATTTTGGAAAAGCTTGCATAAAGCCTTAGGAACATGACTGAACTATAGCTCTACCTACCTCCCGTTGACTGATGGACAGAAAGAAAGAGTGAACCAGATATTGGAAGACATGTTATGAGCTTGCGTATTGACCTTGGAAAAGACTAGGAAAAGAGCCTATCATTCGCATAATTCTCTTACAACAACAGTTATCGAGCTAGCCCGAAGATGTCACCATTTGAAGCCTTGTATGGAAGAAAATGCCAAACCCCATTAATGTGGTCTGAAGTTGGAGAAAGAAGTCTGTTTGGCCCGAACATGATCAAGGAAGCTGAAGAACAAGTGGCCAAGGTTTAGGAGAATTTGAAGGTAGCCCAAAGTAGACAAAAGAGCTATGTAGACACTCGGAGAAGACCGTTAGAACTCCAACCCAAAGATTTCGTCTGCTTGAAAGTTTCACCCATCAGGGGTACTCGAAGATTTCAAGTTAGAGGGAAGTTATCTCCGTGGTATATTGGACCCTACCGAATCATCGAAAGGATTGGAGCAGTAGCTTACTGTTTAGAGTTACCCAGAGATGTCAGATATACACGATGTATTTCACATATCATAGCTAAAGAAATGTCTAAGGGTACCAGAAGAGCAAGTGCCTATGGAAACCATGGACTTACAGATAGATTTACAGTATCAGGAAAGGCCAGTTAAGATATTGGATACAGTCACCCCTCACCTGACTAACCAGAAGGACAACAGTGAGGTTCTGTCGAGTACAATGGAGTAACCATACACAGACAGAAGCCACATGGGAAAGAGAAGATGATCTTAAAAAGGAATTATCCTATCTATTTGAGGATCAGCTCGAATCTCGAGGAGGAGATTCTTTTTAAGGGGGGTAGGTTTGTAACACCCTAAAAATTTGACCTAGTTTTAAAAATCACTAAAAATTTTGAACTTTTTAAAATTTGCATAGGAAACAATATATATAGCTAACCTAAACAATTTTACAAATAAAATAACACAAGAAACATAAAATTTTATGTGTGCAACTTTGTGTGCGAATGTTTGCTTGCCTTGTTGAACTTATGGTGGCACCCTTTTACACAACCATGCATTCAAATTCAAATTTGAAATCATTTAAACATATGCATATAGGGATAGGAAATAGAAAATAGGAAAAGCCACTTGGGCTCATTTCCTCGCCCTCCCTCCTTTTTGGCCCGCAGCAGCCCACTCCCTCCCTTCCCTTCTCCCCTCCTCTTCCCGCGCCACCCCGGTGCCAGCAGGCATCAACGGCGACATGGCGCCACGGTTGGACCCACGGTGCCCTCCTTTTCCCCTTTCCTCCCCTCTCCTCCTCACTGTGCACATGTCAATGGTCGGCGCCATGGTCGCCGCCGTGTAGAGCCACTAGAGTAGCCGCCAAACCAGCTCCATTGTGCGCACGAGCAAGCACCAGCTATGGCGATGTGACCTGACGAGGTCAACCACGTGGCCAAGTGGTGGATAAGCATGGCTGCGAGAAATATCTCGCCACAGGGACACCGGCCTAGACGGCCTATAAATAGGCCTGGCCTGCGACGCTCTCACCTCACTCTCTCCACCACCAACTCTGCCAAGGGCGGGAACACCCCATCTCCGCCTCCTCTTCCCCTTTCCCCTCCTCTTTCCCATCTTTTTCCACTTCTTCCCTTTCTGGAGTTCACCGGCGCCATCAATGCTACCCTCTCCTTCCTTCTTCTCCGCTGCGTCTCTGGCCGATTGGAGTGACCGGTGAGTCTCTGAGCTTCCCCTCTTTCTTTTCCTGTAGTTGCTAGGTAGTATAGGTCTCTGTGTAGCGCTGCCCGCGTGAGCCCTGCTCCCCCGAGCCACCATTGTAACACCCCAGGTGTTTGTCACTAGTTAAGCAATGGGTTGAGCTCAAACATGACATGTCGAGTGGTAATGAAGGTGTCAAGATCAAATCTACATGATGGAGCTCCAACTTAAACTTGGGCCACGCACAATTGCTTACATATGGACCCTTGTTAAGATTATGCAAGAGTAATGCTAAACATGCTTCTTCCATGTACATTACATCCACATGCATCCATCTAGACCTGTGGAAAAGTTTCATGAAGTTTGGAATCAAAAAGTCACATGAAATGATAAGTCATATCTTTGCATGAATTGCTTTATCAAGTGGATGGAAACCTATGAAGTCAACCAAACCTTGGTACCTTGCTCAAACAACTCTACTTGCACTCATGAACAAAAGTTATGAAGGGTTCATGTTGAGCAGGTGGCCAGAAAATGCACCAATGGATCAAAAAGGATAATATAAGCTTCATCGTGATCCTATTTTGGTCAAAGTAGAACAGTAGGTTCTATACCAGTTTTGAGGTTGGACCTTAAATGAAAGTTGTAGTCCATATCATGTAGAACAAACTTTGTTTTTGGAACAAGAGCCAGATCAACTTGGAACTAAGTCAAACAGAGGCTCGAAAATTGAATCAGCGGCTGATTTCAGACTTAGAATTTTTCTAAGTCTGGAATTCATCGTCGTCGCCATTGGCATTCCGCGTTCTCCGAAATTCGTTAAGCAACTTGAGTCGGTCCAAAAATAAAAGTGGAAGGTTATATTATGGAGAAGAGCATGCAAAAAGTTGGAACCCGTTTGGCTTCGTGTTGATGGTTAATTCTGAGTTTTTCCTAATCACCATCGTCACGCTGACAAACCAAAGTTTGGAGCACGTTATCTGCTAAACCATAACCCTAATGACCCTGAACCCTTAAGCAAAGTTGGAGAGCATCAGGTGTAGACCAAACTTCGTTTTGGGCCCATGAACCAAATCGGCCCGTAGCTGGCCCAAACCTGCGGTCCACCATGTCCACTCCAACGCCCGCCACCTGCTCGACCGAATGCCGACGTGGCGCTGTGCATGAACGCCGCGCGCCCCGCCATTGCCGACGCGTGCCCTGCTGCGTGTCTCGCGCTCCTACCTCCTCCTCATGCCGGTGTGGTGGCAGAGGCTCCCCCTCCACTCCCGCTCACTCCCTCTGCGCTTTCCATCGCTGCTCTCGCTCCGACCGCGCGCCGGCGCACGTGCCAGCGCACGGCAGCCATGGCCGCCGCGGCCGAACTCCCTTGCTGCCGCTGCTCCTTCTCCTGAAGCCTCCTACAGCCGCGCCCAGCAGCGGGCAAGCCACGAGCGCCTTCCCACGCCTTCCTCCGGTCAGCAACACACCGGGAAGCACCGCCGCCGGAGCAACAGCCGCAGCAGCCACTTGTCTCCGTGGCCAGGTCACTACGGGCTGCCTCGGGCCGGGTTGAGCAGCCCCACGCGTGTGCGTCGGCTCCCTGGTGCTCCACCGCCACTTCCCGGACGCCGGCATGGCCCCCAACGGCCGGAGCCGCGAGCTCCGACGGCCTCCTCTGCTTTGATTCACGTGGAGGACTTCGCGCTCGAATTCGAGAAAAGGGAGGGTTCCTTCTGCAAAGTCAGTGACTCAAAGGAATAGTGCCGATAAGGACCTATTTGCAGTAAATTTACTGAATCTTTGGAAATTCATAGTAATTCATAGAAAATTCGTAAAATAGCAAATGAGGACTTTTTGGAATCCTTGTGAAATTATCTATGCATTAGATCTATAATATGACATGTTTTAGTTTCAATATTTGGCGGTAAAAATAGATTTGTGCAGTAAGGTTGTAATGCTAGTTGAATTTGTTATTTTCCATAACTGTAGATCTAGGGCTCCAAATGAAGTGAAATTTTTGTGGCATGCTAATCATGTGATAGTTGATGTGTGGTAAAAATTTCATGAGTATTGGATGAAGTATGAGTGAGTTATTGGTTTATCTTGCTCTCACATGATTTCTTGCTTTAGCAACTTGTCTTTTTCATAGAGGTTGCTATATATATTAAAATGGAGTGAAATTTGTCCAGTAGACTATTGAGAGGATATGTGAGACACTGTAATTTTTGTAGAATTTATGGTATACTTTTGGTATGTGTTCATTAAGTCACCTTGTTATCTAAAATAAATTAAGAAATGCATTAAAAGAATTTATTTGGTCATGGACACTAGGTTTTCTGGTGTTCTTTATTCATGTGTGACAAGTTGGTAAAGTTGGTTTTGCCTAATTATATGTTTGCAACATAAGTTAATATTTATTTTCTTGCAAATGAGGTTTATGGACAGATCTGGGAACCTAGCAAAGTTCTTCATGATAATGTGCTTTGTTGTGAAACTTGTTTATACAAAAGTTGTAGATAATTCATGTATCTATCTGCTGTTAAAATTTGGTGGTATTTGGCCTTGTAGTTTGTGAGTTATGCCTGTTTAAAGTTGGGTTTCAGAAATGGCTGCTCTCTGTCAATTGTGGACCAGTTTCTGTAAATGTACAATTTCGACATACTTAACTTGTGAATCATGCTATGCTGGTTATAGATGAAATGTAGATAATTTCATAAGCTTTCCAAAATGTCTTCTTGCAAGTCATTTGGATTTGTGTAACTCTAGTTATAGCTAAATCTTGTAGCTGATGTTTGCATGTCCAGAAATTGACAGATTCCAATTATAGTTGTTTGCTTGTATATTGCTAAGTGTGGCTCAAACCTTTGATGATGGTTGAGTTAGAGTACCTGAGATCTTGGGAAACTTGTGTCATGCTTGGTGTTGTCGTCTTCTTTGCTATCGTGGGATGATAAATTGTGCGATATTTAAAGTAGGCAATGCGAAGTGCTTGTGCATATTAATGTAACCTTGTGCTTGTCTTACTTACTGCATGCGATGCATTGTCTATTGCACTTCCATGTATTCATACACTTGCATATTGCATCTCATCTAGGTACGCTAGATGCACCACGTGAAGGATGCGATGTTGGAGCCAAACCCGAAGACAGCGTTTGATGAATCTATCCCGAAGATGGAAGGACTAAGCAAGTGCTAGGACCTGAGATGTCACCAAGACGGTGCAAGCTACCTAAACTGACTTGTGTCGGATTCCAGGTAAGCCCCAGAGCATATTAAGCCTCCTAATTTCCGAAATGCAGTTACAGTATTATTGTTACATATATATATATATATTGTTGCATTAAGTTTAGGTGTTGGATGCAAACACTTGCTGCATTGGTTATCCAATCCTTGTCCAGATATTGATACCCTGAATCCTATGTAGCTCAGGCTCATGTAGTGCTTAGCCCTGCTTAAACACGGTAGAAGTCAGGTGATTTCCTGTCACCTGTGAGATATAGGAAGATACATATGGCACGGTTGGCTATATTTGCTATCGTAGAAAAGAACCAGTCTTAATTTGAAATGAAGACCGGACGGAGGCTTGCTGGTTTGCAGTGACTCCGTCTGTGTTGATTAAGGACTGAATCTTCGAGCCTTTCCTGTTCATGTTGAACGCATGCCTCTCTCTTAGTTGGCCGTGTCCGATGACCGACCGCGAAGCCGAGTAGCTCAGCTCAGGCCAGGAGTCGATAAGTATAAAGTGCGCCTTGGAAGGGAGCCATAGGCGTGAGTCCAAGGGCAGGTGATTTAAAAGTCCTGATCGTCCTGGCAAAAGGGTAATCCCTGAGAGTGCTGGCGCTGATCGAACCCGCAAATTTGGTTCCTGAGTTGTTCCAAAGGTGACCCACGACTACCCTTGCAAAGTATGCCAGGGTGAGAGTTAGGAATACCCCCTCAGCTGAGTTGTAATTCGATTCGAGTCGCCGTCTCTCCTGGTTAGTGAGAACTTGACGGGCTTATCTCCAATGTAGATACACTTAATAACATAAAGGTTTGGAAATGATGATATGATGATGACAGCCTTATTATACCTGCTATGGTTAATATTGTTTGCTCCTAATAAGTGAGTGCTCTAGTACAGGTGCTAATCTAGTGGACAGGTAAATGATGATAAGCTTGATGCTAAGTTTAAATTGGTCACTATATTCATAAGCTCTTTTATGCAACTGTGTCAAGCTAGCCCACCTCATAAGCCTTGCATGATCCTTGGTGTCCTTTATTCTGGTTTTGACGGGTAAGTCTAGCTGAGTACCTTCTCGTACTCAGGGTTTATCCCACCATGTTGCAGGTGAAGTTCTCGGCCTGTGAAGATGGTGGCTAACCGCCGGTGGCTCGATGATTCTATAGTTACTTCTCATCTATATGCTTTTGTTGGATGATGTCACTTATGCTAGCAATGTATTTGGAACATATATTAATGTAATCTTTTGAAAGCTATGTTGTTTTCACTAATCGATTTTGAAACCCAAACTTGTACTTTTAATTATGAACCCATTTGTAATATTATTTCCGCTGCAACCCTGTGTATGTGATGTGTATTTGCTTAATCACGCGATCTTGGTTGTGATGTTGATTTACCGAGGTCTTTCGGGACACTCGGCGGACTACCGGGTTTATATGAGTGAAAGTATGCGCGTGTCAACGTGTTAGCGGGGACAACCGTACTTGATCTTGTATAAATTAGGCGGTTCTGTTACAGCTGGTATCAGAGCAAGATTAAGCATAATACTGTCATGTACATTGTTTTAAAAACAAAGTTTTGGTTTTAAAAAGCCTATTTTAACTAAAACTTTAGCTACAGGCAAATTTGTCAAAACTAATTTGCAAAACTATGCTAGTGACATCCTCCTTTATGCCCAGTTAAGGACTATTAGGTGGCTATCTAAGTACTAACATGGGGGTTTTTACTTTCGTCGTCCATACGGCGTGCTATTGTATGGATGTCATTCACTTGAATGGTAATGTATGGATCAATTATCTCTACGCCCAGGTAAGTGTGAGTTGTAAGAGCATGACCGTCCCACTGTCGGTCTAGGGAAGAGTTAGCTATGGTTACTGGAATATTTACATGTTACACACATGTATATATGAAGGTACTTAATTGCAGGTATATTTATCGGGTAGCTATGGATATCGAAGTATATACATATGGGGATGCATATATGGAGGGTATCTTAGTTTACTGCTTTCATTGTGTGCATATTTATCTCTTGTGGGGATGGGCTGCAATGAATTTGCCTGCAGGTACGCTAACCACGAATGCGTAGATTGAATGTAGCGGACGACTAGCTATATATCAAGAGAGTACGTGTTATGCCACCGACATAGAACGTGATTGCCACCTTAGGCTGGCAATTTCGTGAGGACGAATAGGACGAGCATGCATCATGATTGTGCTTGTGCATAAATATGCTTTCCTCACCTTGTTCTAATGCTAAGTAACTTGTGATCAATGTGATGTCACTATTTTCCCTATGTGAAGCTAGCCAAAATGCCTTGTCCCATGCTGCTTGAATAGCTATGCTTGAAGTTAGTATGTGATTAGCTTTGCCTCGTATGTTGGCTTCCAAAGGAAATAGATGATGAGTTAATAGTTAACAAAAAGTTCACCCCTTCGAAAAACTAAATTGCTAAAAGTAAGTAAAACTTGTTTTGTAGAGATATCCACCTACTCAGTAAAAAGGAAACAAAAGATAATAGTGCCTTACCACCATGTTTTGCATGATATGTGTAGTGTTGTTGTTGTAGGTGACTGCTTGTTATGTACGAGCTTTGTGCTTCGTAATAGCCATTTAAGCTAATTGGATTGAGTGTTTCGAAATGCTCGCTTAAGACCATGATGTAGGCGTGGATGCTCGTTATCTAGGTAGTGCCATAGTTGTCAACCTTTTATCCTCGGTAAGCATATGAGTGTGGAAGAGCGCTATCCTGGAGCAGCGTCCAAGTTTTGGTAATCTCAGGGTTGTCGTCTACAATTAAGTTCTCTCTTAGGAACCTGAGCCTGTACACGTGGTTGCTAGCCTTGAACGTTGTGCTACGAAGACTTTATCTATGCCTTTGCTTGACCTTAGGCCCAAGCTTAGTTCCCTTAAATGCTTGCATATTTCATGGTTGTCCCGCTCCTGTGTGGGAGGACCCTACTACAAAAATCCTTGTTAGATCTTATTGCTCCTTCTCCTACTGATAATCTGGTGCAACGATAATCGCTATTTGCCCTGGCTTTGGAACCTTTTCCTCGCAGATCATGTCATTGCTTTATCAACTGAATCCCTAGTCAGTGCAATGGCTCTGTCCCTCGAATCTCGTGTATTTTGTCTCCAACTCTTTCAAGTCTCTGGATGTTTATCAGTCTCGATCTCATGTTGCTGCTCGACAAGACCAAATCTCATGTTAATCTTTATCTGGTAATCACTTTGGTGGACATGAGGCGTAACTGGAAATTAAGCAAGAGTCTCCTGCCTAGTTGCCTTCGGCAATTAGGCCATGTTCTTTTGCGCTGTGTTTTGATCTTCTGATCGCCTCCTTGTTGATTCCTAACCTTGTGACTATCCTTGTTTGCTATCCCTCTTTTGCACAATGCTTGTTCTTACAATCTAATTGGTGCCACTGGAAATTTCACTTTGGTTGTATGTTCAGTAATGGTGCCACGATTAGCGATCTACGGTGCCACGACGGAACCTAGGGCCTCCTTGTGGGTGGCCGACGCATGGTTGTGCTGCTGGGTGCGCGTTGGTATCGAGGTTTCTAGTCATGATCCATTGCCGAACTACACCGATGTGCTATTTTCACGTGAGCTCTTCCTTGGTTATCTCTCCATATCGTATCGAACATCCATATATCAGACCGAAAGTAGTAGAGCTTCCTTTTGAAGTCACAAAAAGGGTAACCTTTAAAGAACTGATCACCGACATAAACATTAACAGGCTACAAGAGGTGGTAGATAAGTGACTCCACTTGGTTGTCCCACCAGTATTGACGTCCGTCACCTAGTGAACAACTTATGTCATCATTTTTGGATCAGAAGGGCACACAACACTTAATGTTGGAAAAGTTGTTAGTCGGATAAGAATCGAACGTCACATTATGATTATGACCTGGCTATCCAAGTCTTGATTATTATGTGCATGCTGATCGCACGGTCGAGATCAACAATCTCTAATGTGACTCCTTGTCTGCAAACTTCGATGGCGACCGTCTGTTTGTGCCTCGATTGCAATTATTGTTGTGGTCAAGAGTAAGAATTTGGAATTTTGAGTGTTGAGAGACAACTGATTAGTTACCCATAGTAAGGTTAACCTCCAGCTAGGTGACAACTTTTGCTAATTACAAAGGCTATGTCTCGCAGAGCAATGTTAAGCAATGTAATAGCAAGCCGTTTAGCAATGCAACTACTGCTTTGTTTTCCAAAACCTGTGCTATCAAGTCAATTCTATCTTGGATAATCACACAGATAGTACAAAACATTGTATCGGCTACGTAAGGAACTAGAGAAAGTATGTGCCTAGTTTTGATTAGCATCATTGTGCCCCTAGGTACCACAAACGGATTTGTTCAAGGTTCTATTGGACCAAGTGCCAGAGAATATTCAAAAACGGTTCCTTGTCTCTGTAGGAATGCCCTACCTATGGAATACTGCCTTGTGCCCTGCGAAAACAGCCCACGAGTCCAATGCTTGTGCATCATCAAGTTGGTGTCTAAATCAAACGATTTAAGTTGTTTCCTGAGAACCACATATGGAAAACCTTAGTCTACATCCTCAGAGAAAAGAGCTGCTGCTATACAAAGAGATCGAGAGTATAAATGTATAGAACACACACCACAATGTGTGAAGCAAAGAAAGAGAAGAACGAGAAATCTGTCTAGATTTTAAGGTACAGGACCAAACATCTTCAAGCCAACGATTAGTGACTCAAACGAAGTTGGATTGACCCCAAACTTGGTGATCTCATTCCTTGCTTAGGACCCTTCAATGTCTTAAGTTGGTTTGAGTATTGGTTGAGTAAAACATCGGATTTGAGAGATATCTTGTCGGCTTGGTTTGCTGCCATTTCAGAACATAGCAGTTTTGGTAGATGAATTGTTTGGATGGTCAAACGATGTCCGGTTGAGTTGAATTTTGGTGAGTAGTTAGAAGACCCATGGATCTACATGCCCACCAAAATTTGTGCATATTGGAGCAGTAGTTTGTGAAATATGAATAGAAAACAAAAGGGTACAGAATCTGCAATTTTGCTGTGACTGCGATCATCCTTTGCATTAGACGGTTGTGTTTGTAATTCATGCCAAGAAATTACAACTTTTAGGTGTATTGCTGTTAGACAACCCTCCATACCCTTGAGAAGACTAATTGCACCCCTATGTGCCTTGCTTTTGCCCTCTTAGATCAGCAATGCGTGAGCAGTCCAGGTGTTCTAGAAGTCAAATTGTGCCCTTGCAATTCGAAAGTAATTGGAAAGGTGTCAAACCATAGATTTTTGGATTATGGTTTTTGAGATATTGATGGACCTAAGAATGGAAGCCTCGACGTCAAATATAGTTTAAGAAAGCTGGTTTTGCTACGATGCAAGTCAACCCAACTTGCTGTGCAACTGCACCACGAAGGCAAATTGTACTTAACCTGCTTGGTAGTGAACTAGTCCCTAGTTTTGTGATTACTTGCAACTTGTGTTGCCCCTCCAAGCCTCGCTAACATCCTTCTGCATCAATGGTTCTCCAATGCTGACATGCCTAAGGTGTCTTCAATGTGTTTTACCCAAGGGGTTGCCTCAGATACAACTCGAATAACTGTTGCCGTTTGGATACGAGAATTCTCTTAAATAATGGTCGTTGAAAATGCTGAGTCAACAGAGTCAGCTATCATATTCACCGCTCACTCAACTGGCTCAGGTAATACATTATTGTTATCAGAGAAAGAGCACTGCACACATGGAACATTATGTAGCTTTTCATCAGTTGACATATGAGTGAGTGCACCGCTACAACCAGTTTGGATATTGGTTAACTAGCTTCTCATGCCCTCAAAGGATGTTTACCCCGTCTATGATCACATCCTTTATGAGAAGTTGTGCTCAAGCCACTTTAGTAGAGAACTGCTTTTCAGACCTTAGGAGCCAATATAACACCGTCGTTAGGAATATCCATCAACCGACTATAATCTAGTGCAAAGTCCATAGGTCTATGCCATATCCACTAGGGAAGTAGATGTTACAAGTATTTAGTCTACGCTTGAATCACTCTTCGTGCATCGAGGACGAAGTACGTAGGACAGTGCTATCTTGGATTCCTTCCAATGTAATAATGCTTTATGGACGCCAAAGAAGGAAATTCTTTAGACAACAGCTTACGACGAAGAGCAAGTACCAGAAAGTGTCGTGACCAAATTAGCCTCTCTGATACTTCGAAGTTAAGTAGCCTAATGCTATCACTGATGTTGGAAACTGGATGACAAGTTTCTCTTCCCATAAAAGTCTTTCGCACCGAATCTCGGGACGCGATTCCTTTAAGGGGGGAGGGCTGTAACACCCCAGGTGTTTTTCACTAGTTAAGCAATGGGTTGAGCTCAAACATGACATGTCGAGTGGTAATGAAGGTGTCAAGATCAAATCTACATGATGGAGCTCCAACTTAAACTTGGGCCACGCACAATTGCTTACATATGGACCCTTGTTAAGATTATGCAAGAGTAATGCTAAACATGCTTCTTCCATGTACATTACATCCACATGCATCCATCTAGACCCGTGGAAAAGTTTCATGAAGTTTGGAATCAAAAAGTCACATAAAATGATAAGTCATATCTTTGCATGAATTGCTTTATCAAGTGGATGGAAACCTATGAAGTCAAACAAACCTTGGTACCTTGCTCAAACAACTCTACTTGCACTCATGAACAAAAGTTATGAAGGGTTCATGTTGAGCAGGTGGCCAGAAAATGCACCAATGGATCAAAAAGGATAATATAAGCTTCATCGTGATCCTATTTTGGTCAAAGTAGAACAGTAGGTTCTATACCAGTTTTGAGGTTGGACCTTAAATGAAAGTTGTAGTCCATATCATGTAGAACAAACTTTGTTTTTGGAACAAGAGCCAGATCAACTTGGAACTAAGTCAAACAGAGGCTCGAAAATTGAATCAGCGGCTGATTTCAGACTTAGAATTTTTCTAAGTTTGGAATTCATCGTCGTCGCCATTGGCATTCCACGTTCTCCAAAATTCGTTAAGCAACTTGAGTCGGTCCAAAAATAAAAGTGGAAGGTTATATTATGGAGAAGAGCATGCAAAAAGTTGGAACCCGTTTGGCTTCGTGTCGATGGTTAATTCTGAGTTTTTCCTAATCACCATCGTCACGCTGACAAACCAAAGTTTGGAGAACGTTATCTGCTAAACCATAACCCTAATGACCCTGAACCCTTAAGCAAAGTTGGAGAGCATCAGGTGTAGACCAAACTTTGTTTTGGGCCCATGAACCAAATCGACCCGTAGCTGGCCCAAACCTACGGTCCACCATGTCCACTCCGACGCCCGCCACCTGCTCGACCGAATGCCGACGTGGCGCTGTGCATGAACGCCGCGCGCCCCGCCATTGTCGACGCGTGCCCTGCTGCGTGTCTCGCGCTCCTACCTCCTCCTCATGCCGGTGTGGTGGCAGAGGCTCCCCCTCCACTCCCGCTCACTCCCTCTGCGCTTCCCATCGCTGCTCTCGCTCCGACCGCGCGCCGGCGCACGTGCCAGCGCACGGCAGCCATGGCCGCTGTGGCCGAACTCCCTTGCTGCCGCCGCTCCTTCTCCTGAAGCCTCCTACAGCCGCGCCCAGCAGCGGGCAAGCCACGAGCGCCTTCCCACGCCTTCCTCCGGTCAGCAAGACACTGGGAAGCACCACCGCCGGAGCAACAGCCGCAGCAGCCACTTGTCTCCGTGGCCAGGACACTACGGGCTGCCTCGGGCCGGGTTGAGCAGCCCCACGCGTGTGCGTCGGCTCCCTGGTGCTCCATCGCCACTTTCCGGACGCCGGCATGGCCCCCAACGGCCGGAGCCACGAGCTTCGACAGCCTCCTCTGCTTTGATTCACGTGGAGGACTTCACGCTCGAATTCGAGAAAAGGGAGGGTTCCTTCAGCAAAGTCAGTGACTCAAAGGAATAGTGCCGATAAGGACCTATTTGCAGTAAATTTGCTGAATCTTTGGAAATTCATAGTAATTCATAGAAAATTCGTAAAATAGCAAATAAGGACTTTTTTGAATCCTTGTGAAATTCTCTATGCATTAGATCTATAATATGTCATGTTTTAGTTTCAATATTTTGCGGTAAAAATAGATTTGTGCAGTAAGGTTGTAATGCTAGTTGAATTTGTTATTTTCCATAACTGTAGATCTAGGGCTCCAAATGAAGTGAAATTTTTGTGGCATGCTACTCATGTGATAGTTGATGTGTGGTAAAAATTTCATGAGTATTGGATGAAGTACGAGTGAGTTATTGGTTTATCTTGCTCTCACATGATTTCTTGCTTTAGCAACTTGTCTTTTTCATAGAGGTTGCTATACATATTAAAATGGAGTGAAATTTGTACAGTAGACTATTGAGAGGATATGTGAGCCACTGTAATTTTTGTAGAATTTATGGTATACTTTTGGTATGTGTTCATTAAGTCACCTTGTTATCTAAAATAAATTAAGAAATATATTAAAAGAATTTATTTGGTCATGGACACCAGGTTTTATGGTGTTCTTTAGTCATGTGTGACAAGTTGGTAAAGTTGGTTTTGCCTAATTATATGTTTGCAACATAAGTTAATATTTATTTTCTTGCAAATGAGGTTTATGGACAGATCTGGGAACCTAGCAAAGTTCTTCATGATAATATGCTTTGTTGTGAAACTTATTTATACAAAAGTTGTAGATAATTCATGTATCTAGCTGCTGTTAAAATGTGGTGGTATTTGGCCTTGTAGTTTGTGAGTTATGCCTGTTTAAATTTGGGTTTCAGAAATGGCTGCTCTCTGTCAATTGTGGACTAGTTTCTGTAAATGTACAATTTCGACCTACTTAACTTGTGAATCATGCTATGCTGGTTATAGATGAAATGTAGATAATTTAATAAGCTTTCCAAAATGTCTTCTTGCAAGTCATTTGGATTTGTGTAACTCCAGTTATAGCTAAATCTTGTAGCTGATGTTTGCATGTCCAGAAATTGACAGATTCCAATTATAGTTGTTAGCTTGTATATTGCTAAGTGTGGCTCAAACCTTTGATGATGGTTGAGTTAGAGTACCTGAGATCTTGGGAAACTTGTGTCATGCTTGGTGTTGTCGTCTTCTTTGCTATCGTGGGATGATAAATTGTGCGATATTTAAAGTAGGCAATGCGAAGTGCTTGTGCATATTAATGTAACCTTGTGCTTGTCTTACTTACTGCATGCGATGCATTGTCTATTGCACTTCCATGTATTAATACACTTGCATATTGCATCTCATCTAGGTACGCTAGATGCACCACGTGAAGGATGCGATGTTGGAGCCAAACCCGAAGACAACGTTTGATGAATCTATCCCGAAGATGGAAGGACTAAGCAAGTGCTAGGACCTGAGATGTCACCAAGACGGTGCAAGCTAACTGAACTGACTTGTGTCGGATTTCAGGCAAGCCCCGAAGCATATTAAGCCTCCTAATTTCCGAAATGCAGTTACAGTATTATTGTTACATATATATATTGTTGCATTAAGTTTAGGTGTTGGATGCAAACACTTGCTGCATTGGTTATCCAATCCTTGTCCAGATATTGATACCCTAAATCCTATGTAGCTCAGGCTCGTGTAGTGCTTAGCCCTGCTTAAACACGATAGAAGTCAGGTGATTTCCTGTCACCTACGAGATATAGGAAGATACATATGGCACGGTTGGCTATATTTGCTATCGTGGAAAAGAACCAGTCTTAATTTGAAATGAAGACCGGACGGAGGCTTGCCGGTTTGCAGTGACTCCGTCTGTGTCGATTAAGGACTGAATCTTGGAGCCTTTCCTGTTCATGTTGAACGCATGCCTCTCTCTTAGTTGGCCGGGTCTGGAGACCGACCACGAAGCCGAGTAGCTCACCTCAGGCCGGGAGTCGATAAGTATAAAGTGCGCCTCAGAAGGGAGCCGTAGGCGTGAGTCCAAGGGCAGGTGATTTAAAAGTCCTGATCGTCCTGGCAGAAGGGTAATCCCTGAGAGTGCTGGCGTTGATCAAACCCGCGAATTTGGTTCCTGAGTTGTTCCAAAGGTGACCCACGGCTACCCTTGCAAAGTATGCCAGGGTGAGAGTTAGGAATACCCCCTCAGCTGAGTTGTAATTCGATTTCTAGTCGCCGTCTCTCCCGGTTAGTGAGAACTTGACGGGCTTATCTCCAATGTAGATACACTTAATAACTTAAAGGTTCGGAAATGATGATATGATGATGACAGCCTTATTATACCTGCTATGGTTAATTTTGTTTGCTCCTAATAAGTGAGTGCTCTAGTACAGGTGCTAATCTAGTGGACAGGTAAATGATGATAAGCTTGATGCTAAGTTTAAATTGGTCACTATATTCATAAGCTCTTTTATGCAACTGTGTCAAGCTAGCCCACCTCATAAGCCTTGCATGATCCTTGGTGTCCTTTATTCTAGTTTTGACGGGTAAGTCTAGCTGAGTACCTTCTCGTACTCAGGGTTTATCCCACCATGTTGCAGGTGAAGTTCTCGGCCTGTGAAGATGGTGGCTAACCGCCGGTGGCTCGATGATTCTATAGTTACTTCTCATCTATATGCTTTTGTCGGATGATGTCACTTATGCTAGCAATGTATTTGGAACATATATTAATGTAATCTTTTGAAAGCTATGTTGTTTTCACTAATCGATTTTGAAACCCAAACTTGTACTTTTAATTGTGAACCCATTTGTAATATTATTTCCGCTGCAACCCTGTGTATATGATGTGTATTTGCTTAATCACGTGATCTTGGTTGTGATGTTGATTTACCGAGGTCTTTCGGGACACTCGGCGGACTACCGGGTTTATATGAGTGAAAGTATGCGCGTGTCAACGTGTTAGCGGGGACAACCGTACTTGATCTTGTATAAATTGGGCGGTTCTATTACAACCATGGCCGTCGGCCATCACCGATGAGGCCGCCCCAAGGCACACCGTGTAACACCCCTAGTGTTATGAGCTTGCTTAGCACTGAGATTTAGGTCCGAGAGGAATTAGCCAAACAAGTTTTCGGGTTTTAAAAATTTATAACGCACGTGAAATGATAAGCAAATCCTATGTGACTCAGTTTTGTGGTTAAGAAAAATCAAAATAAATAGTGTTAACTAGTGCTCTTGGGAGCTCAAAAATCAAATTTGACGTTAAGATAAGCTCTTTTCATTAAGTTGGCAAACACTTGAACTCTTGTTAAAATACCATTTTTGGCGAATTATATTGAGCAAAATAGTTAAATGGTGCTTAAATATTTTGCTCCTATGGGTTAGTATAAGGTATGCACTATTGCATGAAGTATTTGTTGGTTAAAGTTAACATGGTTTAGACCAATTAAAAATTGTGACAAAAGAGTTAATGGTTACTTAGCCCCAACTGAAATCCTTAACTTTTCTAAGTATGGAAAAGTAGTAAGACAATGCTATTTTGACATTTAATTTCTAACAAAAATGTTTAAACACTAGCGGCATGTTTTGGTATTGTTGATTGCATCAAAGTGAATTCTTGAGCATGTCATAGATGGTTGTTGTGTTGGGTGTCATGTTGCTCTCATAAAAATTGCCCAAACCTCCTTAGAACATGCTATGAACCATGATTTGGTGCCAAGAGAGGAGGCAAATCCATAGCCAGGGCGGTAAAAGAATCCGCCGAGCCCAGAAATGAAGATGTGTGGTCTGACAAAGTAGATTAGTTGTCTTGGGAAGATGTACCCGTAGTTAGTGGTGTCTTTCGTCGTTGTCCTCCAGTATTGTAATCTTTCCATTGTATTTTGTCCATAGTTGTTGAGATCGTCTGGTCATAGGGAAGGTGAAGATGTGTCGACAATGGGAGAGTGAGTGCCTGTATGTTGTACCGACATAAGGATGTTTGGAATGTGCATTTTATTTATTTCATTGTGTTTATTGCGTCCATCTACCCTTAGGTCTCGTTAGACGTGCTTAGGGTTTTCAAGGATGATGTTAAGAGGGTTACAAGAGAAGTTGCTATTCAGGTGCGAGTAGACTGGCTATGATTGAATAACGTAGGACACTGTATCGACTAATTGTGGATGTCCCAGCAGAACACTTGAATCTCTTTAAATCAAATCTGTTGTGGGATTTGAATTCCTTGTCTCTTGTTGCTAAAGGAACCCTTGTTGTCTGAATCTTCCCTTACAATACTCCTCTGATTCTGTGGTCTATGACCCCACCACCTTCATGCGTGTAAGTTGGTAATAGTTGCCTGGTTATTAGCTTATGGTGTCGCAATGAAACCGAGGGCCCCTGTGGAACAGTTGCCACATGGTGACGCTGCTCGGCATGCGCTGGTATCGAGGTTGTTGACCATGTACCTTTACCAAGTTACACCGCCATACCGCTCTTGATACAAAATAATCTTCTTGGAAATATTCAGGTGTTCGAATGGGAAATCCACAATGGGTTGATGAAATAGTGTTCCCACAAAGTAAACAAGAGAATGTGGTTTTGGAGGAAGCACGCATGTCACGATCTCAGCTCATACAAAAGGTTAGCGCATATTGTGAACAAGGGATGGAAAAGAAGAACAACAAGGAAAGGTTAGCCTTTGGGTAGTAGGGAGTGATTGGAAAAGCCTGAGTGGACGTCATGTCCCCAGGCCCTGTGTCCTGCTCGACCACGCTACGCACGCTGGTCACTATTGCCGCGTGCCCTGTGGACACCGTCAGTGTCAACGACCATTAGCACCCTGTCCTCACGTAACCACGGCATTATACCGCATCCACCGTACCCGTGCATTGTGCGCTTCCCCTTTTCCCGGCATCCGGTCAGCTCTTGATCCTCGCCCTTGTCCCCATACCAGACCCCTCCTGTTTTCCTCTTTTGGGGACATGGCCGCCCGCACGCCTCCTCGTCGAGCGAACCCCCTCTCCTCTCCTTTTCCCTCCCTCCACTCAAGCTTGTGTAGGGAGAGCACCATGGCTAATGCTCTTCCCACCTCGTGACCACCAGTGTTTCCCTTCCACTCCGCTTGCACTTCCCGGTGCACTGTGCCCCCACCTCCGTTCACCACTATAAGATGCCGTTGCTCTCCTCTTGCATCCCCATTCCTCTCGAATCCAAAGCAGAGCTACAAGATCCTATCGTCGTTCATGGAACTAGGGTCTTCAGTCAGAGATGATTGGGTAATCTGAGAAGAAGAAGGGATCTGGTTTTTGTCGAAGAAGTTCAAGTCTACCTTTGGTTAGTTTGGTCTTAGGGTTCATGATGTTTGAGTTCTTAGTCTCCTGTTTCTAGATCTGTTGGGCATACACCATGTTTTGGATAATCATTTTCTTGTTATTTCTCCATTGTCCTCATCAATCTCGACTTCTGGATTAAACCTTGGTTGTACTAGGTTGCTCTTAGCCATGTATCTCTAAATCCCAATGTGATTTAGTGTTTAACATTGTGTAATCTTCCATGTAATTTTAGATCTACGAAGTGTAATCGCATTTTTCCCTTTCTGATTCTTGTTTTGAATCTTAGGACAAGATTCTTTTAAGGGGGGAAGATTGTAACACCCCTGGTGTTATGAGCTTGCTTAGCACTGAGATTTAGGTCTGAGAGGAATTAGCCAAACAAGTTTTCGGGTTTTAAAAATTTATAACGCACGTGAAATGATAAGCAAATCCTATGTGACTCAGTTTTGTGGTTAAGAAAAATCAAAATAAATAGTGTTAACTAGTGCTCTTGGGAGCTCAAAAATCAAATTTGATGTTAAGATAAGCTCTGTTCATTAAGTCGGCAAACACTTGAACTCTTGTTAGAATACCATTTTTGACGAATTATATTGAGAAAAATAGTTAAATGGTGCTTAAATATTTTGCTCCTATAGGTTAGTATAAGGTATGGACTATTGCATGAAGTATTTGTTGGTTGAAGTTAACAAGGTTTAGACCTATTAAAAATTGCGATAAAAGAGTTAATGGTTACTTAGCCCCAACTGAAATCCTTAACTTTTCTAAGTATGGAAAAGTAGTAAGACAATGCTATTTTGACATTTAATTTCTAACAAAAATGTTTAAACACTAGCGGCATGTTTTGGTATTGTTGATTGCATCAAAGTGAATTCTTGAGCATGTCATAGATGGTTGTTGTGTTGGGTGTCATGTTGCTCTCATAAAAATTGCCCAAACCTCCTTAGAACATGCTATGAACCATGATTTGGTGCCAAGAGAGGAGGCAAATCCATAGCCAGGGCGGTAAAAGAATCCGCCGAGCCCAGAAATGAAGATGTGTGGTCTGACAAAGTAGATTAGTTGTCTTGGGAAGATGTACCCGTAGTTAGTGGTGTCTTTCGTCGTTGTCCTCCAGTATTGTAATCTTTCCATTGTATTTTGTCCATAGTTGTTGAGATCGTCTGGTCATAGGGAAGGTGAAGATGTGTCGACAATGGGAGAGTGAGTGCCTGTATGTTGTACCGACATAAGGATGTTTGGAATGTGCATTTTATTTATTTCATTGTGTTTATTGCGTCCATCTACCCTTAGGTCTCGTTAGACGTGCTTAGGGTTTTCAAGGATGATGTTAAGAGGGTTACAAGAGAAGTTGCTATTCAGGTGCGAGTAGACTGGCTATGATTGAATAACGTAGGACACTGTATCGACTAATTGTGGATGTCCCAGCAGAACACTTGAATCTCTTTAAATCAAATCTGTTGTGGGATTTGAATTCCTTGTCTCTTGTTGCTAAAGGAACCCTTGTTGTCTGAATCTTCCCTTACAATACTCCTCTGATTCTGTGGTCTATGACCCCACCACCTTCATGCGTGTAAGTTGGTAATAGTTGCCTGGTTATTAGCTTATGGTGTCGCAATGAAACCGAGGGCCCCTGTGGAACAGTTGCCACATGGTGACGCTGCTCGGCATGCGCTGGTATCGAGGTTGTTGACCATGTACCTTTACCAAGTTACACCGCCATACCGCTCTTGATACAAAATAATCTTCTTGGAAATATTCAGGTGTTCGAATGGGAAATCCACAATGGGTTGATGAAATAGTGTTCCCACAAAGTAAACAAGAGAATGTGGTTTTGGAGGAAGCACGCATGTCACGATCTCAGCTCATACAAAAGGTTAGCGCATATTGTGAACAAGGGATGGAAAAGAAGAACAACAAGGAAAGGTTAGCCTTTGGGTAGTAGGGAGTGATTGGAAAAGCCTGAGTGGACGTCATGTCCCCAGGCCCTGTGTCCTGCTCGACCACGCTACGCACGCTGGTCACTATTGCCGCGTGCCCTGTGGACACCGTCAGTGTCAACGACCATTAGCACCCTGTCCTCACGTAACCACGGCATTATACCGCATCCACCGTACCCGTGCATTGTGCGCTTCCCCTTTTCCCGGCATCCGGTCAGCTCTTGATCCTCGCCCTTGTCCCCATACCAGACCCCTCCTGTTTTCCTCTTTTGGGGACATGGCCGCCCGCACGCCTCCTCGTCGAGCGAACCCCCTCTCCTCTCCTTTTCCCTCCCTCCACTCAAGCTTGTGTAGGGAGAGCACCATGGCTAATGCTCTTCCCACCTCGTGACCACCAGTGTTTCCCTTCCACTCCGCTTGCACTTCCCGGTGCACTGTGCCCCCACCTCCGTTCACCACTATAAGATGCCGTTGCTCTCCTCTTGCATCCCCATTCCTCTCGAATCCAAAGCAGAGCTACAAGATCCTGTCGTCGTTCATGGAACTAGGGTCTTCAGTCAGAGATGATTGGGTAATCTGAGAAGAAGAAGGGATCTGGTTTTTGTCGAAGAAGTTCAAGTCTACCTTTGGTTAGTTTGGTCTTAGGGTTCATGATGTTTGAGTTCTTAGTCTCCTGTTTCTAGATCTGTTGGGCATACACCATGTTTTGGATAATCATTTTCTTGTTATTTCTCCATTGTCCTCATCAATCTCGACTTCTGGATTAAACCTTGGTTGTACTAGGTTGCTCTTAGCCATGTATCTCTAAATCCCAATGTGATTTAGTGTTTAACATTGTGTAATCTTCCATGTAATTTTAGATCTACGAAGTGTAATCGCATTTTTCCCTTTCTGATTCTTGTTTTGAATCTTAGGACAAGATTCTTTTAAGGGGGGAAGATTGTAACACCCCTGGTGTTATGAGCTTGCTTAGCACTGAGATTTAGGTCTGAGAGGAATTAGCCAAACAAGTTTTCGGGTTTTAAAAATTTATAACGCACGTGAAATGATAAGCAAATCCTATGTGACTCAGTTTTGTGGTTAAGAAAAATCAAAATAAATAGTGTTAACTAGTGCTCTTGGGAGCTCAAAAATCAAATTTGATGTTAAGATAAGCTCTGTTCATTAAGTCGGCAAACACTTGAACTCTTGTTAGAATACCATTTTTGACGAATTATATTGAGAAAAATAGTTAAATGGTGCTTAAATATTTTGCTCCTATAGGTTAGTATAAGGTATGGACTATTGCATGAAGTATTTGTTGGTTGAAGTTAACAAGGTTTAGACCTATTAAAAATTGCGATAAAAGAGTTAATGGTTACTTAGCCCCAACTGAAATCCTTAACTTTTCTAAGTATGGAAAAGTAGTAAGACAATGCTATTTTGACATTTAATTTCTAACAAAAATGTTTAAACACTAGCGGCATGTTTTGGTATTGTTGATTGCATCAAAGTGAATTCTTGAGCATGTCATAGATGGTTGTTGTGTTGGGTGTCATGTTGCTCTCATAAAAATTGCCCAAACCTCCTTAGAACATGCTATGAACCATGATTTGGTGCCAAGAGAGGAGGCAAATCCATAGCCAGGGCGGTAAAAGAATCCGCCGAGCCCAGAAATGAAGATGTGTGGTCTGACAAAGTAGATTAGTTGTCTTGGGAAGATGTACCCGTAG
This sequence comes from Miscanthus lutarioriparius, assembly GCA_904845875.1. Classification (NCBI taxonomy): domain Eukaryota; kingdom Viridiplantae; phylum Streptophyta; class Magnoliopsida; order Poales; family Poaceae; genus Miscanthus; species Miscanthus lutarioriparius. The sequence continues at coordinate 59,410,981 of CAJGYO010000010.1, forward strand.
TTAGTGGTGTCTTTCGTCGTTGTCCTCCAGTATTGTAATCTTTCCATTGTATTTTGTCCATAGTTGTTGAGATCGTCTGGTCATAGGGAAGGTGAAGATGTGTCGACAATGGGAGAGTGAGTGCCTGTATGTTGTACCGACATAAGGATGTTTGGAATGTGCATTTTATTTATTTCATTGTGTTTATTGCGTCCATCTACCCTTAGGTCTCGTTAGACGTGCTTAGGGTTTTCAAGGATGATGTTAAGAGGGTTACAAGAGAAGTTGCTATTCAGGTGCGAGTAGACTGGCTATGATTGAATAACGTAGGACACTGTATCGACTAATTGTGGATGTCCCAGCAGAACACTTGAATCTCTTTAAATCAAATCTGTTGTGGGATTTGAATTCCTTGTCTCTTGTTGCTAAAGGAACCCTTGTTGTCTGAATCTTCCCTTACAATACTCCTCTGATTCTGTGGTCTATGACCCCACCACCTTCATGCGTGTAAGTTGGTAATAGTTGCCTGGTTATTAGCTTATGGTGTCGCAATGAAACCGAGGGCCCCTGTGGAACAGTTGCCACATGGTGACGCTGCTCGGCATGCGCTGGTATCGAGGTTGTTGACCATGTACCTTTACCAAGTTACACCGCCATACCGCTCTTGATACAAAATAATCTTCTTGGAAATATTCAGGTGTTCGAATGGGAAATCCACAATGGGTTGATGAAATAGTGTTCCCACAAAGTAAACAAGAGAATGTGGTTTTGGAGGAAGCACGCATGTCACGATCTCAGCTCATACAAAAGGTTAGCGCATATTGTGAACAAGGGATGGAAAAGAAGAACAACAAGGAAAGGTTAACCTTTGGGTAGTAGGGAGTGATTGGAAAAGCCTGAGTGGACGTCATGTCCCCAGGCCCTGTGTCCTGCTCGACCACGCTACGCACGCTGGTCACTATTGCCGCGTGCCCTGTGGACACCGTCAGTGTCAACGACCATTAGCACCCTGTCCTCACGTAACCACGGCATTATACCGCATCCACCGTACCCGTGCATTGTGCGCTTCCCCTTTTCCCGGCATCCGGTCAGCTCTTGATCCTCGCCCTTGTCCCCATACCAGACCCCTCCTGTTTTCCTCTTTTGGGGACACGGCCGCCCGCACGCCTCCTCGTCGAGCGAACCCCCTCTCCTCTCCTTTTCCCTCCCTCCACTCAAGCTTGTGTAGGGAGAGCACCATGGCTAATGCTCTTCCCACCTCGTGACCACCAGTGTTTCCCTTCCACTCCGCTTGCACTTCCCGGTGCACTGTGCCCCCACCTCCGTTCACCACTATAAGATGCCGTTGCTCTCCTCTTGCATCCCCATTCCTCTCGAATCCAAAGCAGAGCTACAAGATCCTATCGTCGTTCATGGAACTAGGGTCTTCAGTCAGAGATGATTGGGTAATCTGAGAAGAAGAAGGGATCTGGTTTTTGTCGAAGAAGTTCAAGTCTACCTTTGGTTAGTTTGGTCTTAGGGTTCATGATGTTTGAGTTCTTAGTCTCCTGTTTCTAGATCTGTTGGGCATACACCATGTTTTGGATAATCATTTTCTTGTTATTTCTCCATTGTCCTCATCAATCTCGACTTCTGGATTAAACCTTGGTTGTACTAGGTTGCTCTTAGCCATGTATCTCTAAATCCCAATGTGATTTAGTGTTTAACATTGTGTAATCTTCCATGTAATTTTAGATCTACGAAGTGTAATCGCATTTTTCCCTTTCTGATTCTTGTTTTGAATCTTAGGACAAGATTCTTTTAAGGGGGGAAGATTGTAACACCCCTGGTGTTATGAGCTTGCTTAGCACTGAGATTTAGGTCTGAGAGGAATTAGCCAAACAAGTTTTCGGGTTTTAAAAATTTATAACGCACGTGAAATGATAAGCGAATCCTATGTGACTCAGTTTTGTGGTTGAGAAAAATCAAAATAAATAGTGTTAACTAGTGCTCTTGGGAGCTCAAAAATCAAATTTGATGTTAAGATAAGCTCTGTTCATTAAGTCGGCAAACACTTGAACTCTTGTTAGAATACCATTTTTGACGAATTATATTGAGAAAAATAGTTAAATGGTGCTTAAATATTTTGCTCCTATAGGTTAGTATAAGGTATGGACTATTGCATGAAGTATTTGTTGGTTGAAGTTAACAAGGTTTAGACCTATTAAAAATTGCGATAAAAGAGTTAATGGTTACTTAGCCCCAACTGAAATCCTTAACTTTTCTAAGTATGGAAAAGTAGTAAGACAATGCTATTTTGACATTTAATTTCTAACAAAAATGTTTAAACACTAGCTGCATGTTTTGGTATTGTTGATTGCATCAAAGTGAGTACTTGAGCATGGCATAGATGGTTGTTGTGTTGGGTGTCACATTGCTCTCGTAAAAATTGCCCAAACCTCCTTAGAACGCGATGTGAACCATGATTTGGTGCTCGGTTTGTGAACCGGTGTTCAGCGTGACAAACTCATGTTGGCACCTCCCTATCTCCCTCTCTAGTCGCTCTCTGGACGTGAGGTTTGCTTCGTTAGTTGGGTGTTAGTATCGACTTTAGGTTAGGGCAATTAGTTGAACCTCGATCGTGATCGTTAGCAGCTTTTGCTTTGCTTTAAAATGTGTGCACGTCACCAGTTGCTACCTCTCGGCCCAAGTTCACGGTCACCGCACGCGTGGGCACTGCTGGCACCGGGCTCAGGCCGTGGTGTCAGTGTTTTTAGACCACCGACGAGTAAATTTATATTTGCGCGTCTGGCTCAGATGGTGTGCTTGGAGGACACAAGGGTTTATACTAGTTCGGGCAAAACGTCCCTACATCCAGTTCGCTGCTGCTCATGTTACTGGCACTTGGTTTGCAGTAGGGGTTACAAATAGGCGAGAGAGGGAGAGGATCCCAAGTCTCTAGTGGAAGGAGTGAACGGGTGCTGAGTGCTCACTTGTCGCTCAGCCGTGTGCCCGCGACCTTGGGCGAGACGGAGCTCGCACCCAAGGGGTCTGGCAAGATGGAACCCGTGTCCTTGGGGTTGGGAGACATGGAGCTCGCACCCAAGGGGTCAGGCAAGACGGAGCCCATGGCCTCGAGGTCAGGCAAGATGGAGCCCATGTCCTCAAAGTCGGGCGAGACAAAGCCCGCACCCAAGGGGTTGGGCGAGGTGGAGCCCGTGGCCTTGAGGACGGGCGAGACGAAGCACGTACCCAAGGGGTCAGGAGAGATGGAGCCCGTGGCCTCAAGGTTGGGTCAGATGGAGCCCGCGTCCTCGAGGTTAGGTGAGACAGAGCCCGCACCCAAGGGGTCGGGCGAGACAGAGCCCGTGGCCTTAGGGTCAAGAGAGACCTTTTAATACATCTCAAGCCATCCGGGGAAGTTACGCTAACTTCCTTGCTTTGGGTATCCCTAATATCAATACCCGATAGTAGCCCCCGAGCCTACGGAGGAGTAGAATACTCCTTTGGAGGCTTTTCCGAATGAGAGGACTCTGAGGGACTTGGCCTTGTTTTTGTAGCCCGCGGCATATCCTGGTAGGATGGCGATTCCCTTTTGTCATAATCGGTCTTCTAGGGGCATGTAACCGTAGGATTTGGGAGGTCGAAAAGATTGTTCCTGATTTCGGTCCCCTAGGATCCGATCGGTCTGCCATCGTACTGCGACCGCGTGTTCAGTCTCCTTGTGAGTCCAACTTCCCTCGAGCCCCCGTGCATAGCAGGGGTCTGGTCGAGGGTCGGATCATCTTTGTGATCTTCATCCCTCAAGCATTTTTTTTGATAAAAACAGAGCGGCTAAGCCGTCCTATGTTTTTCCTCAATGGACAAAACATGGTGCTAGGTGAGCTATTAACGGGCTAGTCTGAGTGGGGCCTTGGCTACTTGTTCATGGGGGTCCAGCATGGGTTAGCTGGTGACCGACTCCAGACTCATGGCGGCCAATCCATATAGTTCTTGGGTCCGTTCGGCCGGTCCCAAGGGCTCGTTGCCTTTCTTCGAGGAAAAACCATGGACTGGGAACCGACCAAGACTCGAACATGGGTCGAGATGCCCGCAGCGCTCGTGCACCTAGGTACTGGCCACTAGTGGGCCCATCCCTTTCCACCCCTTGCTCTAAGGGTGCCCTAGAGCAGTTGTGAACCCATCGGCGGGCCAGCCTTCGAACTACTGGTCCTGAATGGGCCGTAGGAGCGTTTTTAGTTTCTGTGTCCCTCCTTACCTATGACGGTTCTTGGCCCATCGACCAAGTGAACCATCATCCGGTGTGTCCTTTGAGGGCGCGGCCAGAGATAACGTGCGCATGATCTTCGAAGGGAGGTGACGTGACACGGTGCAGCGGGCGCATGAACCTAGGAGGATGGTTCGCCTTCTCTCCTCGCTCCGTCCTATAAATAGCAGCATCTCCCTTCACGTTTCTGCACACCAAAACCATAGCCTTACCTTCTTCATTTCTCTACCACCACTGTTCGGATCTACCATGCTTGCTAATCCACCACCGGAGCCCTAGATCTGTACCTTCCGCTTCTTTGCCGCCGCCTTTGCTTCTCCGCAGCCGCCTCCATCCTCCATGGATTCGTGGTACCGCTCCGATGTTACCCAGGCACAGATGGAGAGCCTCATTAAGCGTGGTCTTCTCTGCGGGAGGACCGATGTGGCAGAGTGGCTTGTGCCTAGCCATGAGGATGCGCCAGTGTCGCCCGATGTCTACGTCGTCTCCTTCGCGCCCTTCCACGAGCGCGGACTCATGGTTCCTCCCCACCCATTCTTCTAGGGTCTGCTACACCACTATCAGATCAAGCTGCAGCACTTGAACCCTAATGGGATCCAGCACATCGTGGCCTTCGTCGCGATGTGTGAGGGGTACCTAGGGATCGAGCCCCACTTCGAGCTGTGGAGATATTTCCTGTCTATCTAGTTGATCAAGAAGAATGAGAGAGTCCGAGAGACGCTGGTGCCGATGGGATGCGTGGGCATCCACTTCTGGGGGCAGTGGGTGGCCAAGTACATGCCCCGCTAGCTCTCCAGATCCAACAAGGGGTGGCACTTGCATTGGTTCTACCTGAAGAACGACCATGTCGCTCCCTTGCCGGTCTTCTCCGGGCGCCTGGTCGAAGAGGTACCGACATCATGGCTGTGGGGGCCACCCATCAAGGAGAAGAAGAGGATGTGCATCCTCCTCGAGGCCATCACATTCTTGAAGACCCACGGCCTTCGTGGGGCCAGTGTCATCGGGGAGTATCACACGAGAAGGGTGGCGCCCCTGATGGCGCACATCCTCCTGCTGTACAGGATGACACCCGATGCGTAGCTCATTGGGACGACGCTCGCCCAGGAGCTGCTCCACGATAGCGAGGTCACGCAGCTCATCAAGGAGGCCACGGGGGAGGCCGATGCCATGTTCCCGATCCTGGGGCATCCCATGATGTGGCCAGACATGGGCTTCATCGAGCTACCGGCGGGGTTAGTCTTTTGGGACTCTGTCGCGCCACTGCCAGAGCATGCAGCCATGAGGGCGGCGAACTGTGCTGCAGATGAACAAAGGAAGAAGAAGGATGACGAGGAGAAGAAAAGGCAGTCGAGGCAGCAAGGAAAGCGGCGTCAAGGTTCGTCAGAAGAGGAGGAAGAAGAAGAAGAGGAGGAGGAGGAGGAGGATGGCACCATGTCGCCCATCCCGTGGGATGATCTGGCCACTGGGATGAGGACCCACCTTTGCTGTAGGCAGGGCCCTTCCTGCGGCATGCCATGGGGTAGGAGGGGGAGGACGTGCCCCCAGAGCTGGTGGAATCAAAACGCCCCGCCCCGTCTGGACCTTCGATGGCAGCCTTAGAACCAGCGGAATTAGGCCACCTCACCTCGTCTGGGCCTTCGACGATAGCCCCAGAGCCTACGGAAATAGGTTGCCCCTCTTTGTCCGAGCCCTTGGAGCCAAGGGAGGGCTCGAAGAGGGAACGTGTCAACGAGGAGCAGCCAGGGTCAAGCAAGCCGGCCCCAAAACGTCATCGCATGATGGCGTTAGAGTGAGTCAAGAATTTTTTTGTCCTTTTGTCTTAACGAATTTTTGCCATGAACTGACTGCCATGTCCCTTCAGCGTCGGAGGATGTGGGTCTCTCCTGCGGCTTGCTCCAAAAAGATCCTCCTCCAGCAAACGTGCCTGGAGCTGGCTGGCGTCGCGCCTGTGGTGAGCGTGAGTGGCGTTGGGGTAGCCACGGCATCGACTGGGGAGGCGCAGTCGATGGCTACATCCATCAGAGAGCAGGCAGAGGAGGGCACATTCGGGGCGTCCATGGTAGGCGTGGCGTGGCCGGTCGTGTCCTCAACGTCGTAGGCGGAAGCGGCATGGTTGGAGCCATCGTCCGTGCAGGTGGTCGTGTCCACGGTGGGGCAGACAGAAGGGGGCACACCTAAGGCATCCTTCATGGATGTGGCGACAGGGCAAGCCTCCATGTCCGCATCACCCACCCCCTCTATCGCTAGAGGAGCCGCTCTAGAGGACCTACCTCCTCAAGAGAGGTTGGCGCCTTTTGAGGTCGGTGCAGGGATGTCTTGGTGTCTGGTCTGGGTGGCTGCCCTCGATGAAGTAGTAGAGGAGAGGGAATGGGGGAGCATCCACACGGAGGTTGGGGACGCGGTTCGTGCCCTGACCACCATGCTGAGCTCGATGCATGACATTGTCGCCCCGGTTGGCCAGGTATGATATGACCGTGCTTCTGACCCTCATGTTCTCTTTCCATGCCTCTAAGTCTTGTCTTCTTCGCAGATCCTTATGGCCCGTAGCCAGGAGAAGTCCTAGTTCCTTGCTGAGGAGATGCGACAAAGTGAAGGGCTAGCCGCACAGCTCGCTGCCACCCATCAGGAGGTGGCTGAGCTTGCCCCTACCGCTTGGGAGCTGGCTGACCTCCAAGTTAGGGAGAAGGACACTCGTGATGATACTCGTGAGGTCGAGAAGAAGCTCACGGCCCTGATCAAGAGGGTGCACATAGATGCCATGGAAGCCAAGTGGCTACGGTAGGAGCAGGACGATTTGCTCCAAGCCATAGAGGAGCTCTGCACGGGGATTAACCTAGCTCGCCAGGAGAGCGCCGACGCTCAGCAATGGATCGACCACCTCAAGGATGAGCTTTAGGGGGAGAGGGACCTGAAGGTTGTAGCCGAGGGCATGGCCATCGAGCTCACCACGGAGGTCGGTCAGTGCTAAGAAGAGGTCTGGCGCCTAGAAGCCAAGGTGACTTGGTAGCATGATGAGGTGCGCAGGCTTCGGGCGGATGTGAACGGTAAGTCTCCGGTTTCCCTTGCTGTCTTTCTCCCTGGAATCCATGGTAATCCTTTCAACATGGTCGGTACATGACTTGGGTAGGTCTCGATGACAAGCTCGGGGTGGAGGTGGTGAAGAGCCGTGGCCTAGAGAAGGAGCTCAGCGAGGTGAAGGACACCCTCCAGAAGGAGAGTGATGAACACGACAACCTATGCGTCGCCGTCCAGCTGGTCTACGACGAGCTTGAGCTAGCCCCAGAGAGGAGACAAGCTTGCTCGTGGTTCGCACCACTAGGATCACGGACCAAGCACATGATATGGCAAGGGGCATGCTTCGCTTTGGCATTCACCGATAATTCACGATCGCCCGTTCTCATTACGAGAACATCGATTTGGCGACGATGAGCCAAGGCTTGGCGACCATCTATACCGACACCGAGCTAGACGACATCGAGAAGGATGTGGCCCCCCTAGCACATGACCTTTCTGCTAAGATAGAAGATGAAATCATCCCCCTGAGGAATTAGTTTAGTCAGATAGGTTAGGCGGCGCATTTGTAATAAGCGAACAAGTTCGAACCCTTATGTTTCATTTAGACAAGCTTGTTCTTTTTTTCGATTGAACAAATTTGTTCTTTCTCCCTTTTTATGTGTAAAAAGGGTTAATGCGTTCTGACCCTTCCTATTGTTAAGACTATAGAGCTTGAGGTGTGGACGAGAAACTCTGATCATGCTGGTAAGCAATAGTGCCATAGCCGCTAGGGCATATGTTTCTTGTAGTGCAACCAGTTTTACTCAGCGTTCGTTTCTGCAAACCTTGCCTCTATGTTTTTAACGTGAGAATGGGTCAGGCACGATGACTATTTCAGACAGGATATATATATATATATACCTTTATCAACCCTCGAGTGAGGCCCAACCCCTTGCCATTGCCGAGTCAGGTTTCACTAAAGATCGAGGAGACGATAGCGAAACTGGTCAGTTTTTGTACGCACCCATCCCTATGATCCAAGTCATCGTCCTGTGACCACGCATTCGGTCTCCTTGTGAGTCCAACTTCCCTTGAGCCCCCGCATGTTGCAGGGGTTTGGTCGAGGGGTCAGCTCGTCTTTATGATCGTCAGCCCTCAAGCATTTTTTGATAAAACAGAGGGGCTGAGCCGTGCCACATTTTTCCTCGATGGACAAAACATGGTGCTTGGTGAGCTATTAACGGGCTAGTCCAAGTCAGGCAAGACAGATCCCACACCCAAGGGGTCAGGCGAGATAGAACCCACGTCCTTGGGGTTGGGAGAGACGGAGCCCGCACCTAAGGGGTTGGGCGAGATGGAGCCCGCGGCCTCGAGGTTGGGCAAGACAGAGCCTGTGTCCTCGAAGTCGGGCGAGACAGAGCCCGCACCCAAGGGGTTGGGCGAGACAAACCCTGCGACCTCGAGGTTGGGCGATACGGAGCCCTTATCCTCGAGGTCGGGCGAGACAGAGCCCATGGCCTTGAGGTCGGGCGAGACGGAGCCCGTGGCCTTGAGGTCGGGTGAGACAAAGCTCGCACCCAAGGGGTCTGGCGAGATGGAGCTCGTGGCCTCAAGGTCGGGCGAGACGGAGCCCGCGTCCTCAAGGTCGAGCGAGATGGAGCCCGCACCCAAGAGGTCAGGTGAGATGGAGCCCGCGGCCTTGGGGTCAGGCGAGACCTTTTAATATGTCTCGATCCATCTGGGGAAGTCAGTGTGGGCGCTTACTTCCTTGCTTTGGGTATCCCTAATATCGATACCCAACATGTGGCTGGGCTGCTATCGCTGGCCAGCTTGCGCGCCTGGGTGATGCCGCACAGCGCCTACGGCCTAGCGTTGGCCGGTCCCATCTGGTTGTGGCTGGTCTCGTTGCTGCACGTGCACCACGCTCGCATGGCTAGCTGCTAGGCTGCGCCACGGTTGCTGCTGCATCGTGCAGTCGATGTGGTGCTTGCCCCGCCCTTCATCCCACCTACCGCGTTGAACCTCTGGGCATGTGGCGCTGCTGCCACGTCTAGGTCGACGAACTCGGTCACCATGGTGATGAGATGTTGCCCTGTCTCGCCCGCTAGCCGACGCCGGTGCGAGTTGCTCGAGTCCAGCAGCTTCAATTCAAGTGCATCGCGCCAAGCCCTCCCTGATCTCATCACCTGTGTGCACATGATCATACTACAGCTATCGGTCGAAGCCGCCATCTTAATCCACTTGTTGGGGACCAATACTAGGGTACCTGAAGAGGAGAAGCTAATACCCATCAATGCTAATTCATCAGGATGGTCAAAAACGTGACTACACCTCTTGGTGGGCTCCGCCTCAGTGGACACTAAGGCCGTGGGCTCCGCCTCGTCCGACCCTTGAGGGTTGGCTCTGCCTTACCCGATGTCTAGCAACTGGCTCTGCCTCGCCTGACCCCCGAGGGTTGGGTACACTTTAGCTAACTCCTGAGGGTTGGCTCAGCCTCGTCCGACCCCTGAGGGTTGGCTCCGCCTCGCCCAATGTTTGGGGGCTGGCTCCGCCTCGCCCAACCCCCAAGGGTTGGGTATGCATCAGCTGACTCCCAAGGATTGGCTCACCCTCATCCAACCCCTGAGGGTTGGTTCCGCCTTGCTCGATGTCTGAGGGCTAGCTCTGCTTCGCTCGATCCCTCGAACACGGTTCCTAACGGAAGCTCACGTCGCCGCCAACCACTATGGGCCAGAAAGTACTACCCAAGGTCAAACTTGTGGCGCAACACATGATACCATCCCCCGCGAATGATGAGTTCATGGGGGTGATCGAACACGTCGCATAATCTTTCCACGACCTCCTCACAGAGGAGCCGGAGTTGCCCGTTGGCTCTGACTCCAGCAGGGGGAGCCATCACCCCTCTCATGAATGCTTCATGACAGGTACCCCCGAGGGATACATCAAAAGCATCCACAAGGAGGAGGCTACCCCGACAAACGACCTCGAAGACGAGGCTGAGGGGGAGACAGCTGCCCCACCTCGCATGCGGGTGGAGCAGCTAAAAGCCCTACACCAAGAGCTTGAGGAAGCGCGACTCCAACTCAAGCAGGAACTGGAGGATCATCGCGGACAATGAAGCCCTCCCTCGCTTTGCCCAGGTGAGCTAGAACATCACCGCTGTGATGGCTTTGTTCCATGGTCTTCCAGAGGCCGCGATGCTCGAGGATTGTTGGGCTCAATGTGAGATTTGCACGCTGCTCGAGCGTGCGGCAGCGTAGCAGGCCGAGAGCTCATTGTCTTGGCGATGCGAGCTCGACACTAGCCAGCGCACGCCCTCAGAGCGCCCTGGCAGGGACGCGCCGGTCCACCAGGCGCCACAAGGCAGTAGGCAGCGCACCGTGGTCCTAGTGCATCAGCGTCTCGGCCACAACCATGACGCACACGACACCCTCGATGCCAGCAGGCATACCTATGATGACCTGAGAGAGGGAGCTAGCCATGGCTCTCAACCTCATCGTGGCAGATGCTACGACAGCGGTGAGGACCAAAGCCCAAGCCATGGCCTATCGGTGCCTCAGGCCTTCGGCTGACACATCCTCAACGCCGCCTTCCCGCCAAGGTTCCGACCACCAACCAACATCCCGAAGTACTCTGGGGAAACGAACCCCAGACTATGGCTCAAGGATTATCGGCTTGCCTGCTAAGCCGGTGGTGAGGATAATGACGATTTCATTATCCGCAACCTTCCATTGTTCTTGGCCGAATCGACACGAACATGGTTGGAACACCTTCCGTCCAACACAGTCCAAAGTTGGGTGGACCTGAAGGAGATCTTCGTGGGAAACTTCTAGGGCACATACAGGCGCCCTAGGAACCTATGGGACCTTAAGAACTACCGATAGATGGCCAGAGAAACCCTCCATGGGTACATTCAGTGCTTCTCCCGGTAGTGCAACGAGCTACCTAACATCACCGATGCCAACGTTATAGGAGCTTTCTTGTCTGGGATCACCTGTGAGTCCTTGGTTCACAAGCTGGGATGCAAGGGCCCGTGAACCACCAAGGAACTCCTCGACATCACCACCAGCCATGCCTTGGGCGAAGAAGCGGTCGGAGCAATCTTCGACCGCCTCAAGGGCAAGGCAAAACGGGATGAGGACATCGGCAAAGGTGCCTCCAATCGTCCTTCCAAGAAGAAGAACAAGCAGCGGCATGAGGCCTCACTCGTGGCCACCGCCGACCACAGGGGTGGTCAGAAGCCCACGGAGGGCACTTCGAACAACTTCGAGAAGCTGCTCGAGGGGCCATGCCCGAACCATGCCTTCCCCGTCAAGCATCTGTACAAGGACTGCAGCCACATGAAGTAGTTCTTGTCCGGAGGCTCCAACAAAGGGGAGCACGGGAAGGACCCCGACCTAACCACGGACGATGCCGAGGGGAAGGACAGTGGCTGCCTCATCATCTTCGGAGGGTCGGCTGCCTACGACTCCAAGTGCCGCTAGAAGGTCGCATGCTGCGAGGTCTATACGACCGAACCGGCCATGCCTACCTTCCTCTAGTGGTCAGAGTCCGCCATAACCTTCGATCAGACCGACCACCCGGAGAGCGTCCTGCAACCGAGGAGATACCTGCTGGTGGTCGACCCGATCATTGGCACGAAGCGGCTCACCAAGGTACTGATGGATGGAGGCAACGACCTTAACATAATGTACGCTGAGACGCTCGATGCTATGGGCATCGATCGAGCGCGCATTTAGCCAACCAGAGCGCCTTTCCATGGCATCGTGGCTAGAAAGCAGGCCATGCTGCTTGGGTAGATTGATCTACCTATCACCATCGAGGGTCCATCCAACTATAGGACGGAGACCCTCACCTTCATAGTGGTTGGGTTCCATAGAACTTACCATGCTATCTTGGGACGACCATGCTACGTGAAGTTCATGACCATCCCCAACTACACTTACCTCAAGCTGAAGATGCCGGGCCCTAGCGGGGTCATCACCGTTGGCACCTCCTTCTAGCACACCTACGAGTGTGAGGTCGAGTGTTGCAATCATGTCATGGCAATCGTTGCCTCTGTAGAGCTCGCGACCATTAGGAAGGAGGTTACCGAAGAAGCAGCCGACCCCAAGAGGTCGCCCGGGTCTTTTGAGCCAGTGGAGGGCTCCAAGGAGGTCCTCATAGACCCTGACAGCCTCGAGGCCAAGGTGGTGAGCATTGGCACCATGCTTTGCTCCAAATAGGAAAGCACGCTCATCGGCTTCCTCCATGCCAACAGAGATATCTTTGTGTTGAAACCCTCGGATATGCCGAGCATTCTGAGGGAAGCCGGTGAAGCAGCGCCTGTGTCACTTTGATGAGGGGAAACGTAGGACCATCGGCGAGGAGATCACAAAGCTTTTGGCAGCCAGATTCATCAAGGAAGTGTACCACCCAGAGTGGTTAGCCAATCCCGTTCTTGTATGAATGAAGAGTGGGAAATGGAGGATGTGCGTTGACTACACGGGTCTCAACAAAGCATGCCCGAAGGATCCGTTTCCTTTGCCGCGCATAGACCAAATAGTCGACTCTACCTCAGGGTGCAAAACCCTCTGCTTCATTGATGCATACTCTAGGTACCATCAAATCATGATGAAAGAGTCTGACCAGCTCGCGACATCTTTCATCACTCCCTTCGGATCATTCTGCTATGTCACAATGCCATTCGGTCTGAAGAACGCTGGGGCTACGTACCAGCGTTGTATGCTCAAGTGTTTTGGGGGACCTCATCGGGCGGACTGTTGAGGCCTATGTTGATGACATCGTGGTCAAGTCCAAACGAGCTGACCACCTCATAGCCGATCTTGAACAGACCTTCACAAAACTCCAAGCAAACGGAATCAAACTCAATCCTGAGAAGTGTGTTTTCAGGGTCCCGAGGGGCATGCTGCTTGGTTTCATCGTCTCCAAGCGTGGCATCGTAGCCAACCCGGAGAAGATCTTAGCCATCACAAGGATGGGCCTAATTTAGAATATGAAGGGGTATAGCAACTTACAGGGTGCCTCACTGCGCTCAGCCGCTTCATCTCATGCCTCGGCGAACGAGGTCTCCACCTTTATCGACTCTTGTAGAAGGCTGACCACTTCGAATGGACGTCCGAGGCCCAGGAGGCACTTGACACGGTCAAGTAGCTTCTGAAGAAGGCCTCGATCCTGGTTCCCCCTACCGATGGAGAACCCCTTCTGCTCTACATTGTGGCTAGCACGCAAGTGGTCAGCGCCACCTTGGTAGTAGAGCGAGAAGAAGAGGAGCACGCCCTTAAAGCACAGCGCCTTGTGTACTTCATTAGTGAGGTCCTATTTGATTCTAAGACCCGCTACGCCCAAATCCAGAAGCTCCTATACGCCGTCCTCATCGCCAAGAGGAAGCTACGCCACTACTTCAAGTCACATCCAATGACAATCGTGATGTCCTTCCCCCTTGGTTAGGTCGTCCAAAACCAGGATGCCATGGGAAGAATCACAAAGTGGGCACTCGAGCTGATGGGTCAGGGCATTGCGTATGCCTCCCGGATGGCCATCAAGTCCTAGGTGTTGGCTGATTTCATGGTAGAGTGAACCGAGGTCCAAATGCCACCGGCGATCGTCAACCAATAGTATTGGACGATGTACTTTGACGGATCATTGATGAAGAGAGGCACCAGCGCGGGGCTAGTCTTTGTGTCACCCCTCACGATACGCATGAGGTACATGGTTTGCCTCCATTTCCCCCATTCCAACAATGTGGCCAAATATGAGGCGCTCATCAATGGCCTGCACATCACCATTGAGCTGCGCATCCGACGCCTCGACGTCCGGGGCGACTCCCAGCTGGTCATCGACCAAGTCATGAAGGAGTCGAGCTGCCATGACGCCAAGATGGCTGCATACTACCGACAAGTCTGCCAACTAGAGAACAAGTTTGACGGCCTCGAGCTCAACCACATTTCGAGGCATCTCAATGAGGCGATCAACGCGCTGGCGAAAGCAGCATCCGACCAAGAGCCGGTGCCAACGGTTGTCTTCACCAGCCACCATCACAAGCCCTCGGTTCGCTAAGAGGGGTCAGAACAAGCCGGTGATGGACCGCCCACCCAAGGCTCGGGTGCTGACCAGCCATCAGCTCCGCCCAACCCTAAAGTCATGGAGCTCAAAGAGGACCCAGCCACAGAGTCCGACCCTTTAGTCAACTGGAGGATGCTCTATGTCGACTACCTCCTCCATGAGACTCTGCCAACGGACAAGACAGAGGCTCGATGGCTCACGCATCGCGCCAAGTCCTTTGTCCTTGTGGAGGGCGAACTCTACAAGCAGAGCCACACCGGGATCCTACAGCGCTGCATCCCCACCGAATAGGGGAAGCATTTGCTGAGCGATATTCATGGTGGGGCTTGCGGTCACCATGCTCGCCTAGAACCCTAGTCGGAAACACGTTCCGACAAGGCTTCTACTGGCCTACTGTGGTAGCCGACGCCGAGCAAATCGTACGCACCTGTGTAGGGTGCCAGTACTATGCTCGATAGACTCACCTACCAGCCCAAGCGCTCCAAATGATCCCCATCACCTGGCCATTTACGGTCTAGGGGCTCGATCTGGTTGGGCCCCTCAAAAAAGCGTCCGAAGGTTACACCCACTTGCTTATCACCATAGACAAGTTTATAAAGTGGATAGAAGCTCAGCCGATCTCTGCAATCAAGTCTGAGCAGGCCATGCTGTTCTTCCTCGACATCATCCATCGCTTCGGAGTCCTAAACTCCATCATCATAGACAACGGCACGCAGTTCATCGGAAAGAAGTTCCTCTGATTCTACGATGAACATCACATCCACGTCGATTGGGCTTCCATAGCGCACCCCCGAATGAACGAGCAGGTCGAACGTGCAAACGGCATGGTCCTACAGGGCCTCAAGCCTAGGATCTTCAACTGGTTGAACAAGTTTGGCGCTCGATGGGTCGCCGAGCTTCCCGCGGTGCTCTAGAGTCTGAGGATGACCCCCAGCCGGGCCACCAGCTACACACCATTTTTCATGGTCTATGGTTCTGAGGACGTCCTCTCGACCAACCTCGACTATGGAGCGCCAAGGGTCAGGGAGTATGATGAACAAGGAGCCGAGGCGTCCCTCGAGGACGCCATGGACCAGCTGGACGAAGCGCGCGACATTGCCCTCCTCTGCTCGGCCAAGTACCAGCAGGCGTTACGATGATACCACAGCCGTCGAGTGTGGGTCGGGCCTTCAACATTGGAGACCTGGTTCTCCACCTCGTCCAGAGCAACAAGGACCACAACAAGCTCTCCCCATTGTGGTAAGGACCGTACGTGATAGCGGAAGTGCTCTGACCAGGCGCTTACAAGCTCAAGACTATAGACGGCAAGCTCTTCACCAATGCCTAGAACATCGAGCAGCTACGTCGCTTTTACCCCTAATAAACGCACACTTTCTCTTATCAGTTTTGTTATCAAACTCCCCGATCTTTTGTGACACCCAACCCCAGCAACGGTAAAGGGTCGGGCCTCACTCGGGGGCTGATATGAGTATATCTATCCGGCAAGCATTCTTTGTGCATGTCCCCCTTTTCACGTTAAGACCTAGGAGCTAGGTTTATGGGAACAAGCTCTGAGTATAACTGGTCGGACTGTGGGAAACCTATGCCCCAGCGGCTACGGTGTCTTTGCTCACCAGTGTGATCAGAATTGGCTCACCCGCACTCCAAGCTTTTATGACCTTAATGACAGAAAGGGTCGGAGTGCGCTAACCTTTTTATACAAAAAGGGGAGAAAAGCTAAAAAGTTGTTTGCTATAACGAAATTTAAAAGCTTGTCCATTTGTCACAAGTTTCTCCGCCTGGCTTATCTGCCTAACTAAATTCTTGCGCAGGATGTTCTCATCCTTTATCTCCGTAGGAAAGTCTTGTCTCAGCAGGTAACACAAGTCGATCGGATGGCTTGGCCACTGCTAAGAAATGGGTAGGGAATAGCGGGATGCCCCACACGGGTTATGCCGACCCCGTCACGAACGACGGACCCGGATCCTGCTCATATCTGGTAAAGGCTTCCTGAACCCATCACTCTTACCATCGAGGTAAACTGGTGCCTAGGTCGATCGAACAGTTCAGGGTCACTGCCGAGAGACAAGCACCCTTATTTTACACATTAATTTCGCTACCGAGCCTCTGACCCCAGCAACGGTGGGGGGTCGGACTTCGCTCGGGGGCTGACAAGAGTGTCTATTCGGTAGACATTTTCTATGCCCGACCCCTCCTTACGTTAAAAAACAGGAGGTGCGGTGTGCGGGCACAAACTTTGAGTGAACCTAGTCAGACCGCTAGGACCCTACGCCCCAGCGGCTATGGCATTTTCGCTCACCAGCGTGATCAGAGTCTTTGTCTCCGCACCCTGAGCTTTAGCCTCCACCTTCTCAGGAAGGGTTTAGAGGGGCCTACCTATGAAATCTCCATCGAGGAGAGGCCGGCAGGTCGCCCAAGTTGATCGAACGGCTTGAGCCGCTGCTGAGAGATGGATAGGGAGTAATGGGATACACCATGCAGGTTACGTCGGTTCCGTCACGAATGTCAGATTCGGACCCCACAAGGACATATCCAGTAAGAGCTCCCCGAACCCATCGCTGGAGCCATCGAGGTAACCTTACCGACCCCCACTTTTTCTTTTCTATTATATGATCATTCATTCATTCATTCTCATTCATTCATCCCATACACCCCAGCATTGCATATGCAATTACTGCATCACAATGCTTCATGTCGCATCATGAAGCGGTAGTCGTCTCATTTGATATGAGCAGCGGCCGACCGAGGTTCGAAGGCCAGCCCACGAAGGGCTCGAGGCCGCCTCGCGTCAAACAGAGCCAGGGGAGAAAAACCGAGATGAGCCCCAGCGGCTTTGCCCGACCCCTCTCAGAAGCGGTTAGGGACATCTCGACCTTTCTTGTTTGATTCTAACCTTGATCCAAGCCCACAGAATCTCCATCAAGGAGAGGCCAACAGGCCACCTGAGCCTATCGAATGGCTCGGGCATCTGCCGGGTGGTGGGTTAAGAAGTAGTGGAATGCCACATAAGGGCTCTGTTGACCCCGTCAGCGGATGACGGAACCGGATTCCACTCAAGCATGCCCGTTAGTGAGCTCACCGAGCGTTATACTCGAGCCATCGAGGCAAGTGTTGTTAGCTCAGCTCCTCTGGTTGTAGAAACTGAGGTCGAGGCGACGCATGAAACACGGACGACCCCTACCGAGCCCCATGGGGCTCGGGGGCTCAAGCCGCCTGACCCTAAATTGGGAGACCGAGGTTCGAAGGTCAACCCATGGAGGCCCTGAGGCAGCCTCGCATTGAACAAGAGCCAGGGGAGAAAACACAGATGAGCCCCAATGGCCTTCGCTCGACCCGCCTAGAAGCGGACAGGGTCATCTCAACCTTCTTGTTTGATTCTAACCTCCAGCCGAGCCCATAGAATCCCCATTGAGGGCCATTTGTTGGAAGGCGGGTTAAGAGCAATGGAATGCCATGTGAGGGCTTTGCTGACCCCGTCACGAATGATGGACCTAGATTCCACAAGAACATGCCCATTAGAGAGCTCACCGAGCGTGTCGCTCGAGCCATTTGGGCAAGTGACGTTAGCTCAACCCCTTTGGTTGCGGAAACCTCAAACGGGGCAACAATCACAAAAGACGAACCAACCCTCGACCAAACCCCGGCGACATGTAGGGGCTTGAGGAAAGTTGAATTGGTAAGGAGACCGAACGCACAATCACAGAACGATAGCTCAGGTCCTAGGAAGCGGGTACGTGCGAATACAAGAGATGCTTTCTCCTACTAGTTTTGCTATCCTCTCCTTGATTTTCAGTAACATCCGACCCCAGCAATGGCAAGGGGTCGGACCATACTCGGGGGCTGATAAGGGTATAAGTACGCCCTCTTCTGAAATAGTCACCACGCCCGACCTCTTCCTCATGTTAAACCTAGAGGCAAGGTCTATGGGAACGAACAACTAAGCATCCCTAGTCGGACTGCAAAAAACCTACGCCTCGGTGGGTATGGTGTCTTTGCTCACTAGCATGATCAAAGTTTCCCTCTTACACCTCGGGCCCTACGATCTCAACGAATGGAAGGGTTGGAATACGTGAGCCCCTTTTCGCATACAAAAAGGGAGGAAAACAAGTTCAATCAAACGAAATGAAATAATGAGCTTGTTTTTATGATACACAAGGGTCGGCACTTGTCCGCTGATTACAATGATGATCATCCGACCTACTTGACTAACTAGCCCCTTCGGGGGAGAACTATATCTTCTATTCTGTTCGCTAGGTCCTGCGAAAGAGGAGCCACCACCGTCTCTATCTCATCCAGCTCATGGGCTTCGTAGCCAGGAGCAAAGCCGAGGCTCATCGTCTCTAGGTCGATGCTGTCCGCATAATGAGAATGAGCAATCGCGAAGGCTTGGTTGATCCCGGTGCGAAGGGCATCCTTCTCGAGCTGGAGCACCCACATCATGATCTCGATGGCACGGGCCGCGAGTGAACTGGTCCGCTCCGACCGCACCACCTCTAGGTCGTCACACACCACTCCGAGGGCAGTGCTCAGGATACCAAGCTCGTTGCTCTCCGCCTGAAGGTTCCTCCTTGCCTCGGCAAGTTCCGTGGCCAGCCCGGTAGAGACGCCCTTGGCCTCCAGCCTCCGGGTACTCGCGGTTCCAAGCTCGGCCTAGAGGGAGTTGATCTTCTGCTGTGCCTAGTCGCGCTATCGGACGGCCTAGTCACGCTCCTTGTGGGCTGCGCCATGCTCCGAGCAGAGCCTCAACACGGTTTGGAGCAGCTCATCCAGCTCCTTGCGTAGCCGAGCAACTGCCTCGACATCTAGACTCGCCCTCCGCTCTAGGGCCACGAGCTTCTCTTCGGCTCCTAGCTTTAGCTCCCGCTCCTTCTTAGCCTCGGCTAGAAGGTCGAGGATCTACTGGCGGGTCTCGGCGTCCCTCTAGAGCAGCTCATCCTACTCCCTCCTGACTTTGGCAGCCTCCTTGTCATCTTGTCGTGCCCTCGTCGATAGGGCCTCGAACGCCCTCTCGGTCTCGTCCGCATGCTGATGGGCCTTGGTCTCTCACAGTCGGAGACTGTCCGCCTCCTCGGCAAGGGGAGTCAGCTTGGCCACCCTCTGTTGGGCGGCAATGAGCTGGGCGGTCACATCCCTATGCAGTCGCGCCTCTTCAACGAGGCGGTCCTAGTTCTCCTTCTGCTCGCGAAGGAACCGAGATTTCTCTCGGCTACGAGCGATAAGGGACTAAAAGGAGATGATGGTCAGAACACAAAAAATACATGAAGAAAGAAGAGGGCGAGAGGCAAGATCAAGCGAATACCTGGCCAGGGGGAACGATGACTTCACACATGCCGCCCCTGGCATGGTCCAAGGCATCCAGCATGGACTCAATCCTCACATCGAGGCTCTCCCGCTCCATGCTCTCAGTGGCATCGTCGAGGGTGAAGAGCGTCGACGTCGGCTCCTTCGGATCTATCCACCGGAGCAGGGGCTCGCCCAGTGCGGGTGATTGTTGCCTCATGGCATCAGGGCTAGGGACGATTCCCAGCCAACCCTCTCTGGCACCACCACGATGTTTGGGGACCCCTCGGCCGTGTCCCCCTCCATTCGGCCCACGTCGGGCGTCGTCACTTGGGTCGCATGTGGCGCGGGTCGTGCCATTGCCTCGGGCACTGCCATGGTTGCATCCGACTGTGTCCTACCTATCACAGCCGGTGCCGCCTCCACCTGTGTCGGTGGGGCCTCGATCGACGGCGTCATGTCCACTGCGGTCAGTGCCACAAGCACGGCCGGTAGCTCCGTCCGTCCCATCGTCGGCAGTGGTATCACCTCCGTCGCCGGCTGCTCAGCAACCTCTGAGGGCGTCCCTCGAGCCCCAATGCCCACTTGTCCCGCCGAGGGCATAGGCGCCATCGTGGGCAGCGCATGATTGTCCGGTGAGGCAGTCACACCGGCGTCGCTCTCGCCCAAAACAGGCACGACGCCAACCGACGATTCCCGCCCCGCTTGGAGGGCGACGCTCTTCTTTGGAGCCAGCGCCAAAAGATTACGCCGCCTCGAGACGCTGCAAGAAAGAAAAGCATAAGTCACGATGAAAACAGAGAAAAATAGAGGAGCTAGTGACTTACATCGGCGTTGTTGGGCGGCAGACACATTTGGGTGGCGAACCCCCAGATCCCTGCTCTGCCTCATCGGGGTGGGGCCGTTTTGAGCCCGTCCCCTGCTCCCTGGCAAAGGGGCTCGCTCCCCTTGCATCTTGGGGTGCGGCAGCGGAGCCAGCCTCCTCTGCTGGCACCTCGGTCACAGCGGTAGATCCGCCTGCCTCTGCTAGATCCTGGGGTAGGCCGATGGTCCGGCCAGTCTCCATCGGCCTCACGGATGCACCTTCCCCTCCATAAAACGGGAAGGGTCCCGACCCCTGCAAGGACAAGCGGATACCTATCAGCATATCCTTGCTCTCCAGGTCATCACGCTCGGTGTCATCGACTACCTCATCATCGTCTTCCTCATCATCGTCGTCGTCGCTGTCAGTGTCCTCCCGTGCCCACAGTTTTTGCTGCCTCTTCTTCCTCTCACCCTCCTTTGCCTTCCTCTACCGCTCAGCCTCGGTGTGATTCGCCGCCCTCACAGGTGGATCCCTCGATAGCAGAGCCAAGTGATCCGTAAGGACGAGGTTCCTTAGCTAGTCCCCCCATCTCAATGTTAGTGTCAAGGGGTCGGGAGATCAATTGAAGAGGAGGCATGAGGAAAGGAAACTTACGAAGACGATGTAGCTCGGTTCCGGCCACATCAGAGGGTGCCCCGGCGCCGAGTACATGAAATCAAGGGGAGCACCCGCGTCATCCCACGAAGGCTCCATCGTCTCCTTGATGCGTTGCGTGACTTCGGTGGGGGAAAGCACTCCCTCGGCAAGCATCGTCCCATCGAATGATGCCTCGAGCGCCATCGCGTACAACGGAAGTGTGCGCCACATCAGTGGTGCCACCATCCTTGTGTGGTAGGCCCCGATGATGCCTGACCCCTTCAGGCCCCTCTCCTTCAGGATGCGGAGGGCAGCGAGGTGGTCCTAGATCTTCTTCTTGTCCTTCTCCGGGACACCCCACTTCCTCCACGAATCCGGGGCCTCTTCGATTAGGCGCTCGGTGAACTCCGGCAGGAGGGTGGCTACGTCATTCTTGAGATAAAACCAATGCGAATGCCACCCCTTGTTGGAGGTCGATAGACACATCAATGGGTACTCACCGACCCAGTTGTTCCAGAGGTGGATGTCGGCGCATCCCATCGGCGTGTTCAGCTCCTGCTTCTTTTCCCTCTTTTTCTAGAGGGTGACGATGAAGAACTGCCGCCACAGATCAAAGTGGGGACTGATCCCTAGGAATCCCTCACACAGGGCGACAAACGCCACCATGTGCTAGACTCCATTGGGATTGAGGTGTTGCAGCTTGATCTGGTAGTAGTGCAGCAGCCCCAGAAGAAATCTATGAGCAGGGGTAGCAAACTCCACTCATGGAAGTGCGCAAACAAGATGACGTAGCCATCGGGCAATGATAGCACGTCCTCCTCGCTGGGCAACAGCCACTCCTTGGCCACGGTCCATGCACGGAGAAGACCGCGGTGGACAAGGCTCTCCAAGTGCTAGAAGGTGATGTCAGAGCAGTACAACGGATCCATTGGAAGATGGGGATGGGTGGATGCGAGCTCGACAGTGGCTAAGACACGGATGCGGGAAACCTAGGCGATTGGCGGTGGAGGTTACAGACATGAAGGCTCGGAGGCAAGGTATGAAACCCTAGGGGCGAACCCTTTTGTTTTATAGAAGCGACAGATGCAAGGAAACCAACTGTCCGCCTAGATCTCCACGCCCACCACAATCTGCCACAACATCATGGTGCGGGATATGTGCATGCAATCCCAATCCTTTCCTTCGGAAGACTCATCGGACATTTCGCCTCCCCAGGCGAACTAGGACTCGTTAATACAGATCAAAAAATGCCTCTACGGCCCGTATAGGCCTAGGAGTTCGATGGTTGGCCCATCAATGGGTTCGACAGCCACTCCAAGCACCCCTACGATAAGGGAAGGAAAGAGAGGGGACCCAGCAAGCGGCTAGTACTTAGGCGCACGAGCACCACGGGCATCTTGGCCCTCGATTGAGTCTCAGCCAGGCTAACCCTGGCCGGAATACCGCGAATGGGAGGCCAGGACCCCAATCGAACTATCCAACTAATGAACCACCAAATCTCATGGCCATACCCGTGAAGGGTCCGACCTCGGCAAGAAGGAATCACCATTCCCAGGACACGCCATGGGCGACAAAGGAAGGCCAGGGCCCTCAGAGTCCTCCCTTTCGACAAAACCTCAGAAGGAGTATTCTACTCCGCCGCAGGCTCAGGGGCTACACCCACCGGGTGCGCTCGCGCGCACCCACTGGCAAGTCAAAAAATCCCCTAGGCGATTCTACCTGAATCACCCGAGGGCTCAGGGGCTACTGTTGAGGACCAATACTAGGGTACCCGAAGAGGAGAAGCTAATACCCATCAACGCTAATTCATCAGGGCGGTCAAGAACACGACTACACCTCTTGGTGGGCTCCGTCTTAGTGGACACTAAGGCCACGGGCTCCACCTCGTCTGACCCCCAAGGGTTGGCTCCACCTCGCCCAATGTCTGGCGGCTGGCTCCGCCTCGCCCGACCCTCGAGGGTTGTGTACACTTCGGATGACTCCCGAGGGTTGGCTCCGCCTCGCCCGATGTCTTGGGGCTGGCTCCGCCTCGACCAACCCCTAAGGATTGGGTACACCTCGGCTGACTCCCGAGGATTGGCTCAGCCTCATCCAACCCACGAGGGTTGGCTCTGCCTCGCCCGACATCTGAGGGCTAGCTCCGCTTCGCCCAATCCCTCAGACATGGTTCCTAATAGAAGCTCACGTCGCCACCAACCACTACGGGCCAGAAAGTACTACCCAAGGTCAAACTTCTAGCAGTGTGTAGGGAGCAGTCGTTTCTTAGCATGACCTGTCCCCATGACATGTCATTCTAGGGCACTCACATCGCCCACAGTGATGGACGTGAGGTCGCTATGCTGCCCACTCCCTATACGGCCGCTAACCAGCACGCTGGTTCACCGCACCGTCCGCTAGGACGGAGCAGGATGCTACGACCCGCTGACAAACGCCAGGGTATGGCAGTGTTAGCGGACACGCGCCCGGCATGGAGTTGTCCCTATTACTACCTGCCGTGTCAATGAGACCTGCACGGAGGAAGAGAAAGGTCCTACGACATGAAGGACTTCCTCTGCCTCTCTTCTCCTATCTTCTCCCATTTGTAACCTGTGCTTTCCCTTGGCCTATAAAAGGGAAAGCAGGGCGTCCCACTAAGGGGCATCGGTTCACCACATCGCACATCACACCACATCATAGCAGAACCACTAGCATCGAACCTCAAACACATAGCTGAGCAGCAACCGAGCTCTCGTCGCTCATTCAATCTTTCCATCAGAGACTTGGGACCTATCCCTCTATCGCCCATTTGTAACCCCTACTATGAACTTTTCAGTGCTAGTAACATGAGCAGTAGCCACGAACTGGACGTAGGGACATTCTGCCCGAACTAGTATAAACCTTGTGTCTTCTTAGTACACATTCTGGGCTAGCCGCGCAATAATACAAATTTACTCGTTGGTGTTTACTCGAAACACCGACACCACTCGAGCTCACTCATGTGCCTCTCCACGACATGACCACAGCAGGAGCACCGCGCACTCTGCCTTTTGATTCACTTAGCTTGGAGCTTCGTAGTTCAATTTCTTGCACCAGCAAGTGGCCTAGGGAGTCGACTAGCCAGACGACCCCTATCGAGTCTTGGTCGCGCCTCGGCATGGATGAATTTAGTGTTTCCACGGCCGCCGGTCATCATGCCTCCAAAACAAAGTATGACTTGGGGGTAAGGCCCTACCCCATGGTGGGAGTTCAACTAGTTGTTCCTATGAGCTCACCTTGGTCCCCTTGTGCTGTTGCTCATCTTCGTTTGACTAGGAACGATGCGACTAAGGATCTGACACGTCGGTGTCAACCTTGGAGTGCCGCCAATATCACTATGTGCATGTGGACAGACCACCACAGTGCTCCCCAGCTTCAACCGTTAGTAGGGCATACACCTTGGTGGGCTACTAATGCTTCTTCACCATCTCTACCTTGCCGGGAGGGTGTAGGATTGCCGGAACAGTTGTGCCACCGCCGCGGATAGCCGCTCGCCGCTGCAGCCCGCGCCAATGCGCCTCCGAGTCCCTAACCGCCACCGATCCTTGTGTGTTTAGCTGTAGATGGTGGTCGGCCCCTTAATTCTGTCGTAGCGAGCCTCGTTTGCCCGGCATAACCGCCTTATGCCGTCAGTCACCGCTCCGGCACGCACGGGGTTTCCAGGGATTTCCCCGTGGTAAAGGCAAAAACATCCAAGGATTTGGTTGCAAAGTACTGACGGTAGGAATAGTGCCCATAGTAGTCATATTAATCTCTAAAAGCTCGAGGGCCTTTTTGCAAAATAGCCAACGCGCGCAGGCGCCCCCGGCCTTGGGCTGTACTGGGCCACCATGACGCGCATGCAGCCACGCCGCGCTAGGCTGTCGGGCCTGAAGGAGTTGCTGTCGGTCCTTTCCTTTTTCTAATGCATTTTCTAAATTAGTTCTAAGGCAAAATTGTAAATTCAAAATAAATTTGTGTAGTTGACCAAAAATTGTGAAACTAATTTTGTTAGGTTTCTAAAATCATGATCTATACGCTAGTATATTTTGTTCACATAGTTTTGTAATATTTTTAGGATTTATCTAATTAATTTGAGATGCTTAATATTGTAAGGTATAAACTTGTTGGAATTTTTGTGAATGATGGGTGATAGTGTTGGCTCTAAAACTTTCACAGTAAATTCCTAACATTATGAGGTGCTCATTGTAATTTTTGTAGCTCCATAATCATTAGTTTGCTAAGATAGCTAAATGAGCCCTAGTTCGAAAATATATGTTTAATCAGCAAAATGCTGAAACACCTTGGGATTTTAAAACTAGAACATTTTCCAGGAAACAACGCCTTATTCGACAACATGGATACGTAGCTTAGCACGTTAGTTATTAGAGCTATCTCGTTAGCTTGCGAGGCATAATCGTATTTCTAAGAGTTCGGTTGCCGTTGATTATTTACGTCTCTACGTTACATCCACGTATATCATAATAGGAACAACGATGGATCGTGGAGATGATCGGAGTAGCAGAAAGGATGGTGCCTTGATGACCATGTCACCATGATGGAATGCTAACTTTTGGTTATATCTTACCCAGGCAAGCCCCGGTGCATAACCCCTATTATTCTGCACTTTAATTTATGCTTGTGCATTAAGTTTTAAGGAGTTTAATGAAACCACTGGCAAATATATATCCTTATCCTATGAGTCCTACTATTATGTCAGGTTCGAATAGCTTGCTATGCTATAGGATCCGGTAGAAGTCGAGTGATTACCTGTCACTCGTGAGAGATAGGAAAGATATTATTATTGTTATTATATTACTATCACATGGAATACATATATGGATGATAATTGGAGACCGGGCGGAATGGTACTTTGGATCTGGTCTTGGTTAGGCATTCGAGTGAGGCTCGGATTGCACTTGTTCCGCCTGTGTCGATTGAGGACTGTCCGTTGCTGTGGATGGTAGTCAGGTCACAGACTTCTTATCCTGAGCACATACTTTCTTATGGGAGCAGGAAGGCTCGTTACGCTCTTGTCGTGGGATCCGGCTTTTTTCGGACCGACTAATTAGAGGCGGGGAAAGGTGGAGGTCTAAGCACCATACTGGGACTAGGTCTCAAGTGTGGGGGATTAGAGTGCAAGTTTGGATGGGGACCTAGACCCCTTGACAAGAGTGGAATCGGTTGGTTTTGTTTGTGCCTGGAGGTATAAACGGGGTGTGTGTTTTGGGGTACCCAGCTAGGATACATTGATTCACGAATCGCCGTTTTTGTGAGACGGTATGACTTGGCTATGGTCTAGCACTGTAGTAAGAACTGGAACTTGAAAGGTGATAAAATGGTTCTGATTGCTTACCACCTGCTTGAAAGTAGCATAGGTGCTTACATAGAATGGTTAGTTAATAAACTAATGATGACTGTTAATAAAATTGAATATAAGGATGCACGTTTAGTAATGCTCCCGCAAATGCAATAACCCATAAGCCAAATAAGCCTTGCATATCCTTGGAGTTTTTTATTTTCCTCCTATCGGGTAAGTCTTGCTGAGTACAATCGAGTACTCAGGATTTTATTCCCCTTGTTGCAGGTGATCGGAGGATACTTAGAGCTGACTCTTGTGTGTGGAAACCTCCTGGTGGGCTCAGAGAGGATTCCTTTTACGCTACGACCGTAGTGTTTATTTATAACCCTTACTAACGGTTTTTATAAGAAAAGATGTAAAATCTGCTTGCATCTCTTGTATAAGAATATCCACTATGTTAATGCTCCACCATGTCATTAAATTAATCTTTGCTCCCTCTGTAACTTTGATAAAATTGTTATACTCCGTTGTTATAATCAATTGAGGTAACATCCTGCTACTATAATAAAATGATGTAATAAATGGCTTAAGAATGTTGTAAGCTTTATTCTCTCATTTATGATCCTGATGGAAAAATGTGGATTTTTGAGTTCTCCCTTGGGGTGTGCTCGATGGAACTGTATAGTTTAGTGTCCTCTCTTGAGTACTTAGTGTCTAATGGAAGGCAAGTACTCCTTGGAGGCACTAGATTAGGCGGTTCTACCACACACCGTCACCCCCACTGCACTTCTCACACACCCACACACACATTCATGTAGATAGTTCAGTAGATTAGGGTCTCTAGGGGCGATTCTGGTGCATCGCGCTGCTGTGACCTCTCCACACACGGGCACCTGCTGCCAACGGTGACCCCACCACCGGCTACGGCATGATCCAGCGGACCCCGTCCACCCCTCATCCACCACCCCCAAGGACTAACACCGCCAACGTAAGCCGCTCCGGTGAGGCTCGCCCCTCCTCCCCTGTTCTGATGCCGGCACAGTCACCTCCGTCCACCACTGTCCTCCTCTCTCCCCCTTCTCTGGCCCCGCCAAGTGGGACCGGAAGGAAACGGTGTCGTCGTTGCCCTCCGTCCCCGTCTGTCTCCCTTCTCTCTCCCTTTCCCTCACTAACATACGGGCCCACGGCCTTAACGCCGACGCCGCTGTCACTGCTGACGCAAGCAACGGGCCCACCTGTCACATAGACAGCGCGGGGTATGTTTTAGAAAACGCTGGGTACACACGGTTAGTGTACACAGAGGGTTAGAAATGCATTTTCCTAACTTAGAAAAATCCCTAGAAAATTTGTAAATATACTAGATGCATTAAGGAAATTAACCATGTAGTTTGCACCCATTTTCATGCACCAAAAAATGCATATAAAATTCCACCTAGTTAATTAGCTATAGAATAAACTTCTAAAATTCATAACTTTAAACCATAACTCCATTTCGCATGAAACCATTTCTAAAATTCATCTAAAATCAAACCCAACCATATGCACCTAGTGCCACCATATAGTTCTTTGTTTGCTTGTGCCTTTTCTTTTGTGGATAGCGGTAGTCTTATTAGATTGATACGTCCGATAGATGACGGTAATCGTCAGGAGGACGAAGACCTGAGTTACGTAGACGTGCCGGAAGGTGACAATAACGAAGGCAAGTCCTAGCTCCCCTCCCTACCATCTTGCTTTAAACCACCATAATGCTAAAACATGACTAAGATTATTACCCTAGAAAATGAGCTCGGTTAATGCGATATAATTAAGATAAAGGGTTATCTTGTTATTTTATGAGCTCCACACCATGACTTGATTTAGGGGTAATAATGGAACTTAAAACTTGCTAAACCTGAACCAAACCCCTGACATGGGGCAAGTAGTGGTAAACTATGGAGGTAGTTTATCATGGCAAGGATGCCTGGATAGGGTTCCTGTGGGAGATACTCGCCTCGGTCACATAAGGACCGGTTCGTATTCCTCTCGCCTAGCGAGATATTTTCGTACAGCCACATGTCTATATGGGTAGGCTTGATCCCACACCCTGTTAGATAGAAGTATAGTGTCTACTAGGAGGTCGGTGTAGGCAACGAAATATCAGGAGCCGATACGGGGGATATGTTTTCTTAGTGTCCGGTTGGTGTGGATGCTATGTGATCTTCCACGTTAAGCTTTAGATTTTTAGGCCGCATTCGAGCCACTATTTTCTTGGTCATGTTCAAGCCATGTTTTCTTTTGTGATGATTTGGTATCATCACATTTTGGGGGGATTTGGTATCTTCCCGGTTTTGTGTCTCCAAGCCCTGAGAAACCGTGGTAGAGATTATATGGAAAACTAGGTTAGCTTCCAAGCGGGTACAGGATCTCGTTAGGTCTATTTTATCCACTGATCATGGATGAGGTTGCACCTATCATGTGGGGAAATTTGTACACCTCTACAGAGTTTATTAAATCTATTCAAATAGCCACGTCCTTGGAATGGGCAAATGCTAGGATGGGATACTATGAATAGCTTTACGTTTATGTGTAATGAAATGGGTAATGGAATTGATGCTAACCCGGGTACTAGTGGGAATAGTAATACTCTGCTAGGACCCAACCCATAATTATAACCACCACTACACTTCTATTTCCACCCTATGGTTAGGACTTTCTGAGTACGTATTGTGATAGAACCGCCCAATTTAAACAAGATCAAGTATGGCTGTCCCCGTTTATTACGTTGACGCGCACATACTTTCACTTATATAAAATCGGTACTCCGCCGAGTGTCACGAAGGACCTCGGTAAATCAACATCACAACCAAGATCGTGTGATTAAGCAAATACACATCACATACGCAGAGTTGTAGCGGAACTAATATTACAAATGGGTTCACAAATAATAGTACAAGTTTGGGTTTCAAAACTGATTAGTGAAAACAACATAGCTTTCAAATGATTACATTAATATCAGTTCCAAATACATTGTTAGCATAAGTGACATCCTTAGACAAAAGCATATAGATGAGAAGTAAATATAGAGTCACCGAGCCCACCAGCGGTTAGCCACCATCTTCAGCTGGCCGAGAACTTCACCTACAACATGGTGGGATAAACCCTAAGTACTCGAATGTACTCAGCTAGACTTACCCGTCATAAACCAAAAATAAAGTCACACCAAGGAGTATGCAAGGCTTTATAGGTGGAGCTAGCTTGACAACATTTTTACATAAAAGCCAAGAATTGAGCTATACATTTTACAATTCAGTAACCAAGTTAATTATAGCTATTCATCTCTAGATTATCAACTAACCTGTGCCAAACATGTGGGATATCATTTAGTATCAGGCAATAGTAACCATAGCCGGTATAATGTTGTAACATCATCATCATCATTATAATCATTATAACCATCAAGTTCAATTAAGTGTCTCTATGTTGTCGCTGCTCAGTCAAGTTCTCACTATCTGGGAGAGATGGTGATTCGAATCGATTTCTACTCAGCTGGAGAATTATTCCTAACACAAACCCAGGTCTACCAGCCACGGTATGCCTTAGGTCACCTTTGGTACAACTCAGGAATCGTGGGTCCGGACGGCGCCGCACCCTTAGGGAGTCCACTATGCCAGGAAGTGTAGGAATTTTAAGCACCTGACCCCTTGGACTCACACCAATGGCTCCCCACACATCCTTACTGCCTCCAGAATGCGCACTATAACCCCCCAGTTCTCGGCCTGAGTTGAGCTACTCGACTTCACGGTTGGAACGAGTTATCCAGCCAACTAAGTGATAGGCATGCGTTCAACATGACATGAGGACATACAGCGAATCGGTCCTTAAACGACACAGACGGGGATAGATCCACACCCAAGACCTCCATGTCTTGTTGCTTCTCTATCAACATCCCGTCCGGTCTCCATTTATTATTAACACATGGTTATTTCCACGATAGCAAATATAGCCAACTGTGCTTTGGTATCCACCTATATCTCGCAGGTGACAGGAAATCACCCGACTTCTACCGTTCTAAGCATTGCTAAGCATACAGTCGATCCTGGACCTACATATGGTTCAAGGTATATTTCTGGACAAGGCAGTTCTATGCATCAAGTGGTTTCAATCAACTCTTATAACATAATGCATCAAACATAAAGAACTCAAGTGATGTTTGTAAAAACATAGGAGGCTTAGAATGCTCCGGGGCTTGCCTGGGATCCAACACTCGGTTAGTGTTTGTTAGACGACACTTGCTTGGTGAGCATCTCCCATCCTAGCACTTGTCCAGTCCTTCCATCTTCGAGATAGGTCCACCATACACTGTCTTCGGGTTCGGCTCTAACATCATGTCCTTCACGTGGTTCATCTAGCGTACCTAGATGAGTTGCAAGATGCAAGTGCATAAATATGAAGAATGGTAATATGAGATGCATCACCTAATAGCATTGAAGGCAAACATAAGATCATGAAAGACGTAGGCACCTAGAGTTATTTAACTAAACATCACACAACCTATTATAGAGGGATAGCAAGCATATTATGCATGGTACACAAGTGAACTTAAGTTCAGATATTGCACCCATGCATCGATCAAGAACTAACCAACATGTTTAGCCAACACAAGAGTAAGGTAAAGCAATCACCTAGCACATGTAAAGAAATCTGGACAGCAGTACAACAGTCACTTGTTTTATCCATAACTGGAGATCTAGACATCCAAAGAAAGTGATCCTAGACTTTCTGGAAAGCTAATGAAATTTCCTACAACATTGTTACTATTACTAGAAACTTATTCCAAATATAACTAGGTCAAACATGCCAATGTTTCAGATCTGTACAGAGAGCATGCAAAACCTGACAGGGAAATTATAAAATCGATACCTCCCAAATTATTAGGCCTATGGTCATGCAATTTGAACACAAGCAAGATTATGAAATTATATACAACTTTTGTATTCACTACAACCATAGCAAACATCATTTACACTATGAAAATAATTGCACAAGTAAAACTGCACATGCAGCCCAAACAACAGTGGTACAGAAAACTGATAAGAACTTCAGAGAACCATAACTGGAGTTCTAGACCTCCAACAAACATGAATCCTAACTTTTTGAAAAAATTATGAAGTTACCTACAACTTTATTATTCTCATCTTAAGATTATTCTTCAGTGAACAAGGTCAATTAATCCAATAATTGCATCTCTGTCCAAAACATAGACATAATATGGCATGCCACTTTAAACAGCTATAACTAGAGTTATACATGTCCAATAAATGTGTTTATAGATTTTTTAGAAAGCTTAGCAAATTCTAAATAACTTTGTTATAAACACCTAGAGCTAATTCTACTATTAAAAAGGCCCCACAGTACCAACAAGGCAACCCTGTCTGGATTTGGGCAGAAACAGCCACAGAGATTTAAGCAACTATAACTCAAGATCTACTTAACCAAAAGTCATGATATTTAGCTTTTTGAAAAGCTTAAGAAAAGTACTACAACTCAAGTATTGTCATCAAGTCATGATTCATAACTTCCCTAAGCCAATTAATTCAAACATGCAGACCTATTTAGAATAGGAGCAAAGCAACACAGGGAATTTGTTATTTTTATAACTCTTAAACCATCAAATAACTCCTAAAATTTTTACTAGACATCAAACATCACCTTAGTAGCACTTCATCAAAATTTCACATTTATTTGAGCACAACAACTGCAATTATGAAAAAGACAAGACACAACTAGTATTAAAAACCTAACTGCATAAATTGATTTTTACAGCAAAATATTTAACATAAAACATGCCATATTATAGATCTACTGCATATATAATTTCATAAGTATTCCAAAAAGTCCTCATTTACTATTTTACGATTTTTCTACTAATTACTATGAATTTTCAAAGTTGATCATCCAAACCTACAAAAATCAGAGAAAAGGAAATGTAAATCTTGCATCGGGCTCCCTGTAGAAAACACAAAATAAATGCTAGCGATCCAGTCCTTCTCAGCACTATTCAAACGAGTCCATGGTTTGCAGATCTACCCTCCCCTTTCTTTGAATTGTTGAGCAAAGCCCTTCACGCGGTCAAAAGGAGCACGCCGGGGCTTGTTGTTGCCGGCCGGAGGAGTTACGTCGGCGGCGATTGAGTGGCGGGGAAGGACTAGGGGAGTCTTGCGCACCCACTGAGCTGCTCAGCCCGGCCGGAGACGGTCCAAGGCGGCCCGCCACGCAGCAATGATCGCGTGCAGGTCGGTTGCCAGCGGGCGGCCAGCTCCAGCAAGCGGCGAGGCCGGGATGGGTGGTGCGGTTCGAAAACCACGAGGAGGTGGTGGTGGTGCTGGCTAGGAGCGGGGAGCATGGGGGCAGGGAACAGTGGCGGCGGCAAGGAGCTCCTCCCGGCCATGGCGGCCATGGCAAGCACAGCCGTGCTCAGCGCGAGCAGGCTCCAGAAGGCTAGTGAGGGAGTGGGAATGGAGAGGTCAGGGAACAGGGCTCGGGCTCGTGCTCGGCTACTAAAGCGACACAAGACGGCGAGGTGGCGAACGGACAGCGAGCGCGTGAGGCCACGCGGCAACAAGCTTCTGAATAGGTCGGCCACGTTCAAAATTTCCAAACTGAATGAACTGATCAAATACCACCTCAGAAATACAAGCTGAAACTCAACTTTCGGCTCCCTCAAACTCCCAAACAGACGCGAATTAGCGAGAGATCCATTAATCAAAATGGTAGAGCTACAGGTAATCTCCAACATTGCCAATATCAATATCGTCTAAAACTCCATGGTTTTCAAACTATGAGGCACCAAAGTACACTACACGAAAACTGAAAAGCGTTGAAAGACTTAGAAATATTTCCAAGTTTTCAAACAACACAACATTGACCTTCGTGATCCAAATTCAAACATGTTAGGAGCTAAACTAGCCTATGACCCAAAAATAAAAGTTGTTACACTCCTCAAGTACTACAACTTTGTTTTAGGGTGCACATCCACGCAAAGTTTCTAAAATGCAATTCAACTCCAGTCAAACATACCACATGAAATTGGTACTTTACACTATAGGTATGACTTAGAGACCAAACTAGCTTTAGTCATGAATACCAAAGTAGTTCCTAGTGACATTCTAAACATGTTAGAAGCATTCTTAAGGTTCCACAATCATTTCATACATTGATCACATGTAAATCCTAGGTCAAACTAAGCATATCATCACTTAGGAGCTTACTTAGGTGAAGTGATCCACATGAACATTGTTCCAATAGGCATCCTAAGTGTAGCTAAGGTATTTTAGTGACCAACCTCAACCACATGCACTCAATCACACATGATCATAAGCATACACACAGGGAAAACATAAAATAACAAGTCATGTTTCACATGTTTCAATTGCATGTTTCATATGTGAAAGCTCATATAGGAATGCTTGACGCTTATGATCAGGCAATGCAAGTGCAATTATGCAAACATAACACCTAGGGTGTTACAGCCTTCCCCCCTTAGGAGAATCTCGCCCCGAGATTCGGTGCGAAAGACTTTTAAGGGAAGAGAAGCATGTCATCCATTTTCCAACATCAGTGATAGCATTAGGCAACTCAACTTCGGAGTATCAGAGAGGCTAATTTGGTCAAGACACTTTCTAATACTTGCTCTTCGTAGTAAGTTTTGCTGAAGAATTTCTTTCGTTGGCTCCCATGAAGCATTGTTACTTTGGGAGGAATCCAAGACAGCACAATACTTCTTTCTCGGGATACGGAGAGTACTATGGAGTATAAACTAATTACCCATAATCTCTATTTCCCTAGTGAATATAGCATGGACCATGTGAACTTTGTACTAGACTACAAGCTTCTGAAAGCTACTCATTACAATGGTTCCATGTTCTTTCACAAAGTTCAAAAAGCAGTTCTCTACCAAGGTAGCTTGAGTACAACCTTTCATAAGGGATGAGATCACAGACGGGGTAATCATCCTCTGAGGCTGCGAGAAACCGAGTAACCAACAGACAACGTCTATGCCGGTCGTAACTATTCAATCACTCAGATGCCAACCGATGGAAAACTACATAATGTTCCATGTGTGTAGTTCTCTTTCTCTAATGATAACACCATATTGTCTGAGTCCATTGAGTGAGTGGTGAATGTGATAGTTGACCCATCATTTTCGACGATCGTTAATTGGGGAAATCCTCGTATCCAAGCAGCAATAGTTATCTAGGTTGAATCTGATGCAACCTCTTGGGTAAAAACACATAGAAGGTACCAAAGGACAAGTCCACCTTGGAAATCCTTGCTGAAGAAGGATGACAGCGAGGTCTGGAGGTCAACGAAAGTTGCAAGTATACACCGATTGAAAAAAAATGGTACACTACTAAGCAGGTTGAGCACAATTTGCCTTCATGGCGAAGTGGTGCAGTAAGTGGGGTTGACTTGCATTGTAGCAAAATTAGCTTGGTTGGACTACTTTTGACAATGAGGCTTCCTTTCTAATGTCAATCAACCACTCAAAATCAAAGTTTGAAATCTGTTGTTTGACACTTTTCGAATTGTTTTCGACTCGTAATGGCACAAATTGACTTGTAGAACACCTTGACTGCTCCAGCATTGTTGATATGAGAGGGCAAAAGCGAGGCACAAAGGGGTTCCAGGAGTCTTCTCTAGGGCATCTAAAGTATTAACAATCGTCTCATTGCCAACATGACATGAACTACAAACACAACCTTCTAATATGAGAGATGATAGTAGTCAGCAGAGAAATCACAGATTTTGTACCTCTCGGTAATCAGTCCATATCTTGTAAACCACTAATCCATTGTGCACAAATTTTGGTAAGCATTTTGATCCAAGAGTCCTTTAATTACTAACCAAAATTTGGCTCAAACGGACACCGGTTGTCTATCCAAACAAATAATCTACCAAAACTGCTTTGTTCTGAAATTTGGTGACTGAACTGTCAAAACATCTCTCAAATCTGATACTTTACTCAACCAACCCTCAAACCAACTTAAGACATAGAAGTACCTTAAGCGAGGAATGAGATCACCAAGTTTGATGTGAATTGAACCATGTTGATCCTCTAATCACAGGCTTAAAGGTAACCGGTTGAGTGCCGTGAAATCTCAAAAATTTTCCCGCTCTTCTTTTCCTTTGCTTCAAGCGTTGTGGATTGTGTTCTGCACTCTCTAATTCTCTTTATAACTATGGTAGCTTTCTCGCTAAGGATGGAGGCTAGGGTTTTCCTCATATACTTCCTGTAAGAACCCAAAAATCCACACACCAAAAATCACAACTACAAAACTTTTCTTCAAAACCCTATGTGATGTTGAGTGACTCATGTAGAAGCCAAACCCTAGTTTTGGATTAGATGTGACCCAACTAGGTTAAAATCATAAGCATAGCTTGGTTTTATGCCACATGTGTAATTAAATTCCTAAATAAACAAATCATGCATGCATCCTTAATTCCACTTGTGATTTGGATTCTTTTGCCTTATGTGATGTTTAACTAACTTACTTAATATTTATGATAAACCCTAATATATGGGATGTATTTTGACCACCATTTGAAACACCTTATGGGACCCACTACATAACTCGAGGCTCAAGTTTAAACTCTAACTAAATTTGAATCGAAGCAAAAGAAATAAAAGAGAAAGGAAGGAAGAGGGAGTAGCAGCAGCCCAAGCCTGCTCGGCCTTGCGAGCCAGCCTGTTCGGCCCAACTCACGCATGCAGCCCACGAAGCCGGCCCAGCATCGCTGCCCAAGATGCACAGCCGCTGACAAGCCGGGCCCGCTCGTCAGCCATCACGCGCCACATGCAGCCACATCGCGCCAAGCGCCTGACGACCCGACCCTGCTTGTCAGCACAGTAGCGTCTTCTTCCCCTCGCCCACGCATTCTCCCCGCACGACCGGAGGTTGACTAGCGTGGCAAGCACGGGCCAGGGGGTCATGCAAGAAGCATGACCCTATTTCCCCTTGCACCGCGCCTATGCTACCGCACGCGGGCCGTCAGATGCGCCGCACGCATCACCACCGCCCGATTGCCATCCGCCATTAGAGCCCTTGGAGCTCGGCTATAAAAGCCAACGCCCGCGAGCCCTAACCCTCAGCCCGTTCGCCGCCGCCGCTGGTGGCATAGCACCACACCACGTCAAGCCGAGAGAGAGGGAGGAGGAAGAAGCAAGGAGGAGAAGGAAGCCGCTGTGGAACCAGACCTCGCCGGAGCCAGGAGCGTCGCCCTGATCAGCTACAGCGACGTAGCTACTCAGCACGGCACTGCATCGCCTCATCATGGCCTCGCCTCACCACTGCACCACCATCCTACCGCCACGAGCCCTACGGTGAGCCACGTCGTTCGCCGCTCACCGCGCTAGCCGTACTCGCCATGAACGCCACCGCGTTCCCGCACCTAGGGGACGTAGAGGCAGAGCATTCCCGCTCCTAGACACGCTGCACATGCACCGCACGCGCACAAGCCCAAGGCCTGGCCTCACCGACCCCTAGCGGCTCGAGAACACCGGCACGACCACCCTGCATGCCATGGCCGAGAGCACAACCATGGCGAGACCACCGCGTCTTCTACATCGTGGTAAAGGCGATGTTGATGCCTCGACTGGCTCCACCATGATGAGAGACACACCGCGCTCACCTTAGCCGAGGATGAAGCCCACTGGAGCCCTACGTAGCTGCAGCGCACCTCGTCGGAGTGCCACCGCCTCCGCTTTGCCCCCACCACCGTGGCCGGAGGCGTTGAGAGCTCTCGGAGCCCCTTCGACCTGCTCGCCATGGCCGTAGAAGCGTCGGGGAGCTCGTGCGCACCACCAATCTCCGATACCGCTGCCACAGCCACCACACCGCCGCTCGCCGGTGTACGAGGACCGCCGCCACCGTGGCCAGCCAACTGGAGCCACCCAGCCACCACATTAACTTCACCGGGGCACCCACCATGGCAAGGCCAAGCTTTTGCCCACCTTAATTGCACACCCACGCCGCTGGAGGGGCTCGCTGGTGAGCTCACCACTGGCGGGAGCACGCGGGGGAAGAAGATGGGGATTTTCCCCTCGCCGGCCACACGTCCGTGCACTTGGTGCACGTGAATCGAACCCTGGGAAGGAGTAAGTGGACCAAGTCCTTCATAGACCGGCTCTGCGGTCTATGGACCAACGTAGGCGGGTTCACCATGAACCGCACCTCACTTGTCAGTCACCGTTTGACCCCGGACCCACCTGTCAGTGACCAACTGGGATGATGACGTCATGCTGACGTCAGCGGGACCCACCTGTCAGCCACAGTTTAGCTCTGATGGCGCCATGCTGACGTCATGCCGATGATGTGACCATGCCAGTGTCGGGGACCTTGGCAAGCTCTCCGACCACTTCGGCGATCTCTCCGACCACCTCGGCAAGCTCTCCGACCACTTCGGCGATCTCTCCGACCACCTCGGTGATTCTCGCCGACCACCTAGGCAATCTCGCCGACCACTTCGGCGATCTCGCCGACCACCTTGGCGATCTTTCTGACCACCTCGGCGACCTCTCCGACCACCTCACCAGCTGATACACCACTCCAAGTCCCTACATGCCACGTGAACCAGTCACAGTGTGACACGTGTCAGCCCTGAATTAATCAGCCTTTAATATTTTCAGAAATGGATTTAATCTTCAGAAATTCATAACTAATTCATATGACCTCAGAAAAATATAAAACTAGGACCAAAATTCATCTAAAATCGAGCTCTACGTAATGAACCTAAGTTTGAGTGAATTTGGCTCTTTTGAATTTTCATTGCTTCTTTGTGCTATTCTATAGACGTCGTTAACGCGACTATAATTCGATCGTATGCAGACTCGGAAGAGAACCAGACGGACGAGGATCGTGAGTACCGTGAGGAGTGCAGGGATGACTTCACTAAAGGTGCCACATCCCACCCAATCTCGTAGCACCTATTACGCATGGCTAATATAGAGCTGCTATTGCTTTACTTTATTGTTATAATCACACTATGATAGGACTTGCATGGTAGTATGCTTTCTTGATGGCCTTTACCTTGACGCAACCTTACCCCTGCTCACCCTGCTGTTAGGATAAGTCACACGCTTGCTGCTATATTTCATTGCTTATTACTTCTACTATGTTTGAACTACATTGATGCGTGGTGGAAACTGGTGTTATCTGGACTATGGGGAGAGTGCTGCGTGTGTGGCTTGGGTGCATGGAGGGTGAGGGTTGTGTCGACCAAGTTGGAATATACGATGAGCCTGAGGCAAGTCTTGCTGTGGGGTGCTACCTGGGCACCCCTGGAAATGGATACCTGTGGTGGGTAAATGGTATATGAGGTGGCCCTGGGTGTGAACCTGTGATGGGAGGAGCCCGGGGTGGAGGTGCTGTGGTGGCATGGTAAATGGAAACCCTGATGAAGAAATTCTGGCTTGGTCACCCCTAAGGACTTACTAGTACTTAGATTCACCAGGAAGCCTTACGTACCACTCGCCCTATATGGTGTGGGACGGCTGGACTACTTGGTAGGATATTGCCACTACTGCTAGGTTGATAGCGGACAGTGCGAGGAGGTACGGGGCGCGGAGGATTCCCCCCACACCCTTCCAAGACTTCATGGAGACCTTGTGGACCCGGCTCATGACTCACAGTTTCAGCCACCCCAGACTAGACTTGGGGTGTACCAGGGCTGAATGGTAGAGTGGCATTATCCTAGGCTAGCAAGTGGCCGGAATCAGCCCAGTTGATGACGGTCAGCGAGGAAGGCGGATCTTGTGGTTATGTAAAACCTCTGTAGAGTGTATGGTTGATCGATCGATACATATGCCGACTTGTTGGCTATGGACCTTTCCTGGGTTTTGCTTAAACTAGATAGTGAGATGAGTCCTTCTCTTCTTCCCCCATGAGAGAGTGTCGGACGTAGCCAGGGGCTACGGGCCATGAGACAGTGTCGAGAGGGAGTTGGCCTGTCGACTGAGCGATGGTATGGTGGTGATGTGGTGATGATGTGAAGATGGTGGTTTATCGATCCCAGGATTGAAACCTGGCTCTGGACGGAAATGGGGTGGAATGGGTGTGGGAATGGTGTTAAAACTTGACCAACTATTAATATATATACTTGATATGCTAAAGCATAGGAAACCCCAGCCTTATAGGTTTCTTTTGAATATATCCAACTTGCATCCAATTTCCACAAAGCAATGCTCATAGGGTGGGAGTGGCCAGTACAAATCGTACTGATAAATTTTGGCACGCAAGTTCTGCTGAGGAGTATAGCTCTGAGGAGTTTGACGGTTGAGGGGTTCGTTCCTACGCTCGAGTTTGGCGATCTTGTCTTCAAGCTGTTCTGAATGAATGCTACTTTTGATTCCGCCAATGCGGCGATGTAATAATTTATGTAATTCCGCACTATTTGTACTCTGATATTACGTTGTATGGATGTGATATTCGACTAGAATTTTGGGTAATATGATCTACAACGGTCTTATTACACTTCGACTCTGTGGATTTACCTTCGCGGAAATCAGGTCGTTTCACTTCCCAGGGAACAACTTCAACCATTGATGTAGGCACCAGCTCGATGATACACAAGCATTGAACTAGTGGGATGTTCTTGCAAGGCACAATGCATACTTCACGTGGAGTGACAGTCCTACAAAAATAAGGGAACCGTCTCTGATTATCCTTCTGTGCTTCATCCCATAGCGTCCTGAACAAATCCTTTGATAGCACCATATACATAACAATGCTGACCAAAACTAGTGACGTGCTTTCTCTAGCTCTTTACTTAGCTGATACAGCATCCTGCACTATATGTGTGATTGTCCAAGATGGAGTTGACTTGACAACATAGGGCTTGGAGAAGAAAGCAGTACTGGCATCGATGATCGGCTTTGCTGTTTCTTTGCTTCACATTGTTCTGTGAGATTTGGCCTTCATAGTTACCAAAGAGTCGTTACCTAGCTAGAAATTAACCTTCCTACTGGTAACTAATCAATTGCCTCTGAACACTTGAAAAGCTTCAAAACTTCTTTTTAACGGCAACAATTGTAGTGGATGTGCAAATAGACAGTCACCCGAGAAGTCAGCAGAAAAGGGGCCACACCGAAGAAGGTCGGTTGATCACCTTGCACATAAAGGTCAAGACTTGGACAAGAAGCTCATGAGCACCAGGTGACCTACTATAGCACATAATATCCTAGTCCATTTATCTTCCGACTGATAACTTGTCCAACTTTAAGTGTGGTGCACCCTTTTGATCCAACGGGAATGACATAAGTTGCTCACTAGATGACCAACGTCATTACAGGGACCATCAAGTAACATCACTTGTCTACTACCTCTTGCAGTCTGTTAATGTTTACGTCAGTGACGTGTTCTTCAAAGGTTATCCTTTGGACGACTCTAGAAGGAAGTCCTATTGCATCTGGTTTGACATACAGATCTTCTAACAAGATAAGGAGAGATAACCAAGGAGGAGCTCACGTGAAAATAACAAATCGGTGTAGTTCTGCACTAGATCATGACTAGAAACCTCGATACCAGCGCGCACCCAGTAGCACAACCATGTGCCGACCAGCCACAAGGAGGCCCTAGGTTCCGTCACAGCACCGTAGATCACTAATCGTGGCACCATTACTGAACATACAACCCACAAGAATTCTCACGTGGCACAAATTTGGTTGCATAGGAGCAAGCACCATGAGAAGGAGGGATAGCAAACAAAGGTAGTCATAAGGTTAGGAGTTAACAAGGGGGCGATCCAAAGATTAAAACACAATGCAAGAGAACATAGCCTAATTGCCGAAGACAACTGAGCAGGGGACTCTTGCCTAATCTCCATATACGTCTTGTGTCCACCAAGTGGATTACTAGGTAAAGATTAACATGAGATTTGGTCTTGCCGAGCAGCAACATGAGATCAAGACTGATAATCATCCAGAGACTAGAAAGGGTTGGAGACAAAACAAATGAGATTCAAGGGACAGAGCCAATGCACTGATTAGGGATTCAGTGGATAAAGCAACGACATGATCTGTGAGGAAAAGGTTCTACAGCCAGGATAGATAGCGATTAGCGTTGCACCAGATCGTCTGTAGAAGAAGGAGCAATGAGATCTAACAAGGATTTTCGAGCAGGGTCCTCCCTCATAGGAGCGGGACAACCACGACACATGCACACATTCAAGGGAACTAAGCTTGGGCCTAAGGTCAAGTAAGGCATGAATAGAGGTCTTCGTAGTGCAACGTTCAAGGGCTAGCAACCACATGTACAGGCTCAGGCTCCTAAGAGAGAACTTAATTGGAGACGACAACCATGAGATTATCAAAACTTGGACGCTGCTCCAGGATAGCGCTCTTCCACACGCGTATGCTTACCGAGGACAAAAGGGTGATAGCTATGGCACTACCTAGATAACGAGCATCCACTCCTACATCAAGCCTTAAGCGAGCATTTCGAAATACTCAATCCAATTAGCTTAAGCGACTATTACTAAGCACAAAGCTCGCACATATCAAGCAGTCACCTACAGCAACACCACTACACATAAACATGTGAAACATGGTGGTAAGGTATTGTTATCTTTTATTTCCTTTTTACTGAGTAGGTGGATAACTCTTCAAAATAAGTTTTACTTATACTTAGCAAATTAGTTTTCGAAGGGATGAAGTTTTTGCTAACTACCAA
This sequence comes from Miscanthus lutarioriparius, assembly GCA_904845875.1. Classification (NCBI taxonomy): domain Eukaryota; kingdom Viridiplantae; phylum Streptophyta; class Magnoliopsida; order Poales; family Poaceae; genus Miscanthus; species Miscanthus lutarioriparius. Next base: position 59,452,986 of record CAJGYO010000010.1, read on the forward strand.
CTTGCGATCTATTTCCTTTGGAAGCAACATACAAGGCAAAGCTAATCACACACTATCTTCAAGCACAGCTATTCAAGCGGCATGGAACAGGACATTTTGTCTAGCTTCACACAGGGAAGATAGTAACATCACATTGATCACAAGTTACTTAGTACTAGAACAAAGTGAGGGAAGCATATTTATGCACAAGCACAATCATGATGCATGCTCATCCTATTCGTCCTCACAAAATTGCTAGCCTAAGGTGGCAATCACGTTCTATGTCGGTGGCATAACACGTACTCTCTCGATATATAGCTAGTCGTCAGCTACATTCAATCTATGCATTCGTGGTTAGCGTACCTACAGGCAAATTCATTGCAGCCCATCCCAACAAGAGATAAATAAGCACACAATGAAAGCAGTAAACTAAGATACTCTCCATATATACATCCCTAGATATATATACTTCGGTATCCATAGCTACCCGACAGATATACCTACAATTTAGTACCTTCATATATACATGTGTGTAACATGTAAATATTCCAGTAACCATAGCTAACTCTCCCCTAGACCGATAGTTGGACGGTCATGCTCTCACAACTCATACTTACCTGGGCGTAGAGGCAATTGATCCATACATTACCATTCAAGTGAATGGCATCCATACAATAGCACACCGTATGGACGACGAAAGTAAAAATTGCAATAAAGTACATCCCCCATGTTAGTACTTGGATAACCACCTAATAGTCCTTAACTGGGCATAAAGGAGGATGTCGCTAGCATTGTTTTGCAAATAAGTTTTGACAAATTTGCCTGTAGCTAAAGTTTTAGTCAAAATAGGCTTTTTAAAACCAAAACTTTGTTTTTAAAACTATGTACATGACAGTATTATGCTTAATCTTGCTCTGATGCCAGCTATGACAGAACCGCCCAATTTATACAAGATCAAGTACGGCTGTCCCCGTTTAGCACATTGAGGCGCACATACTTTCACTTATATAAACCCGGTAGTCCGCCGAGTGTCACGAAGGACCTCGGTAAATCAACATCACAACCAAGATCACGTGATTAAGCAAATACACATCACATATGCAGAGTTGCAGTGGAAATAATATTACAAATGGGTTCACAAATAATAGTACAAGTTTGGGTTTTAAAACCAATTAGTGAAAACAACATAGCTTTCAAATGATTAAATTAATATAAGTTCCAAAAACATTGCTAGCATAAGTGACATCCTCAGACAAAAGCATATAGATGAGAAGTAAATATAGAGTCACCGAGCCCACCGGCGGTTAGCCACCATCTTCAGCAGGTCGAGAACTTCACCTACAACAAGGTGGGATAAACCCTGAGTACTCGAATGTACTCAGCTAGACTTACCCGTCATAAACCAGAAATAAAGTGACACCAAGGAGTATGAAAGGCTTTATAGGTGGAGCTAGCTTGACAACATTTTTGCATAAAAGCCAAGAATTGAGCTATACATTTTACAATTCAGTAACCAAGTTAATTATAGCTATTCATCTCTAGATTAGCAACTAACCTGTGCCAAACATGTGGGATATCATTTAGTATTAGGCAATAGTAACCATAGCCGGTATAATGTTGTAACATCATCATCATCATCATAATCATTATAACCATCAAGTGCAATTAAGTGTCTCTACGTTGTCGCTACTCAGTCAAGTTCTCACTATTCGGGAGAGACGGCGATTCGAATCGATTCCTACCCAGCTGGAGAATTATTCCTAACACAAACCCAGGTCTACTAGCCATGGTATGCCTTAGGTCACCTTTAGTACAACTCAAGAATCGCGGGTCCGGACGGCGCCGCACCCTCAGGGAGTCCACTTTGCCAGGAAGTGCAGGAATTTTAAGCACCTGACCCCTTGGACTCACGCCAATGGCTCCCCGCAGATCCTTACTGCCTCCAGAATGCGCACTATAACCCCCTGGTTCCCGGCCTGAGTTGAGCTACTCGGCTTCGCGGTCGGAACTAGTTATCCGGTCAACTAAGTGATAGGCATGCATTCAATATGACATGAGGACGTACAGCAAATCGGTCCTTAAATGACACAGACGGGGATAGATCCACACCCAAGACCTCCATGTCTTGTTGCTTCTCTATCGACATCCCATCTGGTCTCCATTTATTATTAACACATGGTTATTTCCATGATAGCAAATATAGCCAACCATGCTTTGGTATCCACCTCTTCTTGTTCGGGAGATGATTCCTTCTCTTCCTAGGGGAGTTCGTTATGAATGCTAGTCCAAGGAGTCTTTCCATTAATTCTATCAAGCAAAGATCTTTCTTCACTAGCAGACAGATGAAGGAAAGCTCCTCTAGAGGCTGCATTAAGGGAATTCATGGAATCCTTGCTAATACCCATATAAAAATGCTATAGAAGTATAGGGTCTTGAATGGCAAGGTCTGGGCCAGTGATGATGAGTTCATTAAAATGATCCCATGAAGTACCAAGAGATTCTTCTTCTAGCTGTCTAAAATTTAGAACCTCTTTCCGATGGCTAACCACTTTAGAGATGGGAAAGAAACATAAACAAAATTTAGAGCATAGCGTTTCCCAATCTCCTTGCATACTTCCTACGGTTTGACTATACCAATGTTTAGCTCTTCCCGTCAAAGAGAACGGAAATAACTTCCTTCTTAAGGTCTCGTCAGACATGCCAACAATACACAAGCATGCACAGGCCTGTTCAAACTCTTGTAGGTGGGAGTATGGGTTTTCATTGCCTTCTCCCGAGAAGGATTGATCCCGAATTAGTTTTATAAAACACGGGCGCACCTCATAGCCAGGTGTTATGATAGGCTCTGAAGATTCTGGTGGCTTTAGGCTTGCACTCCCGGGTTTAGCATATTGATAGATAGGAGTGAAATCCATGCTAAAAGAAAAATTAAAACAAAAGAAAGAATAAAAGACAAAAGGTTAAGCTAGGCTCGTAGTCAATTCAGCAACCGTTTCCCCGGCAACGGCGTCAGAAAGCTTGTTGGTATATTTAACGCACACAGATAAATCCACAAGCGCACGGATACCACTATAACTTTCACCCGGAGGTATTCCAAGTATCATATCCATAGGGAAACATGTGGGACTAACCACGGTCTAACTTAACTAAGGGTAGCGACAAGATTAGGATAAATAGGAGCATAGAGAGGATAACTAAAGTTCTCCAGTTCTGACTTGGGTAAGCTTATGTCTTCTACTATTCAACTAGGGACATTACTTGGGAAATACACCAACAGAGGATGCTTTCCTTTGCAACCGCATCCTACATGCGCCTACAGACGGTAGGTGGACTACAAAGGATCAACGAAGCTACATAGTACAGGCTATATAGAACTTATGACACTCACGCGATCTACCACCTTCTAGAATGTAGGGTGCATCCACGATTAACCTAAGTCTAAGCACCACGCTTACACTTACGATTAATACTCTACTCCCCCTAGGAAGAGAATAAAGCACTCAAAAGAGAGTCGTGAACCTAAAGAACAATATAAACAAGATGCTTACTTAAATCAGAAGTTGATTACCAGAGAAATCTCAGACACAAGCTCAGATAGAACTTGAATCTGCCAAGGTACAAGCTGTAGAGAGAGCATCGATAGGCCGGCACCTCCTCCAAACTCTTCCCTCACTCTCTATCTCACTATTATTGATAAGACTAGATCCTATGGAGGACTAATCTTCTCTAGATAGCTGGATCTGATCCTCATGATATGAATTAGGGTTTCAGGATGGCTCCAGGGAGGGTGGCAGGGGCAAGTATATATAGGCCAGAGCATCCAATGTGAGCCCTTGGATCAAACTAACTTAAAGGATGGCATAGATGCAACCTAGGAGGCAGTGGGAACCGACAAAGCAACGGGAGGCTGACATGGGGGGCCCATAGGTCAGGCGGCCTCTAGGTGGGGCCGGCCGGCCCCACATGTTAGAGACACGGGCTCCGCTTTGGTGATTCGCATTCTGGAGTCTTCTAAAGTCTTCCCACGTCGATTACGCGGTGGAATTCTGTAATTTCCTTTGACGAATAGGTCCCCCTTGACGGTTTTCTGGATAAACCCTGCTGAAAACATAGATTCACCAAAACTTGTGGAATTTATTAATTTAAACCCCTATACCTATGTTTGGTGATGGAATTAAGTATAAATACATGTTATGTTGACGGTTTATAGTTGATGTTAGTGACCATCAATATTATACCTATCTGTCTTGGCAAACAAACAGGCCCATTGCTTCTACCTTCAAAACTGTTGTAATTGCCATCCTCTTAATCTTTGTCTGTCTCCTATGGAAGAAGCTCTAAGCTCGTGTACTAATTGTAAGTGTGATGGATAGACTTGATTTAGCTAGAATTGTAATGGTTACAACTCTATTAATTGCTACTCTAGTTTGAGTTATATATCTATGTGGCGTTACTCTAAATTTGTTTGAGGTCGTACCATGAAAATTGTTATTGGTTGTTAAAGTTGCACTTTGGTATGAGTTGTGGACTTCACTGATGGATCTTTGTTAGATTATTTTCCGCTTCAAAGATCACTGAGGAAGCTCTCATCGTACTGCACACTGACGAAATGGAGGAGGCCCCCAACAAAAGGAACGTACTAGCCAGCCTCATGGAGGATGTCATTTTCGAGATCCTACGCCGCCTCCCCGCCTGCTCCTTGTTTTGCTGAAATGTGTCTATCGCTCCTAGAAAAACCTCATCTCGGACCCCAACAACCATAAGAAGATGCCCCAGACTGTGGCTGGCTTCTTCTACGACAGTGAGGACGGCAATCGAAACTTCACCAGCGTCGTCCGTGGTGTACGCCCCCGCTCCTTGGAATTCTTGCCCTTCAACATTGAAAATGTAGCTGTCTCATATTGCTGCAATGGCCTCATCCTATGCTGGTGCCTTGGGGCTGATGGATACCACTATGTCGTCTGCAATCCAATGACCTAGAAGTTTAAAATTCTGTCGCATATCACCCATGATGTTGGCTATGCTATTGGTGAGGCTCACTTGGCGTTTGATCCGATAGCCTCCTCGCACTTCCATGTGATTGAGTATGTGGATGTCAATGCTGTGTGCGCAGGTGTGGAGATCTACTCATCTCAAACTGCAGCATGGATCTATAAGGAATCTGAATGGGGCGAGCATACTGATGTGACATTTTATAGACAACCAAGTGTGTTTCTTAACGGTTGTCTACACATTATGGGGTGCTCTGGGGAGTACCCTATGATACTTGCTATGGATATGGAGGGAAACACATGGAGGAAAACTGATGGGCCTAGTGGTCTTAAACACTCCATGCATCAAGCTCAGGGTCACTTGTATGTATGTACTATAGGTGGTCCCAATGATTCCAAGCTTTCAATCTAGATCCTTGAAGACTATGGTACTAATAATTGGATATTGAAGCATACGGTCACCATGTAGATCCTATTTGGAAGGATTAATATTAGATTTGGTTTCTAAGATTTTGTTGACGAGGATATAGTGATTACAGTTCACCCAGAATGGAATTTGATTTTTTTTTTTGGGAGGATGGAACAATCATCGCATATGACATGGACCGCATAAGTGTTCATGTCATCCCTGACCGTATCTTTCGGTATGGTAGACGTACCGTTAAAAAAGAGTTCATCTGCAAACCATTCTATCTTCCTTATGTTCCCTTGTTCTTAGATTCATTAGCAAAGCAGTAAATAAAGCTGCATTTGATGTATCTCTCTATCATGCATTTTAAATGGACCAATGTTGTTTGCTTGTCTATGGATATTTTAATTTACTCAATGATGGATGTTGTCATTATTTCAGCTAAACTAGTGTGCCATTTTTGTTTTGTTTGCAAATTGAATTATTTGTTTGGTGTGCACATGTGTTACGGTGGTGTTACAGCTCCCATCGTTGTTTCATCCGTTAATTCAGCTGTAGTAGAATACTTATATTGTTTTCTAATGTCATGGGTATATGGGGTATACTGATGAGGGCACTCTAAAATACACAAAAATGACACTTCAAAAGCACTACAATGCACCCGCCATATTGTACTAATAGGCTATGCTAATATTAAGTTAGCCAAACTTATAATCATAAACGACACAGTAACAAGCATCATAGGAAGACGAGGAAAACTATAGAGGATACTACCAGATGCATTCAAATATACAGAGGTCGAACTTTCTTTCATGTAACATTTCAGCACCAATGGCTCCTCTGCTCTGCATTAGACTAAGGCGAGACTTGCGGTTGAACTTTCTTACGTGTGCAATAACATTTGAACACCAACGGCTCCTCTGCTCTGCATTACACTGAGGCGAGACTTGCTCCTTGCTGCAAGGTTCTTACAATTTCAACAAAGATTGACAAAGACACCAAGGCAACAAAAAAAACAAACAGAAACCAAATGACCTGAACTACACCACGCTCAACAAATTATAAGTGCGAGCCTTGCTCCTGGTGCTAAAATTATAATGGTTGTCACATGTACCTCCTTCAGATTTGTTTCCTTTAGGGAGCCACATAGGTATTCAAATTTACTGCGCACGCAAGAAAGTCCTAGCATCGTAAATCTGACTGGGCCAGACACATCTCACGTTATACATGGAAACATGTTTCGTACGAGTACTTTCATTGAATCCCTAAAGGAAACAAATAAAATTGAAACAAAACAACAAAAAAGCAAAAGCAAAAATAATATTCTAGACTTATTCAGAAGAACTCCTCACTGCATGGTTCTTTCAAGTTCAAAAAATTTTATCAAAGACACGAGTTGGCTTCAACAGAGATCAAAGGCACTCAAGAATGTTTAGCATATTATAGATTAGATCAAAGACAACTAGAAAAAAATCTGCAGCGAAAAGCAACCAACAGGGGCTACAAACCGCTACAAAATGACCAAAGGACCTGAGCTACACCATGCTCAACAGAGTTTAACCCACCTAAAAAGTTCAACAAAAGTTAACACCAACATGCAAATAAGAGTTCACATATTTTGCAAAGGCATCCCACAGATCAAACTTAATCATGACTACTAATACTACTGATATGTCCCATAGATCAAGGGTTGAGGTTGGCATGTAGGATCTCGTCCATGTCCACCTTCGGTAAGACAGCATTGGCGGCCGGCTCGAAACTCTCGATCAGATTGGCGATGTCATCGTTCATCGAACACGTCGGCAAACCCTGCTCTGCCACTCCGAGGTTCATCGTTGTGCCAATCTGAAGCTAGGCAGCAGCCAGTGCCATGGCTGCCCCCTGACGAATGGCTTTAGTCACCATGGCTCGAATTTGGGCTGGCAGGGCATGGAGGTGCTCCTCTGTGGCCAACAGATTATCCACTCTTCCAATGGGAAAGGACACATTACAGGTGGCTAGCATGGACATCTATAGGGTGTCGACCTACATGCTCAGTACCACAACAAGGTTCATCATGTGTTTGGCCTGCTACTGGGTGATCGCCAAGTCGGCTCGCTCCTGGGAGGCCAGATGCTTGGAAGCTTGAAGTGCATCACGCGCGGCGTCTAGCTCACCGCGCAGCGTCTCGACGTTCAGCCTGGTCAATGACAAATCCACTTGGACCTTGCGGTAATCTTTCAATAATTGACGGTACTCTACGTTGTCTGAGGATTCATGCTCTTCTGACAATTTTCCCACTTTAGAACCAGAGGGCTGTGTGGGGACAGATGGGCTCGGCGGCTTCAAACGGTGACGGGATGACTCTTCGGCACCACCGGGGGAAAGCCCCATGACCTAGGAGGGCGCCGCCATAGAGGAAGCGCTGCACAATGCAAGCCAACTTCAAGCCCATACAGGATAATGGGGAGAGTGATCTGATTGAGAAGGCAAATGACTTTTACCGAACAGACCAGCGTAGCATGGCATGGAATCACGGGTGGCTGCCTCCATCGGGGGATGCCTCGTGGGGTCGCTTTCCAAGCGCGACCGCAGAAGAAGAACAAGGCACCAGGGTGAACAAGGCTTGGGATGCCATCATGCCCATGAACACCTGTTGAGATAGTAGGCAAATTCCAAATACTAGTTAAATTAAACAGCATGAACACAAATACTAGTGTGAGCATTGCTCGCATACTCTGGTTAAATGAAGATAAACAACATGAAGAGCGGTGATGATCCACCTCGAAAGGGGGAACTGGCAGGTTAGAGAGCAGGCTGATGAGAGATCCATCTATCGGTGGAGGATTGCCGGCGTTGAAGGCCTCTAGGGACTCCACATCGATAGACGACATCATCCGCTCCACCATGGTCCTAGCAAGAGGCGTCGGCGACGCAATAGGGTGGATGGCAAAAGCTTTGGGATGGATTCAGGAGCTCTGGAGAGAGAAGGCAGTAGGTATAACCTTCCCTCTTACCCCTTGTCTCTGCTATTATAGTTTGGGGGCCATCGATCACCACATGACCGAGACGTTTGCATGGGTGGGCGACGGGGCTTCACCCCGTCATGTCAATGCAATGGGCAAGTTCAACAAATCTTATCAAATATATGAAAATAAGACAAGTTGGGTTCAACATAGATCAAAGCCACTCATGACTACAACTACTACTTATACAAATGTTGTGATAGAGTGCACTCCATAGGCAATAGTTTTACTCACAGCTCTGTACTGTATAGTGTCTGACGAGATCAAATTTGTCGTATTCGAACTTTCTTGTGAGCGCAGTAAAATATGAGAGTGAAGCGAATGCGTCAGGAAAGCTAGACACAAGAAGTGATTCAAGAAAAGGAGCTTTTGACACACTTGAGACTTGAATGCCTGGTGTGGTTGTACTCAGGTCTTTTCTTTACTTATTTGATTCCAATCCAAGCAGTCACAACAGTCGAGGGGTAGACTGGAGGCGTGTCCGGCTCGGTCAGATTTACAATGCTCGAACCATCACAGGGACTCTAGGGCAAGGCAAGAAAAAGATTTTTTTCCAACCGGTGTGCTTTGCCTCGAGTGTTGTCGCACTCCCTTGGGAACCTCAACTAGTCATACCATAGAAGACGTGTTCGACCGAAGATGTAGGAGTATTGACGTTCCCAAGCATACACTGATGAAACTAGAGGACGTCTCCTCCATTTATGTCGATGAGATGGCATTAGTCTCGGCGCTGGTTTTTACTACCTGTTAGGTCCACTACAGATGCCTCAATAGTGTGTGCACTCCTTGTGTTTATAACAACACCAGAAACACAGAAAAAGAAAGCATGGCAAGGTTGCAAGAAGACATGGCAGGACCGAGCCAGAGTGACCTGGAATGCATGAAGATCCTTCTTCCTGGATTGTATGCAAAAACATTGGTAAGTGCCCGCTTTCTGTGTGATGAATCTGATCTGCTAGGGTTTGCCTTTGGGAATGGACTTGACCCTCTATCTGGCTATGTTGATCGTTGTGCACGTAGAAACTGCCGGCAGCAATGGCCTGGGCCGTCAGAGGTCGCCGAAAACTCAAGCTTTGTCTGGACAACGAGCAGAGCCTAGCCCGATGGAAGGTGGAGGTGTTCCCCGACAGGGGTCACTTGTACCTCCATCGAGGATCGAAGCACTTCGCCCGTGCCCTCGACCTCCAAGACAAGTTCTCTCTTGTATTGCGGTATGACGACCGGTCACATATTAATGTCAAGGTCTTCGACCTTACCACCTGCCGCAAGGAGTACTCACATGATTTCAAGGCCAACGGTAGTCAACTCTCCCTGTCCATCGTGGAGCCGAGGAGTTTTGCAGTGATCCTGAAGAAGTACCACCTCAAAGCGAAGTATCTGGTGAGCACTCACGCGAGACGCAAAACATACCAACGATGTCGCAAGTCACCATTGTCCTCTTTGTCATCAGTCTTTTTTTGTGCAAGGTGAAGAATGTGCCAATGGACTTAGAGCGAGAGCATGACTACAAGCAGCGGCGCATGGTCGAGCTATAGATGGCTGGTCAGTCCTGGTTCATGGGCTTGGAGAGGACCTGCACGAACAAAGTCTTGCGAGTGTCGTTCAAGTACGGGTGGGGCGCCTTCTGGGCTGACAATAACCTCAATGTTGGTGACACTTGCTTCTTCAGCGTGATCCGTGAGGTCACCTACAGTAATGATGACGACGAGGAATGGGAGGAGGAGTTGGAGGACGATGAAGCTAAGCTCAAGGTGGAGGTGCGCAAGACAAACAGCAGATGGAGGCACTGAACTCAGAGCAAGAGCTGACACGATCTGTATTTTGTTGTTTCATCGATACTATTACCCGGCCTGTCAAGATTTCTAAGTACCGGACTATCTTAGGCCCTATTTGGATGAACTGCGACTAGTTAGCCATGGCTAAAAATTAGCCAATTAGTTGTTTTAATAGTCCATACCTGTTTGTATCGTGAACTAATTGTTGGGTTCTATGGACTAGTTGGATGGCCCTGATAGTTGCCATCACTGTATTTCGTTGTTCATCGACTCACAATGATCTGGATCGTCTATATTTCCTAGGGTCGGACTGTCTTAGGCTCTAGAAAATTTCAACATCTATATGCCCACGTCCTCCGATCAAAAAGGGCAAACACCGTTAGTATACTACAGATCAGAAACAGAACCAGAACCAGAAAGAGAACTGCATGCAAAAGCATCGAACAAGGGCTAGACAGAGTTTAACCCACCTAATACAAAGTTCAACAAAAGTCGCAGACATAGAGATTGCGTGGGTTAAACTCTGTTGAGCATGGTGTAGATTAGGTCCTTTGGTCATTTGGTAGCTGTTTTCTAGCCCTTATTGGTTGGTTTTGCCTGCTGATTTCTTTCTAATTCTCTTTCTGATCTATAGTATGGTAAATATGCATAACGGAATTCATCCAATCAAGTCTCCCATCGATCTAATGCCTAACAGAGGAGCCACATAGCTATTCGAAGTTTACTGCACACATAAGAAAGTAAGAGCATTGTAAATATGACCGGGACGGATACATCTCACGTTATATAGGGAAACCTATTTCGTACTAGTACTTTCGTTGAATCCCTAAGGCCTTATTTGGATACACATGTATTCATCTCAATCCACTATATTTGAGGACAAATTTCAAATGCCAGAAAACACTAAATTCGTAAAGAGTGAATTACTAGTTTCTTATTCCAATTTCCCATTCGAAAAAATGGATTTCTTGGCAAAGCCTACAGTCCTCGCTGTAATATAGAGCCCTTCTTTCCCATCCATCTGGATAGTCGTAGATGCCGCTTATGCATGGAAGATCACCGCGCACCTGTGCCAGCGGTGGCAGCGACAACTTGCCCCACGTCGTTCGGAGGACCACCTCGGCGGTCGGGAGGTGGCCCAGCACACACCCCCTGTTGCTTAGCCACCTACTCGTTGGTCCGCCGCCGCCGTCCGCTGCCGCCGCCCATGATACTTACTCACCCTCAACCCATCTTATGTACCGCCACGCAGTGTCATCGCCGCTAGCATCGCCATTGTGCCTATAGAGCAATAGGGCGACCAGATAGGCTGCCAGATTGTGCTCACCATCAGCGGCGCGGGCGAGATCGTCGAGGCATGGCCGGGGGCTGTGCTTTTCCATGAATAGGGTTTGTATTCTGGTGACGAAGCAAGTCTCTAGGTTGCCGACTTGGGTCAGACTAGCAAGGAGGGCTTCGTAGTCGACGGGGTCATCCCACGTCCTCTCGCATCTGAACCAATCTAGTGCCAAACACTGACCAACGATGCGGTCACCGTAGATGCGGTGCATGGACGAGCAGGTTGCCCATAGGCTGCGGAGGTCGTCCATGGGCCGCTCTGAGGTCACAGCAAGGTGGCCTGCGATAACAATTTGCACCTCGGAAGGGAGCACCGTCAGCAACATGATTGCCGCATGGATCGAGCTACGACGTGTGGATGGCGGTGAGCCAAAGGGCTAGAGAGGCGAAGTGGTGCGATGTACATTGATTGAGGAGGAGGCGGGGGAGGCCACCGAGTGGGGGCAACAGTAGGAGTCAAACAATGGGTGTGAGGCTAGGCTTTGTACACATAGGGACGCCATGGCTAGAACAGGCTTCTAACGCGAGCGCAGCACGTTCATCATTACTAGTATCCGAGTAATGAATATTTTGGTCAGGTTAGACCTTTTGTCATCCGGTGAACTATACAGTGCAGTCCTATCCAACCAGTCATAGGCTCACAGTAGCCGAGGGGCAGCAGCTAGCTAGAGATGGCCACATTACATGGTTTCATAGGTTCTGATCGTCTGCACTCCCTCAGCTGTGTTTGAAGCTATTGCTTCAGGATTCATGCTTGCAGCCATAAACGGTGCAGCTCCTGTTTGTAGCACAGCCGATCAGGCAAATGTTCTACTCATAGCTGTACAAGAGTTACATGTTCGGCCTGTTCAAATTTACGCTGCTCGGACTATCAGGCGAGCATACGGTTTACAAGAAATAGGTAAATGTCATTTTGTCTAATATACTAGGGGGACGTGCTCGGGGAAAAGTTGTGGTCGATAGTTGTAGAGTACACATCCCTAGTTGCCATCTATAAGCATGATTTCGGTTAGAATAAATGTCAATTGAGATCCTCAAACCAGCATGGAACGCAATAATAAGTTCATACAAATAGTATGGTTTGATATGAAGCACGTTACCTTAATCCAGATCCTCAAACTAGCATGGAACATGGTTGGGAAAATGCAAATGGGTGAGGGAAGGGGGGAGCCAGAAGGTAGGCGATTAATGCAATGTGCGCAATTGGATGAGGGAAGGGGGATGCTCCTTTCATATAGACCTTGCACGGCTGACGAGAGTGAAGCAAATGCGGCAGGAAAGCTGGACACAAGAAGTGAATCAAGAAAAAGAGCTTTTGACCACCATGACACGCTTGACACTTGAATGCCTGGTGCGGTTGTGATAGGTCTTTTCTATACTTATTTCACTACAATCCAAGCAGTAACAGCAGTCGAGGGGCAGATTGATTGCTATGACACTTTATACTATCCTACGATATCAAATACACAGCAGGCGAACTTTCTTGCATTCGCAGTAAAAGTCAATAGCTATGGCTCATCCGTTCTGCATTAGATCAAGGCGAGACTTGTTCAGATGAACTCCTTGCTGCATGGTTCTTTCAAGTTCAACAAATTTTGTCAAAGAAAATTTCAACATGTATACACCCACGTCCTTTGATCAGAAAGGGCGAACACCGTTAGTATATTAGGGCATCCCCAGTGATAGCAGAGAAATCGCTAGCAGTGCAACCTCCAAAAATATTAAAAAATGGACGTCGGAACGTGATGTAGCACTGGCCCGATCTTCCGAAAGGTAGTGATAAATTCGATTGGTGGAGACTCGACGTTGATGATCCAGCTTCAAATCAAACATGATTCGAACCCTGCAACCACTACACCATTGCTCTGTTGGTTATCAACCAAGCACAACTTGATTGACCTCGCCGAGAAGGCTTTCCCTGCTAGCGAATCGAAGAACACAAGCAAGAGAACGGTAAACACGCAATCTAAAATTGCAAATATGGATGAACCAAAGATTAATATGGGATTCAAGCTCTTGATTTGAATGGACTAATCGTCACAGGCAAGGAGAACAAGAACAGGGGCCCTAGATCACTGTAAAAGGACTTGTCGCCACAGTTAAAACGAATCAATCTCAGTTTCTCGAAGGAAAACTAGAACTAAACAAAACCCAAACCCTAATGTGGTGATGGCTACTGAATATATGAGGGTTAGGTCATGGAGACACCCCCTGGACGCGCCCCTATGGGCTCCAACATGATACACAGGCCAACGGCCCAAAAGACGGCGGTGCAGCACCCTGATAGATTCTGGACGTCCACTTGTTTCGACGATTCCTGTTGACTCCGATCGAATTTTAAGGTGGGACCAGTACCATTGGAAGCTCCATGAAATTATGTTTCCATCCATATAAAGAACGCCCAAAACGGACACCGTATGCGACCTGGGCATCATTTTTAGTACGTGCTGCTCCTGGACTCCGAGACGGGCTCGAACTTGAGTTGCTTTGGGCCTCCACCTCGGGGACTCGAACCGAATTAGCCTCCAGCCTCCTTCTTGACTTGGACACCCTTGCTGGCCTCCTACCCCTCCATACCATATGCCAAACTTGGTCGTATGCATGGGTGTCATGTCCTCATCAGAACGTGAAGCCAGACATGCTGTGAGAGACTTTTTCGAAACATGTGTGAGACTAGCTACTCCGCTCTCGCTAGCGCTGTGCTCTGTTTCTTTCACAGCCAATAGAATTTGGACTATGCTGGCGATTTGGTTCCTATTGGGGATGCCTTTACAGATCAGAAACAGAACCCAAAAGAAATATGCAGGCAAAAGCAACCAACAGGGGCTAGAAGCAAGTTACCAAATAACCAAAGGAATTGAGCTACACTACGCTCAATAGAGTTTAATAGACCTAATATGAAGTTCAAGAAAAGTTAACATAGACGTGCATGCAAATAATTAAGACTTCACATACGGTCATCCCGCAGACCAAACCTAGTCATGACTTCTACTACTGATACGTCCCATAGATCAACGGTCGAGGTGGTCGTGTAGGATCTCGTCCACGTTCACCTTTGCTAAGATGGCGTTGGCGGCCGGCTCGATGCGCTTGAATAGATCATCAATATAATCTTCATCTTCCGGTGCTAGTGGAAAAGCCTGTTGTACACCTGGACTTTGACCACTGTGCCAAACTCAAGCTGGGCAGCGACTAGCGCCGTGGCAGCCCCTTGACGAACTGCTTTGGACGCCACGGCCCAAATGTGGGTCGACAGGGCTTGGAGGCACTCCTCTAGTGCAGCGACAGAATCGTCCGCTGTATGCACCGGGAAGGCAGCGTCACAGGCGGTAGTAGTGTCGACAAGTAGGTTCTGGACCTCTGCCTCAGCGGTCGCCTTCTCGTCTCGTGCCTGGGCGGCATCGTGTTGGGCGACGCCAAGTGCGGCGCATGTGGCCTTCAGCTCATCGCGTAGCTTGTCGACGTCCAAACTGGCCCCTGAGTACAAGTCTATGACCTTGAGGTAAGCCTTGTTTAACTTAAAGTATTCTTCGTGGTCTGATGATGCATCACTAGAAGATTGTCCGAGGTCATATGGGACTTCATGGTCTGACGATGCATCACCAGAAGACTATCTGAGGTCAGACGGGATCGGTGATGGCGTGCGGTGACGGGACGTCTCTCTGCACAATGCAAGCCAAGTTCAAGCCCATAGGATAAGGGGGAGCGATCTGATTGAGAAGGCAAACAACTGACCAGACAGTCCGGAGCAGCATGGGATGGAATCATCGCTAGTGGCTGCCCCCATCGGGGGATGGTTCCCGGGCCGCTTTTCGAGCGCGACCGCGGACGAAGAACCCAGCTCTAGGGCCAACGATCCTTGAGACACCATCATGCCCACGTCCACCCATTGAGAAAGTAGGCAATTTCAAAATACTAGTTGAATTAAGCAGCATGAACACAAATACTAGCATGAGCATTGCTTGCAAACTCTAGTTAATTTAATGAAGAGAAACAACATGAATAGTGGTACATGAAAAATCACCTTATCAGGAGGAACTGGTGGCGGGTGTGAGACCATGCCGACGAGAGGTCCGTCTATCGGTGGAGGATGGCTGGCGCTGAAGGCCAATGGGGACTCCCCCTGCCATGATCCATCACATACTCTCCCATAACCATTGTCACCCGTTGGTCTTGGTCATCCTCTCGGATCATGACCCTCGACTCAATTGTAGGGTCCGTTGGGCCTCGGAACTCCCACTAGGGGTGGTGCCTCATCTTCAAGGGGAGGACCCGACGGCCGATGAAGGTACGGATCACCCTCGTTCCCATCAGGCCTTGGTCCTTTAGGTCCTTGATCGCATCCAACAAGTTGGGCACATGGTGCCTGTAGGCCTCTAGGGGCGGTAGTTCCTCCCATTACTCTAGGAGGTCACCACGCAACCGGTCAGGAGAATAAGACGGTAGTGGCGGGCTCTCATTAGGGACGTAGAGCCATGACATTTGCCACCCCAAGTCCATGGAAGGATAGCGGTCACAGCTCAGGTATCTATCCTCCAATCCGGGACGAAGTTGGATCAAGGCGCCCCCCATCCGAGGAAGATGGGCCCCCCGAGCGCTGAGCGAACCACCCGGAATAAAGACCGCCACAGCTCATAGTGGGCAGGGACTCCTAGGAAGCCCTCACATAGCATGATGAAGATGGAGAGGAGGAGGATCCCCTCTAGGGTCAAGTCATGGAGGCGAAGCCCATAGTAGTACAGCAACCACCGGAGTAAGGGGTGCACCGGCACCCCAAACCCAAAAGAGTGGAAATGGGTGAAAGAGATGACCTCATTCTCCTCTGGCCTTGGCTCCACTTCGGTTCTCGACAGGACTCTCCACCCGATCGCGTTGGCGGCCTTCGAGATCACCGCGTTCAGTCGCAGCTCGTCGAATGCCTTGCGGTCGACGGACGACTTCATCCACTATGTGGTCATGGTCCTCACAAGAGGCGTTGGCGGCACAAAGGGCGCAGTAGGGTGGAGGGAAAAAGCTTTGGGATGGAAGGAGGAGATCTGGGGAGGGAAGGTAGATGATCGCAGAACGTAGCAGATAACCATCCCTCTCGCGCCCTTGTGTCTTCTATAGTTTGGGGGCCGTGGAACCACCCCACGCCCCACGACCACTGACACATTTGTGTGGGCGAGTGGTTCGGCTTCGCCCCGTCACATCAATGCGATGATCCATGAGGCGACGTCCCTGCTGGAACTGGCTGCTGACGCCACCCACGCGCACGCCTGCGCGGGAATCCAGGAGCCTACAAGACAAAAACGGATGCCGCACGTCGTTCATCAATACTATCCGGGTAGTCACGATTTCAAACCGCCGGACATTATGTGATAAACCTTATCGCTCCACTAGTGTTCGGCTAGTGAAAATTTTAAAGGATCGTTCGGTCTATAGGGTGCATAAACATTTCAATAGCTGTGCATCCGTCCTTTGACGATTGTGATCAGCCCAAATCTGAATTCAACTACTCCCTCCATCCCAAATCGACGAGCCAGATTGTCAAATTTGAGAAAATAAAAACAAACTCAATGTAATAAGAATCAACCAAAGTATATGAAGTATGAAAGAAATAAAGGAAGATAAATATAGTTGAACTAACATAAAAACTTCATTCCATTATAGAGAAAAGTACATTACGTAGTTTTTCTCTAATCTCTAATGTCTAAAATAACTCATCTTACTAAGGGGACTCATGTCAGACGGTTGACAAATTTCATTCAGTCAATCAACATGAGTGAAGATGACAGAGTCTCCTCCCATAAACATAGTAACACTACCAAGTCTTTTCATTTGCTCGAAATTCCTAACATGGACAAAAATCTCGCCACTATCATAGTCTTCGACAATTGTACCAAAGCAATCTTTACCAACCATATAACGAACTGTAGCTTCAATAACGATCCGTCGGGGCTGTTGATGAACATGACGTCCCCAAGCAACAAGCACCCCTTGTACGATACCTGGTGACACTCCTAGCCACCAAAGCGCAAGCTTGCTGATGGAGTAAACATGGGTGTTGTGGTAAGATGACATCTCTGTGTATACACACAGAACAAAAAAATACAAGGAAAAAATCATTAGAGAAAACCACATATGAAACACTATACCTTGAACAAGCAAGAACCAGCACAAAGCAACAGAATATTGCCTAGGCCATATCTTAGCCATGATTGAGATCCTGACTAAAATAAAATGACAAAGAAACTAAAACTCACCTCAACAAGGACGATCACTGTTGTTCTATGGGCAACAACTGCTAACGAAGTTATAACACTGCCTCTTTTCCTTGGCTAGCAACTTGCAAGTGATAAGTAAAAGAGACCAGGAGGGATATTTATACTCAACGCAGACGCAAACAAACGTTAGAAGACGTGAGTCCCCGTAGCATTACTAATTACTAATAAAATAGATTCAGAATACGAGCAGTCAGAGTAGTATTCAAGGGGTTGGCGCGTTTTCCTGCTCTGATTACGAGAAAGTCTGACGCGTTAAATACATAGAGCCATGGACGTTCTCATTATCAGAGTAGGAAAACACGTCAAACCCTCAACTATTACACTGGCAATTCGAGTAGTAACGGCGACGAGCAATGGGAATGTACTCGAGCAATGACATGTACAGCACCGACTGTGACTCCAGTGAGGAGGAGGACGATCTGGAGTACTATGACTCATCTAGCGACGAGTCTGGCGAGTCGGCAAATCGCCAGAGCACTAGCAAGGAGGAGGATGTTTTTTTCTCTTTCTCTGGAAACTCAAATCCTCTTAGAATCCATGACTTTTCCTAGGTTGGGAAATCTAATAACCCATTTAGTTATTTATGAAGCGTTTCCATCCCTAGGCCTGCCTTCCCCTTGCTTCCAAATTATAAGCCTTAGTTCAAACAGCCGCAAATGCAGTCACACACATAAAAAAAATAATCAGTAGATGCAGCGCAACAAGCTATAGCGAGTAGGTTTTCTTGGTAATTTTTAGGTGTCAAATTTATGCATCTTTTAATTATTTATTTATTATCATCCACTTTTTGTTCTATGTTTACTTATATTATGTTTGTTTATATTATTATGAAAAAACCAAAAAGGCAACAACTAACTCATCGGATATATAAACAAGTGCACAGGAGAAAAAAATAAAAAGATGGATATTAGGTAAGAAATATTTTGTCGTAATCATTTCCTATTAAAATACGGAATAAATTCCGGTCTCTGCTAAGCACCGCGTCGAGCAGTCCCGCCAACACGCCCTAAAAATTTGATTTCCCACCGCGTCGAGCAGTCCCGCCAACACGCATCGAAAATTAGATATCTCTCTTTTACCCTCCGCGCGTGGAAAATAGGTTTACCACGCCATCGATTTCAGACAAGGGCATTTGTGGTAATGTGATGGCCACATAAAAGCGCAAAGAGTCGCCGTCTCTACCTCCATCTCCTTTCTTCACCTGCACCGTCTCTCCTCCAGCTCCAAATCCTAGTACCATGGGCTCCCTCTTCACTCTCCAGCCACCCCCTCTGCCACCCTGCTCTAGACCCTAGGCGCCATCGACACAGCAGTTCAACTCCCTCTCGACTCTCCTACCGCACCCACTCTCATATATTTCTGAACCCTAGCCTCGATGATGGTACAAGCCAGATCTAGATCCCCTACCTCGGCACCTGCCATGACCAAATCTGAACCCTATCTAGAGCCAGATCTATTAACCCTGCATCAATGCCGGCCGCACCAGCTCCGCGACCACGATGATAAGATCGGATCTAAAAACGGACATGGAGGAAGAGGTATCCAAATTCCTTTTATGATGTGTGATCTACTATAGAGGCTGAACCAAGGATATATAGATAGCGATGGGGTTACATACTTCCTATAGTTGAGTGTAGCTGACATGTGCTTTATTAGATTAATGACTTCCGTATAAGCTGTAGTTACGTACTAGTTATGCACTTATTTGCATACTCTTGCTCTGTTGTGTTGAAATTCCATAGAAGCTTTAGTTAGTAAATGCCTTTGTAATTTAGAAAGATGGAAGAACTTGAAATACGTGTGGGCCCAAAACCTGTATCTCCAAAGGCAAAAAAAAGTAAAGCACAAAGGGTAGACACGGTGAAGATTTAGAATATATCCCTGAACGAGGGAAGGTAGTTTAGGGATTTGATGTTACAGATGAAACTGATTCAGAATTAGAAGATGAACCAGTACCCCTAGCAATTGAGGTGCTTATTCTATCTTGTATTTAGTTCGGAGGGGGGGTACGCAACAATACAATGCTTTACTGTTTGGATAGCAATGCAATTTGTACATGCTTGCTGCTTAAGTTTGTATCTCCAATTTCAGTGTCCAGGTCGATGGAGCCATAGAAGAGGCTCTGCCAGTAGGACAAAAGGCAGGGCTGCCATGAGTCCTAGGCGAAGGAACTCCAAGCAAGTGAATTCAACATGACCAGGAGAGTTTGCTCATGGAGTTTGTACTTGGAGGACTGCCGCTGGCAAAAGGGTGGTGGTATCAGCAGTAGGTGAACATAATTCTCCATCACCACGGACACCTGTACCCAGGCATCAATTCAAACTTTATGAATTGACTGGAGACATTTGTCAGGATGGCTCCATACCTACCCCTATGAGAGAGTGCCCATGGCCAGATGATGATAGCCATGCTGAAGAGGAGCCCTCTGAGCTACCTAGCCCTGTGAGAGAGTGCCCATGGCCAGATGATGATAGCCATACCGAAGAGGAGCCCTTTGAGCTACCTAGCCCTGTGAGAGACTACCCATGGCCAGATGATGATAGCCATGCCGAAGAGGAGCCCTCTAAGCAAACTCCCATATCCACCCACCCGTAGAACAATGAAAGTTGCCTAGGTTGGTACTACCTTATAGATGTCTATCAATCAATTTGCACTAACTATTTGATATCCATGTGACTTTTCTAACAATCTAAATGTATGAAAATTTTGTAATACCATTGCCGAGAAGTGCGAGGAAGCCGAGGCCTCGAACTAATGGAATTTTGCTTGACAAAATGAGCAAAACAATGGGAGGATTGAGGATGCCCATCTCTGTTGCCGAGGGGAACAGAAGGCCACATGATCCAGTGCAAGCTGCCAAGTTTTCCTTAGAGGCAGGTGTAGTAGTCAGGCATCAAATACCAATTTTGACACATTGGAAACATTACAAGAAGCTCTTCAATGTCGTCCATTACAGGAATTTTCTGGAGAGGTTAACAGTATGTATGGGTATCCTCTCTTGACATTCAACTCTGCTTTGAACAACTTTAACGGATTTACTTTTCATTCACACTACTGCATGTAGTCAAGGCTGGACATTGACAAGGCTCACCCACCAACACAAGAAGCATGCTGGAATGTATTGCAGTGTGGGGTACGACAGGCACACTATAGGTTGAAGCAAACCTACTTCAATGGTGTCCCTGCTAATTAGATCCATACAACCTCTCATGTCCTGTGCATGAGCGATGCACAGTGGTGTGAACTTGTCGAGACTTAGTCTAGTGCTAAGAACAAGGTGTGTGTGAACCCATCGATTTCTTGTCTAGTCTTGCTATGGTCTACTTGTGCTGCAGTCTAACACAAATGAAGCTATAGGAAATATCTGAGACGAACAAGTGAAACCGTGCAAAAGTAAAGTACCACCAGTCTACAGGATCTCGCTCCTATGTTGTCTAGCTATAAACATTTGTAAGTGATGGTTGTATTTTATTGTTACTCTTGCCTTTGTATATATATAAACAGAAACTCATGTGCAATGTGAACAGAAGGAGAACAAGAGGAAGGCTATAGAACACGATCAAGGACTTGATGAACAACATGATGATCTAGGACTTGAACAACATGGTCGACTTGATAAAGATGTTAATGCTGTGGAAGTCTTCAAGGACTTCCATACCAGTACGAAAAAGGGCCTAAGTGATGCAACAAGAGCAGCAGTTGTAAGTACCTTCATTTGCTTTCCTTAAATCTACTGAACCAATTGCCATAAAAGAAGGAAACGCAGCAGGAACCTAATGTGGCAACATCATTTAATTTTGTAGTTGCAATTTAACACCATTCAATATGGTATATGTACATTGTTCTTATGTAATCTCTATCGATAGTAGGCTGCAAAAGACCTATGCATTGTGCTTATGTAATCTCTACCAGCAGTCGTCTGAGGAAGTCCTATGCATTACTTGTTATGAATTAATCTCTTGGGTTTTCAGTTGAAGTCCTCTTCCACTATCTGTAACCTAATGTTTTACTGATTGAATTTCGTAGAAAGCTATGGAGCTATGCAAGCAGAACCTATTGCTGATGGGTAGCAACCAATGACTAGTGCTGATGTTGTTTCCAAGGTTCTCTACCTCTACCAAGGCAAGCGCCCCTCCTAGGCTAGCAGTAAAAACCTTTTTTTGAAGAATGCTGGTATCCTAAGAAGCTCCACTAGAGCAGAGACATCGTCAGAGATGACACTTCGGGAGCAGCTTGCTGGTGAATAGGAAAGTACATCTAAGCTCGTCGAACTAGTGGATGAACTAAAGGTGAGGACAGAAAAGGCTGAAAGGGAGCTTGAGGAATTCAAGCAACAGCAACAGGAGGAGTACAATAGGCTCAGTGAGCTAGTCTTGCGCTTAAGCTCTCCTGGTAATTAACTCTCTGTCTTCAACTCCTGTGGCTTGATGCGGTGAACATTTGTGGTATGTTGTGTGGACGCATGTGATGGTTTGATGTTGTGATACTCTATCAGTGGTTCGCTACTAACGTGTGAAATGTTAATTGTGGTTATTTGATTGCCAGGTTGAATTGTTATGTAGTCAATCTATGCAGTAGTGACTATCTCGAATTACTTCTATGATGAATCGATTGTACTCCACGCGGTAGAACCAGAACAGGCCACGTGATCAAATAAAAATACGACACGTGGAGGAACCAGTGCATGACACTTGAAATAGCCAAAGCACGACACATGGGCTATTAAAAATCCGACACGTGGAAGGATGTCGTCAAGTCACGTGGCCGAATAAAAATGCAAAATGTGGATGGACAGTGCGGTGACGCGTGGTTGAATAAGAAACTGCCACGTGGACTAATAAAAATACGCCACATGTTCCAATGAAGAAGTGACACGTGATCCAATCGCAACACGACATGTGTGCCCATAGAAAACTGACATGTGGAACAACAAGAACACGACACGTGGTCCAGTAAGAACCTGAAACGTGCAAGAACCAAAGATGGTCACGTTGTGCAATAAGAAGGTGACACGTACCCAAACCATCTCCAATGCAACCGGCTATAGCATGTACACGTAGAAAGCATCTCCAACGGAAGCACCCACCAGCATGGCAGCCCCCCTGCCACATATGCGAAAACAGTTCTATGACGTTCTGTTTTCGTCGCAGATGAAGCCACTTCTATGATGTTTTACGAAAATCATCATAGAATTTCAAGTGTGACACGACTTCTATGACGAATCAATTTTCGTCATAAAACTGAAATTATGACGAATTTGGCTCATTCAGTGACAAAAGCTGATTATCATAGAAGTGGATATTCCTACTAGTGTTAATATGTTGGAAAGGGAGGATTTTCAATGAAGTGGAAGTCTTTCAGAATGAATATGCAATGACTGTGGAATTCTCTTCAAATCATAACAGTGAAAATTGGCTCCTAACTACTGTCTATGCCCCCTGCACCCCAAATGGGAAGATGACTTTTCTAGAGTGGTTTAAGAATATACAAAAACAGATGACAGGGAATGGCTGGTCATAGGAGACTTTAATCGTATAGGGAAGCCGAAAGACACAAACAAAGAGGGAGGAGATATAACAGAAATGTTCCTCATCAATGAGGCAATCAACACCTTGGGCCTCATAGAATTACCTCTGCATGGAAGATACTTCACATGGACAAACAAGCAGCTATCACCATTGTTAGAAAGACTTGATTGGTTTTTTACTTCAAATGTTTTTGGACCTCAAAATATCTAGGGACTCTAGTGAAAGGAACGGTGATGGAAACATCAAACCACTGGCCATGTGTGATACAGATTGAAACCACAATCCCAAAAAGCAGAATTTTTAGGTTTGAAAACCACTGGTTAGAAAGAGATGACTTCATCCCTACCCTACTGCAGGGCTGGAATTGCCATCAGTCGATTCTTGATCCAACGAAGACATTGACTACAAAGTTCAAAAATATCAGAAAAACTCTAAAGACTTCAAACTCAAAGACTCTAGGATTAGTAGCTTCAATCAACAACGATAAATTGATCCTCAATCTGCTAGATACCATTGAATCTTTCAGAGATCTTATTCTACTTGAATATAACTTCAGAGAACGGGTATGCTCAAAATTGATCTCTCTCCTAAAGTAGCAAAGGAGTTATTGGAAACAAAGAGGGAAAATCAATTCGGTTAAATAAGGTGATGCCAATACAAGATACTTCCATGCTCATGCCACCATGACATAGAAAGAACTCTATTGCCATTTTATAAGATGTCACAGGGAACATACTATCAGGACATGAAGAGAAATCCAAGCACCTATGGGGAACTTTCAAAGAGAGGCTAGGTACCACTGATTTCAGACACATGCTATTTAACCTAAATGACCTTTTAACAGCTTCTAAAAATCTAAGTTCCCTAGAAATTCCCTTCTCTAAACAAGAAATTGATAAGGTTGTCTCTGAGCTTCCAAAAACAACAAATCTCCTGGCCTAATGGATTTAACAATGAATTTGTTAAGGGTTGTTGAGCTCTCATTGTCGCAGACTTTTACAAGTTGTGTGAGGCCTGCTATGAAGAAAATCCATGCCTTAGAAGCCTTAATAGCTCCCTTTTAACCCTGACCCCAAAGAAAGATGGCCTAATCTCAGCATCTGACTACAGGCCCATTTCATTACTCAACACTTCCTTCAAGATGTTTACAAAACTACTAGCAAATAGGCTGTAGAAGGTGATCAAGGATTTAATTCACAAAAACCAATATGGGTTCATCAAAACCAGAACCATTCAAGATTGTTTAGCCTGGGCATTGGAATACATTCATCTGTGCCACAAATCTAGAAAGGACTTGATCATTCTAAAACTAGACTTTGAGAAGGCTTTTGACAAGGTGGAGCATGAAGCTATAATTTAGATATTACAGGCAAAAGGCTTTGGTGATAGATGGATCAAATGGATTAAAGAATTACTCTCCTCAGGAACTTCCTCGGTCCTCCTCAATGGAGTTCCAAGCAAGATGATCCAATGCAAACGAGGGGTAAGGCAAGGAGATCCTCTATCTCCACTACTCTTTGTTCTAGTGGCAGATCTCCTCCAATCTATCCAAAATAGAGCCAAATCTCTAAACCTTCTGAACCTACCACTACCTCTAAGATCATCACAAGACTTTCAAATAATCCAGTATGCAGATGATACATTGATCATCATGGAAGCATGTAGCAGACAACTGCTAACTTTGAAAGCCTTATTGCACTCATTTGGTGAATCAATAGGATTAAATGTAAATTATTCAAAATCTATCATGGTTCCAATCAACACTTCAGAAGAGAGATTGCATCATCTAGCAAGAACTTTCAATTGTGATAAAGGCAGCCTTCCATTCACATACTTGGGACTACCTTTAAGTCTGACTATTCCAATGGTCATTGATTTTTCTCCACTAGTTAGTAGATGTGAAAGGAGATTGGCTGCCACCTCAACATTCCTTAATCAAGCTAGAAGATTACAGTTGACTAATTCAGTTTTTTCGGCATTCCCAACATTTTGCATGAGCACTTTTGCCATCCATTCGACTGTAATTGCCCAGATTGACAAATATAGAAAGCTTTGTCTATGGAGAGGGGCAGACATCAATGCTAATCAAAGACCAAAATTAAAGCAGCTTGGACAGCAGTATGCAAATCAAAAGAGGAAGGAGGTTTGGGAGTGATAAACCTGAAAACTCAAAATGAAGCCGTGCTTCTCAAGCACTTAAATAAGTTCTTTAACAGAGAAGATATTCCATGGGTGTCACTGATCTGGGAAAGTTACTATGACTCAGATAACCTACCAACACAGGCAAGGAAAGGATCATTCTGGTGGAGAGGTATATTAATGCTACTAGATAAATTCAAGGGAATGGCAAAGGTGAGCATAAATAATGGCAAATCTTGTTATCTTTGGTTGGACCTTTGGAGTAACAGAGTGCCCATGCAAGAATTTCCAGAACTTTTTTCCTTTGCCAAGTCAAATACAATCACCTTGGCAAGAGCAAAACAAGCGACTTCACTGTTAGACCTCTTTCATCTTCCCCTTTCCCAACAGGCTTACTCACAACTACTACAGCTGGAATTGGATATCCAACAACTAGTGCTAATTGATATGCCTGATCTGTGGACTTTTCTCTAGAGTTTTCGTAAATTTTTTGTTGCAAAAGCCTACAAGCATCTTAGTGGACATAGCACTATTCATCCAGGTTTCAAATGGATTTGGAACAGTAATTGTTAGACCAAACATAAGGTGTTTGCCTGGCTCATCATGAAGGATAGGCTGAGTATAAGGGAACTGCTTAGGAGGAAGAACATGGACCTACAAGACTATAATTGTGTCCTTTGTAGTAATGCAGTAGAAGAATCTCTTATGCACCCCATGTTTCTCTGCCCCTTTGCTCAAACTTGCTGGGCATGGCTTAATTGCCATATCTCTCCACAAGCTTATCTTTTTCAAAACATTGAGAGCTTCAGAGTTCAGTTACAAGTTCCTTTCTTCATGGAAATCATTATCTTAATGGGATGGTCAATTTGGAAGGCCAGAAATGGGCTAATCTTCAATCAGGTGCATCTCTCAGTGGAAGACACAAAAAGAGTATTCAAATCAGAATTTGCGTTGATTCTTTTACGCGCAAAAAGAAGCTACTTCCCTTCAATTGATCAATGGTTAAACAGTCTTGTCTAATCTATTTAATTTCTCTTATATTTTTCCTTTCTTTCTTGGTTCTTGAACTTCATTGTAACCCTGTCTAAGTTTACTCTTTATTTCAATAAAAGTTCACTGTAGGGGTGCAAACCCCTCCAGTTTCCCTAAAAAAACAGGAAGAAGATTGCCCCCGTATGTGAACTCTTGACTAAAATAGTAGCATGCACACATGCACAGCTACGGCGCTAATTAAGGAGCGCTAACACAAGGATAAGAACCCTGCTAATGGTAGTCTAACACTAACACCTAGACCTAAACGTTTTGGATGATGGGGGAAACGTTATCATGTTGAAGGGGAAAAAACTAGTGGGTTGGCATTGGATTTGTGAAACTCGAGACCCGATTGAACTTTCAACTATATAACTGAAATTTGTATATGACGACTGTTGTTCTCCAGATTTGGTACCAGAGAGCAGAGACACTGTGAGATGACTTTGACTCCATGTCTGGATTTTCAATTTCAATTCAATCTTGGTGTGATGCATAAGTTTCGTGTTGTTCACGAGATTCAATAGTAAATCCTGTCTAAATCTAAAATAAATTCAAGAACGGTGTTAGGATTAATCCTCGTTAATTAACTTGTCTGTAACGAACTACGTGAAAAAGTTGCCAGAAAAAAAGGGCTATTTGAAAAGGAAAAGAAAGCGGTGGCCAGTGTGTAATCGGAACTGCAGCTGCAGTACCAGAAACTCTTGATGTAAGATCTTAAACAGTTTTACTCATAGCATAACAGTACTGGAAGGAAAGACTTCAGCAATACAATGATGCTTTTACTGATAACACACCTATGCTCGAAAGAAACAAGGCTCATGACCATGCATGACATCCAACTCAACAGCCACACTGGCAGATCAACAAATCGAGAGCATCCCCATTCTCAATGCCATAGTCTGCCAGGGTCTTGCTACCCTTCAGCCTCCTGCCGCCAAATAGGATTGCTTGCTGTGTGGGAACATGGGCCTTCTCATAGATCTTTAAACTGATATTATCAATCGTGTCTGACCTCTCAACTTCAAGATGGACTTTCGTTCCATCTGTCATCTGTATGGAGATATGCATGGTACCTCTTGGAAACCAGTGGAGGACAAGGAGAAGAGTGGAGTCCTTCGAAATGTTGTGGTCCGCCAAGGTGCTATTGTCCTCCAGCTGTTTGTCGCCAAATATGAGGCACTGCTGACCCTTAGGAAAGCCCTCACTATACTGAATCTTTGCCTTGATGTTGTCAACAGTTTCTGAGCTGTCAACCTCAAGAGTGATGGTTGTGCCTGCTAGTGTTTCCACTAAATAGATTTGCATCTTTTCTTTGAGGTCAAGCGTAGATCTATGCTGGACGCCATAGCCAACCAAAGTAAGATTGTCCTCGAGCCGCACTCCATCATAGACAAGGTATTCCCGCTCCTGAATCTTTGCCTTCACAGTTTGCAAGGTATCTGATGGTTGTGCCCTGAGGCAAATTGTCCGACCGGTGGGGCTCTTCACAAAGATCTGCATCCTGAATGAGTACACCAAACATCACAAAATAATTTTTAGACGAAAATGTATCGGTCGTGATTTTATTTAGGCAATAGAACAATACACCGAACATCACACAAAAAAAATTAGACAAAATTGCATTCGTCTAGATTTTATTTAGGCTATACACCAAAACACACAATTTCCACATGTCGAAGTAAGAACCCATTATTATCTAGAAAAACAGGAGGCAAGGACAGAAATCTACTGCATACATACATTGTTTGTGATTTAACAAGGTGTTGGAGCTAATCCTAGCAAACAAATAAGTTGAACAATCGTTAAATGACATGGTTCAATCTGTCATGTACACTGAAGATATAGAAAAGTGAATATGCATTTCTCATCTAACTGAGCACACATTCTAATGGAATAGAGCAGACAACAGGCTAGGCGAAGGCCAAAGCAGCCAAGAAGACTCAAATATTACTGTAGCCAGCGCACGCATCAGGATTGCTATGCTGCATCGATCTAATAATTAAACTAAAACAGAACATGCAGCCCTTATTAATTACCACAGCAATTTAACTAAAATTAGCAGCAGTGCTTTCGCTTCGTTATTGTTTAGGCAATATGTAGAACAGTAGGCAAAAGCGTCTACAACTGAAATAGGTAGTAGAAGAAAGATGAAACGTAGTGTTTAGATACGAACTCTTGTTATTTGTCTACTGACATCTGACAATATGCTTCACCGACACCCAGCACAAGGAATTTGTGTATGAGAACACTAGTAGTAGATAGGCAAAAACCAGTTGGTGTACCATGCTCGAAGTTGACGAAGACCTAGGATCGGTGGGCGTTCTTGCTTCCGCCGCGCCGGATCGGCCAGGGACATCTGAAGTGGAAGAGGTGGGGCTGGAGAACGATGCCATTTTATAACCACCACGCCCGATGTTCAAATCTCTCGTCTCCGTCCCTCCATTAATAAATTAAAGCGGCCGACGATTTGTTTCCAGAATAAAGCACGTCAATTATCTAATCACTTCTACCAGGCTGCCGTGCTAACGATGTTTGTCCTACACCACGCTAATGAGTTAGAAGCCGGCACGGAGATTATTTGTTATGTAACCTGAATAAATCGATTTTTGAAGTGTTTTAAGTCAAATTTTTTAGATTCGAGCAAATTTATATAAAAAAACATAAATATTTATGACACCAAACAATTACATTATGCAAATATAATCTATGGTGTGTCTTATAATCTAAATCAGTGTCATAAATTGACTTTTTGCTATAAATCGACTTAATATAACTTCAGTTAGCATTTGATTTAATTAGAGCTAGAGAGAGAATTTCAATAAGACAAGGGTTAAACTCCGGCATTACCAATCTCTACAACCTTCATCTATCCTTTTTCATCCCAAACCTCTCTTCTTCCATCATTCACTCTGATCCCACTCTTTTCACTTTCACGGCCGTCCTTCACTTCCACCCCTTTATGCATCTTTTGGAGCTGCAAAACTTTCACTAGCGCTACAACACTCATATCCTGGTTTGGCTAGCCGAATCCGAACACTTGCACATTTTCTTTGAACTGTCACGGGGGATTGAATCCCCACCTGATTATATATTGATATATCATCAACAGCCTCGTTTTTAGGGAGAAACGAAGCAAAACACTTTTGTCTGGTTAATTTTAGAAAACCAGACTAAAACCATTACAGCGACCCTAACACAGGTGAGGTTGTGGCATATCCACGAGTGAAAAAACTACAACAACAATGCGCCCCACATAAAGGCGAAAGGTGGCACAACCACCAATACATCACTACAAGGAGAAAGCAAGAACACCATGGCACACGGGCTCTTCGACGATGCCTCCAAGGAGGTGAATGATGCTAGAACATAATCATCGTCAGCCAAGCAGGAGCTTAGCAAGCCTTTCGTCCGAGTCCCGTGCCGAGGAGAACTGCATTGACCCGGCCAACCGAAAAGAGGAGGCAATGAGAGGTTCTTCAGCAACGCCTTTAGAAGGAAATCATCATCGCTGGACCAGCCAAGGGTTGGGCTTAGCTTTCCCCCAGAACCCTCCCAAAGTTCTCCTGCTGCAGACGCCTCGACGTCGCCATTATGTTGTCACCGCCACCGTGAGTACAAGCATGGGTGACGCCGACATTCTAAAGAAATAGCGCTCTACCCTCCTAAAGATGGCAATGGGGACCCACGACCCGATACCCGACGGGTATTTACTCCATTAGGGTCTAAATATGGACTAAACACACTACCCACGGGTACGTAAATGGACCAAACCCTTCACCCATCGGGTACGCGGGTATGGGTATGTTCCAGCAATCCCCGTACCCGTTTATCCATGCGTGAAAAATACCCGACCCAAAACTAAATAAGCCCACCAGCCCATGTAAACCCCTAGGTTCACCCGCCGGTCCCACCTGGCGACTTGGCCACTGGAGCCCTTGATCGCTCGAGGGAGGCTCGACGCCTGGCCTCCCGCGGTCCCGCCACCGAAAAAATAGGCGTGTGAGTAAAGCGCGTTGTTACCTTGTCTCGGCGCTGGCAGCCTGGCACCGCAATCACCACTCGCCAAAAAAAACGCCGCCGCCGTCGAAAAAAAAACTACGCCGCCTGCCCATCCCTCGTGACCTCGTCTCGGCGTCTCGTGTATTCGCATCGCATTGAAGCGCCAGGAACTCGCCATGCCATGCCGGCGACGGAGCAACTCGAGCAAGAATGGTGATTGCCCTTTTCCCCTTCCCCTAATCCCCTTCATATCATATTCTTTGCACTTGCAAGCGACCATCATGTTTGTTGAATTGTTGTCCTACATATGTTCACTGCAATGAACTTGGAGATTTATTTATGTACCCCTTTTGGCTATGTAATATAATGATTTATGACAGAATGACTTTGTGTGATGGTGTAATGTGACTGCTGGTTGCAGAAGATATTATTATATGCTATTATTTATCTAATTTTATGTGCTCTGGTTAGTGATGGTTGTTGTTGAATTGTTGATTTTCATGTGCGTGAATAAATTATTGGCGGGTACGGGTGACCCGTCGGGTATGATTTACCCGGCCGGGTATGGGTCTGGAGAAATTTCCCCACCCATGGCGGGTATGGGTATTCTGGCTAAATTTTTATGGCGGGAATGAGTCTGGGGTGGCCATACCCGATGGGGATTTACCCATTGCCATCCTTATACCCTCCCCGACAACAGGCATAGGGGGACGGCGCACGTGAACACACAGCCCACCGCCGGCATGCCCGCGGCCAAACTACGTGCACCACGCACGCATGTGTAGAAGACGCACCGCTACCAGGGCACCACTTGTGCCATGCGCCGGAGCAGACAACAGTGGCTCCACTAGATCCGGTCGTGCAGCCATCAGATCTATTGAAGGGGACACAGCCCTGCCGCCGGCATGTGACCAAACTACACGCCCCATTCCCCTGCACATGTACATGAAGAAGAACATAGTAGCACAGAGCAGCTCCACCAGCTTAGAAGTGGAGCGGACACCGGCCTCCATGATCGGACAAGCCGATCACGCCGATAGTGCTCGGCGTCCGGTAGGCAGCCCGCCTCCTGCCAGCCGGCCAGCCGCCAACCCTAGCCAGGCAGATCTGGCCTCCATGCGCAGGTCGAGGATGGGCGTGGCCGGCCACAGCACCCGCAGCCGCAGCACACGGGCGACCCAGCTTGGCCGTCGCTGCCCCGGTCGGCCACGGCCCAGCCAGCACGCGCCCAACCCAGCCAGCCATGGCCGCAAGTCTAGGACCATGCGCCCGCCCAGCAAAGGCCGCCATCCCCCAGCCTAGGCGGGAAGCTGGAGGGGGCGGATTTAGAGGTGGGTGCGACAGATCTGGGCCCGGGATGGTCGGACCCGACCGCCGACTGTCCGGAGATGAAGGGGAAGGAAGAGAGGAGGTAGAGGGGGCTCGTGGGGGAGGAGGGAGAGGTTTGCTGCGGATAGGGCCTGTTTTTGGGGTCCCCCACGGGCCGCCACCACACGCTGGAGGGCAGCGGCGTCGGCAGTCGAGGAGGTGGTGCTGGGGGAGGTGGGGGTTGGGTGACCGAGTCAGTGGTTCAAGACATTAATTAGGATTTAGGGACTCACCTGAACCGAACCCTTGCACGTCATGATGGCTTCGCCCACAAGAGTATCATGTGACTTGTCTTCCAACTTTCGTAACCTCACAACAGATACACAAAATAACCACGCATTTAAGCTAACTATCTCTAATCTTTCTGTAAGGGGTCAATGTTTTATTGAACATACTAGTATTTAAGGATTACACGTTCTGTTATGAACCTGGGCCTTAGAGCAACTCCAGTGGAGCCCCTAAACAAGCCCCTATTCCAATTTTAGGGGCTTGAGCAAAAAAAAAACAACTCCAATGGGGCTCCTACTTGGACTCCCATTTTAGGAGAACTCCCAAAATTTAGTTTTAGGTCCCTAGGAACTAGGGGCTCCTATTCTGCCCCCGACGCCCTCCCGCCGCCACCCCATCGCCGCGGCCGCCGCTCCTCCACCGCCGCTCCTCTTCCCGCACGCGGCCGCATCCTTCTCCTCTCCA
Source organism: Miscanthus lutarioriparius (assembly GCA_904845875.1). Taxonomy (NCBI): domain Eukaryota; kingdom Viridiplantae; phylum Streptophyta; class Magnoliopsida; order Poales; family Poaceae; genus Miscanthus; species Miscanthus lutarioriparius. Next base: position 59,485,508 of record CAJGYO010000010.1, read on the forward strand.
CACGAGCACCGCGGAAGCTCCTCCCCACAGCGACTCCTCCCGGCTCCTCCCGGCGGTTCGGCGAGACCCCGCAGATCCGGCGAGCTCTGCCCCGGAGCTCGTGGATCCGGCGAGGTCCTGGTCCGGCGAGCCTCCTCTTCCTCTTCTCCCACCGGTTCTGCTCCTATGGACGACAGCGCCTTAGGAGGATTCTCCGGAGGCGGGCTGCCTCCCCATCCGTCGGTGTCTACCACGCGACGTCGTGCTCCGTTAGTCGTGCCACATTCCCGTCCTCCCACGTCGTCTTCTCTCGACGCCAACCTACCTGGTCGCCAAGAACATCCTTCTCCTGGCGGCGGCAGTGGTGGCAGGATGCCTTCTCCCGCCGGACCAACTGATGTGAATGTGAAACTGAATTTTTGGTGCATGCACAACTGATGGACATGTGACCTCAATGTCTACAATGACAGCTCCGAGTTGGGATAGATTTGGTGTTAGTTGGGGAGGGATTTTCTAGCTGAGCATCATTTGGTTGTTGGAATGCTCAATTCTTGTCATGAGCAGTTGTCATGCTGTGAATTTTTTTATCAGTCATGAATACTAGCAGTCGCAGTAGATGGCATTCAGTTAGATTGTTGACTATCTATTTTCCACTGTACTCATTTTCAGTTTCACTGAAAATTGACTGTCTCTTATTCTTTGCAGCAACCATGGGCTTCAAGTTCACAATATTTCACAAACATAATGACATAGGAAAATGATGATGATTTGGAATTGGTGAATCAGCAGGCTGCCACTCCAAGTACCGGCGGGAAAGGAGCATCCAAGCGAGGCAGTAACTACACTAGTCTTGAAGATATCCAACTTTGCAAATCCTAGATTCATATCAGCAATGACCCTATCATAGGGAATGATCAGGCAGGAAAAACTTATTGGGAGAGGATTGCTAGTGATTTCCACAGGAACAGGGACTTTGAGTCCGATAGGACTCCAAATTCACTCGAGCATCGCTTTGGAATCATACTAAAGGAGTGCATGAAATTCCAAGGCTACTACGAGGAGGTCGAGCGTCGTCATCCAAGTGGCGTCCCATACAAAGAACATGTATGTCATCTTGCACTTGGTTCATACCATATGTTGTCGCTGCTATATATCTAATCACACACTTGATCTTTGCTGCAGTTGCTGGAAGCCCATGAAAGGTATGCCAGAAAAGCGAAGGGCAAAAAATGTCAATTCGAAGAATGCTGGCTCACGTTGAGGCATACTCAGAAGTTTGAATCAACACTTGAAGTCAGCAAGAGGCCGGCCAAGTCCAGAGAGCTCAACCTCTCCGTAGGAACTCAACAAGACTATGACTCAACTGCCTAAGGCCAAGAGAGCTCTTCAATTCCTTCTGCCAAGACAACCCGACCTCCGGGTAGAAAGCAATCCAAAGAGAAGCTGAAAAAAATGAAGGAGAGGATGAGTATGCAAACCTTAGTGGTACTCAAGACCGAGGAATATAAGATGAAGAAAGAAAGGTGGGACAAGGATATGATGCTTGAGCAGCGCAGGATTGAGGTGGAAGAGCGGCGTCTGCAGTGGGAGCAAGAACAGAAAGTTATGTTTTGTGATGTCACCACCATGGATGATGATCAAAGGGCATATGTGAAGGCAAAGAGAGCTCGGATTGTGAAGGAGATGAGCGGTAGTGTAAGCGAGACGGCTAGTGGTGAGAGTGGAGTGTAGGTTTCGTGAGAGTGGAGTGGTCATTTCTTAAGTTTATGTCTCAAGAAAATTAGCATCTTATTGCTCTCTGTTGTTATTGCTCTCTGTTGAAAAGCTTGGTGTGTTCTTCAGTTCAATGAGGGTACTATGTGTAATATGAATTATGTAGTCTGCAAACTATGGCTGTGCCTTGGTCATTTGTGAAAGACCTTTTCCTTCAGTTTGAATTATGTGCCTTGCTCTCTGTCTTTGCTTGATAATCAGTGTACTGAATCTGAATGTACTACATAATATATTACATTTCATTCCCAACAGTTCAGAGAAAGCTTGCCTAGCTCTAGGACTATTATACATTCTTACTTTCATTCACAAAAGTTCAAAAGCATGCCACTTCCATTCAATGTTGCTTCACTACTACTAAAAACTGAACCAAAGTGTTACAGTATAAGTGGTAGAAAAGTGCTTCACTGGTTGTTTATGCCATTGCACAACACATGACTTTTGTAGCAGCTGATGTCCTACAGCAGTTGATGTCCTTCATTGAAACTGTACCCAAGAATCCAGAACATATAAGCAATTTGCTAACCACAGCAGGAAGCCTCAATCGTAAATCAAAAGCATCAAAATCCCTGATGTAATTAAACATTATGAATAGTTCAAATATGCAGAATAACAGTAGTAGTTAAATAATTACAACTAGAAAGCTCTTGCAAGTGAATAAGTTTACTGAGCTGCCAAACAGGCCCTATCCAATTTCTGCAACACAACTCTCATTCAGATGGCCATGCAAACCAAGAATATAGGAAAAAGACACATACAGTCCTAATTATCTAGAACTATTAGTTCTAACTATCTAGAACTATGAATTGCCCACAAGTGCTCTACAAGGTCATCCCGAAGTTGCTCATGTGAAGACCTATCCTCAATCTCGTCGTGTATCTTCAGGAAGTCCTCTAGCACAAGCAGATTACGACGTTGGTAGTCCATAGGTTGCAACACAGGGACACCCTCCTGATGGTAGTTAAAATCATCTTCCTCATCTCGCTCATCCTCAATGATCATGTTGTGCAAGACTACACAAGCTTGCATTATATACCATAGATCTTCCTTGTCCCACATTCTTGTAGGACCCGCACAATTGCAAAGCGAGCTTGGAGTACCCCAAATGCTCTTTCCACATCTTTCCTCACTGCTTCTTGTGTCATTGTGAAGTGGATCTTCTTGTTGCCCTGTGGATGTTGAAAAGCTTTGACAAACGTTGCCCAGGCTGGGTATATCCCATCAGCAAGATAGTACCCCATTGTGTACTTGTTTCCATTGACCATGTATTCCACTTGTGGCGCCGTCCCAGAAGTCATACTCTAAAATAGTGGAGAGCGGCGCAAAACGTTGATATCATTTAGAGAACCAGGAAGGCCGAAGAATGCATGCCATATCCATAAATCTTGTGATGCAACGGCCTCAAGGATCATGGTTGGCCCATCTTCCTTCCCTTCATATGCTCCTCTCCAACCTACTGGGCACTTGTCCCATTTCCAATGCATGCAATCAATGGAACCAAGCATACCTGGGAACCCTCTTGCACTATTAATTGCCAACAGCCTGGCTATGTCCTGGGCATTGAGGGCCCTCAAGTATTCTTCACCAAAGACATCGACGACAGCCTTCACAAAATGTTTCAGACACTCAATGATTGTGCTCTCTCCCATCCTCACATACTCATCCAAGAAGTCTGCTGAAATACCGTAGGCAAGCATCCGAACGGCGGCAACAACCTTCTATATGGGAGAGGCGCCAAGAGTTCCGATGGCATCGGGCTTTTGACGGAAATAGTCATCATGAGACTCCACTGCATCCACTATCTATAGAAAGAGAGACCTGGACATCCGAAACCTCCTTCTGAAATGTTTCTCAGTGTATACACACTGTTCCGCGAATTAGTCTAGATAGATGCGATTGTGACCTTCAGAAATGTTCCGTGGCACTTTGCGGTGACCCGGCAACGATCCACGAAACTTTTTCTTGCACTTGTTTCTCCTCGAGCCCTCAAGAAGACCAGCAATGATGAAGAGGTCATCATCATCAGATCATCCTCTTCATCCCACCCTCGACGAGCTCTAGTTCCAAACCTTGACATCTGCCATAGCAACAAAATGTTTAGGTTCTTGTAGTGTATTAATGACTCATCAGATTCATGACTCAATGATATAATTCGCATACACACTGCATACTATATGCTTCAACACTGCATATTGTATGCTTCAACACTGCATACTGCATACACACTGCAGATGTGTTCTAGCACAAACTAGTATGCTTCAACACTTGTAATGCTTACATAAATGCAACTTAATCTCCACTGTCTAAAACAATTGAGTATAGTAATCAACTAATTCATGCATCCCCACTATCTAAAACAATACTATAGGTACATCAATTGAACTAATTTGAGGAGAAATTAAACTGAATACTGCATGATCAGTAACTGAATATGCATTGAGAACTGAATAAGCAGTAGCCAGTAGCAGATACTACAGTACCATCTCTATACCAATACATCTCGGAATCAAAGTCCATGCTATTGCTAGGTGCACCTTGGAATTGGACTATGCATTGTCACTGAATACTGATTTGCATCAAAGGAAGGGCTTGATTACCGAGATGCCAAACTCGAAGGACCCAGCGACGGCGACCACCACCGCAATCGAAGAGGAGGACGAGGCGGCGCCGGACGCAGCTGAGTGGCAGGTGTCACCGCTTCTCCCGAGCATGGTGGCCAGGAGAAGCTTATGCGCTTCTTGATCCTCTTGCTCATCGGAGTCGGCCTAGGTTCTCCTCCCAGTCGGCGGTCCGGCCTGGGTTCTCCTCCCAGTCAGCGATCACTCCCTCGCCGGAGCAGGCGGCGCGCGGGCGGGGTGCTGGAGCAGGCGGCGCGTGGGAGGGCGCCGGTGCTGGTAGCGCGCGGGCGGGGCACCGGTGCTGGCAGAGCGCGGGAGGTGCTGCCGGCGCGCGGGAGGGCACCGGTGCTAGCGGCGTGCGGGCGGGGCGCCGGTGCTGGCGGCGCGCGGGCGGGGCGCCGGTGCTGGCGGCGCGTGGGAGGACACCGGCGGCGCGCGGGCGGGGCGCCGGTGCTGGCGGCGTTCTTGGGCTGGAGGGGTAGCAATAGGGTCTTGGGCTGGAGTTGGAAGCAAATTTGGGTCCCTATTTTTTGCAGGCCAGCATGCAAATGAAAAAAATAGGGGCCCAATTTGCATGCTGGGCTAGAGTTGCTCTTACATAGTCTATTTTTGGTGGTCTAGGCGTCCAAACTATGCTAAGCCGGGGGTCGAGGTGCAGCGATCAATCGTACTCTTTAGGCACGTCTACATTCATCAATTGCTTATTTAATACTACGTCAGTTATCAAACTCTGCGTATGCATATGCCTACTCAGAATCCCTAAACACGCCCATGGGGGGGTGCAAAGCATGGCAACTTGATGGATAAAGTCATACTCAAATTACCGAGGACACCATATTAATTCAAATCATAGTGACGGAACATGTTTGCCTATGCCCTATAGTAGAATGGTTGGCAATGTAAAAATGAAGGAACAAGATGCCCTTCCCGGGCTCTTGGTTACGTGTTATATAGGCAGGGAAAAGCCCCCTGCGTGGCCTTGTCCATCACGGTGGAATTACAACAAACTATACCTAAGATCTCTATCTATGCATGCTCACATGCACAACCGAACGGCGCCCTCAACAACCTGAGGATTGCACCGTGTTACAATGAACTTAGACACATACATTTTAACACCCCCACTCAATCTCAACTGGCCACTAGGTTGAGATTGTTCCTGAACTCTTCTACTTTAGCTGCAACAAGAGGCTTTGTAAAACCATCAGCTAGTTGATCAGCAGAGTTAATAAAACGGATCTCTAAAAGTTTCTGAGCAACCCTTTCTCGGACGAAATGAAAATCAATCTCAATATGTTTAGTGCGAGCATGAAAAACTAGATTTGCAGATAAATACTTAGCTCCAATATTGTCACACCATAACCGAGCTGCACGAGGATGTTGAACCCCAAGTTCATCAAGTAACTTCTGAATCCACATCACCTCTGCGGTGGCATTGGCTAACGCTTTGTATTCGACTTCAGTACTGGACCTAGAAATGGTGGGCTGCTTCTTGGCACACCATGAGATGAGATTGCACCCGAGAAAAACTACAAACCCGCCTGTTGAACGTCGGTCATCAGGGCATCCTGCCCAATTGGCATCACTGAAAGCACTCACCATCATGGACTGAGAAGGCCGAACCTTAAGACCCAGGTTCAAGGTCCCTTGGACATACCGCAGAATGCGCTTAACAGCACTCCAGTGCACCGTAGTCGGTTGATGCAAAAACTGGCACACTTTGTTCACTGAGAAAGAGATGTCAGGTCTGGTCAGCGTCAGGTATTGCAAAGCCCCCACTACACTCCTGAATCTTGTCGCATCATCAGGGCCTAGCTTCACACCATCTGTAGCGCTTAACTTTTTAGAGCTAGCAAGAGGAGTGTTGATCGGTTTGCACTTGCCCATACCAGCTCTCTTGACAACATCAGTAGCATAGCGCTGTTGAGACAATAGGAGACCATCCCTTGATCTCTTGACTTCGATGCCCAAGAAGTAATGAAGATCACCTAGATCCTTGAGTGCAAAGTCCCATTCCAAATCTCGGAGCAAAGCATCAGTAGCATCTTTGGACGAGCTAGCCACAATTATGTCATCAACATAAACCAAAACAAAGATAGTATGTCGACCTTTTTGATAATAAAACAAAGACGTATCTGCCTTGGATGGAACAAATCCTAGAGTTTCAAGCTTGCCACACAACCGAGCATACCAGGCGTGAGGTGCTTGTTTGAGACCGTAGAGTGCTTTATCAAGTTTACACACCCAATTCGGCCTATCCTTGTCAACATATCCAGGGGGTTGACGCATGTATACTTCCTCTTCAAGAACTCCATGCAAAAATGCATTTTGAAAATCAAGTTGCCTGAGAGTCCACCCCTTTGAAACAGCTATGGACAAAATAAGATGTATGGTTGCCGCCTTGACAACGGGACTAAAAGTATCTTCATAATCAATTCCATACCTCTGCTTGTAACCTTTAGCAACAAGTCTTGCCTTGTAACGATCAATGGATCCATCTGCTCGTTGCTTCACTTTATAGACCCATTTGCAGTCAATTATATTCTTGTCGTGTGGTGGATGAACCAAATGCCAAGTCTTGTTGCGACGAAGTGCTTGATACTCAGTGTCCATGGCTGCAATCCAATTTTCATCTTGGAGAGCTTCACTAACAGTGGAGGGTTCCTCAGACGTAGCTGCCATCATGCACCATCTCACCGTGCCATCGGTGTACTGTTTGGGCTAACTGATCCCTTGAGAGAGACGTGTGATCGGGCGAGGTGGCACAGTAGGAGCAACAGGATCCACAGCCACAGAAGATCCGGAGGGAAGGATCTCCGTCGGTAGCAGATTGCCAACAGCCGCAGCAGACGGCAGCACGCCGGATGCTGTCGCAGGCGATCTTCCTGCAGCTGTCGACAGACTCGTAGCGGAGATGGAAGGCAGCGCTCCGGATGCTACCGCAAACGATCCCGCTGAAGACCCGACCGGTGGTGCCGACGCGCCTACACGCGAATCAGCCAGTGATCCCGAGGCGGATTCGGCGACAGGATCAGCTTCGGATCCCGCACTCGCATCAGCCTGGTCTCCGCCGCAGAGACATATGTGAGGACGAGCGGGCGACGCCGTTTTTTCACTGTTTGATGCTAGATTTGTTCCTTCATCCAACTGATAACCAGGAGAACTTGACACAGTATTAGGCACGGAGTTAGTAACATGTCGATCATGCAATTTTGCATCCCCAAAACCGGTGGAACTGAGGAGGGATTCAAGAAGAAGAGAAATTTCCGCTCGCAACCGTGCACCGGCGTTGGAATGGAGTTCAGAGAAGGGAAACACATTCTCATCAAACACAATGTCACGAGAAATATACACACGACCTACAGAGGGATCTAAACACTTAAACCCCTTGTGTGAATTGCTGTAGCCAAGGAAGACACACCGTTTAGAGCAAAATTGCAATTTCGTGGTGTTGTATGGACGAAGGTTGGGCTAGCAGGCACAACCGAAGATTCTGAGGAAGGAGTAGTCGGGTTTGTGACCATGGAGGCTCTCGTAAGCTGTGTCACTGTGGATGACCTTTGAAGGGAGGCGATTTATAAGAAATACAGCTGTAAGAAACGCTTCATCCCAAAATTTTAATGCCATGGCAGCATGAGCAAGTAGAGAGAATCCTATCTCAACAATGTGCATGTGCTTGTGTTTAGCAGAGCCATTTTGTTGATGTGCATGGGGACACGAAATAAGATGTTATATGCCTATGCGCCTAAAAAAGGAATTCAAGGTTTGATATTCACCTCCCCGGTCTATTTGTACCTTCAAGATCTTGCGACCAAATTGTCGCTCGACAAGGTTTTGAAAATCGCGAAAACAAGATAATACTTTTGATTTATGGCGCAATAGATAGATCCAAGTAAACTTTGAATAATCATCGATAAAGCTTACATAATAGCTATTTTTGCCGACCGATGTAGGTGCTGGCCCCCACACATCAGAGAAGACTAAATCCATGGGACTAGTAGAAATACTAGTTGACTTGGGATAAGGTAGCTGGTGGCTCTTGCCCCACTGACATGCATCACAAATTTTAGCTTTATTTGAGTTTATAACAAAAGGAAGATTATGGCGGCTCAGAACTTGCTGCACCATGGCAGGAGATGCATGTCCTAGCCTAGCATCCCATAATGACGACGACAGCTTGGATGCACCAAGCGCTTGCTTATTGTAGGATGACTTGAGGGGATAGAGGCCCCCTTCACATCTGCCTCGCAGGAGAGTCCTCTTGGTCCCCTGTTCCTTGATGGAAAAGTGATTTGGATGAAATTCCAGAAAAGCATTATTGTCACTAGCTAAACTATTTACAGAGATAAGACTTTTACTTGCTTGTGGAACATGGAGCACATTATTAAGATGAATATGGGTATGTGGGGAATACAAAACGCTATGACCAACATAACCAATCTCCATACCTGTTCCATTTGCCGCATGCACTTGCTCGTTGCCGGAGTACTTGTCACAAATGGTTAGCTTCTCGAGCTCCCCTGTGATGTGGTCAGTGGCACCAGTATCCATATACCAGTTGGTGTCCACGCCGTAGTTGGAGGTTGCTGAAGCCGTTGTCTTCTGCTGGGGGCCGGTGTAGGAGGTGTCAAACCTCTTGAAACAGCGCACCACCGTGTGTCCCTCTTTGCCACACAACTGGCAAAATACGCCAGATTGGAAGCCGCCGTGACCACCTCCGGTGCCGCCACGGTCTCCCTTGTGGCCACGACCGAAACCGCCTCGACCGCCTCCACCACAGCCATTGCGAGGGCTGTTGTTGGCGTTACCGCCCCTGCAACCGTTCTTCATCACCATGTTGGCCGAGGATGGAGCTCCCCCGCCTTGCATCTCCACGCGCTGCTCGAAGCTGACGAGCTGTGTGTAGAGCTCCGGTACAGTGATCGGCTCGACTCTTGCCACGACCGCTGAGACGACGGAGTTGAAGTCGCTGTCGAGTCCAGTGAGGATGTAGGAGACGAGTTCCTCGTCCTCCAGCTTGCGTCCCGCCGATGCCATCTCGTCGGCGAGACCCTTCATCTTTGTGAAGTACTCCGCCACGGTTGACGCTCCTTTTGACGCCGTGGCGAGCGCCATGCGCGTGGCGATCACACGCGCACGGGACTCCGAGGCATGCAGTGCCTGGATCGTAGCCCAGAGCTCCGCGGCGGTAGATGTAGATGACACCTGGGAAAAGATTTCCTTGGACAGAGACGAAAACAAGTAGCTAAGCACCTGACTGTCCTTGGCTACCCACTTCTCGTACTCCAGATTGGGCAACGGGTCGACCTGCTTGTCGTCCGCTGTGTCGTCGTTCTTGCCGGCGGTGTCCAGGAACTCCGGCGGCGGTTGTGCGGTGGGCTTGATGAACCCCGCGAGTTGGGCCCCTTTGAGAGCCGACGATACCTGAGCATGCCACATGCCGTAGTTGCCTCTGGTGAGCTTCTCCGTCACCATGGGAAGGAGACCGAAGGAGAGGGCGGCGGTGGCTGGTGTTTGCGCCATGGGTCCCTAGATTAGATGGCTCTGGTACCATGTAAAAATGAAGGAACAAGATGCCCTTCCTGGGCTCTTGGTTACGTGTTATATAGGCAGGGGAAAACCCCCTGCGTGGCCTTGTACATCACGGTAGAATTACAACAAACTATACCTGAGATCTCTATCTATGCATGCTCACATGCACAACCAAACGGCGCCCTCAACAACCTGAGGATTGCACCGTGTTACAATGAACCTAGACACATACATTTTAACAGGCAACTGATGCCCATAGTAATATTCAAACCATCAACTTTCCCATAGAAGGGGAATAGTCTACTATATAAAGAAAATGAATCTGCATCCTAGGATTCAGCCTTCAGCCTGTCTTAGCAAATAATCTAGCCTCTGTATTTCATCAATTCTCTGTGCACAACATATATGATTGAGCCTCTGTTTTCCACTGTAGTCCCTGTCTTCCACTTGTAGTCGGTGAAGACTTGCCTGAACCGGGTCATTCATCCTTGTCAACATAACTTGCACAGGAACATTATGACGTCAGATATCATACATATGTTGACAGGTCCATGTAAATACATCCTTCTCAAGTAAAATAATTTCTAGAAAAGGATTGCACTTCCAATAATGGCCCCGTTCGCTTCGCTGAAAAAAAGCCGAAACACTGTTCCGACTGATTTGTTGTGAGAGAAAAATACTGTTCCGGCTGAAAAAACAAGCTGAAAAGTACGGATTATAAGAGAAGCGAAAAGGGCCAATGTTCAGATGCTTAGTGCTGAACTGCTGATTCATCGCTTTTGTAATGAAAAAATCAAGTTGTCAAATATATGAAGTCCATCTCCCAATATATCAAGACATTCACACAGTGAGGTACTGGTCTAAATGCTCTGAATATATACAAAAGCATGGGATGGCCTGTCAGTGGCTCCATAACTGGTCTAAGATATAAGTCTAGAATTTCCTTGAGCTATTGAATTTCTAGCTAAAAAAAACAGAATCCATGAGAGACTCAATTTCCAAACCCACGTAATATCGTTTGGTGTAAAAACGCTCCACTGGTGTGGCGCTTAACATCGTCTGTTCTTTTGATCCCAGAACCATGGGGATTGGGAGGGCAAATCAAAATCCCTCTCAATCCTCTCCAATCCCCTTTAATCCCTTTTATTTCTAGAACAACCGAACAAGGCCTAACTTGGACTCATGTTCTTGCTTCTACAGTACAAGTTAGGAAAACTCATAGGCTCACGTTTGTTTTTATTTGTTCAGTTGCTTGTCATATTTAGGGCTTCACTTGCTTGTAATATTTAGAGTTTGTTTTGGACTGCTCTGCTCCACTAAACCAATTCTATTCTATTGTGGAGCAGTTCCACTCTAGAATTACAATTGCACTATAGAGGAGGTGGATTGGATATGTTTGACTTGAAGTTTTGCTCCAGTTCCAGGAATGGAAGGCTTTCCTGGGAATCATCTAATATGTCCTTGGATGATTTGTGTAGTTCATAATTTGAAATATGTAAGCATGTGTGGGTGACTGTATTTCTTTTTTACGAGTTGAAAAATCCCATTTTTTGACATACGAATAAATATCATACTGGTACAGGTGTCCGATGTAGCTTATGTCAGCGTCAATTTGCTTGCCCAAAGTGTGGAAAACCAATAGTAATTTTGTAGAAAATGATCAAACCAACATCCTGTGCACTCAAGAAAGGAATATGTTTCACGGGTGCTGAATTTTTTTACATCGGAGGCAACCATCTCTCATGCAAAAAAAATAGATACAAAATTCAGGGAACCTTAAATTCAGAACTGATCACTGATAAACAGGTCATGTTTGTCAAAAGCATTCTGTAAATGCTTAAATAGACATTACAGGAACATAAAAGTTACTGAGCAAATTCACAACCCCTAAACATGCCCATCGGGGGGCAAAGCATGGCAAATTCATGGATAAAGTCATACTCATACCGAGGAGACGATTAACTGAACTATGCCCTATTGTACAATGGTTGGCAACTGATGCCCGTAGTGACATTCAAACCATCAACTTTCCCGAAGAAGGGGAATAGTCTACTATATATAAAGAAAATGAATCTGCATCCAAGGATTCAGCCTGTCTTAGCAAAAATTTAGCCTCTGTATTTCATCAATGCGATGTGCACAACCATATATGATTGAGCCTCTGTCTTCCACTTGTAGTCTCTGTCTTCCACCTGTAGTCGGTGAAGACTTGCTTGAACCGGGTCATTCATCCTTGTCAACATAACCTGCACAGGAACATTATGATGTCAGATATCATATATATGTTGACAGGTCCAAGTAAATGCATCCTTCTCAAGTGAAATAATTTCTAGAAAAGGATTGCACTTCTAACAATGTTCAGATGCTTTGTGCTGATTCAACATGAACTCGTGAACTTTTGTAATCAAATTAAAGATGGGGATGGGTGATCCACGGAGCGAACTATGGCTGATCCACCGATCCATCTAATTAGCATAGGAGCACCGTTTGCTCCGTTTCTATTAGCTGCTGAACCTCTAGGCTCCAATGGATTTCACGGATGGCTCCATTCTGTAACTTTTAGTTACTTTAGCTTGTGTGTAACACCCCGCGTCCAAAACTGCTTATATGGCCCAGCTCCGCACGTGGAACAGGCCTGCATACACGTAGCACCTCGCTTACACTTTCGTCATCGCTTCGTGTAAAAGGGTTAACCCGGAGGTGCTATGTTTGGAACAAGGATTATAAACTGGCCCTCACCCTCCTAGACTTCCAAGGTGGTAATAAACCCACTAATAACAACTCCACTTGTGCCACTTGGGCTACATGGGCCAACTTCACAACTACTACAGGCTGCTAATGGGTTGGGGTGTTACATTGTGTCTGCTGCTAGAGACAAATCTATCGACAGCAGCGACAGATTCATAACAGAGATGAGGCCAGAGCTGGGACCCGGCCGATTCTACAGCAGCAGCCTGCCGAGGCAGCGCTTCTTCCCTGGTGACTACATGGACCCGCCGGCGTCCATCATCGACACTCTCCTCGAGTGGGCATGCAAGGCGCACAGCGCACTGGTCCATGGCCCATGGGCGGCTTTGGCGTGAAGCCCCTCCGCCTGCAGGGCAGCATCGAGGGCTCCAATGAGCCATCGACAAGCTCCGCCACCACACGCCGCTTTGCCAGGGCAAAGGCCAAGGCCCACGCCGCCGGCGACAAGCCCACCTTGCCCACCGCGCTCAGCTCAGAGGAGGAGGCGATGTAGGAGCGGGCCCTAAAAAAAGGAAAGAAACTGCAACTCGCGTCCGTACTCTCCGCCAAAGACGCCGGTGAGGAGGCCACATTGATGGATAAGTCATGTGTGGCTGGTCTTTGTGGGGCTGTTGTTGCTCACATGGTCCTTGTGGCTGTTTTTCTGTTTTTAGGACAGCATCTTAGACTAGAGGACAGCATCTTAGAGGACAGCATCTTAGACTAGAGGACAGCATCTTAGCTAGGACAGCATATTAGCATCTTAGACTAGCATCTTAGACTAGCATCTTGGCATATGCTTGGCTGGCTAGCAGCCTATAAATATGTAACCCCAACCCCTCAGGTTGGTATGGCATTTGTGTGAGCTTGTGTGAGAAATAGACAAGAAAATTGCCCCAACTCCTAGTGTCATCCTCTCTCGATGAGAGTAAGAATTCTCCTACTACCAAGAGTGAGAATTCAGCGACTAACAAGTGGTATCAGAGCCGTAGTATCCTGTAGCCTGAGCATCTCCTGCTCATCCCCTTGCCCAGCCTCGCAACAGCCCCAGCTGAGAGTAGCAGCAGCTCCGGCCGCTCCTGTTCACTCCTCTCCCAGCTCGTCTGAAGCAGCCCTCTCCCCACGCAGCAGCCCCCCGGTAGCGCGTCATGTCCGCAGGGCAGTCTCAGCGCTCGGTCGCCTCGAGCACGCGGCGTCGGCAGGAGGCCGAACTTGCCGCAGCAGAGGAACGCGAGCGAGCGGCGGCAGAGACCGCTGCGGCGGCGGCAAGGGCGTCGAGGTTGGCAGCGGCGGAGCTGGCAGCAGCCAGAGCGGAGGCGGAAGCGGCGGCGGCGGCGAATGCAGCGCGTGCGGCGGCGGCGGAGGTCGAGGCTCTGCGCGGCAGCATCGGCAGCTCCATTTCCGCTGACGACACCGCCGACGCAGACCTCGAGCTGCTAGAGAGGGAGGCAGCGCGAGCGCGGGCGGCGCAGTGGGCAGCCGCGCACGTCCACGAGCGTGGCGGCAGCCCAGACAGGCGCGGACGCGCTGGCGGCGCTCCTGGAGGAGGCGCGCACGGCGGTGGCGCTCCTGGGGCAGCCGCGCACGCCCACGAGCGCGGCGGCAGCCCAGACAGGCGCGGACGCGCCGGTGGCGCTCCTGGAGGAGGCGCGCACGGCGGCGGCGCTCCTGGAGGAGGCGCGCACGGCAACGGTGGCGGACGGGTCGATGGAGAGCGCGGCCTTCACAGGCAGCGTGGCTCTCTCTCCCCGGATCGGTACCGACGGGTCGATGGAGAGCGCGGCCTTCACAGGCAGCGTGGCTCTCTCTCCCCGGATCGGTACCGTGGTTACCACGGGCTCCAGGCTGTTGTCAGGGACGTCGGTCCCGGCGGTGGGTGGCCTACCCTCACCAAGACCAACTACGTCGAGTGGGCTGCGGTGATGAGGGTAAAGCTCCAGGTGCGGCACATGTGGGAGGCAGTCCGGTATGGCGATGTCGACTATGACCTAGATCGACGGGCGCTGGATGCTCTCATCGCTGCAGTCCCGCCCGAGATGCAGTTCTCGCTTACCAGCAAGCGGACTGCCAAGGAGGCTTGGGACGCCATCGCTGTGGCACGCATCGGCAGCGACCGCGCCCGCAAGTCCACGCTGCAGGCACTTCGCAAGGAGTGGGAGAACCTGGCCTTCAAGCCAGGTGAGGACGTTGATGACTTTGCTCTCCGTCTCAACACTCTGTTGCAGAAGATGGTGCAGTTCGGCGACGACACCTACGGCGAGGAGAGAGCTGTCGAAAAGCTCTTCCGCTGCGTCCCCGAGAAGTACAAGCAGATGGCTCGCTCGATCGAGTCGCTGCTGGATCTCTCCACGATGTCGATCGAGGAGGCGATAGGTCGCCTCAAGGTCGTCGACAGTGATGAGCCACAGTCCCTCTCGGGGCCCATCACCACTGGCGGGAAGCTCCTTCTCACTCGGGAGCAGTGGCTTGCCAGCCAGGGTGACCGGAGGAAGGGGGAGCCTTCTTCCGCGACAGGCGGCCGCAAGCGTGGCAAGCCGCGCAAGGCGCGCAGAGACGCCCAGGCCGGGGCGCGAGGACGTGCCGAGGGTGATGCCCGCGGAGGCGCCCAGGGCGGCGCCGCCGGCAGGCACAAGCCGGCACGAGACGACACCTGCCGCAACTGCGGCCAGCTTGGCCATTGGGCCAAGGACTGTCGACAGCCACGACGCGGCCAGGCCCACGTCGCACAGGCGGAGGAGGAGGAGCCGGCTCTGTTCATGGCACATGCCAGCATCGAGCTACCTCCAGCGGCACCGGCCGCAGCGGCTCTCCTCCACCTCGACGAGCCAAAAGCACACGCCCTCCTCGGCGACAGCTCCGGCAACGACAAGACTGACGGGTGGTGCCTCGACACCGGCGCCACCCATCACATGACCGGTCGACGGGAGTTCTTCACCGAGCTTGACTCTAGCGTTCGAGGCTCCGTCAAGTTTGGGGATGCCTCCGGCGTGGAGATCAAGGGCGTCGGCTCCGTCATCTTCACCACCGTGTCTGGTGAGCACAGGCTGCTCACCGGAGTCTACTACATCCCCGCGTTGAGGAACTCCATCATCAGCTTGGGACAGCTGGATGAGAACGGTTCGCGCGTGGTGGTTGAGGACGGAGTCATGAGGATTTGGGATCGTCGTCGTCGCCTTCTTGCCAAGGTATCCAGAAGCGCAAATCGACTCTACGTTCTTAACGTGCAGGTGGCACAACCCCTCTGTCTCGCTGCTCGTCGGGACGACGAGGCGTGGCAGTGGCACGAGCGTTTCGGGCACCTTCACTTTGAGGCCCTGAAGCGGCTCAGTGCCACGGAGATGGTGCGAGGCCTGCCGTGCCTCGACCATGTGGAGCAGCTCTGCGACGTCTGCGTGTTGACGAAGCAGAGGCGACTCCCCTTTCCCCAGCGGGCGAGCTTTCGAGCCAAGGAGAGGCTCGAGCTTGTGCACGGGGACTTGTGTGGCCCGGTGACACCGGCCACACCGGGAGGACGACGCTACTTCCTGCTGCTCGTCGACGACCTCTCCCGCTACATGTGGGTGATGGTCCTCGGCAGCAAGAGAGAGGCTGCGGACGCCATCAGGCGCGCGCAGGCTGCTGCGGAGGCGGAGTGCGGCCGCAAGCTGCGCGTGCTGCGCACCGACAACGGCGGCGAATTCACGGCGGCTGAATTCGCGTCGTACTGCGCTGACGAGGGCATTCAGCGCCACTACTCCGCGCCGTACAGCCCGCAGCAGAACGGCGTCGTCGAGCGGCGCAACCAGACGGTTGTGGGGATGGCTCGGGCCCTCCTCAAGCAGAGGGGGATGCCGGCTATCTTCTGGGGAGAGGCGGTGGTGACGGCCGTCTACATCCTCAACCGCTCGCCTACCAAGGCGCTCGACGGCAGGACGCCGTACGAGGCTTGGCATGGGCGCAAGCCGGCGGTCTCCCACTTGCGGGTCTTCGGCTGCCTCGCATTCGCCAAGGAGCTTGGCCACATCAGCAAGCTCGACGACAGGAGCACTCCGGGAGTGTTCATCGGCTACGCGGAGGGCTCGAAGGCCTACCGCATCCTCGACCCGAAGACACAGCGTGTGCGCACGGCGCGCGACGTTGTGTTCGACGAAGGGCGAGGATGGGCGTGGGACAAGGCAGTGGACGACGGCTCGGCTCCGACGTACGACGACTTCACTATCGAGTACGTCCACTTCGAGGGAGCTGGGGGAGTAGGCAGTTCTTCTTCGGCGAGCGCGTCTACCCCAGTCTCCGAGCCTCCACCGACCCCGGCACCTGCTACTCCGACAGCACCACGCTCTCCAGCCAGGACCTCGGCTGCGATGAGCTCTTCGCCGGCTCCACCACAGCCGGCAACGCCACGCACTCCAGCACCGACAGGCACCACTCCGGGCACGTCTACTCCACCACCAGCTCGTGTCGAGCACGGCCCGGTTGAGCTCGCTACTCCGCTCTCTCACGACGAGGAGCGCGTCGACGCGTACCACGACGGTGAGCCGTTGCGGTACCGTACGGTGGAGAACCTTCTCGGCGACCAGCCGGTGCCGGGACCGGTGCCTCACGACCTGGAGGCGCAGTTGCACCTTGCGTGTGACGACGGCGAGCCTCGGTCGTTTGCAGAGGCCGAGAGACACGCGGCATGGCGCGCCGCGATGCAGTTGGAGATGGATGCGGTTGAGAAGAACCGCACCTGGGAGCTTGCTGACCTTCCTCGTGGTCACCGCGCGATCACCCTTAAGTGGGTGTACAAGTTGAAGAGGGATGAAGCCGGCGCCATCGTCAAGCACAAGGCTCGCTTGGTGGCACGAGGTTTCGTGCAGCAGGAGGGGGTCGACTTCGACGACGCTTTTGCTCCCGTGGCACGGATGGAGTCCGTGCGACTCCTCCTTGCGCTAGCTGCCCAGGAGGGCTGGCGTGTTCACCACATGGACGTCAAGTCGGCGTTCCTTAACGGCGACTTGAAGGAGGAGGTCTACGTGCACCAGCCGCCGGGATTTGCGATCCCCGGCAAGGAGGGCAAGGTGCTCCGCCTGCGCAAGGCCCTCTATGGCTTGCGGCAGGCACCGAGGGCGTGGAATGCCAAGTTGGATTCCACGCTAAAGGGGATGGGCTTCGAGCAAAGCCCGCACGAGGCGGCCATCTACCGACGGGGCAATGGAGGAAATGCCCTGCTGGTGGGTGTCTACGTCGACGACTTGGTGATCACCGGCACCAAGGATGCGGAGGTGGCGGCATTCAAGGAAGAGATGAAGGCCACCTTCCAGATGAGTGACCTGGGGCCTCTCTCCTTCTACCTGGGAATCGAGGTGCACCAGGATGACTCCGGGATCACGCTTCGACAGACCGCCTACGCCAAGCGCGTCGTTGAGCTAGCTGGGCTCACCGACTGCAACCCAGCTCTCACTCCGATGGAGGAGAGGCTGAAGCTGAGCCGCGACAGCACGACGGAGGAGGTGGACGCTACACAGTACCGGCGCCTTGTGGGGAGCCTTCGCTACCTCGCCCACACACGGCCGGACTTGGCATTCTCCGTCGGCTACGTTAGTCGGTTCATGCAGCGACCGACGACGGAGCACCAGCAGGCTGTGAAGAGGATCATCCGCTACGTTGCGGGGACTCTCGACCACGGCCTCTACTACCCGAGGTGTCCTGGGGCGACACACTTCGTCGGGTACAGCAACAGCGACCACGCTGTCCGGCTGCGAGGCCGAGTACATAGCGGCCTCCACCGCTTCGACTCAGGCGCTCTGGCTCGCTCGACTGCTTGGTGATCTCCTCGGCAGAGACACTAGAGCGGTGGAGCTCAGGGTGGACAGCAAGTCCGCTCTGGCCCTGGCAAAGAACCCCGTGTTCCACGAACGCAGCAAGCACATCCGGGTGAGGTACCACTTCATCCGAGGCTGTTTGGAGGAAGGGAGCATCAAGGCGAACTACATCAACACCAAGGACCAGCTTGCGGACCTGCTCACCAAGCCCCTTGGGAGGATCAAGTTCCTTGAGCTCTGCTCCAGGACCGGGATGGTTCAACTCTCCCACAAGACGACGCACAAGACTTAGGGGGAGAATGATGGATAAGTCATGTGTGGCTGGTCTTTGTGGGGCTGTTGTTGCTCACATGGTCCTTGTGGCTGTTTTTCTGTTTTTAGGACAGCATCTTAGACTAGAGGACAGCATCTTAGAGGACAGCATCTTAGACTAGAGGACAGCATCTTAGCTAGGACAGCATATTAGCATCTTAGACTAGCATCTTAGACTAGCATCTTGGCATATGCTTGGCTGGCTAGCAGCCTATAAATATGTAACCCCAACCCCTCAGGTTGGTATGGCATTTGTGTGAGCTTGTGTGAGAAATAGACAAGAAAATTGCCCCAACTCCTAGTGTCATCCTCTCTCGATGAGAGTAAGAATTCTCCTACTACCAAGAGTGAGAATTCAGCGACTAACACGCATACAGTTGGCTCGGCAGCATCGCGCTCCAGCACCTCGAGCTCCTCGGCGCCTTGTGTCCCCAACGCCATGGCGTGCACATGCTGGCTGACACCCGAGGTACACCACGTACGACGACAGCTCGCCGGACGCCGGACGCAGCAGCAAGCAAGAGCGAGCGCCGAGCCGCCGAGAACATGAGGGCGGTGAGGACGGGCACTATCGACGCGGTCACGATCGCCGGAAGGCTGCTCCACCGGCCGCGCCGCGGTGCCCTCACCAGCACCGGGATAAAGGTGGATCGAACCGCTGGATCTTTCAGTTCGGTGGTTTCTGATCCATCGATCCTGATCCTCTATCTGTTGTTAGAATGGAGCCCATTTGGATAGTTTTTATGGGCCGGTTCGATGAACCGCCCCACAGAACCGAACCACGCCCATCTTTAAATCAAATCAAGTTGTCAAATGTATGAAGTACATCTCCCAGAATATGAAAGACATTTGCATTAAATTTCACAGCTAAAAGATGAGTCATGTGAATCAAGAAATGGTCAAATACAGTGAGGTAGATGGTGAAACTTATCACACAATGCATCCAGTCAACGACTGTACTAACAAAAGAAATTAAGAAAGCAACATACCCTACTAATCTGATAGATTTTGAAGAATCGAAGAATTGTAAACAGAACTATCCACACTTGTTAGCATTTGCTACCTGGAAGATAGCTACAATAGTTCAACATTAACATATTTATGTTTATGTTGCTGTCCAAATTTAAAATCCACATTAGCTCATTTTTGTAAGACAAACATAACATATGGATGAGAGAGGAAATTCTTATACATTATAACCCATAGTGAGCATGCCGTGGACCGACTAAATCTAAGGTCTGAAAAATGTAGACTTTTGGAGTAGAAAACTTATCTTTTATACTGACACCCTTGATGAACTGTGGGGATACTGACACCCTTGATGAACTGTGGGGCCGCAAGAGAAGGCAAGATCTTTTGAGTAAAAGACTCAAAATCTTTTCAGCACGCTGGTCCTTCCCATTGATCCATTTATCACAAACTCTGTTTTTCACAAACAACACAAAGTACAGACTATAGAAAGTAAGAAATGAGGAAAAAACATACTAGAACAACAAATGATAAATTTCTATCGACTCAAGTGCTCCCACAATGCAACTACTGAGGAATGAAAACACAACACATTATAGCCGGCAATAGCAAATGCATGTGACTTCATTAATAAAAATGTCACCATAATGCAACACTAACAGAAATACAACACAGGGAGCAGCAACATCAAAATGCTCACAGATTCTAGCAGCGAGGAGAGGATAATCTACACCAGGAAGATCTTTAACAAGCAAGTCAATCATCCACAACATAGAGAATTGTGGATTGATTGTTTTATAAAAGATAGATTGAACATAGACTTGAAAAACATGCCATTTAATAGCTAAACCAGAAACACCTGAAGCATCTTCCAGTTTCCAGTGGTGCCTAAACAATTTGGAAACAGAAGTGGAGCTGCTGCGCTGCCACCGTCACCGCCATCAGTAATGCATTGGGGCCACCATTCCTGACCTATCGTCGATGCTAAAATCCAGTATCCAGCAGCTTGTTAGTCTCAGCAAACTCACCTTCCACTGGAATGGCATCTTCTTCCACCAAAAAACAAAACTGATGAATTTCATGTTAACTTTGTCCTACATGACAGAAGCTGTAAAGCTAAAAAAATCCAGCAGCTTGTTAGTTTACTCCAAGTACCACAACTCTTCTTTCAAATCAATCACAATCGAATTTTCTTATTCTTAACCAAATAGCATTGTAAAAAAATGACTTTTTTCAGAATTAAGCCATCTTGATCAACCAGGAGCACCCTGCGCTGTCATTCTCCTAGGCACCAAAAAGAAAAATCCTTGGCAACCACCATTCACAAGACAAGGAAATGCTTCCATAAACAAAATCATCGATGCCTTACATCTGTATTACGTAGCCGGTGGTCACAAAATGCGAATCCCTGGCATGTGAGTATCATCCAACAAAACCAGGCCATGGTTTGAATCTATGATCAATTTCCTACTCTGTTCAGACAATACACCATGCCCTAACTGCTCCTAAAAGAGCAAGAAGAAACACTCAGCAGATTAGCTAACAATTTTCCCAACTGGTTACAAGCCGCCATTAACCAGGTGCCCTGCAATGCCTCAGCAAAAGCAGTACAGGTATGGACTGAGTGCACTGAATGGATCCTTAGCAAACCAAATCACGCTTGCCAATGCCATTTGATTGCTCGTGTTATTACTTGGGCATAATATGATGCATGTCTCAAGCTTCTACCTTCTCATAGAAAAGAAGGAAAGCCTCGCACTTGAGAACTTCGTCTAGGGAGACTTCTCTAATGCTTTTATCATTTGCACGAAACCAACAGGAAGAGCTACTGCTCGTCTCCTGCTCGCTGAAAATCCTGCTTCCTCTCACATAAGCGACAAAGTGCCCCACTGTTACGGTCCTCCCGCAATGCTCAATGACACCAACTAGACAATATCTAGCATTATCTTTGTCCCCACACCTGAAGGTTTGCACAATAATAATTCAAAAGGTCAAACAAACGAAATTTTAGATTAGCTATCAACATCACTAACAAGAAAATACTACCAGATTAACAGTTTTGACATATATCAAGTGACTAGCTGATTCCAAAACATAAAACAGAATTAGTGCCACACAGAAAAATTGTAATAATAGTCTCATTTCATTTTTTTTTTATGCGCACAAAAAGGGAAGTAAAATCCTTAGCTGTTCCATTTTGCAGAAAGGGATCACATAGCCATTGGCACATGTCGTAAATCGCCTCTCTGTGAGACCAAAGACCAGACAGTCAGCTCAATTCAATTAGACTTCCCAATCAGCATGCAATGGAAGTACTAGATGCTAGTTGCCTATTGTCCCATTTTCATAGTACAGTTAGATACTAAAAAAGCATAACTAAACTATTATAGAAATCTTTGTTCTGTACCATTTTTTTACAAAATTTTCAGACCTTTTTCAACACTGCTGCTACTTTTGTGCATATACTACAGAGGTCACACTTGGGTCACCAGGAGTGACAAAAACCCAGCAGAAACAACAGGAAACAAAAGAAACCCAACTAGCACGAGACAAAGTGATAAATTATTAAGAACTCAAACAAATTTATTTCTAGCACTACTCCAGGACAGACAATGGCAACTAGAAATTCTTTTATCTTTTATAGACATAAAAGAATCTCCTGAATCAACAAAATTGAAACATGCAGTCTAAACAACTCTTTTTTTGAACTAAAGACCATATCTTCTTCAATCTTTCCTAAAGATACTGAACAAACTATGAAATAAAAAGTAGCTACTGCAATGAGAAACTTCAAACTGCACAAAAGTAATAACTATTGCAGTAAAAACTTCGAACTTGGGTCTTCTCCCACTTGGCTTGCAGTATTTTCTAGCTCCACTTGTCATGTTCTGTGTCCAGATTTAGTGCGCTGGCATTTTTATTATCATGGCACTCAACAGGTTGCTCTTTTCCTCCACTTTTCCGTGATGGTCACATTCAGCTCGGACCGTCAAGTGATGTGCTTTCACTGATGTATGCCACCATCTGTCCTCTATCTTTGCTTTGACTGGTGGGGCAAGAGAAAGCAAAATCTTTTCAGCACGCTGGTCCTTCCCATTGATCCCTTATCACAAAGCCTGTTTATCACAAATGAAATGAACACAAAATACAGAAAGTAAGAAACAAGGAAAAAACGTACTAGGACAACAAATAATAAATTCCCATACAATGAAGTGCTCCCACAATGCAACTACTTAAGTATGAATACATTGTGGATCCATTGTTTTATAAAAGATAGATTAAGCATAGACTTGAAAAACATACCATTTAATAACAAAACCAGAAGCACCTGAAGCATCTTCCAAATTTCTAGTGGTGCCTAAACAAATTGAAAAGAGATGATCTAGCACAAGCAAAGAAATCTGCACCAAATCATATAGGCACAGACAACAATACTATATATGGAACCTAAAATCCAGATATTTTCTGTTTCAAAACTTAATATTTCTGATTTCAGATACTTATAGCTGCACAATTAAGCAATACGACATTAAAGATACTTATAGCTGCACAATTAAGCAATAATGAAGATGCTGAATTTTGATAGGGCCGGGAAGGGGAGGGCATGTACCTTGAGCAAAGAGAGCAGCAACACCTGTAACTGTAAGCAGCGAGTAAACAGAAACTTGAAGAATGGGTTAGAAAACGCACCTGGCGCCAGCAATCAAACACATACCGAACGCACCGACCAAACCTAACACATATCCATCTCCGGGGGAGGAGGTGGGAGCTGTTCAGGTGTCGCCACTACCGCTGCAGCCGGCTGCTGCGGCGGCAGATGGTACTTCATGGCGTACACCCCATACACGGGCATGTAGTAGACGATGTTCACGCACGTCATGAGCACGATCGCGGCGATGCCGAGGTACACCCAGACGCGGAAGATCGGTACCCAGAAGCGGGCCACGGGCCACCTCGGGATCTGTAGTGAAGGAGAGGACCTTGATGATGCAGAGCACAACGTGGAGCCCGACCATAGCCATGCCCCAGGCGCGGCCCATGCCGCCGAACACGCAGGACACAGCGTACGGAAAAATCAGCTTCACCTTCATCGGCGGCGAGGGACGCTTCTCATCCTGCGCCGCTGCGGGTGGGGCCGGAGGTGGGCTCAGCATCGCAGAAGGAGCCGAAGGGGCGACGACTCGAGAGGAGCTGGGATCGAGCGAGGAGAGAGGAGCACCTGCTGACATCGGGCCAGGAGGGAGGAGCACCAACGGCCTCGCCGGAATCGATCAAGGGAGCCGCCGGGTCGAGATCGCGAAGCGCGCGCGGAGCTGTGGTCGGGACTCAGGAGATCGAGATCGGGATGGGGGAATCGAAAACTCTGGGGATCGATTGCTCTGGGAGGCGGGGGGAAGCGGCGCCGACGCGCTAGGGTTTTATTGCCCGGGAAGATGAGTCGCAGAGTGGGTTCATGGAATTCTGGTGTCGCGTAACCCTCACGCGCCAACCTGGAGGAAGAAGAAGAGTCGGAATCGGCTGCTCGGCCTCCCGCCTCCGCTCCGGCGCGGGGTGGTTTAACCGCGGGTTTTTTCGTTATACCGACTTTACCCTTGAGCTCTTTTTTAAAAATAAATAAATAAATAATAGGATTTTTCATTATTAGCGTCTTTACCCCTTGAGCCTTGACGACAAAAATAAAATAAAATAAATGGGTGCATTGGTGTAAGCTTCACGCAAAAACAAAAAATAATTTGTTTATCGATTTAAACCCATAAATAAATCTTCGTTTGGCATATTGATGTTGAGAATAGCTCCATATATTGATTCCAAGTTCATAAGAGTTGTTCTGCAAGCATCATACAATGGTCTAGTATTTTTTTGGATTTTTTTTAAAAAAATGCATAGTGTAAAGGAAAATGATATATAAAATAGATTTGTACCGATTAGTTTAGACAAATTAATTTTCAACCTCTGTCTCTTTAGCGTCCTCCGCTGCAGCGGTTTGTGATCACCATGGTCCCCCTCCTTCCGGTGGGGCACCTTCGCTGGCTATAAAAGGAGCAGGGACCTTCCTCCGTAATTTAAGTCCGGTAGTTTTTAGGGTTTTAGATTAAATTGAATAAAGTTTGTGCCATCCATCTCATGGGCAACTGACGGTATCGTCATTGTTGATTGCTTGCTAGATCTCTTATTTATCACAAATAATATTTTTAGTGCATGTGTTGTTCTAATCATCCAATCTAGTGTTTTTCTAGTTGATTTTGTTTTTGCAAGGACGATGCAATTGGAGGGGTAATCGAGTTCTTGTTTGTATCTTTGTGTTACCATCTCGTTGGATTTAAATCTCAGCATCTCGCGATGGCCAAACGTGTATCCGGGCTTCTAGATCAAGCATTGCTGGTATTGGCAATTGATATTCTCTCAATGTGTCTCATGAGTGGGTTGATGCTCGTTCCATGGATTAAGTAAAAACTATATCACTTTATTTCAGATGAATAAGATCTGTCACATAACTACACAAACCTCATGTCAATTCGACGTACTACTTCTAAACTTGTTCATCTTCCAAAGTATTTCAAAGTTCCTATTGTTTTTCTTTTCCCACTGGCATGGTTTTGCCCGAGAGTCCAAGGTGCATGGGGTTGGTTCGGATGTCGATCACTTGTTCAAGATGATGCTTCCATTACAGATTTGGTCAGGGTTCAGAAAACAAACTAGTTGCTCATTGCGTATACCAACACTTATTAGGACTACTTCCTCCGTCGCACAATAAAAGATATGATAGTATTCAAAATATGTCTAAAAAATAACGTTTGGTGGAGGTACTGTGAGAAAAAAAACAAAAAAAGGAAAAATAAGACAGATCAGAATACGAGAAAAAGAAAATCCAGAGTGGAAAAAAATATAGAAGATAGATATGGATGAAGAAAGTCACACCCGAAAGAAAAGATAGATTAAATTGAAGGTGTTGAAATATGTATTTATATATCTAGTCCAAACTATAAATAAAGTTAAAAATTATCCAAACAAGTGGTGGAGCCAGAGGCTTTTAGAAGCTTAGCGATTCTCATCATGCAAAAATATTACCTAGCAAATTACAGTGTTCTTTGATATAAAGAATATTTTCTTTTGAGCTTTGCCGACGAGCCCGGCCATTCTTTGATATAAAGAATATTTTCTTTTGAGCTTTGCCGACGAGCCCGGCCAGCTGCATGGGGTGGCCTGTCGGTGGCTCCGTACTGGTCTAAACGCTCTCAATGTATCTTCAGCTATAGGTCTAGGATTTCCTTGAGCTATGAATATTCTAGCTCAAAAAAACCCATGAGAGACTCAACTTCAAAACCCATGTAATATCGGTGTAAAAATGCTCCACTAGCCTAGCCCTTAACATCGTCTCCCCCTTGGGAATCCTGTTTCTTGCTTCTACGGTACAAATTAGGAAAACTCATTGGCCCATGTTGGTTTTTATTAATTCAGTTGCTTGTAATATTTAGGGCTTCAGTTGCTTGTAATATTTAGACTTTGTTTAGGACTGCTCTGCTCCACTAAACCAATTATATTCTATTATGGAACATTTCCACTCTAGAGTTACAATTGCACTGTGGAGGAAAGGTGGATCAGACATATTGTCATGAAGTCTTGCTCCAGCTCCTGGAATGCAAGGCTTTCCTATGAATGACCTAATATGTCCTTGGATGATCTGTGTAGTGCATAATTTGAAATATGTAAGCATGTGTGGGTGACTGTATTTCTTTTTTATGAGTTGAAAATCCCATTTTTTAACATATGAATAAATGTCATACTGGTACAGGTGTCCACACTATTAGAGAACAAACTTTAGAACGATGTCCCAATTTAGCATTAGCCTCGGCATTTTTTTGCCCCCAGAACTAAAGGACCCTTTAGACCCGGTTGGTAATACCAACCGGGACTAAAGGTCCTTGCCCAACGGTCCTCCGCGGGGCAGGGATCTTTAGTCCCGGCTGGTATTACCAACCGGGACTTACCTACCAACCGGGACTAAAGCTTTTAGTCCCGGTTTGGGTGATGCTCCGGGAATAAAGATTAATCTTTAGTCCCGGTTTGGATCCCTAACCGGGACTAATTATCCCGGCCTATAATTTAGCTCATTTCTTCCTCCCCGAGCCCGAGCCATTGCATTCAAACTCACTGCCTCTGTTTCTTCACTTTTTGTTGTTCTTGCTCTCTCCCCTCCATTGGTGTTGCTCTTGATTTTGGAGGTAAGAAACTTAATCCTCTTATGTTTTGTCAAGTAGCTTATCTCATTTTGCGATGTAGATGCATGTGTAACTTTATATGTTGGACTTTATTATGATTTTATATGTCATTTTTAGCTCAAAATCACATGATGATTTGCATATATGTTTGGATAAACAAAAGTTAAATTAGTTCATCAAAATCACGCCTCGCTTCGTCCTCATTTGGAGCACGCGCCATCCTCGTCCCCTAAGTGGCTTACGTGATCTTAGAATTAATTTTTCCATGAAATGAAAAACTTAGAAAATTGTTAGAAAATTATAGAAAATCCGTACTAGTTGAACTTGCGGACCGTGTTCATCTCGGCGAGCATGTTCTCTGCCGAGCGGTAACGGACGTCAAGGAGGAGCTTTGATTCTATGAGGGAGAGCGGCAACGGTCGTGGAAGACCGTGTTCTCTTTCTCGTAGAATCGGAGCTCTTCCTTGGCCAAGTACGGTGCCGTCCGGTGGAGAAATGCTCGCGAGATGATCACGTAAGCAAGGTCAACTAGTACGGATGGTTATTTATTGAAACATGTGAAATCCATACTAGTTTAGGTTAAATATATCATTTTAGAAAATATGAAATTTACACTAGTTTGCAAAAATAAGTATAGAAAGTAGATGACAACTGGTACGGGATCCTCGGCCTCTCGTTCGGTTGCTTGAACGATCGAGGCCGAACTCCCCTCTCATTATCTGCGGCAAGTGTAAGCAGAAGATTGTGATGGAGTACCGAGTCAAGAGACAGGGACCCAACAAGGGTCATGTTTTCTACAAGTGCCCGGATCGCGATGTGAGTTTCTTACGCATTTTTTATTTATGGCTAATTGACCTGTTTTTCTTGAATATTTTTGACTAAATATTTTTTGGCTTTAATTTCAGTGGGAGGGCAATGGATGCGATGGTTGGTACTGGGAGGAAGATTATGCTACATACGTGCAGAATTTGGGTGCGCTTGAGGTAGCGGCTGCTGCTGATGAGTCAGTGAGCCAGCAGGAGAAGTTTATTGATATTCAACAGAAGAATGATTTGTCTGTTTTAGTTGCGTACGATCACGAAATAATTATGTTACTGAAGTGCATTATAGTTTTAGTTTGTTTAGTGATAGTTGGGATTGCTTACGTTGTAGCCAGGCTTAGTTAATTAATCAATCGTGTGTGTGTCATTTATGTTGTGTAATAAAATACTTAATTATGTTTAAGGTTTTCATAATTTGTCATGTAATACAGATTATGTCACGCCATTGGATGTACAATGCCGATCGCCGCTCCCAAGACTTTATTGAGGGCTTGCACTATTTCTTAGGTGTGGCCGAGGCAAATAAGCGGGATGGTTTTATGTGCTGTCCATGTGCCCTATGTAAGAATTTAAAGGAATATTCAAGCTCAATGAGTCTTCATTCACATTTGCTTAAGTCAAGTTTCATGTCAAACTATATATGTTGGACTAAGTATGGAGAAAGCGGGGTAATGATGGAAGAAGGTGAAGGAGAACCAATCAAAATAGTGGTGTTCGCATAGATGGCACAGATTCAAATGGGAATATACAAACATATTATGGCCGTATAGAAGATATATGGGAACTAGACTACGCACCTAATTTTAAAGTCCCTTTGTTCCGGTGCCAATGGGTGAAGCTGACCGGAGGAGGGGTAACAGTCGACAAAGAGTATGGAATGACAACAGTGGACCTCAACAATATTGGGTACAAAGACGAACCATTCGTCCTTGCTGCCGATGTGAGTTAGGTGTTCTATGTGAAAGACATGTCTACAAAATCAAAGAGAGGAAAAAACGAAGACATCAACTCAATGATCAATGAGCCAAAGCACCACATAGTTCTTTCTGGGAAAATAAATATAGTGGGAATTGAAGACAAGTCAGACATGTCAGAAGATTACGAAAGAAATGTCCGAATTCCACCCTTCATAGTGAAGAAAGATCCAAGCATCATGTTAAATGATGAAGACACTCCATGGTTACGACAAGATCATAACTAAGGGTCATAAGTCAAGAAGAAATTCACTGTTGTGCCCGCATGATACAACGATGCATGTTTAATATATTATGTTTTAGAGACGGATATTATGTAATATGTTATGACTTCACAATTGTTTTTTCATCTAAGGTCATTTAGTGTCTCATTTGAGCAAGTTTGACCAAGTTTGTTAAACTCAAAAAGATCTACAATTTTTGTTTTGGTCAACTTTCCATTTGAGAAAGTTTGGACGGTTCAAATTTGTGATTTTTAAATTTCAACACCTACAAACTAGTTTTCGGGACCCTAGATTGTCTCAAATTGAAAAGTTTTGAATACCAAGTTTGTTAAGCTCATCAATATCTACAATCCTTATATAGGCCATTTTTTCATTTGAGAAAGCTTGAACAAAATGTAGTTCAAATTTCACAAGTGTGTGACATAGTTTTAGAAAGTCTATATGAGATTCAAGAAGTTGTGACTAGTGTTTGATAAAAATCTCTCAAATGGGAAAATGAGCTATGTAACAATTGTAGATCTTGCTGAGATGATCAAACTTGGTATTCAGAGTTTTTTCATCTGAGGTCATTTAGTGTCTCATTTGAGCAAGTTTGACCAAGTCAAATTTGGTCAAATGAAAAAACAACACTTTGACTCTAGTATTATGAACTCTAAATGACTTCAAATTGAAAAGTTTTGAATACCAAGTTTGTTAAACTCAAAAAGATCTACAATTGTTGTTTTGGTCAACTTTCCATTTGAGAAAGTTTGGACGGTTCAAATTTGTGATTTTTAAATTTCAACGCCTACAAACTAGTTTTCGGGACCCTAGATTATCTCAAATTGAAAAGTTTTGAATACCAAGTTTGTTAAGCTCATCAATATCTACAATCCTTATATAGGCTATTTTTCAGTTGAGAAAGCTGTAAAACAAAAAATACTACATTTTCTTTATTTTTATAGGTTCAACAAAAATTTTCTGTCAATTTTGGTCAAAAACCGAGACAAACTTGAAACATTGACGTTACAATAATGTGATAATAAATTTCCTATCGAATAATATTAGTTTTATTAATTTTAAGTTACAAATATATTTTTGCATTAACAAAATACTTAGTATCAGTAACATTTATATTCTATATTCATAAAAGAAATTAAAAACTTTAGGTTACAAAATTTTCCTATTTACAATAAATAATTAGTTAATCAATAGTATTTTTTAAAATAAATATTGCAAAGTATTGAAGTCGATATGGAATTAATTGATTAACCTAGTATTAAACAAAATCAAAATCCCAGGCCTTTCCAATTACGCTGGCGGGTTGCCAAAATTTTCAGGCCTTCAGTCCCGGCCCAGACCAAGAACCGGGACTAAAGGGCTGGCGGCAATTTCAGTGCCCGCCCAAAAATACCTTTAGTCCCGGCTGGTAAGACCAACCGGGACTAAATGTTCTTTAGTCTCAGCTGGTGTTACCAGCCGGGACTAAAGGGTCCCGGCCTATATATATCGAACGTCTGTTCTGTTTATCTTCGATCTCGCCTCCGTCGTCGCTCAGCCCCGCCCGGCCGCGCCATCCGCCGTCGTCGAGCTCGTCTGTGCCGCGCCGCCGTCGTCTACCCCCGCCCGGCCGCGCCATTCTCCCGGCCCGCAACGCCGCATCTCGTCTCCGCCACCGCACCCGACCACACCCTCCGTCGTCGACGCTTCCCGCGCGCCCACCGTACGGCCTCCGTCGAGTACTCTGCTTGATCTGCTGCATGCTCTCGATCGGCCATGCTTTTTAGATTTTTTTTACAAAGTCTCGGCTGTATGTTAGATTAAAATGTATTAAATTTTAATTAGTAGTTTATTATTGTTAGTTTTTTAGTTATTTCTTAGGTAGTTTTTGATATATTAGATTAAATGTATTAAAATTTAATTAGTATTTTATTTAGATAGTTTTTTTAGATAGTTTTTTATTATAGTTTTTGATATATGTTAGATTAAAATGTATTATCTATTACTAGTTTATCTAATTTCATGCTAGATTTATTTAATTGGATTTAGTAATTATATATTCTATATATCTCTCTATATATATTATATCTAGAGAGAGATTCTATATGTATATATATGTACTTAATTATTTCTATATGTATATATACATGTACTTATTTTCATGTGTTGAGAGAGAGAGAAAATTGTATCTAGAGAGACATTCTATGTGTATCACATGCATATCTAGAGATATAGACATATGCACTTATTTCTATGTGTTGAGAGAGAGAGAAAATATATTGTATCATTATATGTGTATATATATACATGTACTTATTTCCATGTTTTTGGATCAAAAGTGTTTTTGATTCGATTCCAGCCTATACCTTATTATTGTTTATCCTTATGAAATATTATGTGTTATTATATTTAATTGGATTTAGTAATTCTATATGTGTTATCTCATGTACTTATGTTATGTACCATAGTAATTCTATCTATGTGTTATCTTGAAGATACAAATGGCTGCTCCGGATGATAACTTGAGTGATGACATAATGGCGTATATTATCAACGCCGGCACCAATGTGGATGTAGATGACACGAGTCAGTACTTTGCTGATTATGAGGATATCCTGAATATGCCGGTGGTTGAAGATCAACAAATTGTCGCGCAAGAAAATACTGGCGAGGTATATTCGATTATCTATCATCTCTTATAGATGCATGCGTACGTATATTTGTTGTTAATCGTTGTGTTTCTACTCATGTAGCCGGTCTCTGGATCTACATCAACCACCGACAAAAGTAGGAAAGTCCGAGGGCCAAAAAAGCCATTAGAGGGCCGTTTCATAATATCAAAATTCGACACCGACACCGACAAACCATTGGGACCACATGCTCAGACATATGTCAATCAATGTGGGTTCATTGTAAGGGATAGGATCCCAGTTAGTGCTCGTGAATGGAAGCAGAAGATATCCGCTCCTAATGTTAGTTTTGTATCTGATCGTGACAAGAACCTAGCTTGGAGAGATATCACTCAGCATTTCACATTACAAGCAGATGATGCTTTGAAGGAGCTAGTGAGGGATTGGACAATGAAGAAGATGGCAACATTGTTCTAGAGTTGGAAAAAGACATTGTATAAAAAGTTTATCTTGAAGAATGCTACGCCGAATTTCAATGCTAAGGCGTTTGTCAAGTTGGAGTCCCATTGGGATGCCTTCGTAGAATACAAGACATCTCAAGACAGTGAGGAACGTGTGATGAGGAATCGGGCAAAATGCCCGACAGAAGCAATACCATCATCGCATGGGATCAGGTGGTTATAGGAGTGCTATTCCCAAGTGGCAGAACCTAGAAGCAGAGATTACTGCCAAAGGAATCATACCTGGAACAATAGAGAAGAACTGGCCTCAACACGTGAAGAATTGGTTCTACGCTCATGGGGGAAGCCTAGACCCAGACACTGGCAAGCTAATTTTCGGCCAAAAAATTGAGAGAGCAACACAGAGACTAGCTCGTGCTAGGGAAGAAGCTGATAGTGGTGTTTTCAAGCCCAACAGAGAGAAGGATGAATTGACATATGCCCTAGAGAATCCCGAACACGGTGGTCGAACAAGAGGCTATGGGGCGGTTCCATGGCTACACGCATTCCCAGCAGACAAGGATACCTACAGAAGCTGCCAGAGAAAGAAGGATGAGGAGGCAGAATGAATCCGTGCATTGGAGCAATTTGTTGATGAGTCACGACAAGCATTGCTTAAATCACGTGAACGAGAAAAATCTCTTGAGGCAAGAATGCAGGAGGAGATCAAGAGGCAAGTCCAGCTAGCAATGAGTCAAATGCAATCGCAATCAACGCCGGGAGTCACCATTAGCCCCGTTGGTCAGATGAAAAGTAGTTGTGCTTCTACGGAGCTGCTAGTTATTCAAGACGACGCTGGGTTGCGCTTCCCTGTTGATGACATTACCGAGCCTCTAACAACATGTGAGCTGCACATTCCAAATGGTAATAATGCATCAATCATGGCGCCTGTCGGGGTTGTATCTCCAATAGACCGAACGAAGACACCAAGAATCCATGGGTCAGTTATTCAACCTGGATATGCTAGCGTCTCGGTCGATTGAGTGCTCAAAGGTTACAGCAATGTTTCTCTTGACATTGAAGGCGGTGATGGGGAGAAGACACTAGGAGAAGCAGAGAAGACATTTATTCAATGGCGCAAACGCTTCATCATCATTCCTGGGGCGCCACCGCTTCCCCTACCTCACCCTAGGTACGAATGAAAGTGAATGAAATATTATTTTCCATTAATTTTCTATTGGCTTCAAAAATAATTGACACACAACTTGTTTTTTGTAGCAGGTCTCCCCACCCTAGCCTAATCATTCATTCCCCATCTCATCACAGTGTCGTGGGGGGGGGGGACGACTTCATCCCCACGGCGATCGCCAACTCCTACACCAGCCCCATCGCCTCCACAACGATCTCCAACTCCTACACCGCCCCACCGCCTCCACAACGATCTCCAACGCCTCACGCCGATCACCACCACCAACACCGACCACATCGCCTCCACGCCGGTCTCCAACACCGCCCCCACCCTCCACAAATGACGCTTTTACAAAGACGCGTCTAAGGTCCCGTGACAAAGAAGACCCCGAGAAAAAGAGTTATTTCTCAAGAAATACTTCTGAAAAGACCGATGAGCAAATAGCAAATTTGAGAAGACAAAAGTGAAAGATTTTTATAGATACCAAAAACAAGAGTCAAGCGAAGCTTAAGGAGAAGCCGTGCTTTTACCTACCACGAGAGGTGCTTTGGCGTAAGGTCGATGCTCACAAGAAAAGATGATTGAACTTCGTAAGCCTTCGGCCACTATCGGACTATGACCGCTCCCTCGTGAAGTCACATGAAGGTGTAAGAAAAGAAAAGAGCATCGGGGAAGGATGTCCCACAGCTCGGACAATGTAGCAACCAATGCAAAATCTTGTTGTTGCTAATGAATATGGTTCCAACATAGAAGTCTATCGACCGCATAACTCGAGAAGTGTCGGTTCAAGCCCTTAATGTTTTTTTAAAGATACCGGTTTAACCTTGGATCAATTGACGGGCAAAGCTCCAATCCGAACACGGAAGTTGATACCGGAAGACTTATAAATATGGCAAAAGTCCGTACAACCTCCGCTCTCTGATGAATTGGATACGCAAATGTACTTGCTCAACAAGTGGTACATGCAAAGGCGTGTGGGCGGGGGTGAGCAAAGGATCTTTGTCGATTTAGAGACCATCATTACTTCCGTGGTGATGACATCTTACATATTAGTTTCGAAGAATTGCATCAACTATTCCACTTGGACGCTCTGGACAAATCAATCATTAGCTCCTTTTGTTTGTAAGTGATTCTTACTTTTATTTAATAAACTCACTTCCATGCGTACGTGTATATAATTATCCTCACATGTAACTTATATTTTTATACAGATTCCAGATGTCAGAGCTCCAAAGAATATAAGACACCAGTGTTGGCTTCATTGATCCTTATATCGTATTCAAAACCGGTATTATTGTCAAGGAGCGGTGGGTATCTGAAGCACAGGAGAATATCATGATGTTCTTCGTGAAGCAGCACGACAAGACAACAATACTTTTCCCGTACAGCTTTGAGTAAGTGTTAATAATAATGTAGTCTACACATTTTATGTAATATCAATACAACTTATGTGCATGTACGTATGTGTATAAACCAATACAGGTTTCACTGGATACTCATTGTCATTGAGTTAAACTCAAGTCGGTTAGTAATCTTTGACTCGTTGAGAAAAGAGCGGACACTATACCAAGATATGATAGACATTATCCAGGGGTAATTTCGATCTCTCGCGCACAACTATTATTGAATAGACTTTGCCATAATTTATTAACGATCGTACATTATTGATCGCATAGGGTTTGTAAAGAGTTTATTCGGCAACATCGCAAGGATTGCAAGGCACCACTTAATGTAGTTGAAATACCAGTAAGTTGTACTATATACACTTTCCCACGTGTTTAATTACTATATCGTACTTCAATTTACATGTGAGATGATGAGAATAATCTTCTTCTCGTACAGTGGTGTTTGCGGCAGGAACCAGGTAATAACTTGTGTGGATACTACGTTTGTGAATTTATCACTGCGCACATAAGAAGAACTCCTAAAGATGTCCTCAGAGTACGTATATATCAATTTTTTTATTTATTTTTAAATGACTATATATATATATATGTATTAATACTTTTTCTTTTATTTCAAATGCAAGACTGAATGGTTGAAACGAAGGGTCATGCAAAAAGACCATCTGAAAGCAGTTCAGGAGTCAATAGCAGGATATCTTCTAGAAAAAGTGCTAAATCCCAACGGCGAGTTCTACTTTGATCCTAAGGAATAAATGATGTAAATTAAATGTTTATTGATATCGTTATTTTCGAGAACAAGATTATGAAAGTGTTGTATATATACATATATATATCTATAATATATATAGGTTCATACTTTATTCGAATATAATAATGCTCGAGATGAGAATTAGATGTAATTATATGCGTGCGTGTATTTATATTAGCAACGTAGAATACGTACATAAAAACATATTATATATTAAACAAATACGTGTAACTAAACTGAAAACAAATTAAAAAAAAAGAAAAAGAAAAGGAACCTTTAGTCCCGGTTGGGGTTACCAACTGGGACTAAAGGGTGCGGCCACGTTTGCTCGGCTGGAGGGTCTTTAGTCCCGGTTGGTAACACCAACCGGGACTAAAGGTCCCTCTTTAGTCCCGGCTCGATGACCCAGGACTAAAGGTGGCAACTTTAGTCCCGGGATCGTTGTCCCGGCGCGGTAACCGGGACTAAAGGCCGTTACCGCCCGGGACAACAAGTCCATTCTGTAGTAGTGCCATGTAGTTCATGTCACTTGAAATATAGATCACAGTGTCAATTTTGCTGGCCCAAAAGCTTGGAAAACCAATAGTAATTTTGCAAACAATGATCAAACCAACGTCCCGTGCATTCAAAGAAAAGAGTATGTTTCACGGCTGCTGAATTTTTTTTGACATCGGGGGGCAACCATATCTCTCATGCAAAAAATATAGATACAAAATTCAGGGAAACTTAAATTCAGAACTGATCAATGATAAACAGGTCATGATGTTTGTCAAAAGCATTCTGTAGATGCTTAAATAGACATTACGGTAAGATAAAATATGGTAAGATAAAAGTTACTAAGCAAATTCAGATCAGTAGCTAAATGACATTCTCTGTTGAATACAAGTATTGATTCATAGGTGCAGGTCGATCCTCTCAAGCTCCAGAGTGATGACACAAGGATACAGACACAAACCAATCCATTACGTTAGTTTTTACAGGCTAAGCAATGTGATGACAGGGCACAATGAGGCATTTTTCCAGGCAGCAATGCAAATCAAATCAAAGAATGGCACAGTACAGAGCAATGGGGGAGAGGAACAATATTTTTTCACCTTCAAAGGAAGGAAGCAATTGATGGAACCATGTACTCATCAAAATAGTGATCGCTGTGTGTCGTCGTCCAAGCCGTGCAGCGGATCCTTGCATTGCCCACGGTCACCAGCTGCCATGCATATATATACAGCACCGTGTAGATCACTGCCAATCGAGAAAAAAATACCCATGGCCACCTACTCTAGTTTCATGATGGGTGTCCATAACTCCATATACAAGACTTACTTAGTTCATATAAATACTTGCATATGGACACACAAATTGTGAATCTGTGGTAGGTACCATAGGTGCCAGCCTTCGTCACAGAATTTTTTTTTTCTCAGCCGACCACGCCTCTCAAGAGCTATTACGCCAGCCACAGCACGATACGATCGTCAAGTGGCGGCCACGTTGCTACCACAGCTTGGCTGCGGCCGTTGACAATGAGGCTTGCAAATAGCGAGAAGCTTGAGGAGATAAAGCATTCAACTAATGTTTTTTAAAGAATGCATTCAACTAATATCTGATTAATTCTTGATATAAGATTTCACACGTTAATGTTAACACACTGCAATAGTGAAAGTTTCACTGATAACACAGCAGTACTACTTGTAGAAAAGAAAGAAACAAGACTGCAGCAATACTAACGTCCAACAATATAATCAAAGTTCACCAACCACTACTGTAAAGAAAGAAGAGTACAGCAAAATACTACTCATTGTTGAATATCCATGCACCGCATCCCTCTCTCAACAACCACACAAGCAGAGCATCACATTGAGGGTATGCTCTTTCCGAATGTCAGTCTCCAAGAGTGAGGTCATCATCCAGCTGATTGCCAGCAAAGATGAGGCGTTGTTATTTAGGCCCCGTTTACATGCGAATTTTTTTGGCTTTTGGCTACTGTAGCACTTTCGTTTGTATTTGATAAAAATTGTCCAATTATGAACTATTTAGGCTTAAAAGATTCGTCTCGCCAATTACGGGCAAACTGTGCAATTAGTTATTCTTTTTACCTACATTTAATGCTCCATGCATGTGCCACAAGATTTGATGTGACGGGAAATCTTGAAAATTTTTGGATTTTGGGTGGGATCCAGAGCCTTAGGCGGAATGCCGTCCTTCTTATAGACCATCATCTTGACATTGCCGATGGTGTCAGTGTTGTTCAACTCTAGAGTTAGGGTCTTTCCAGTTATCGTCTTCGCAAAGATCTGCATAGTACCTCTTGGAGATGAGTGGAGGACAAGGAGAAGGGTGGCCTCCTTCCAAATGTTGTTCTCCGCCAAGGTGCGGTTGTCATCTAGCTGTTTGTTGTCAAAGAGGAGGCACTGTTGATGCTTGGGGAAGCCCTCCGTCGATTCAATCTTGTCCTTCACGTTACCAATAGTATCTGAGCTGTCAACCTCAACAGTGATGGTCGTGCCTAATAGCCAGCCTGTTCGGGAGGCCGTATCGTATCGTGGATTATTTACTGCTGGCTGGTTTGGTGTGAGAGAAAAACACTGTTCCCGGCTGAAAATTTACGATCGTTTACGGTAGATTTGCATCTTCTCTTCAAGGTCAAGCGTGGATCTGTGCTGGATGTTGTAAACAGCCAACGTAAGTTTATCCTCTAGCTGCAATACTGTTCCTGGATCTTTGCCTTGACAGTAGACAAGGTATCAGTTGGCTGGACCCTGAGACGGATTGTCCTTCCAGTGGAGTTCTTCACAAAGATATACATCCTGAATGAGCACACAAACATCACAATTTTTAGACAAATAGTACTTTTGTTCAGATTTTATTTTGGCAATTATATAACAATACACACAAAACCGCAACGATTGCAACATATAGTACAAGCAAGAACTCGTTTTATCTAATAAAAAAGTAGAAGCAAGACTGAAATCTACTGCATAAAAGCATTATTTTCAATACAGAATAAGGTGTCGCGCGAAGCCTATACTGCATAAGAGTTAAGCATTTAGCAATCATTAAAAAAATACTTGGCTCACTCAGTTCTGTACATCGAAAAGGTAAAGTTAATATGCATGTGCATGTGCATGTGTTCTCCTTTAATCCAGTATTGGAATAGAATGACAACCGGCAAATGCCACATAATAGTCAAGAAGACTAACGTTACAGCAGCTAGTGCACACTTCAAATCTAGAATGCATCTATCAAATTGGAGAGAAAAAACAGAATATATGCATCCTACAATTTCCAACAGCAACAAAAAGTAACAACACACACACATATATATTCTTTACAATCTTGCTTTTATTTAGATTGTATAGAGCTATAATCAAGCAAAACTTCAACAACTCAGACAGGTGATAGAAGAAAGTAGCTAGATAGATCTACAGTGACAAAGATGGACCAATGGATAATAAACATCTGGACACTGGAAATATATATGATATAACTGTTGGTCCAAATAGATGTCAAATTCAGATTTGGGAAGTACCAGAGGGCAGCTTAGTCCTTGGCCGCTTGGATTGAATGAAAATGCAATGGCTTAGTTTTTACAAAGACACTCCCATGCCTTTTATAGGCAATGGGACTCCTACTTGCTACAGCATATTCTAACCACTAAAGTGGATGCTGAGCATATTCCTAACACTAGGCTTCGAAGCCAATGAAAGTAAAAGTACAGGAAAAGTAAGATACAAGTGCTTTAGCACTAGGCTTATTTATCAATTCTCCTCCTAAGCCTTGTGCCGAGCACTGGAGGTGATCTGCTATAGCCCAATAATCTCCATCATCTCTTGAAACTTGGACCTCCTTAGTGACTTGGTGAGAATGTCAGCCACCTAATCAGTAGTGCCAATGTGGCTAGTCTTGATGCACCCATCCTCCAAGCGGTCCCTGATGAAGTGATACTTGATGCGGATGTGCTTGCTTCTTTCATGAAAGACGGG
The DNA here is from genome assembly GCA_904845875.1 of Miscanthus lutarioriparius. Classification (NCBI taxonomy): domain Eukaryota; kingdom Viridiplantae; phylum Streptophyta; class Magnoliopsida; order Poales; family Poaceae; genus Miscanthus; species Miscanthus lutarioriparius. The sequence continues at coordinate 59,524,806 of CAJGYO010000010.1, forward strand.
GTTCTTGGCTAGAGCTAGAGCAGACTTGCTATCCACTTTCATCTCAACCACATCCACCTTCCTACCAAGGAGCTCTGCTAGCATCCTTGATAGCCATAGCTCCTGAGTTGCTACAGTGGTGGTGGCAGTGTACTCTTCTTCACAGCTTGAGAGGGCCACCACCTTATGCTTGAGGGACTGCTAGCTGACCCAGCAATCACCGAGGAACAACATCGTCCCGGTTGTGCTCTTGCTAGTATCCACATCACCGGCGAGGTCACGGTCGTAGTAGCTGACGAACTGCGCTGTGTCAGGGGCCCTTCCGTAGTGGAGACCGTAGTCGAGGGTGCCTGCCACGTAGTGCAGGATTCGCTTGACGACCTGCAGATGCTGCATCGTCGGCCGCTCCATGAACCGGCTCATGTACCCGACGGCGAACGCAGTGTCTGGCCGGGTATGGACCAGGTAACGCAAGCTCCCAATCAACCGCTGGTAATGGGTTGGATCGACCTCCTCCGCCGTGCTCTCCCGACTCAGCTTGAGCTTCTCCTCCATCGGGGTGTGGGCCGAATTGCAGTCCGTCATGCCGCCGACCTCGAGGATGCGCTTGGCGTAGTGAGTTTGGTGGAGGGCAATCCCGCTGGCGTCCTGGCGCACTTCGACACCGAGGTAGAAGCAGAGAAGGCCGAGGTCGCTCATGTCGAACACCTTCTTCATTTGCGCCTTGAACACCTCCACCTTCTGCTCTTCTGTGCCGATAATGATGAGGTCATTGATGTAGACGCCGACCAGTAGGACATTGCGTCTGCTGCCCTGTCAGTACACCGCCGCCCCATGCGTGCTCTGCTTGAAGCCCTTCTTCTTGAGTGTGGCATCGAGCTTCACGTTCTAGGCATGCGATGCCTGGCGTAGGCCATAGAGTACCTTGCGCAGGTGGTACACCTTCCCCTCTTCTCCGGCGATGGCGTAGCTAGGTGGCTAGCGCACGTAGACCTCCTCCTTGAGGTTGCCGTTGAGGAAGGCGGACTTCACGTCCATGTGGTCGACTTGCCACCCCTCTTGAGCTGCCAGTGAGAGGAGGACACAGACTGACTCCATACGTGCCATGGGGGCGAAGGCGTCATCGTAGTCGATCCCCTCCTGCTGAATAAAGCCACGTGCTACCAGCCGTGCCTTGTGCTTGATCACCGCGTCCAGCTCGTCCTTCTTGAGCTTGAACACCCACTTGAGGGTGATGAGGCGGTGGCCGTCAGGCAGTGGCACCAGCTCCCAGGTGCGGTTCTGCTCGATCGACTTGAGCTCCTGCTCCATCGCCGCCTACCACGCCAGATCACCCTATGCCTCGGTATAAGTGGTCGGCTCATCGATGTGCATCAGATGTAGCTGAGCGAAGAGCCGCTCGGGCTGGTCTGGTGGAGACTGCTCTCTGAGGATGTTTGCCACCATGCGGTACTGGAGGGGCTCATCGTCGTAGTAGGCGTCCAGGCGGTCTTCATCATCCTCCAGTGGTGTTGCGTACTCGACCTCCGGCTACCCTGTGTGTGTTGGTGTCACAGCAAGCGAGGTAGAATATATCGAGGAGGTTGGCTGGTGCACCGAGAGGTCGGTTGCCGTGCTGGAGAGGTCGGCGCTGGTACTGATGAGGTTCCAACCGCCACTGATGGACTGCCGACCATAGCCGATGGGTTGCCGACCGCCGTCGATGGGCTATCGACTACCACCAATGGGCTGCCGACCGCCGCCGATGGGCTTTCGAGCTCCCCCCAATTTGGTGATGGCGAGCACGGCGGAGCTAGTGAATAGGTCACCGATGATGATGATGACCCAATGGCCGATGAGGATGCACCTTGTGCTCCCTCAGCACCTCCCACCCATGCATACTCGATGGTGAAGTCATGGAGCACGGCTACCGACCCATCATCCACTGCCTTATCCCATGCCCTACCGCGTCCTTCATCGAACACGATGTCGCACACCATGCGTACATGCCGTGTCGCCGAGTCAAGCACATGCGATAGGCCTTGGCCCCCTCTACGTAGCCGATGAAGACCGCCGGCGAGCTACGATCATTGAGCTTGCCGACGTGGTTCAGCTCCTTGACGAAGGCGAGGCAGCCAAAGACGCACAGGTAGATGACCGCCATCTTGTGCCCATGCCAGGATGAAAGGTCGAGATAGCGGACTAGAGGGGGGGTGAATAGTCCTTTCTAAATTTAGTCGCGTCGGCTAACCGAATCAAGTGCGGAATTAATACAATCGGTCTAGCCAAGACTACACCCCTCTATCCAAGTTCTCTAGCACCTTATAAAGATTCTAATTAAGCAACAAAGGTGTCGGGATAGCTAGAGCTCACCTAACCAATTCTAGAAGCAATGTCACACAAACCTATGCCACTAGTACTTCAAACAACGAGGGAGCTCCTACACTTGCTAGTAAGCAAAAGCACAAAGCCACCTAAGCTCACTAGCAATGCTCAATAACAAGGCAACCAATTGCCAAATTAGAGAGCGTAAATACTTAGCTACACAAACTAAGCAATGTGACTAACAAGGTTACATAAACCAAATTAGCCACGCAAGGGAGCTACTTCTATGCTACACAAGCAAGAAGGTAACTAGCAAGCTACACAAACTAACTAATTATAAGAGCAACTACACAAGCACAATATATATGAAAGTAATTACAAGCTTGTGTGACGAGGATGCAAACCAACGAGAAAACAAAGATGACACGATGATTTTCTCCCAAGGTTCACTTGGTTGCCACCAAGCTATGTCCCCGTTGTGTCGATCGCTCACTTGGTGGTTCAGCGGCTAATTGACATCACCCACCAAGCCCGCACGTCAGGCACTGCAAGAACCTACCCACAAGAGAGGGTAGCTCAATGACACGCTCAACTAGAGTTGCTCTTCGTGGCTCCCGCGGGGCGAGCACAATGCCCCTCACAAAGCTCTTCTACAGAGCACCGCAGAAGCTTCTTGCGGGCTTCGACGGAGACTACCACCAAGCCATCTAGGAGGTGGCAACCTCCAAGAGTAACAAGCACCACCGTCTTACATCTCGATCACCTAGTGCCACTCGATGTAACCTCACGATGCAATCGCACTAGAATCGCTCTCTCACACAATCGGATGATCACTATCAAGCATATGTGAGATGGAGGGCTCCTAAGCACTCTCAAGCATGGACACAAAGTCCCCCCCAAGGTGCTCAGCACCAGCCATGGCTGAGACCCACTTCTATTTATAGCCCCACAGGCTAAACTAGTTGTTACCCCTTCACTGGGCAAAAATCGGGGCGACCGGACACGCCGGTCAGATCAACCAGACGCAGCACCCCAGCATCCGGTCGCGCGATGCACGCCACATGGCCCCTGCTTCAATCGCTGATCGCCCGATCTCAATGGTCATCAGTACATTTAAGTAGTGACCGAACGCAGGACCCCAGCATCCAGCCGTTTCCAGTAAGATTCTAGTCTCGACTGGACGCAGGACCCCAACATCCGGTCACTTCCAGTAAGCTCCCAGAGCTGCTCAACCGTGACCGGACACGTCCGGTCGGTCACGATCGGACACAGCATCAACGTCCGGTCCTTTCTCCTCTTCTCTGTACCGCCACGTCAGAGGGACCGAACGCACCCACCTAGCGTCTGGTCACAAAGTGACCCATCATCCGGTCAAAGACCGATGCCTACGCCTTCACTGCTGTCACAGACCGAATGTAGGACCCCAGCGTCCGATCACTGTGTGACCAGCGTCCGGTGCACTCTGTGACACCCTATCTTTTCTGTATAGGGCGCCGGTGGCACTGTCGGACTGTCCACACTCTACGGGCGGACACTCCGCCGGTGGAGTTCCGAACCCTTCTTGCCTTCGTTTCATTGCCGAGTTGATCCACATCAACTCCAACTTCATCTCCTTTGCAAATGTGCCAACACCACCGAGTGTACACCACCATGTGTATGTGTGTTAGCTTTTCACAAACATTTTTCAAAGGACTAGCCGCTCAACTTGCCACGCCACTCGATCCTAGCAACGATGCAAAGTTAGATCACTCGAGTGGCACTAGATGACCGATATGCAAACAAGTTTGCCCCTCTTGATAGTACGGCCATCTATCCTAAACCCGGTCATCAACTTCTCTACACACCTATGACCGGTGAAATAAAATGCCCTAGGTTATACCTTTGCCTTGCGCATTACATTCCATCTCCTCCATTGTTGATGCAACACATGCACCAACCAATCACCAAATGATATGATCCACTTCATATCATCACATGATCATATTGGTTCATCGATCTTGACTTCACTTGCTTTTCACCGTTGCCTTCGTCCATCGACGCCAAGTCTTGCTCAAGCTTCACCGCCACGCGGTCCATCGCTCCTAAGCCTCCAACTTGCCCTTCACGCTTGCAACCGATTCATCAAGCCAAGTCATGTCTTGATCTTCTCCACCTTGATCACATGACATAATGTCATGTCTCATGTGCAATGAGCTCCTTCACCATCACATGTGTGAGCTTTGCAACATCTCCGAGCCATTTCCACCTCCATGGCATATGTTGCTCACACACATGTACCTGTGGACTAATCACCTGTGTATCTCACATAAACACCATTAGTCCACCTAGGTTGTCACTCAGTTACCAAAACCAAACAAGGACCTTTCACAGGCCTCATACGACGTCTTCTCGTCGAGTGCACTGGTCAGCGAGCGGTTGAGCTGGTGTACGGTGGTCATCATGGCCTCACCCCAATAGATCACCGACATGTCACGCTACTTGAGGAGGGCGCGTGCCATGGCCACCACCGTCTGATTGCAACGCTCGACCATGCCGTTCTGCTGTGGTGAGTAGGGCGCGGAGTAGTGGTGTTGAATCCCCTCGTCGGCGCAGTATGCCACGAACTCGGCCACCGTGAACTCGCCGCTGTTGTTTGTGCGGAGCAACCGGAGCTTCCGGCTGCACTCCTTCTCCATGGCTGTCTGGTGGTGCTTGATGACATCTACAGCTGCCGCCTTGGAATCGAGCAGCATGACCCACATATAGCGGGTGGCGTCATCGACAAGCAGTAGGAAGTAGTGTCGACCTCTAGGAGTGGCTAGTGACACTGGACCACAGAGGTCACCGTGCACCAGCTCGAGCTGCTCGGTGGCGTGGTAGGAGGCAGTGACAGGAAATCACCCGACTTCTACTGGTCTAAGCATTGCTAAGCATACAATCGATCCTAGACCTACATATGGTTTAAGGTATATTTCTGGACAAGGTAGTTCTATGCATCAAGTGGTTCCAATCAATTCTTATAACCTAATGCATCAAACATAAAGAACTCAAGTGATGTTTGTAAAAACATAGGAGGCTTAGAATGCTCCGGGGCTTGCCTAGGATCCAACACTCGGTTAGTGTTTGTTAGAAGACAATTGCTTGGTGAGCATCTCCCATCCTAACACTTGTCCAGTCCTTCCATCTTCGGGATAGGTCCACCATACACCGTCTTTGGGTTCGGCTCTAACATCATGTCCTTCACGTGGTTCATCTAGCGTACCTAGATGAGTTGCAAGATGCAAGTGCATAAATATGAAGAATGGTAATATGAGATGCATCACCTAATAGCATTCAAGGCAAACATAAGATCATGAAAGACATAGGCATCTAGAGTTATTTAACTAAACATCACACAACCTATTATAGAGGGATAGCAAGCATATTAGGCATGGTACACAAGTGAACTTAAGTTTAGATATTGCACCCATGCATCGATCAAGAACTAACCAACATGTTTAGCCAACACAAGAGCAAGCTAAAGTAATCACCTAGCACATGTATAGAAATCTGGACAACAGTACAACAGTCACTTGTTTTATCCATAACTGGAGATCTAGACATCCAAAGAAGGTGCTCCTAGACTTTCTGGAAAGCTAATGAAATTACCTACAACATTGTTATTATCACTAGAAACTTATTACAAAGCTAACTAGGTCAAACATGCCAATGTTTCAGATCTGTATAGAGAGCATGCAAAACCTAACAGGGAAATTATAAAATCTATACCTCCCAAATTATCAGGCCTATGGTCATGCAATTTGAACACAAGCAAGATTATCAAATTATATACAACTTTTGTATTGACTACAACCACAGCAAACATCATTTACACCATGAAAATAATTGCACAAGCAAAACTGCACATGCGGCCCAAACATCAATGGTACAGAAAACTGATAGGAACTTTAAAGAAGCATAACTGGAGTTCTAGACCTCCAACAAACATGAATCCTAACTTTTTCAAAATCTTATGAAGTTACCTACAACTTTCTTATTCTCATCTTAAGATTATTCTTCAGTTAACAAGGCCAATTAATCCAATAATTGCATATCTGTCCAAAACATAGACATAATATGACATGCCACTTTAAACAGCTATAACTAGAGTTCTACATGTCCAATAAATGTGTTTCTAGATTTTTTAGAAATCTTAGCAAATTCTAAACAACTTTTTTATAAACACCTAGAGCTAATTCTGCTATTAAAAAGGCCCCACAGTACCAACAAGGCAACCCTATTTGGATTTGGGCAGAAACAGCCACGGAGATTTAGGCAACTATAACTCAAGATCTACTTAACCAAAAGTCATGATATTTAGCTTTTTGAAAATCTTAAGAAAAGTACTACAACTCATGTATTGTCATCAAGTCATGATTCATAACTTCACTAAGCCAATTAATTCAAACATGCAGGCCTATTTAGAATAGGAGCAAAGCAACACAGGGAATTTGTTATTTTTATAACTCTTAAACCATCAAACCTAAACTCCTGAAATTTTTACCAGACATCAACCATCACCTTACTAGCACTCCATAAACATTTCACATTTATTTGAGTACAACAACTGCAGTTATGAAAAAGAAAAGACACAACTAGTATTAAAAACCTAACTGCATAAATTGATTTTTACAGCAAAATATTTAACCTAAAACATGCCATATTATAGATCTATTGCATACATAATTTCATAAGTATTCTAAAAAGTCCTCATTTTCTATTTTACGATTTTTCTACTAATTACTATCAATTTTCAAACTTGATCATCCAAATATGCAAAAATCAGAGAAAAGGAAATGTAAATCTTGCATTGGGGTCCCTGCAGAAAACACAAAATAAACGCTAGCGAACCAGTCCTTCTCAGCACTATTCAAACGAGTCTATGGTTTGTAGATCTACCCTCCCCTTTCTTCGAATTGCTGAGCGAAGCCCTTCACGCGGTCAAAACAGAGGAGCACGCCGGGGCTTGCTGTTGCCGGCCGGAGGAGTTACGTCGGCGGCGATTGAGTGGCGGGGAAGGACCAGGGGAGTCTTGCGCACCCACAGAGCTGCTCAGGTCAGCTGGAGACGGTCCAAGGCGGCCCGGCCACGTGCACGACGGTCACAGCGGGCGGTTGCACGGCGGCGGCGAGGCTAGGGATAGGTGGTACGGGTTCAGGGAAACCACGAGAAGGTGGTGGTGGTGCTGGCTAGGAGTGGGGAGCACGGGGGCAAGGAACAGCGGCGGCGGCAAGGAGCTCCGCCCGGGCTTGGCGGCCATGGCAAGCACGGCCGTGCTCAGCGCGAGCAGGCTCCAGAAGGCGAGTGAGGGAGTGGGAATGGAGAGGTCAGGGAACAGGGCTCGGGCTCGGCTACTAAAGCGACACGCGACGGTGAGGTGGCGAACGGATAGCGAGCGCGTGAGGCCACACGGCAGCAAGCTTCTGAACAGGTCGGCCACGTTCAAACTTTCCAAACTGAATGAACTGATCAAATACCACCTCAAAAATACAAGCTGAAACTCAATCTTCGGCTCCCTCAAACTCTCAAACCGACGCGAATTAGCGAGAGATCCATTAGTCAAAGTGGTATAGCTACATGTAATCTCCAACATTGCCAATATCAACATCATCTAAAACTCCACGGTTTTCAAACTATGAGGCACCAAAGTACACTACATGAAAACTGAAAAGTGTTGAAAGACTTAGAAATATTTCCAAGTTTTCAAACAGCACTACATTGACCTTCGTGATCCAAATTCAAGCATGTTAGGAGCTAAACTAGCCTATGACCCAAAAATAAAAGTTGTTACACTCCTCAAGTACTACAACTTTGTTTTAGGGTGCACATCCATGCAAAGTTTCTAAAATGCAAATCAACTCCAGTCAAACATACCACATGAAATTGATACTTTACACTATAGGTATGACTTAAAGACCAAACTAGCATTAGTCATGAATACCGAAGTAGTTCCTAGTGACATTCTAAACATGTTAGAAGCATTATTAAGGTTCCACAATCATTTCATACATTGATCACATGTAAATCCTAGGTCAAACTAAGCATATCATCACTTAGGAGCTTACTTAGGTGAAGTGATCCACATGAACATTGTTCCAATAGGCATCCTAAGTGTAGCTAAGATATTTTAGTGACCAACCTCAACCACATGCACTCAATCACACATGATCATAAGCATACACACAGGGAAAACATAAAATAACAAGTCATGTTTCACATGTTTCAATTGCATGTTTCATATGTGAAAGCTCATATAGGAATGCTTGACGCTTATGCTCATGCAATGCAAGTGCAATTATGCAAACATAACACCTAGGGTGTTACACGTATGTACTCACCCGTTGTTGACTCACAGACCTCGGCATAGAAGAAGACTATGTTTTCAAAGATGAAGCATACCACGAGGATTAGGTTTCCCGTAAGGAGATACGATCGTAGGAATGTGACATCAAGGCTAGGGTTTCGTCCGCGCTCAAGTTGCATGTGGAATAGGATGACATTTCATTGTGTTATAATCCTGCTTTAGAGTGCCAAACCGCTACGGCGAGGAAGATGATGGGGGCTCGGCTCCTTCTTCCTCCTTCTCCTCCCTTCTCCTCCCCTCTCCCTTCTCCTCCTTGGCTTGGTGTGGTTCGTGGGTTGCCATAGAATGGCGGTGGGGGTGATGGAAGGGCGCTAGGGCACCGGCTTGGGGCTTTTATAGCCCAAGCTTGGCCATGGCAGGCAGCGGACGGTGGATGGAGGCGAAGGGGGCTATGTGGAGGGCAGATATGACCTCTTGGCTAGGGTTTTGGGAGCGAGGGGTGGTCGCACGGGCACTGGCGCTCCCAATTCGAGCGGCGCCCGGTCAAAAAGGCGGATGGGGTGGCGTCAACCATCGGGGCCATGGCAGCGACATTAGCTTAGCGCGGCTGCTACTGGGGGAGGGGTCAGGGGTCCCGTGGATCACCGACGTGGCATCCATCCATGGGTGCGCGTCCAACGGCTTGAGCGTGAACGGCGGGGATGCGAGGACGTGGCCTCGGATGCTCTCATCGGAGAGGTGCTCTGCTCGGTGGGGAGAAAAGCAAAGGAGGGGGAGAGTGAGGGGGATGACATGCTGGGTTGCACGGTCATGCGCTCGTGGGCGTGGGTGCGGGCGGTTGGCGCTGGGCCGCGGTGGCTGCTGGGCCATGGCGGCTTGCACAGGCACAGGTGCGGCTTGGGCCGACGGCAGCTGCTGGGCTGCTTTGCCCTTTTATATTTTCTCACCTTTCCTAAATCCTTTCCTATTTCTATTTCCATTCTATGCTATTCCTTGTACTTCTATGCATGTATGCTTGTGTTGCCAAGCATGTACACATCCTTATGGGGTCCACTAGGGGTCAACTGGGGTATTAGGGTCAATGCCAAGGGTTGGCAACACACACACAAGTTTATTAAAAGGTTTAGTTGATTTTATTACATCACATAAAATCATGAAGAAACAACTCATAAGTTGAATTAAAATTCAAAATGCTCAAACAAGCTAGCTTAGGATATACTTGTGCAACTACATGGGTGGTTTTCTAGTATGCACACTCACCATGCATGGGTTTTGTTAGAAAATTTTTTAAGTTCAGATTTTTGGTTATTTGGGAAACCTGGGTTGTTATAGTAACAGTATGCTAGGAAGGTCCAGTCATAGCTCTAAGAACACCTAGCGCACTCATAAGAAGCGTGTCGTTTGTACGGTTAAACTCTTCTTCTTAAATACAATGATAAGCATATTGTCGACAAAAGATGCTCGGCAGTCCACCGAGGGGTATCCCGTGATGGTAGATTTGTCGGTGGAGGTGCGCGTAATCAGGAACCGGATGGTGACACAAGGCGCAGAGACAGCGATTTAGACAGGTTCGGCCCGTCTGACCGACATAATACCCTATGTCCTATGTCTTTGGTGTATTGTATTGAATATGACATGCATGGATCTATCCACTAGGGGACCCCTGCCTCTCCTTATATACTCTGGAGGGGTAGGATTATAAGGAAAGTATCATATTTGGTATTATACAATAGCTCAAGGTGCACGCCGAGCAGCGCCGTGCACGCCTTGATCTTGTGGGCTGGGCCACCTCTGATGGTGCGGCCCATGTCTTGTATTGTGGATACCGGGGGCCATACCCCCATAGCTAGTGTAAGTGCAATCAAGCCCTATTGTGGGTTTTGGCATTGATGACCACCAAATTAGAGGACTAATGAGATTTATCGAGATGACAAGCAGGCAATCAAAAAATGAGGATGATGTATAGGTTACAGGTGTCCTAATTACAAAAGGTGGCTAAACCTAGCTCAAAGGAGGCTTAAATTCTTTTATGTTTTGAAATTGAGTTTAGGGAAAGCCGTACTATTAAGAGGGATTTTAGGACAGTTGGTCAACTGTTAAACCAGATGCTCAAATTCTTAGATTTACATCCTCTCACCTAGTCAAAACAATCAGCCAAATTTCACCTCAACTTACCTGTTTTGGCTAGGGCGGCAGTGCCACCCTGTTAAGAGCAACAGTGCCGCCCTTAACTGACCGTTGGACCCAACGGGTATTTATACCCTTCAGGCCCAGCCCACAACGGTTATCTTCTTTACTCAGTCATTCTGCTCGAAACAGAACAGAACCAAAGCTCACCTTCTCTCCTCCATTGTTGCTCCTTCATCCCTCAAGCAAATCCTTGATTCCAACCATCAAAACTTGAGAGAAAAGGCAACAAAACTCAATTGGAGAGCAGATCCACTGATTCCCAAAGTCTAAGAGCATTTGGTTCACGTTTGGCCGGCGGTTCTAGGGTTTGTTACTCTTGGAGCTTGCTCCTAGCCGGCTAGGCGTCGCCCTTGGGCTTGCCAACTCGTGTGGCCGCCTTGGGAGGGTTGTAACCTCATTCTCAGAGCTAAGAAATCACCTCTCACTTCAAGAGTTCATTCTCTTGATTTGAGAATGAGGGTAAGGCAAGCCTTTGTGGCAAGCTCAAGCCTTTTATGGCTTCCTCAACAACGTGGACTTAGACAAACCTTTGTGGTGAGCTGAACCATGGGATAAATCTTGTGTCTCGCGTGCTTCATCTTGTTTACTTACTGGTTTAGCTCTTTGCTAGCTGGTGTTAGGGTTTGGTTGCTCGATCCACTCTTGTGCGGAGTTTCTGTGGTATTCAGTCTTCGAACTAGATCTTATCTTTCTATTGTAGGATTAAGCAGCTATTGGGGTCAGGTTCATCTCTGTAAAGTCTCAGTTGTGTTAGATTTATTTTCGAAGAGCGGCAGTGCTGCCCTGCAGGCCGGTAGTGCCGTCCTCTGTTCTGACAGAATTTTAAGTTGAGTTTTTACAGGCCTATTCACCCCCCTCTAGGCCTCCTTTATCTTCCTATAGATCCTACAGCTAGTCCCCGAGCCTGACAGTAGGTGACATAGTCACATGGTGCCAGGGTCAGAAAGTAGAAGACAGCCGAGCAGGCAGCCAGTCCTCGGGCGTAGCCTCGAGATGAGAAAAGCGCACATTCACCGCAAGGTGAAGTGTACCCACTTAGTCCCCGAGCCTGCTGGAAGATGAAGAATGAATCTTGTAGCAGGGTCAAAGAAAAAGAAGTCCAAAAGCTTGCCGATGTCGTCTGACATGCTCGTATCAAGACCCCAGACGTGCTGCCCAAAATCCGCACCCTGATCCGAACAGCATGGAGCAGCTTGATAGCACACCGATGAGACGTAGCAAGATCCGAGCAGCAAGGGAGTCCCCCGATGTCATTGGTGATGTCCGAGCACCGAAGAGCGAGGAGTCCCCGGCGTCGCTGGCGATGTCCGAGCATCGAAGAGCGAGGAGTCCTCGGTGTCGCTGGTGATGTCCGAGCACCGAGGAGCGAGGAGTCCCCGACGTCGCTAGCGATGTCCGAGCACCGAGGACCGAGGAGTCCCCGGCGTCGCAGGCGATGTCCGAGCACCGAAGAGCGAGGAGTCCCAGGTGTCGCTGGCGATGTCCAAGCACCGAGGAGCGAGGAGTCCCCGACGTCGCTGGCGATGTTCGATCACCGAAGAGCGAGGAGTCCCCGACGTCGCTGGTGATGTCCGAGCACTGAGGAGTCCCCGGTGTAGGCGGCGATGTCCGAGCACCGAGGAGTTCTCGGCGTAGCTGGCAATGTCCGAGCAACGAAGAGCGAGGAGTCCCCGGTGTCGCTGGTGATATCCGAGCACCGAGGAGCGAGGAGTTCCCAGCGTCGCTGGCGATGTCCGAGCACCGAAGAGCGAGGAGTCCCCGGCGTCGCTGGCGATGTTCGAGCACCGAGGAGTCCCCGGCGTAGGCGGCGATGTCCGAGCACCAAGGAGTTCTCGGCGCAGCTGGCGATGTCCGAGCACCGAGGAGTCCCCGACGTAGCTAGCGATGTCTGAGCGGTGAAGTGTGCCCACTTAGTCCTCGAGCATGAAGAATTCGAGCGCCGAAGAGTAACCGGCGTAGCTGGCGATGAAGCACGAGTGACGAACAGTCTGGTCAACTGGTAGGCGGCGAAGTGAGCATTGAGTAGAAGCGACCGACGAACAGTCCGATCAACTGGTCAGCGATGGAGTCCATGAACCAAGCGGTCCGACTAGTTGATCGGTAGAGAAGTCCGAGCACCAGGTGATCTGATCACCTGGACGATGATCCTGCAATACAAATATGTAGAACGGGTAGTACATGATGTAAAAATATATGAACTCTGGAGAAAAAAATAGCATATGTAGCTCGGCGATTAGTTGGAGCGAAGATGTATTTATATTTAATATAAACTGCCCAACCAGTTAGTGTGTAGCTGAGTCTCCAGCCCTAGCTAGCCCATAGTCCATAACGTCGAGCGCGGAGCCCGTGCACGTGTAGGAGGAACAGGCGTGACAAAGGAACCGTTGCCGACCACCCATAACGCAGAGCGCGGAGCCCATAGCACGTGTAGGGAGGAGCCGGAGATAGGGCCGTCTCTGGAGGCGTCCGAGCATCAACATGACTGTTCGGGGGTTCAGAAAATCGTTTGGAGAGAAAATATGGAGAAAATAGCTCGGAGAAACATTATGGCGATATACGGAGATTGGAGAATATTTAGAAGAATATTAAAACGTGACTTAGCTTTAGACAGAAAGTCTGGTCGATGACATATGGCGTTATCTGGTCGGCGTTGACGGCGAGCACCTGGCGGGCGGTGAGTTGTTGGTGAAGAAGACCTCGGAGGTGGTTCCGAGATCGGATCTGCTGTCATGGGGGCTGGTGTAGCCAGCGATGAATCATCGTCGTGGACCGACATGGATCTCCACGAGATTGATGACGAGAACGCGCTGCTGATTTGAGGTCCATCTGGCTCGTCATGGGATTAGCACGCATAGCCCCTACCTGGCGCGCCAACTGTCGACAAAAGATGTTCGGCAGTCCACCGAGGGGTATCCCGCGATGGTAGATTTGTCGGTGGAGGTGCGTGTAATCAGGAACCGGATGGTAACACAAGGCGTAGAGACAGCGATTTAGATAGGTTCGGGCCATCTGACCGACGTAATACCCTACGTCCTGTATCTTTGGTGTATTGTATTGAATATGACATGCATGGATCTGTCCACTAGGGGACCCCTGCCTCTCCTTATATACTCTGGAGGGGCAGGGTTACAAGGAAAGTATCCTATTTGGTATTATACAATAGCTCGCGGTGCACGCCAAGCAGCGCCGTGCATGCCTTGATCTTGTGGGCTGGGCCACCTCTGATGGTGCGGCCCATGTCTTGTCTTGTGGATACCGGGAGCCATAGCCCCACACATATCTTTTGCGTATTTGAGAAAAAAAACATACATGACATGTGCAGGGTAAGCGCACTAGTAGATCCATCCAATATGCTTGACACTTCTAGTAAAATTTTATATCTACAATAATAATAACTAACTAAAAATCGGAACAGCACGGTTATGCCATCACCAGTTGTGTGCTCAGGGAGCGCCTAACCTGTCTATAACCTCCGGACATCCTTCCTTCCTCATCGCCCTCGGTTCTCCCCCACCCCTGTCGCCCTAGCTAGCAGCAGCCTCGTCGCCCACCTCCCGCCTCTGTCACTTCGCCCCACCCTCCCCTAACCACAAGGTGACGCTCTGGCCATGTCCTTGTTCTCGCCCCCGCCACCTCCCCCACCACCGCACGTGCCATCCTCAACCCGCCCACCCTAATCTTAAGACAGGGCGTCGGTGAGCTCCGCCATGACGCCCCCGTCGTCGGCCACACCCAATCGCCTTCTCCCGTCGCCCTGGCAGGCAGCACCGCCGCCACCTCGCTTTGCCATCGTCTCTCCGCCACCAACGCCGTGTCACGGTGCCTCCCCAAAACCCCTTCTAGAGCCGCCGGAGATGAGTTTCCCTAACCCGTAGGAACCCCAACCCTAACGCCGCCGCCGTCTTCCTCCTCTTCGGCGGGGCGTGTGAAAGGTCCTTGTTGGTTTTGGTAATTGAGTGACAACCTAGGTGGACTAATTGTGTTTATGTGAGATACACATGTGATTAGTCCACAGGTACATGTATATGAGCAACATATGCCATGGAGGTGAAAATGGCTTGGAGATGTTGCAAAGCTCACACATGTGATGATGAAGGAGCTTATTGCACATGAGACATGACATTGAGTCATGTGATCAAGGTGGAGAAGATCAAGACAAGACTTGGCTTAATGGACCGGTTGCAAGCGTGAAGGGCAAGTCAAAGGCTTTGGAGTGATGGACCGCGTGGCGGTGAAGCTTGAGCAAGACTTGGCGCCGATGGACGATAGCAACGGTGAAGAGCAAGTAGAGTCAAGATCGATGAACCAATATGATCATGTGATGATATGAAGTGGATCATATCATTGTTGATCGTATTGGTGCATGTGTTGCATCGACATTGAAGGAGATGGAATGGAATGTGCAAGGCAAAGGTATAACCTAGGGCATTTCATTTCACCGGTCATAGGTGTGTAGAGAAGTTTATGACCGGGTTTAGGATAGATGGCCGTACTATCAAGAGGGGCAAACTTGTTTGCATATCGGTCATCTAGTGCCACTCGAGTGATCTAACTTTGCATTGTCGCTAGGATCGAGTGGCGTGGCAAGTTGAGTGGCTAACATCCTTTGGGAAATGATTGTGAAAATGCTAACACGCATACATATGGTGGTGTACACTTGGTGGTGTTGGCACATTTACAAAGGAGGTGGTGTTTGCAGGGGTGAGATGGGTTTGGGTCCCTCTCTCCCTCCCGCCGAGCTTGCTCGGCGGGATTCGGCGCTTTCGGGAAAATAGAATGCCTATTTTCTATTGCGCCGGATGCAAGTTCTTGTGGTTAGCACATTGGAGCAAGGGTGATGAAGTTAGAAGTGAAAACGAGTTAGTCGCGAAGATGCTGGCGTCGGTCAACTGACCGGACGCTGGATCTGAATGCACCGGACGCTGGCAGGCTGCGTCCGGTCAGGCTGACGTACGATGACGCAGAAGCTAGAGTGTGACCGGACGCTGGCTGCGTCCGATCAAGTGTGACCGGACGCGTCCGGTCGAGGTCGGTACCTTACTGGAAACGACCGGACGCTGGGGGTTCAGCGTCCGGTCAGTTGAAAGCTGCTGCGTCCGGTCAAGTCAAGTGACCGTTGGAACCGGGACACGTGGCCGTCTGCGGGCGACCGGACGCTGAGGTCCAGCGTCCGGTCAACACGACCGGAGCGTCCGGTCGGCCCGACCATTGCCCAGTGAAGGGGTAACGGCTAGTTTAGCCTTTGGGGCTATAAATAGAAGTGGCCCTCGGCCATGGCTGGTGCTGAGCACCTAAGGGGACTTAGTGTCCATGCTTGTGAGTGCTTGGGAGCCCTCTATCACACATATACTTGATAGTGATCATTCGATTGTGTGAGTGAGTGATTCTAGTGCGATTGCATCATGAGGTTGCATCGAGTGGCACTAGGTGGTCGTGTTACGAGCCGGTGGTGCTTGTTACTCTTGGAGGTTGCCACCTCCTAGACGGCTTGGTGGTGGTCTCCGTCGAAGCCCGCAAGAAGCTTGTGCGGCGCTCCGGAGAAGTGCTTGTGAGGGGTACTTGTGCTCGCCCCGCGGAAGTCGCGAAGAGCAACTTTAGTAAAGCGTGTCATTGAGCTACCCTCACTCAAGGGGTAGGTTCTTGCGGTGCCCGACGTGCGGGCTTAGCGGGTGATGCTAATTAGCCGCCGAACCACCAAGTGAGCGGTCGACACAACGGGGACTAGCGTGTTGGCAAACACGTGAACCTCGGGAGAAAAATCATCGTGTCAACCTTGTTCTTCCTGTTGGTTTGCATCCCCATTACACAAGCTTGCAATTACTTATATATATATCTTAAGCTTGTGTAGTTGCTCTTGTAATTAGATAGCTTGTGTAGCTAGCTAATTACCTTCTTGCTTGTGTAGCATAGAAGTAGCTCCCTTGCGTGGCTAATTTGGTTTTAGTAACCTTGTTAGTCACATTTCTTAGTTTGTGTAGCTAAGTATTTGCGCTCTCTAATTAGGCGTTGGTTGCCTTGTTATTGAGCATTGCTAGTGAGCTTAGTTAGCTTTGTGCTTTTGCTTACTAGCATGTGTAGGAGCTCCCTTGTTACTTAAAGTACTAGTGGCATAGGTTTGTGTGACCTTACTCCTAGAATTGTTTAGGAGAGCTCTAACTAGCCCGGCACCTTAGTTGCTTTATTAGTATCTTTGCAAGGTGCTAGTGAACATATATAGAGGGGTGTAGTCTTGGCTAGACCGATTGTTTTAATTCCGCATTTATATCGGTTAGTCGACACGATTAATTTTAGAAAAGACTATTCACCCCCCTCTAGTTCGCCATCTCGACCTTACAGCGTGGGCACAGGTGGTAGGCGTGGTGGCATTGGAGAGGGAGAGGGAGAGGGTGGGCCAGCCCACGTCGTGCCGTCCGCGCTGCTGTTTGCTTTTCCCAAATCAAAAACTTTTGTTTTGTCCCTTTATACTGTATAAGTCCAGGCCGAAGCCAGACCTGGCGTTTTGGCCTGGGCCAAATTCCCCAAAGCCTTTACAACAGAGGCCATTGTATGGTGGCTAGAGGGCATCTCGATCCCTCGGTCCATACGACTAGGGATGAAAACAGATCGGATACGAACGGATATCACTGATATTATATTTGTTTTCGTATTTCTGTCTGGATTCAGATTCAAATACGGATAGTGTTAACCATACCGGATATGATACGATTGGATATCGACATCATAAATATGTGATTTGAGTATTCGGATATGGATACGGTAGCGGATGTTGAATATCCGAATTTAGATACGAACAGATCTGAACCTCTCTAAACGGATTCGGTCTTACCATTTTCACCCCTACGTACGACGCGGGTGGATTGACGCCCTCGGGCCTTGGCTGATCCACTCCATCAGACCTCTCTCACTTCCTTCTAAGCAAGCCGTGGTGAGCATGTGCCAGATTTTTTTTTATTTCCACGGCTTATAGTTTTGTCTTTTGTGTGTATAAATTTGTTGCGGAAAATTGTTATACGCAATTGTGTATACACTAATTTATGCATATAAATTTTGTCCATACATTATGTGTAGAAATTTATGACTTTTGTTCATAATTTTATGTAGATATATAGTTTGTATTCACAAACTATGCATACAGGTTCTCAGTATTTGCTATTTTTTTCTGAACTTCTATTATATTTTTTTAATTAATTTGTGTTACATAATGCTTTTTATATGAGTTGTGTGTAAATAACTCCACAACATGTTTTTTACAACAAAAAAAGTGATATGTGTTTGACACAATTTTTTGTTTACATGATTTTTGTTCATAAAATTTTGTACATTTGAAAACAAAAGGAGCACTTTCTAGCATTTAAAAATACTATCTCTAATCTCGCATAGCACATCTCTGTCGCTGCTACAAACTCACTTACAAGTGACTATAGGATATTATTTTTCATATTAACATTTCATAATTTTCTATTGAATATTGACCGCTAAATAATCTTATAAACAAAAAAAATTCAATAAAAAGGTTTAAATTTGTCTAGCACAATTTTGGTACAAGTAAGTCTCTGTTCAACATTAATTGAAAACAAAAATTTGAATATCAAAATATGAGAACTTAAAATAAATATTTGAAATTCTAAATGACTTCGAGTCAAAACTTATCAACCACAAAGTTATAGATGGTGATGAGCATCACTACAAATTTGTATTGACCAAGACAACATTCAAGGTTATTTGGAAATTATGAAAATTGAATTTCAAAATCTAAGAATTTCAAACCGTGTGGTTATTCAAGGCCCTATAACTTTGTGTACTTGCAGTTAATGGAATAGTTATTTTTCAATTTTTGCTGAAGCAAGAGACTATCTTTTGTGTAGTATCCATGCACATCATCTTTAATTACACCAATTCTACCTGAAAAATATTGTTTCGGATGATTTTTTTGAGAGAAAAACACTATTCCTGATGAAAAAAGAAGCGGATCAAGCTGGATTCAAGGACAGCCGAACAAGGCCTTTGGTGTGAGAGTGAAAATTTTATCACAAATCTTAGTAACAAAATAAATTTATTTTGTTGTCAAATTGGCCTTGTTGCACAAGGCCAATAAACTAAATTTGCTTTTTATTTTATTTTATTTTGACAACTACATAAGCTTTGTTCCTGTACATATTTGCTATTTTTAAATCTGTCTTTTCTTTGTTTCTTAATTTTTTTTTACTCAAGAATTGTAAGACTCTTTAATCTTATTTAATCATACCTCCCGTTCCTTTAAATAAAAATATGATTTGACATATACCATCCGTCCATCCTGAGCAAAGGAGCCCAATCACCTGAATTGCTTGGATTTTATTATTTGTGTGATGATCAAAGTGCATAAATCACCAAAGACCTCTATAGACATACTATTATAAGTTAATTTATAACGGATTTTTTTTTCTAAATCGGGTGGAGTGGCTACAGGGCGTGCCCGCAGTTGGGAGCTTGGGCAGTAGCATTGATTAAACCAGTCTCGGTGGATGTTTTATGAAAATTTTATGGATATTAAATAATTTGATATGACATACTAAATTCATTCCAAATTATAATTTGTTTGACTTTTTTTACCTCAAGTTTGACCACTCGTCTTATTCAAAATTTTGTGCAAAATATCACCTCTTTTGCTGTGACTTGCTTTATTAACAAAAGTTCTTAAAAATGACTTAAATTTGACTATGTTTACATAAATTTTTTGGATAACACGAGTGGAGGTAAAAAAAAGTCAAACAAATTATAATTTGGGAAAGTAATATAAATGAAGAGAGATATAAAAACTTTATAGGATAAGATGAGTTTTATGGAGATAAAACTTGTGCATACTGTTTTCCATCACCGAGTCTTAGAACAGGAAGATGAAACTCGTATTGAGACTGGTCTTAGCAGTCACTTGAAGTCGATGCTTGACTGATCGGAAGCGTGCAATAAGAGATTAAATTAAAACAAGCAAGTGCAATAACATATATTCCACTTCACACGCTGCAACAGGGGAATTGACGACGCACACAAAATCCATTAATTAATTGTTCAGGATTCATCACTCGGGAAAAAAAAAAGAGAGAGAAAATGTTCAGGATTCACGGGAGTGAATATACTAGCACAGTGGGCGCGCTACGCTGCGCCGGCTTTTGCTGCTTGTGGACAAACAGTAATAGACTGCTGGTTTTTTTTAAGATAAAGTATAGACTGCCGGTTACAGATTGCATTCTAAAGCCACAACAACTGAACTATTTGATCATTTGCCTTATGTTACCAATGAGTAGTCGAGACCTTGAAAACATAAATACACAAAAAATTATAATGTGCAACAACAGAAATTGTGGTGTTATGTCAAAACAAAGACATGGCGTGGATGAAATTTTCAGACCAGGTAGAAATGTTTTCAAAGAGTACTACAAAGAAAATTGATTCCAGTTGAAGGAGTAACCGATCCTAAAGAAAATAAGGCGTGAAGGAAAATTAGCAATATGGAAGTTTAAAACCTAATAAAAACACCAAAAATAACCCATGAAGGAGCAACTGAGCAAACATATTTACACGACAGAGAAAGGAAACCGATCTTTGGTGTGAAAAACATCAAACTATTTCACTCGTCATTTGTAACACATACGTTCTATTTTAGGGGTATGCAACGCAAGAGGTTAAACGGCAGTAAACATATAGAATATCTAAATTGGAGCGCCTGCACACATTAAACGAAACAATACAAAATTAGGACCCAGCTTCTTCTGCCATCTCCCAGAATAGATAACATGAACTTATCAGCACCTGATGGTTTTCTGCAAGAGTAAGATGAAGCTCAGGAGTCAGAACTCAAGTTCAATTGACTTGGACATTCTTTTTATGGAGTGACGCACATGTTCTTGGTACAACAAAAGGAGGCACTTTGGCCAACAAACAGATTTGAATCAATAGAATTGTTAATACTACGAAGGAGATTTCAGGAAAGAAAATTACTGCTGCAACATTGTAATCTGTTAGCTGAAAATCTAATTATACAATTGAGCAAATGTTAGATATACCCAACGGCAGCAACCTAATATATATGTAAAAAAATCTGAGATTATGGACACAGATGTATATGGTACTAATGTTACAGCCTGTGAAGAATGCAGCTTTAGCTCCAGGCACACTTTGTTTTACATAAACCTGATGCTTGATTTTTAAGACGTTCACATGATATTTTTAAAGGGGAACTAAATGATTACTAAATACATTAGCCATGTAAATTAACTCAACCAAATCATGCTGCAGAGAGGTTGCAGCCAAACATGACAAATACTGCAGCATTGGCAAAACTTTTAGTCGTGCCTAACCAATCGGCAAAAAAAATCTGGTGAAGCACTTTCATATCATTATGTCATTATGGCTATGATTTCATTACGTTCTGGTCATATATACTCCAATGCAAGAA
Source organism: Miscanthus lutarioriparius (assembly GCA_904845875.1). Classification (NCBI taxonomy): domain Eukaryota; kingdom Viridiplantae; phylum Streptophyta; class Magnoliopsida; order Poales; family Poaceae; genus Miscanthus; species Miscanthus lutarioriparius. The sequence continues at coordinate 59,546,036 of CAJGYO010000010.1, forward strand.
TAGGAAGGGATTTGAAAATAAGATATTTATCTACGGTAGGAAGGAAGTGATGGTCATCTACCTTTTCAGCCTGGCCACAAACAGCACTCTGCTCGCTATGTCCTTACTTACAGGTACTGAAGAAGCAAACTGAAATTTAGAAAAGGATAATGTATAACCAAATACTAAAACTGAAATCAGATATTTCATATATAGATACAAACTGAAGCAAGCGTCTAACTTGTAGCCAGAGAGGCTACCATTATCTTTTTGCAGCGTACTGTAATTTACATGCTACCATGTGGGTGAGGACATGATTACTTTAGAAGAATCAACAAAAATAATACCTACAGAAGCAATCACTTATTTTAGTAGGGCTAATACCCACAGAGGTAGAATATCTAAGGCACATTTATCAATATAAGTAAATTGCACTAAAAAAATAGATCACTAAACCTAAGAGATCTGTATGAACTTCCAAGATCTGGTATTATTTTCTGAACGGTAGGTACAAAACATACCTGGAGGCAGAAGAGACATTTTGATAGAGGCAGTCACACATATCTAGATCCACAGTAAAAGCATCTAATATCATGCATAAGAATATTTGCACGTCCAAAAGTTGATTAGAATTTCGCAGACATCTGTATCCGAAATCAGTAGACCAATTCATTTGTGCAAACAGGAATTGACCCACGACCTATCTCATCAACAAATTTAAAGGAACAGAAATTCCTTTCACCGATAACCCATAAATGCACATCACAAGATCTAAAAGACAGTGGCTAATGGCCGGCAGGCACATGTGTACATGTAAACAAAGATCTGCCAAAGAGAATAATTGAACCCAGCCTTACAGAATCTAATGGAATCAGAAGAAATTTGAAAAGGAAAAAAACTGAGACAGGGGAAGCATTTTCATTTAGGGATGTTAGGATATAAATATATATCCTCCACGAAGACAGCAAGAACTGCAATTGTACACATGTGCCCAAACAACATTTACGAAGACTGTTAACATTGTTTATACACATAAATGAATCAGAAATCACCTAAAGAAAATGAGCATAGATTTTTTATCAGCACACAAATGGGATATGCAAATTAATCAGAAATCCCATTTGCGTGCTGATAAAGAAATCCCAAATGAATCAGCACACAACATCGGCGCCATCCAATCCGCCACAGTTTTAGCATTTCTAATCACCTGTTCTTATATAATATAAGGTATGACATTTTACCATTTGTAATCCCAATTCTTCACTGCATCCCACAAGAACCGGCGCAGCGGAGCGCGCCCACCTGTTGCTGAAGCGGCAGAGACTGATGTTAGCATCTCATATTATTTGTTGTTGATAAAAAGCCTGTATATGTGTTATCAAGATGATCTGTAAAGGATACCTAAATAGAGGGTGGATTGTCTGATACCGATTTCTCAAGGTGAAGCAAATTGCAAGCAATCCGAGCACTAAGGGTGCCCCTTTTGGTTTCTTCAGAGAGCATATGCACCAACAAAAGATCACCTTTGAGGGTGTGATAGATGCATCTTCTGTTAACTACCTAACTGTAATAACTGAGCACCTCAGTTTTGTGGATAACCCCTATCATAGAAGCCAGCGTGCCTATGTCTGTAACATTTTGAAGTTGACAGTATAAACATATGTTTAAAGGCTGGCATCCATTAAAAAAATGCTGCAACTATGATTTACACTCTGGAACATATGTCTGTAGCAAACTGATACACCATCAATGTGATTTGTAGATGCTATCATCAATGTGTATCCGAGGAAATGTGTGTATCCTACAAACGGGCATAAGGAATCAATAGATAGAATAGAGATCACAGTATATCTTCCATCGTATAAATTGTCAAACAGAAATTTTAGCAATAAATGGATGGATGTGAAAAAAATTGAAGCATTGTGGAAGCATGATTTACCTTGCATATGGTATTCTTTCTGTAGGAAATTTACCTTGCATATGGTATTCATTCCAATCTCGTTGGATCTGTCAGCAACAAAAGGGAAAATCCCAAGCCAGGATGGGAGCAGCGCTCCAGCAGCAACAACAATGAGGTATGATACAATAATTTTCCTAAAACATGATATGGAAGGGGCAAATAACATGAAGTTTTTGCCATATTTGTATGAAATGATAGCTGGTCTCAAAATAAATTTTAACAAAAGTGAAGTTATTACAATCAATGATGAAGAGAATCTAGGACAGACCTATGCTGAATTATTCAACTGCCAAGTTGGACTCTTCCCTATTAAGTACCTGGGAGTACCGGTTAGTCCAAGTCGTTTACATGTAAGGGATTGGTTACCACTTGTTGATAAAAGCTTGAAACGTTTGGATGTTTGGAAAGGTAGCTGTATGTCCATCGCGGGTAGGTCCACACTGATCAGTTCTAGTCTCAACAATTCTACTATATACCACATGTCAGTTTACCTGTTGCCTAAAACCATAGTGAACAAAATGGACAAGATCAGGAGATCCTTTTTTTGGCAAGGAGGGGGACGAAAAGAAAATATCATTTGTTGAAGTGGGAAAAAATATGCAAGAACAAGAAAAAAGGTGGTTTGGGAATCAAAAATTTGAGGAAAATGAATGTTAGCTTACCCTGTAAGTGGTGGTGGAAGTTGGAAAAAGAAGATGGGTTGTGGCAAAGGATAGTCAGATATAAATATTTAAGGAATAACTCAATCCATAATGTTTCACATAAACTGAATGACTCTCATATCTGGAGTGATTTACTCAAAGTCAAGGAGGTTTATTTGCTAGGCAGGGACGTTAGCATTAAGAATGGCTGTTATACTCGTTTCTGGAAAGATGCATGGTTGTACCAGCAACCTTTGTGTGAGATTGCTCCTGTACTTTTTGCCCTGTGTGATCTTAAAGATGTTATGGTTGATCAGGTTAGGAATGAGGTCTCTATAATCACTTTTCGTAGATGGTTACCTGAAGATCTTAGATTGCAATGGGAGAAAATTTTGTCTGATATCTCAACCTTTAACTCTGGTAATGGCTCTGATATGGTTTTGTGGTCTTTAGAAAAGAACAATAAATTTTCTGTGAAATCAATGTATAATGCCTTAACTAGGAGTGATGCTGGGATTTATCATAAGACACTGTGGAAGGGAAAGATCCCTGCTAAAATTAAGATTTTTATGTGGTTACTTATGAATGATGCTATACTGACAAAAGACAATCTTCTTAAAAGAAAATGGCAAGGAGATCCGACATGCTACTTTTATGATGAACCCGAAAGTATTTCGCATCTTTTTTTCCATTGCCATGTTGCAAAATCAGTATGGGCAATTGTGGCTAAGTGTTTTGGAGCTGATACTGTTCCTGGGAACCTAGAGCAAAGCTGGAGATGGTGTGACAGATGGTTACCTCTTGGTAAAGAGTATCATGTTCTAGGAGTTTCAGCTATTTGTTGGGCAATTTGGAAGTCACGTAATAAAGCATGTTTTGACAAAATCATTATCAAGAGTCCTCTAGATATTATCTGTCATATGTGTGCGCTTATGAAATACTGGGCAGGTCTCTTTGCTGAGCCGAACAAAGAGCAACTGATCGAAGGTATCAACACGATGCTGCGCTTGGCAAACAGGATCTTGAAGCGCCAGAGGGAAGAGCAGGATGATGCAGGACGCATCCTCGGTGGAGATCAGGATGGGCAAGATGATACTCCAGCTTAGAAGGCTTCTTCAGGATGGAATGCTGCTTCGTGGAGTTGGACGCCGGCTCCTTCACTTTTGGTCTCTGGGACTTGTTTTGGTCTGGTGTTGAAGCAGCTAGATTCCTGGATGTGTTATACAAACTTGTAAGGGTGATGTTATACTGACCGTTGGTGGTCTTAGGTTCGCTTTGTGATGGTTGTCGTTGGCTCTGAGCCAGAGTAGTTGTGCACTTTCTCGCTTCTTCCTGTTATCTGTCTGTTTTCCCTCCAAACTTTATATTTCCGTTATGAAAGTAATGGGACTGGGACTGGGAAGGTTTCTCGGTTGGGAAAAAAAAACAATGAGGTGTGGAACTCTAGATAAGAACCTCAGTATGGCGAAACCAAAGAAAGAGGGAGGAGGGAGGGAGAGGTTGTACCCTGATTGTACGAAGCTGGATGTAGAGACCAGGTGGCGGAAGGGACGACGACGGGGAGATTGGCCGTGAGCAGCTGGCCCTGAACCGCCGGCTCTGCGCACGCCACCCACGGCATCCATGGTCAGATGATTTTCTTGGAATCTGAAAGTATAAATAAGTAAGATGAAGGAAGACAACCTGCGTCAGAAATTGTGTCAAAAAATACTTGCATAAAAAGGTGGCAGCAGTAGCGGTGTAAGACAGCTAAAATTGTTAATTCACCTTTACTACCTAATCTATATGTCTCATAGTAGACCAATGTTGCAAATCACTATAAGACATGAATCTGTATAGCGGAGCCTCAACAAAATAGCATGATAGTTAAAAAGAACAACCTGAAATGTCACTTTCCTTTGTTCCTTGTGACAGCTAAGATCGTATTTATTTCGGACTAAGCACCTGAATGCACTCAGACTCGATGGAACAACAATTTTGAACTGAAAAATGAAACTATTTGCCCCAAAACATACCACACGATGACCCGACCTTGTGTTCCAGCGATATACTGCTCATGTGCATTCCATCGAACAGGTTGCAGGCAAGTACTGGAGAGGACGCCATGGCCACGTCTGCATACTCGATCCTCGCACGCAGCCGCCAAGGACAGTCGCTGCATCCAGGCATGCAAGCGCCGGCAGGCCCTGAGACTGCATCAGGAAGGAAGGGGGCGACGTTCCCAGCGGTTGAGAGCGGCGGAGGCGGCGGCACTAGCACGGATAAAGGGCGAGGCGATGGAGGGAGCGTTGCAGGCAAGTACTGGAGAGGACGCCATGGCCACGTCTGCATACTCGATTCTCGCACGCAACCGCCAAGGACAGTCGCTGCATCCAGGCATGCAAGCGCCGGCAGGCCCTGCGACTGCATCAGGAAGGAAGGGGGCGACGTTCCCAGCGGTTGAGAGCGGCGGAGGCGGCGGCGCTAGCACGGATAAAGGGCGAGGCGACGGAGGGAGCGAGGAAGAGGTGACGGAGGGAGCGAGGGAGAGATGACGACGTGGAGAAGGCTGAGCTGGTCGATCTGTTGATGGCGGACTGGTGGTCCCAGCGGCCGAGTAAGCCGGTACTCATTCATCAAAGTAACTGCCGGTAGGCGGTAAGAATTGGCAGCAACACGTCATTCGCAGGCCACGCGGATGGCCAGTGAAGCGCGTTTTATTCACGGCTGAAGATCATCTAACTAACTACTCAATCCATCCTAAATTATAAGACGTTTGATTTTTTTACATCAAATTTGACTACTCGTCTTATTCAAAAATTTGTGTAAAATATCACTTCTTTCGTCGTGGTTTGATTTATTAATAAAAATTCTTCAAGAATGACTTAAATTTGACTATATTTGCACAAATTTTTTTCAATAAGACGAGTGGTCAAACTTAAGACAAAAAAAATCAAATGTCTTACAATTTAAAATAGAGAGAATAATATCTTACAGAAATAATATACAACACACATGTGCTTTAACAAAAAAAAAAAATATAGATTTTTTTATCCCTCACTCCCCCTCTCTTTTGTCATGCCCCGTCCCCCACTGAACCGTGTCGCCCACGCCTCCGTGGCCGGGGCTCGAGCGGAGCCGCCAATTGTGGACGGTGGCGAGAGTGATGTCACCGTGCTCTTGGACCATACCGTGCCTTTCTGCCAATCCTGCCACTCTTGGACGATGGCCTTGTCGTTGATAGCCCCTGCTCGCTGAGCCTGTCGTAGGTCCAGTTCCAGTCTTCCAGAGCGACGCGTCCCTGAGCCTACGCACGTCGTGGCGGTGACACATGTGTTTTACCGATATGTCCTTTTGTTATTGCATAGAAAAAAAATTATTTCTTGTGATATGGGGATCTGTGATCTTGTGATTTATGATTGTCTGGAGGTAAAAGAAGGCTAGAGGTAGAAAGAAGATGGAGACGGTTGAATCTTAATTCTATGATAAAAAAAATCATGTGTTAAAACTGTATAAAATATATAGTTGTTGGTAGACATACTCTCAATATCTTATACAGGCGATCGACACGCCAATTATTAGCACTTGGTGCATGCTGTTGAGCACTTGAGCGCCCACCTCCCCGTACGTCTAGCACGAGCAGTGGTCGGCTTCACACGGAGATGGAGTCGTTGGCGGCGCCACCAAACGTGAGCCCCGACCCTTGCAGCACGCCGTCGACGATCTCGTCCAGCCGCGCCGCCATCTCCGGTGTCAGGTGGTTGCGCCAATCCCCGGCCGCGCCTTTGCGGAAGAAGGACGCATTCTCGATGCCAAGGATCGTCGTGCCGCTCCGGTTCCCCTTCGACCGCTTGAGACTGTCCAGGCTGCAGAGCTCAACGACGGCGTCCACCGTGCCCGCCGTTTCCTCCTCCACGGTAAACGGGCAGCCCATGAACTCGGCCAGTCTCTTCACGTTGGTCCAGGGGTCCCGGAGCATCTCCTCGTACTGGAGGAAGAGCACCTTGTCCGGCCGCCTCCTGCTCTCCTCCCAGTACCCGAGGACGTGGAGCCACTGCGGCCCGCCGACGCAGCGGCCCGCACAGAACAGCTCAAACGCGTCTTGGAGCGGGTACGTCGGCGGAACGTCGTCGTCTTCGCCACCGGCTCCCTTGGCGGTGGCGGCCGTGTGCTTCTTCATGAAGAGCCACCCGGAGACGAGCGCGTCCTTGGGGTCCCGACAGACGTACACGACGCGGCCGCTGCAGCTGTCTGCCACGACGCGCTCCGGCAGGAGGCTGTAGGGCAGGTGGGTGGCGAGCACCCGTGGCGAAGGGAGCGCCTCGAACACGTCCTCCTGTGCTCCGCCGGTGCTCTCGGAGAGCGCGGAGGGCAGCTCGAAGAAGCTGACGCAGTCATGGGGGTTTCGAAGGCGGAGCGGGTGGCCGGGGTCCGACGGCGGGTGCTGCGCCCTGTTGAGCGTGGCGAAGGCGAGCGCCTTGAGCCACGTCGTGCCGGACTTGGGGAAGCTCGCGAGGAAGATGTCGTCGGGCCTCGGCTCGAAGCGCGTGTGCACGGCGGCCACGCCGGACAGGATCATCTCCGGGAGCCAGAAGCCGCTGAACTGACGGAGCGGGACCGTTGGGCATCTCGTCTCGAGGGGTAGAGTGGGGATGAGCTTCGCCATGTCGCCGAACGCCGCAGCCCATGACCGGCGTCCCTCGGTAGGCGCATCCATTGTGCGTGCCCCGGGCAAATAATGCTAAGTTAGCTAGCGACGCTGCGCCTGCGCGAACATATGCATGCGCGCGCACAGGATATGAATGGTCCACCATTTTCCTGGATCACTTTTAGTGTTTTACAAGTTTTTCCAAAATCCTTTCAAGATCTATAATAATGGAGATTAGGTGACTAGTGTTGGGGCACCACCGTCCAAAGGCTCCAGGCTGCTCATCTTGCTGTTGTTAATTTTGATCAGATATGATAAAAAAGATAAATTCTACAACTACTAGACATCTCAATAGACAACAGGGGCACCAGGTTAATTCTCACCTGATGCCTTAGGAAAAAAAGACAAATCTAAACATCCTCAAAATAATCAAAAACATTTGGTGACTCTAATCGTCATCACCGATAATAGCCATTCAACCTATTGTAATTTGTAAAAAAGTTACTCAGCTCTAACATTATGAAAATACATAAATTAACCCCTTAATTTTACATCTAGATTATCCATCTCTGTCATTATGGAAAATAATTCAAATAACCATATAAATTGCCCACATATGTCATTATAAAAAATAATTTAAAATAATCCCCAAAATTTGAATCTAAATTACCATGTCACAAATCAAAATAACTCTCTAACATTACATATAAGTTACCCAGCTTTACTGTTATGAAATATAATTCAAATTAACCATTTAACCTTGTATCTAAATTACCCATATCTGAAAGATAATTTAAAATACGCCAATAATACTTTTATAGATGACCTACACTTGTCATTATGAAAGATAATGCAAAGTAACCTCCTTTGCACTCAACCTACCCATATATGTCTTTATAAAGATAATATAAAGTAATACGTTTATAGTTGTATCTACCTCAACCAAATAATATACAAAATTATATCTCAAATCTATATGTAAATACTAATATATGTTATAAAAAAACCAAGCAATATCTGTAAAGCACGAGACACATATATTTCTAAATTATGAACTTCTACAACCATAAAATCAAATAACAATAATGCTATTTTTCACCTTGTATACCAAGTAAGCATGTATAAGCCGGTACTCATTCATCAAACACTACCGGAGACGACTTCTTTGCCGAGTGTCCCAGACTTTGCCGAGTGATTTTTATCGAGCACTCGGCAAATAATAACACTCGGCAAAGACCAGGTTTGCCGAGTGTCGAGCACTTGGCAAACCAGAACACTCGGCAAAGGGCCGCCGCCGTTAACGGTCAGCAACCGCCGTTAACCCTTTGCCGAGTGTCTTATCCTGACACTCGGCAAAGTGGTGATTTACCGAGTGTCATTTTTTGACATTCGGCAAACCATTTTTTTTTTACTTTTGACCTCCAAACTTTTTCTATAGTCCTCATATAATACAATACCTGCTACTCCATGTTCCAATGTGGCACATTTCTCAGACTTTTTCTATATTTCTTTAATTCATTTCATTTAATTGAATTTTCTTGGATAATTTAAATTATAACCGCTAGTCATTCGAATAATGAAAAAAATGAATGGAAAAATGATATTCATGAAAAAATGTGAGGCCGATCTATGGAAAAATGTTATTCATGTTATGTTTTTAAATTCAATAAAAAGCATAATGTGAAAAATCATGAAACTTGTCTAGATGAACATACCATATTTGAACATCTTGTTCACGAAACATGACCACAAACTTGCACTCGAGATGTTTTTAAATTCAATAAAAAGCAAATGTTTGTCCAAAACAACTCATGAAACTTTCTCAAATTTTTATCACAACCTCCACATATGATATCATAACATCTTGACAAGTTTCATGATTTTTGGACATCGCTTGATAGAATTTTCGACCGCAAGGTCGTGGTCATGTTTCGTGAACAAGATGTTCAAAATTGAAGGTCTATCTCCGGATACGATCACATTATACTAAATAACATGAATATCATTTTTTCATTCATTTTTTTTCATTATTCGAATGACTAGCAATTATAATTTGAATCATACAAGAAAATTCAATTAAATTAAATAAATTAAAGAAATATAGAAAAAGTCCGAGAAATATGCCACATTGGAACATGAAGTACCAGGTACTGTATGAGGACTACACAAAAAGTTTGGGGACAGGAAGAAAAAAAATAAAAACAGTTTGCCGAGTGTCTAAGTTTGGCGCTCGGCAAAGGATCATCTTTGCTGAGTGCCAGGACGTATGGCACTCGACAAAGATTTTTTTAAAAAAAATTAAAAGCCCCTCTTTGCTGAGTGCCAGGCCGGGTGGCACTCGGTAAAGAATTTAAAAAAATTAATAAAATACTTTGTCGAGTGTCAGATAGGGGGCACTCGGCAAAGAATTTTTTTTAAAAACCTCAAATGGGGGATTTAACCCCGTCGGCCCAGCCGACCCACACACACCGCACACACGCACGCAGGCAGACCGCGCCAACGCCGCCCGCGGTCGTGCCGCCGGAGGAGGAGGAGAAAGAGAGGAGGAGGAGGAGGAGAGGAGGAAGGAGGATGAAGGAGGAAGAGAAGGAGGAGGAGGAAGAAGGAGGAAGGAGGAAGGAGGAGGAGGCACCCTAGCCACCGTTGCCACGTCCCCGGCGCTTCCCCAGCCGTCGCCTTGTCCACCGGCACCCTGGCCCCTTCACCAACGCCGCCCTACGACACCCACTAGGTATGCCCTACCATCATCGTCGTCGTAGTATTACTAGTAGTTGTGGTAGAGTAGCAGTGGTGGTAGTCGTAGGAGTCGTAGGAGTGGTTGTGACATTGTTATATATATGTGGTTAGATATAATCTTGTGCATGTCAGCCATCGTGTCGTTCATATATATGTGCATGTCGGTCATCGTGTAGTTGGTTTTCTTGCAAGTTTTGGAAACCTCACCGTGTAGGGGAGGTGCTGCCGAAATTTTGTATTAACAGTTTTATGTTTCTTTTTTTGCAGAGAAGAGCCTGTCGGAGCGGAGCCGGAGTACCTCGGCGACCCCGATCGCCTTCCTCGCTGCTGCGGGTCTGCCTGCATCGCGTCGCCTCACCACTGCACCGACCTGCCATGGCCCCGCTAGCCTGACTCCACCGCCATCCTAGGTATAACCCCTCTTTCCGTATCATGGTCGTAGATCACGTAACCCAGTTATGCGTCTCCCGTTTGAAAGAGATACGGTTGGAAATATGCAGATATTTCCATATCTAAAACCGTATTTGTTTTGAATTATCCACATTTTTTGGACAGCCCACGGATGCATAGGTGGGGTTAGTTTCCATGGTCTGCTCCGATCTGAGATAGAGTTTTGGCATCATCTAACTGTTGTTCTCCGGATACACACTCTCCCTGGCAGGACGTGTATTTGGAGAATAGCGGGGAGGTGCTGCCGAAATTCTGTCTCGGATAGGAGTAGAGCATGGAAACTAACCTCATCTATGGATCCTCGCGTGGGATTAGGACCTATCCTCACCTATTAGATAGTAGGAACATCGTGTAGATGCAATTGATGTTTATATTACTCGTCGCTATATATGTTAGAGGATGGAGGATCGTGAGTGGATGTACATGGGCCGCGCAAGTTAGGGTCAGGTCACCAATGAATGGATCGACAAGACCGATGCTTTCTTGGAATGGGCACTTAGCGTGGCTGCTAAAGGAGCGAGTAAAATTTGTTGTCCCTGCAGCAAATGTGCAAACAGGAAAAGACAAACGAAGAAGATCATGGAGGAACATCTTTGGAAGAATGGATTTACAGCAGACTATACCCGGTGGGTCTACCATGGTGAAGCCGATCGTATTAGAGAGGAGGTGGTGAGACCACACGTCGAGGATTATGATGCTGATGCCGGGGTAGCAGACATGTTAAATGACTATCACGAGGCACAGTTCGTTGAAGGACATATGGAGGAGCCAGAGGCAACCGCAAAGGCGTTCTACAACATGTTTGCCGTAGCACAAAAACCCCTTCACGGCCAGACAAAGGTTTCTCAACTAGATGCCATTGGAGGCATAATGGCGTTAAAGTCCTAGTATAGCCTGAGTCGAGATGCCTTCGATGGTATGTTGACAGTTATTGGTAGCCTGCTTCCTGAGGGTCACCTTCTGCCAAAGAGCATGCACGAGTCACAGAAACTCCTTCGTGCACTTAAGATGTCGTATGAACAGATACATGCTTGCCCGAAGGGGTGCGTCCTATTTAGGAAAGAATACGTGGAAGCAAAGTACTGTCCAAAGTGTAAATCCTCTAGGTTCCTAGAGGTAGATTCTGGTGATGGCCAGAAGAGGCAGCTTGACATTCCCGTGACAATCCTACGGCACCTTCCGTTCATACCGAGGATCCAACAGCTATACATGACCGAGGAATCCGTGAAACAGATGACATGGCACAAAAATAGCAAATGATACAATCCTGACAGGATGCTACATGCATCCGATGGTGAAGCATGGACCCACTTTGATGGCATTCATCATGAGAAAGCTAAAGAGGCTCGTAATGCATGTGTTGCGCTGGCAACAGATGGGTTCAATCCTTATGGAATGATGGCTGCCCCATACACAGGTTGGCCCGTGTTCATTATCCCCATCAATCTCCCCCCCCCCCGGCGTATGCTTTCAATGACAGAACGTATTCTTGTCATTGATAATTCCTGGACACCTAGGGAATAATATTTGTGTGTTCATGGAGACTGTGATTGATGAATTGGTCCGTGCTTAGGAGGAAGGGGTATGGACATATGACCGAGCTACAAAGAAAAACTTTAAAATGCATGTTTGGTACCACTACTCCCTGCATGATTTCCTGGCGTATGGGATATTCTGCGCCTGGTGTGTTCACAGGAAGTTCCCATGCCCAGTATGCAAGGAAGGCCTGAGGTTCATTTGGTTGCAGAAGGGTGGCAAGTATTCATCGTTCGACAAACATCGACAATTCCTCCCTCTTGATCATGCATTCAGACGAGACATCAAGAACTTTACGAAAGGTGTCATAGTGACAGACCCTGCACCACCGATAATGACTGGTGCCGTGGTTCGTGAACAGATAGATGGTCTCGTGGTCAATCCAGAAGGTGGTTTTGTGGGATATGGAGAGCAACATATGTGGACTCATAAGTCGGGCTTGACTCGGCTCCCCTATTTTGATGACCTTCTCCTTCCACACAACATTGATGTAATGCACACTGAAAAGAATGTCATCAAGGCACTTTGGGCAACAATCATGGACATTCCTAACAAGTCAAAGGACAACGTTAAGGCTAGAGTGGATCTGGCAACGTTATGCGATAGACCAAACCAACATATGAAGCCTCCTAGTTGCGGCAAGACATGGAGAAGGCCTAAGGCCAATTTTGTCTTGAGCAAGCCCCAAAGGAGGGAAGTACTAGAATGGATCCAGACGTTAATGTTCTCTGATGGGTATGCAGCTAATATGAGGAGGGGAGTGAACTTATCTACAATGCGAGTCTTAGGGATGAAGAGTCATGACTACCACATATGGATTGAGCGGCTTCTTCTAGCGATGGTTCGAGGCTATGTCCCTGAGCATGTCTGGCTAGTGCTGGTAGAGTTAAGTATTTCTTTGGCTAGCTTTGAGCCAAGGAGTTATCTCGGACCGTGATTGCTGACTTGGAAAGAATGGCATCTGTGTTGCTCTATAAGTTGGAGAAGATCTTTCCACCCAGCTTCTTTAATCCGATGCATCATTTGATTTTGCACCTCCCGTATGAGGCACGAATGGGGGGGTCGTGCAGGGCCGTTGGTGCTATCCAATCAAGAGATGTCTAAAGGTTCTTCGAAAGAAATGTAGAAATAAATATAAAATCGAGGCTTCCATTGCAGAGGCATACATTCTGGAGGAGGTGGCAAACTTTACAACAACATACTATGGTGACAACCTCCGTAGTGTGCATAATCCACCCCCTCGTTACAATGCTAGCGAAAATGAATCGAACCTCAGCCTTTTCCGAGGGCAACTCGAAAGCGCAAGTGTATCGACCCCCAAGACCTTGAATCATGAAGAGTGGTGCCATATCATGCTATACGTGTTGACCAACCTTGACGAAGTGGCGCCGTACATGCAGTAAGTTCTCAACAAACTTGTTAAATACGTCGTCACTATTCTACATCCAACCCCCTTGTTTCTCGTTGGTACAGGGAATTTCTTCATGAATTCTGGCATCAATTAAGGGATCCTACCCCGCAGCAGCTAGATACCCTTCTTAGACAGGGTGCGGGAAATGGAATGCCCAATTTCATTTCTTGGTTCAAACAGAAGGTACCGTCCAATTTAGCTCGTACTTAGTTTGGCATTCCAAGTTACTCGTATGCGTGCGAATAATATAACGATGTATCCTGCTTGAGCTTGCAGGGCCAGAGGGATGCGTCTATGCGTGCCAAGTTGAGACAGGTTGCCGATGGCTTTGCCTATAGGGTTAGGTCATTTTCTGGTTATGACGTGAATGGATATCGCTTTCGCACAACAAGCTACAAGCAAAGTCGGCCCAATCGAAGAACCACAAGTTCTAGAGTTTTTACGCCCGGCGTTGATGAGGTCGAGTATTATGGAAGAATTGAAGAAATATATGAACTCAAGTTTCATGGTTCCAAACCTTTGAATTCCGTCATATTCAAATGCCATTGGTTTGATCTTGGAGTAACGAGACGGACATATTCTAATCTTGGGCAGGAGACGATGTCTATATTGTGGCCCAATAGGCCACGCAAGTTTATTATCTTCCATATGCGTGTCAAACCAAAAGGCACCTTAAGGGTTGGGATATTGTGCACAGGGTATCGCCACACGGTAAAGTGCCTGTCCCAAACGATGAAGATTACAACTTAGACACAAACACATATGACGGAGAGTTCTTTCAAGAAGAGGGACTAGAAGGGAGGTTTGAGATAGACTTAACCGAAGCGATCAGAATAGAAGTAGACAATGAAATGGTTATTGAAGAGGACGCTGGAGATGAGGTGCAAAATGTGAAGGACTTACAAATGCTTGAGCGATTACATTTAGACAATGACAATGGCAACATTGCTCATTTAGATAGTGTTGATTATTTCGACATGATTGATAGTGATGACGAGACTTATGATCTAGCTAATCCCAATCATGAAGATTATTTCTAATACATGTAATACTATGTTATTTTGTAATTACGTTTTGTTTATTTTGCATCTCTTTCTAAGTACTTCTTGTTTATCTGTGCATATTGGTTTACTCTTTTTAATTGCAAGTGATTGAACAAAAATGGTGGGCGGTGGGATGAGGAAGCTAGCATCCTTGTACCAAAGGACAACGACCACTACACTGGGGGAGAGTAGGAGGAGGAGCAGCCGTAGGAGGGAGCCGTCACCTGCCGCCCTGTCGCGTGAGGAGGAGGAGGAGGAGCAGGTGCCCCAGGAGGACGCCGAGGAGGCGTAGGAGGATGCGCAGGAGGACGAGGAGGTGGAGGCGACAGCAGGGGGTTCCGCTTCCTCTAGTTCATCGAGCGTCTACTTGCGAGGTCCCGCGAGCCTCCCTCAGCGACCGATACCTTATGAGAGACGCCCGCTGATTTGACCCGAGGGGGAAAAGTAAGTAACTTTAGATGTTATCACTACTTTATATGATTTGTTAAAAATCAAAATAGAAACTAATAATTTTTCTTAATCACTTGGGCAGGAACTAGACGATTGTGGCGAGTGGAGGTGCTCACACATGCCAAGTCAATGGCATCCTTGGTCTTCTGTGCAAGGAGCACTTCCCTGCCCTAGTTGAGTATGCAGGAGTGACAGGGCCGGCCTACTCGTTTGACCACTACGCCGCTGCCCTCGATGCTGTAGATCGGGCCCGCAAGGTATTCAACAACAAGGCGGAGCGGGTGAAGCAAGAGCTGTGTGTAAGTCTTCCTCACACTACATTACTCAATACATCGCATTCATTAGACATTCTTGAAATAATGAATGGATACATCATGTTTGTATGCAGGATTTTTTAAGATGCCAGGATGGACATGAGGCCAGGGCGGATGCGGTGGCTACCAAATGCTGCAAAAAACTCATCGTGGACATGCATTACGAGGCGCGCATCCAGGCCGTCGTAACATACCATGGGACCGTCCTTAGAACAAAGGTCACCAAAAGGGACGCAAGAACCATGACACTGACCCAGGACCAGTACCTGCAGGTAAATACAGAACATTAATATTGATTCCTTTTGAGATTAAGTAGGCTTAATTTCATCTTCTGATATGTCATGTACTTGATGGCCTGTAGATGATTCCTTATTGGTGTGCCACGCATCCCTAGTGCTGGGAACAGATGGTGGACAAGTGGTGCTCAATCGAGTGGGAGGAGACACACAACTTGTGCCGGGAGCAGCGTTGGATGATGCCAGGTGTAGCACACCATCAAGGCAGCCGTAGCCTCAGCGGATACGTAGAAACGTGGGTACACGAATTCATTTATTTATTCTAACGCTCAATTCTGCATGATTTCTAATCATCTTGCTATTTTTCTCGTAGTCGGCGTCACATGGTGGCCAGCCTTGCTCCATCTTCAAGGCATTTGCTATGGCCCATAAGGGCAAGGCGACGTCCGACGTCGACTACAACCCAAAGGACGGGCCTGAGGCGTACAGCAATGTGACCGTCCACAACCGCCTCAGTGACTACACATCGATGGCAAGGGAGGTCCATGGGCCAGAGTACGATCCGAGCACCGAGGACCTTGATGGAGAAGTCGTCATGAGGGTGGGAGGAGGAAAGAAGCATGGGCGGTACTGGATTGGCGATGGCGCAATCGACTCGGTTGCTACTCCCAGTCTCTCCTAGATTCGAGCAAGCAGCACGAGCAGGAGCCCGGCCATACGACCTCGGTAGGACACTTCACACCACCGGGTGGAGGCACTCGAGGTTATTCCTAGTTTATTCGTCGTTTATTGGTTTTTTCATACCTTTCCTTTGCATTATTGTAATATTGGGGTGAATATATTGTAGGCCCAGCTGGAACAAGAGAGGAGGATACGGGAGCAGATGCAGGCAAAGATGGAGAGGGTGGAGGCCGAGCGGGATTCAGCAGCAGAGGATGCAGAGATTCTTCAGTACATGCAAAGTCTTGGCGCCGCTACGGGTGTAGTTCCGCCACCTTCGCTATTTGCTCCACCTCCACCTCCTCACTATTCTACTCCTGTGCGTATAAATATTTTAGTTTGTATGTTCATGCTTACGGTCAAACCTAGTCGAGTATGAAAGTTTTATTCATGTATGCTATATATTTATCTTATCTCACACATGCAATCTCTTCTCCTTTGGCATCGAACGATCCTCGTGCTTCAGCGAATCCTTCACCAAATTAGTCTCATTGGCCATCTTGGTGATGATACTTGTGGTTGTTAATGGTACTTCTATTTGCAATTGTGGTTGTAGATGATGGAGCACTTGGATTACTTGTGAACTTATTTGTGATATATTGTGAGACATGTGACGTTTGTGATATATATGTGACGTTTGTGATATATATGTGGTGTTGGTGGTATATATGTGCTGTTGATGATATATATGTGATGTTGGTGATGTTTGTTATATATATCTTCTATTTGTTTGGATGTGATGTAAAAAACAAATAAAAATGCTGTTTTCAGTCACTTTGCCGAGTGCAATGGCCATGACACTCGGTAAAGTGACTACCTGGGAACTACTTGGGAACATGCTTTGCCGAGTGCAAAAGCCATTGCACTCGACATACATCACAGATTTGCTGAGTGCCATGGGCTAGGCACTCGGCAAAGGTCGCCTGTTTGCCGAGTGTCTTGATAGGACACTCGGCAAATAGGCTACCTTTGCCGAGTGTCTTACCGGTGGCACTCGGCACAGTGGCCACCTTTGCCGAGTGTCTGAGCCAACCGCGCTCGGCAAAGCGGCGACCTTTGCCGAGTGCTTGACCTTGACACTCGGCAAAGCCGCCGTCGCGGTGGCGCTCGCCGTCACGGCGACTTTTCTTTGCCAAGTGTCAGATTAGCACTCGGCAAAGGCTTTGCCGAGTGCCCAATAAAGTGCACTCGGCAAAGACGTCTTTGCCGATAAACTGTTTACCGAGCGCCCTTTGCCGAGTGCACTCGGCAAAGGCTTTGCCGAGTGTATATCGGCCTTTGCCGAGTGCCTGAGGCATTCGACAAAGAAGCTGAATCCGGTAGTGAAAGTAACTGCCGGTAGGCGGTAAGAATTGGCAGATGTGAACACTGCATTCGCCGAGGCCACGCGGATGGCCTTAGTGATGCGCGTTTTATTCACGGTTGGAGATCATCTAACTGACTAATATCTTATACCGGCGATCGAAATGCCAATTATTAGCACAAGCATTGGTGCATGCTGTTGAGCGCCCACCTGCACGTACGTCGCGCACGAGCAGTGGTCGGCTTCACACGGAGACGGAGTCGTTGGCGGTGCCACCAAACGTGAGCCCCGACCCTTGCAGCACACCGTCGACGATCTAGTCCAGCCGCGCCGCCATCTCCGGTGTCAGGTGGTTGCGCCAATCCCCGGTCGCGCCTTTGCGGAAGAAGGACGCATTCTCGAAGCCAAGGATCGTCGTGCCGCTCCGGTTCCCCTTCGACCACTGCGACGGGGTATCAACACGATGCTGCGCTTGGCAAACAGGATCTTGAAGCGCCAGAGGGAAGAGCAGGATGATGCAGGACGCATCCTCGGTGGAGATCAGGATGGGCAAGATGATACTCCAGCTTAGAAGGCTTCTTCAGGATGGAATGCTGCTTCGTGGAGTTGGACGCCGGCTCCTTCACTTTTGGTCTCTGGGACTTGTTTTGGTCTGGTGTTGAAGCAGCTAGATTCCTGGATGTGTTATACAAACTTGTAAGGGTGATGTTATACTGACCGTTGGTGGTCTTAGGTTCGCTTTGTGATGGTTGTCGTTGGCTCTGAGCCAGAGTAGTTGTGCACTTTCTCGCTTCTTCCTGTTATCTGTCTGTTTTCCCTCCAAACTCTATATTTCCGTTATGAAAGTAATGGGACTGGGACTGGGAAGGTTTCTCGGTTGGGAAAAAAAAACAATGAGGTGTGGAACTCTAGATAAGAACCTCAGTATGGCGAAACCAAAGAAAGAGGGAGGAGGGAGGGAGAGGTTGTACCCTGATTGTACGAAGCTGGATGTAGAGACCAGGTGGCGGAAGGGACGACGACGGGGAGATTGGCCGTGAGCAGCTGGCCCTGAACCGCCGGCTCTGCGCACGCCACCCACGGCATCCATGGTCAGATGATTTTTTTGGAATCTGAAAGTATAAATAAGTAAGATGAAGGAAGACAACCTGCGTCAGAAATTGTGTCAAGCAATACTTGCATAAAAAGGTGGCAGCAGTAGCGGTGTAAGACAGCTAAAATTGTTAATTCACCTTTACTACCTAATCTATACGTCTCATAGTAGACCAATGTTGCAAATCACTATAAGACATGAATCTGTATAGCGGAGCCTCAACAAAATAGCAGGATAGTTAAAAAGAACAACCTGAAATGTCACTTTCCTTTGTTCCTTGTGACAGCTAAGATCGTATTTATTTCGGACTAAGCACCTGAATGCACTCAGACTCGATGGAACAACAATTTTGAACTGAAAAATGAAACTATTTGCCCCAAAACATACCACACGATGACCCGACCTTGTGTTCCAGCGATATACTGCTCATGTGCATTCCATCGAACAGGTTGCAGGCAAGTACTGGAGAGGACGCCATGGCCACGTTTGCATACTCGATCCTCGCACGCAGCCGCCAAGGACAGTCGCTGCATCCAGGCATGCAAGCGCCCGGCAGGCCCCTGAGACTGCATCAGGAAGGAAGAAGCGACGTTCCCAGCGGTTGAGAACGGCGGAGGCGGCGGCACTAGCGCGGATAAAGGGCGCGGCGACGGAGGGAGCGTTGCGAGCAAAATCTTGGAGAGGACGCCATGGCTACGCCTCGCATACTCGATTCTCACACGCAGCCGCCAAGGACATCGCTGCATCCAGCATGCAAGCGCCGGCAGTTCTCGCGACCGCATCGAGAAGGAAGGGGCGGCGTTCCCAGCGGTTGAGAGCGGCGGAGGCGGCGGCGCTAGCACGGATAAAGGGCGAGGCGACGGAGGGAGCGAGGAAGAGGTGACGGAGGGAGCGAGGGAGAGATGACGACGTGGAGAAGGCTGAGCTGGTCGATCTGTTGATGGCGGACTGGTGGTCCCAGCCGACGAGTAAGCCGGTACTCATTCATCAAAGTAACTGCCGGTGGCGGTAAGAATTGGCAGCAACACGTCATTCGCAGGCCACGCGGATGGCCAGTGAAGCGCGCGTTTTTCACGGCTGAAGATCATCTGACTAACTACTCAATCCATCCTAAATTATAAGACGTTTGATTTTTTTACATCAAATTTGACTACTCGTCTTATTCAAAAATTTGTGTAAAATATCACTTCTTTCGTCGTGGTTTGATTTATTAATAAAAATTCTTCAAGAATGACTTAAATTTGACTATATTTGCACAAATTTTTTTCAATAAGACGAGTGGTCAAACTTAAGACCAAAAAAATCAAATGTCTTACAATTTAAAATAGAGAGAATAATATCTTACAGAAATAATATACAACACACATGTGCTTTAACAAAAAAAAAAACATAGATTTTTTTATCCCTCACTCCCCCTCTCTTTTGTCATGCCCCGTCCCCCACTGAACCGTGTCGCCCACGCCTCCGTGGCCGGGGCTCGAGCGGAGCCGCCAATTGTGGACGGTGGCGAGAGTGATGTCACCGTGCTCTTGGACCATACCGTGCCTTTCTGCCAATCCTGCCACTCTTGGACGATGGCCTTGTCGTTGATAGCCCCTGCTCGCTGAGCCTGTCGTAGGTCCAGTTCCAGTCTTCCAGAGCGACGCGTCCCTGAGCCTACGCACGTCGTGGCGGTGACACATGTGTTTTACCGATATGTCCTTTTGTTATTGCATAGAAAAAAAATTATTTCTTGTGATATGGGGATCTGTGATCTTGTGATTTGTGATTGTCTGGAGGTAAAAGAAGGCTAGAGGTAGAAAGAAGATGGAGACGGTTGAATCTTAATTCTATGATAAAAAAAATCATGTGTTAAAACTGTATAAAATATATAGTTGTCGGTAGACATACTCTCAATATCTTATACAGGCGATCGACACGCCAATTATTAGCACTTGGTGCATGCTGTTGAGCACTTGAGCGCCCACCTCCCCGTACGTCTAGCACGAGCAGTGGTCGGCTTCACACGGAGACGGAGTCGTTGGCGGCGCCACCAAACGTGAGCCCCGACCCTTGCAGCACGCCGTCGACGATCTCGTCCAGCCGCGCCGCCATCTCCGGTGTCAGGTGGTTGCGCCAATCCCCGGCCGCGCCTTTGCGGAAGAAGGACGCATTCTCGATGCCAAGGATCGTCGTGCCGCTCCGGTTCCCCTTCGACCGCTTGAGACTGTCCAGGCTGCAGAGCTCAACGACGGCGTCCACCGTGCCCGCCGTTTCCTCCTCCACGGTAAACGGGCAGCCCATGAACTCGGCCAGTCTCTTCACGTTGGTCCAGGGGTCCCGGAGCATCTCCTCGTACTGGAGGAAGAGCACCTTGTCCGGCCGCCTCCTGCTCTCCTCCCAGTACCCGAGGACGTGGAGCCACTGCGGCCCGCCGACGCAGCGGCCCGCACAGAACAGCTCAAACGCGTCTTGGAGCGGGTACGTCGGCGGAACGTCGTCGTCTTCGCCACCGGCTCCCTTGGCGGTGGCGGCCGTGTGCTTCTTCATGAAGAGCCACCCGGAGACGAGCGCGTCCTTGGGGTCCCGACAGACGTACACGACGCGCCGCAGCAGCTGCAAATTGTCGCCACGACGCGCGCCCGGCGAGAGGTCTGTAGGGCAGGTGGGTGGCGAGCACCCGTGGCGAAGGGAGCGCCTCGAACACGTCCTCCTGTGCTCCGCCGGTGCTCTCGGAGAGCGCGGAGGGCAGCTCGAAGAAGCTGACGCAGTCATGGGGGTTTCGAAGGCGGAGCGGGTGGCCGGGGTCCGACGGCGGGTGCTGCGCCCTGTTGAGCGTGGCGGGCGGCGGCGCCGCCTTTGAGCCACGTCGTGCGGACTTGGGGAAGCTCGCGAGGAAGATGTCGTCGGGCCTCGGCTCGGCTGCGTGCAATGCACGGCCCACGCCGACAGGATCATCTCCGGGAGCCAGAAGCCGCTGAACTGACGGAGCGGGACCGTTGGGCATCTCGTCTCGAGGGGTAGAGTGGGGATGAGCTTCGCCATGTCGCCGAACGCCGCAGCCCATGACCGGCGTCCCTCGGTAGGCGCATCCATTGTGCGTGCCCCGGGCAAATAATGCTAAGTTAGCTAAGCGACGCTGCGCCTCTGCTGAACATATGCATCTTGCAGCACAGGATATGAATGGTCCACCATTTTCCTGGATCACTTTTAGTGTTTTACAAGTTTTTCCAAAATCCTTTCAAGATCTATAATAATGGAGATTAGGTGACTAGTGTTGGGGCACCACCGTCCAAAGGCTCCAGGCTGCTCATCTTGCTGTTGTTAATTTTGATCAGATATGATAAAAAAGATAAATTCTACAAACTCTCGCTCTTACTATTACTACTAGACATCTCAATAGACAATAGGGGCACCAGGTTAATTGATAGCTGATTAGATAGTGTGGCAACACCAAAGATGTTTTGTTCTCTGATGTAGTTCACCACCATTAGTCAGCGCAGACTAGCAATTTTGGCTGCTTAGATCTACCTTCCTGCAATCTGCTGCTGCCTTTTTTTGTTGTATAATTTACCCTGTGTAGCTAGTTTTAGAGATATGTATAACTACTACTAGTAGTAGGTGAGTTGGCTGTAAACACATTTGCACACTGAACTTTAGCATTTGTTTTTCCACGGCTATGATTAGCACTGGATAGAGAGTATTTTTCTGAATGTGTGCACTTGTACGGCTAAAGAGTAAGGTAGAGATATGCAAACTTCCGTCGACGACTCCGGTATTTTTACCAAGGTATCGAGAAGCGCGCAAGCTTCCCCTAGTCCTCGTTGGAGCCCCACGCAAGGAATCCCTCGCAAGGGCCAAGCTCCCGGTCGGGTAACTCCGTAGATAGTCCCGGGTCTTTCCCACGCACAAGTGGGTCTCCGGTGTGCATTCCGTCTAGTCTCTCTCAGATCGCTCCCCGCTGTCTTCACTATCAAGCTTCTGGCCGAACCGTCACGGGCCTTGTTCCCTTTGGTACACGGTGGCGGCCACACCACAAAAGCGGTTGGTGTGATCTCGTAAGACTACAAGCCCCTCCGATGTACAACAATGGTACGTGCAAGCACCGAGTGGTAAGAGGTGTGCAAACCTTACTAAACACTAGGCCTAAACCTAGAGCAAACACATAAGCGGTGGTCTAATCAACATAAACACTTCGTAAAGCATCTACGCTAATCACCTAATGAATCACTAAGCACTATGCAAGTGGAGATCACTAAAATGGTGTATTAACATCATTGGTATGTTTCCTCAGCTCCACTCGACTCAAATGGCTGGTTGGGGGTCTATTTATAAGCCCCAATGAGAAAGTAGCCGTTGGGGACGAAACCCACCTTTCTGCTACTGACCAGACGCTGCTGTCGTCCTAACCGTACACGTCCGGTCGTCCCGACCGTTGAAGCTAGCGCGTTTATCAGACTCGGCGCTGAGTCCGGTCACTGTCGATTGGATGCGTCCGGTCGCGCTGGCGCCACTCTAGAACCTCTCTGGACTCGATTGGGCGCTGCAGTTCCTACGTCCGGTCGATTACCCTCCAGCGTCCGGTAAGTGCTGAGCTATTGTCGCGATAGTGAACAGTGTCATCGTCGCGTCTGGTCACTTGAATCCTCAACGTTCGGTCGCTGCTGCTGACGCCTGCCGTTGCCGAGCATCTTGATCGGACGCGTCTGGTCACTATAAGGACCGCGTCCGGTCACCTCTGTAAAACTTGTTTCTTTGCGATCTTGCGTCCGGCTTGATTTCTATCTTCGTGCTTGGACTTTGCTTGATATTGGGTCTTCTCTCGTGCTTGTAGGGTCTTGCTTATGGTGTTGATTGTGGGATTATCATGTCGCATTTGTCCAAGTCACGTCTTGCACCCTATTGAACTACAAAACAATTACTTGCAAATTCATTAGTCCAATTTAGTTGGGTTGGTCATCAAACACCAAAATCCAAAGTAAATGGGCCTATAGTCCATTTTCCTTGCTACTGGGAAAGAACAGATACACGTTTGCAACCTTGAAGTTGCATGTTTTCTAATGTACTAATTATTTAATGGTTCATCTCATCTGAAACTGGAAAAGCAGAAAGAAGAAAAACAATCCCAGAGGGGCGGGCTAGAGAGAAGTGGGCAGTCATGCTTCTGTATAAAGATCTAGGTTTGGTACTAACCTTTTTCGCTGATTTCATCTGGTTCTTTTTGTTTTTCCCCTGCAGTCTTCATGCTCCTGTTCGTGCTCTCTCCAGATGTGAAGATCTGTTTGTTCAGGAATAAAACTGAGTGTGGAGTTTTCTTTAGATGCAAGTTTGCTTTTTTGCTTTTGTCAAGCCTGGGCCATTTGGAGCTCTTTTTGGTTTTCCTTTTCTTTTCATGTCTCTTTTATGGATTTTTTTTTGTATGAGCTTGTTGCTCTTTTTTTTGGTTTTTAGTTTTTTGTAGCTTTGCTTTGTTTGCTAGCTGCACTCTCTCTCTCTTTCTATGTGTGTGTCTTTTTCTCTGTATGGGCTTTTTTTGTTTCCTTTTTTTCTTTTTTTTTCAAGTTTCTTTTGTTGTTTTTGTTGACCTTTTTTTGTTTTTCAATGGGTTTTTTTCAAAGGTGCTTTTGTTGTTTGTTTTGAACTTTTTTTTGTTTTTTGAACTTTTTTTTTGTTTTTCACTGGTTTTATTTTTTCAAAGTTAATTTTGTTGTTTGTGTTGACCATTTTTTGTTTTTTTGTTTTTGACTGGTTTTGTGTTTTCAAAGTTACTTTGTTGTTTCACTACCAGAATCCAGAGATTTTGTGAGAGTGCAAAACACGTCACGAAATATGGTTTTACTCTCATGAAAATAATGTGTGAGGGTACACCATCACGCATCAACTCTCACGATAATAGACACACGAAAATCACATTTCCGTGAGAGTTCACCGCCATGAATTATTTTCATGACGGGAAGTCCGTGGCGGCCACCCTCATGAAAATAAGGTTGTCGCCAGGTTTGCATCGGTGTTTTCATGACGGCTTTTTGTGGTATTTCGTGAGAGGTCACCTTCATGAACTGATTTCATGAGAGTTTGGTATTTCGTGAGAGTCACTGTCATGAAATAAATTTCGTGAGAGTCACCCTCATGAAATTGATTTCGTGAGAGTATCACAAACACAGAGAATATAGTATTTCGTGAGGGCACCACCACAAAAACAAGTTACTTCGTGAGAGTATAAGCCACCATGAAAATTACCCAACGTGAGCATCTCAATCCAAATTCAAAATGCACACATGTGATTCAAATGTCAATCCAGAACACAAATACAATAAATTCCAATACATGGATATATGCATCTGATTCCAATCCCAATATATTCCAACTTCATCCAAGTGTCCAACCATTACACTAAAAGACACTATTGGCTCATAGTCCTAGCCATTCAACATAAGTTCTCGTAGTACATACATATATATAGCACATATAGATACTTATGTTGTCATCCTCTTCATGGCTGCAATTTATGCTGTCATCTTCACTGCCTCTCAAATCTCTGTTGTATCCCATTTGGATCCAAACTTCATTACAGCATATGTGTTCAAAGCGCTACCATTCTCGGAGCCAAACTTATATTCCTACGTGACCACAAAATGAATGAAGTTAATAGGCTAAGAACATGGCTGCAAGGTAATTTAAATTACAACGATGTTGAAAGTTATCTTGAAACAAAATAGGTTCAAATTATCATGCTAATGCCAGCTACTGATATGAAGGTACTAATAGGCATAGAAAAAATCAAATCAAATCTGTAAAGAAAAAAACAATTTTCTGAAAGAGTATGTTGCAGAGAGAACGGACCTTCTTGTTAAGTAGAAACACAGTGCAGCTCGGTGAAGATTCTCTAACAGAAATCTGCACATAGTCACAGTCATAGATGAAAATTAGTGGGAATATACCATGACTCACTAATCAGCCGTAAGTATCTGTTCACTAGAAACAAGACCATCTGAGTTCCAATCAGGCATATACAGCATACACATAGAAAGAAGACCATCTGAGTACCCATCTGAGGACCATAAAATGGCATTTGACCTTATCACTTAATTAAAATAGTGCAATTTCAACAACAACAACAATTTCAGAGCAGTAAATGAGGACCAATATACATCACAGGTAGAAATTTTTGGCAAGAGAAATTCCAAAAAAAAAGACAGCATGCAACCTATAGTGCTAGTAGCATGCATCAGATCTGAAATTCATGCTCACAGCATTCAGACATCCAAAAATGAAACTGGAATGATGAGAACAACACTATGGAACCCAAATTCTCAGAATTAAACCCAATTTCCAAAATAAAAAGAAGGGAAAAGGACCCCATTTATATATTCTCTAGCCAATGATTAGGCACAAATGACAAAGTGTTAATTCTGCATTATGCAAGCTAGTGAATCAGAGGTTAGCTTGGCTCTATTGCAGCAATTATATAAACTAATTACCAAGTTCAGGGATCATTCTGATCAATCAACTCTGTGAAAATTGTCAAATTGAAAGCTATCTGAACAGGCTATTGTTGGACAAAACAAAAGGCTATCTGAACACTCGTGCTAGTAGCTTCAGATCATACAAGGATTTAAACTAATAAATAAATTATTAGCCATGGAAACATTGGAGCAGCACATACATACTGTTGTCTTGTTTCTGCAAAAATAGATAGAGGCCTAGAGAGAACAGACAACCACACAAGCAGTTGAACAGACATGGAGACTCACCACGACGGTGGATGGTGGGACCTCATAGTTGTTCAAGAGATGGCGCCGGAGAGTGACGACATGCTGAAATCTATGCCACACATAAAGGCCAACCTAAGTTAACTTGTCAGCTTGAGTATTGAATTTCTGAATTTCAGACAGTTGCGCCTGCAAAAAAACAAATTTTAGTTACACAGGAGGAACTACTTCAATAAAGAGGAAAATATTCCAATCCAAATAATAAAAGAAACAGAAACAATACTGCTACTCACACATACACTGAAAGAAATGGCATTGCTGAAATTACATGATAAGGGCCAAGTGCTTAGCCAGAGCATGTTATGAATAACCGGGCACTAGCACTCTGTATACAGGTTCTGTAAAGACAACAGAAAAACATGTTGAAGAAAACAAGTTCAGATTATACACTACCACTCTGTAAGTCTGTTTACATACCTATGGCACTAGCACTCTATATACATGTATACATGTAAGATATCCTGTCGATTCTCAATGTAAATAGAAACATGTAGGTTTCAGCATCCTACCATGACTAACTACAAGGTTTCAGCATCCTACCATGAATAACTATGACTAACATGTATGACTAACTAAGATATTTATATAACTATGACTCATATAGTTTGATAAACTATAAGAGATAGATGTAAAATTTGTGAACAATGGTATTATCACTTTGTCGGATGAACAAATGACCAAAATAAAAGTTGTAGATCTTGATCAGTTCTACAACTTTTGTGTTCATGACTTTTTCAACTAAAATCATTTACTGCTTTAAAATATTGTTTGAAGTTGTATTTTTTGAAATTCAAATTTTGAATTGATAGAACAAAGTCACATGAAAAGATGACAAAAATAATAGCTATAAGAACACAATAAATCGATAGAGCATGATTTTAGAAAATTTTAGGAAAAGAATCATCAAATTTGAAGTTAGTATGATGGAGAAAGACTAGTTACAAGTTTTAGCCAGAAATTAAAAAGAGAAATTAGAGTTCTTTTAATAATTTAAAAATTGAATTTCAAACAGTATTTTGAAGCAGTAAATGATTTCAAATGGAAAAGTTGTAAACAACAAAGTTATATAACTTTTTGAGATCTATAACTTTTACTTTGATCATTTCTCTATCCGAGGCCGTTTGAAAAAATTCGAAATTTAGTACTTAATTTTTTACGATTATTCTATATTTGCTTGAGAAATAAAATGACCAATAAACAGCAACAAGAACGCCATGAATTGATAGAGCATGATTTAGTTAGCACGAGGGGGAAAGACTAGTTACAAAATTTTGCTGCAGATTAAAAGGAGAAAACTTTTGTTCATGTTCTTCGATTTTTAGTATTTAAGCAATTATTTTTCTACTGAAAACCAGGTACCCATATTTCGTGGCGGTGAAATTTGACTCATGAAAATGATCACTCTCATGAAAATAGACAATTTCGTTGCGGGATAGTCATTTTCATGGGAGTGTTTAAATACTCTCACGAAAATAGTTGATTTTCATGACGGTGTGTGGAGTACTCTCATGAAAATAAGTTTTCATGACGGGATTTACATCACCCTCATGAAAACGATTATTTTTATGAGTGTGTTTTTCACTCTCACGAAAAACTGTCCCTCACAAAATCTTCAGTTTCTGGTAGTGTTTGTGCTGACCATTTTTTTTTTTTTTGTCGCTGTCTGTTTTCATGTGCTTGTGTGTGTGCGCGCGCGTCAGCGCGCACAGGTGTGTGTATTCAGGCGGTGCTGCCTTGTTTGTTTTGTGCAGCCGTTGCTGCTAATAGCTTTCATGTGCGTGGGTGTATGTCTGCCGTCAACGCGCGCTGCTTTCTTAACGGGTTGTGGATCTAATATATTTGTTATTGACCTGTTTTATAAATCTGACAGTTTCTTGCTTTTTGCATCTGTCAGTTTTTCCTTGTACACGTGTTATCATGTGATTTGTGTAATATTTGACAGATTTGAAGCCAACAAATCTGTCGACAGTTATCTAGTGTGTCCCTTAAAATATTTGATCCATTCCTCAGATATATGAACAGATACCACCGATGGGTAGATCTTCCCGAGTACTTTCTGTTTGACTAATTACAAGGCGTTTGGTTCCTGAAATGGTAACGGAAATGCAAAGGGAATGGAACTGCGGGAGAAGGCAACGTATCGTTATCTAATTACGCTGAGGTTGGAGCTGTATCGGTTTTATATAGTGCGGTATAAGCTAACGGCGGGACTCGATTCCCTGAGTGCGGAAACAAACATTGAATAATGGAATCTGTTACCTGCAGTAATGAAATCACGTTACAGTTACGTGAACCAAATGCTATTATGTTAGTTGCATCAATCAGTAGACTTCGGATAGCGTAGTACTTTTCGTGGCGAAGGGAGCGCCACGAACACGTCCTCCCGTGCTCCGCCGGTGCTCTCGGCGAGCGTGAAGGGCAGCTTGAAGAAGCTAACACAGTCATGGAGGCTTCCAAGGCGGATCGAGCGGGTGGCCGGGAGGTCGGATGGTGGCTTGGGTTCTCTGCTTTGTTTCAGTTCAGTTTTTTCCTCGACTTGTCGCGTTACCATTGCGGTTACCGTTGTAAATGACATCTCAACTTTAATGAAAAACGTGTCAACTGACGTGTTCACGAAAAAAGGTTCTCTGCTCTGTTGAGCGTGGTGAAGGCGAGCGCCGCCTTGAGCTATGTCGTGCCAGACTTAGGGAAGCTTGCGATGCTCGAAGCGCGCGTTCACGCAGGCCGCGCCGGGCAGGATCATCTCGGGGAGCCAGAAGCCGCTGAGATGAAGTAGCGGGAACGGTGGGCATCTCGTCTCGAGGGGTAGAGTGGAGATGAGCTTCGCCATGTCGCCGAACACTGCAGCCCATATGACTGGGATCGCTCGGTAGGTGCATCCATCCTGGCTGCCCTGCGCAATGCCAAGTTAGCTAACGACGCTCTTCCTGAATATATGGATCCCTGTTTTAGTTCAGAAGTCCTGATTTTTCGGCTATTTATTTAATTCAAGGTCTATAATTCAGACTTAGGTATAATAGCATTATTAGAGTCGTACAAATGAGAGTTGGGGCGTCACACACTACTACACTAATTTTAACCGAGGCGGACAAAAGAGCTTAACCGAGACGGCTAAGCCGTCCGCCTCCGTCCAAAGGTCACGGTTAATCCGGCCTTTACGGGCCAACCGCCTTGATTAATAGGTTAACCGAGGCAGACGGCATAAGGCAACTGCTTCAGTTAATCGATTAACCGAGGTGGACACAATAAAACGGCCGCCTCCGTAAATAATTTTGTGAATTAAAAAAAAAGCCCGGCGAGCCCAGTGGCCCACTGAGCCCGCTGCCGCCGCGTCGCGCTGCCGCGACGTCCATGCCCCCACCACATATATCTGGTCGAACCACCAACGGATCTGCGCCTCCATAACCAGATCCGATGCGTGGGGGAGGAGGTGCCTAGGGAAGAAGGTGAAAGCCCTAGTTTGGTTTTGGATAATTGATGAAACCTATGAACTAACCTTTATCATGAGTTATGATATGAGCTAGGTTGGTGCAATCCAAGTGTGAAGCATGGTGGCACTCAAGAGATGGTGATGATCACATGAAATGATGAGATGGCCACATGTGATGATGCTTAAGTGCTCAACATAGAAAAGAAGAAAGAGAAAAACAAAACAAGGTTAATCCAGACAAAGGTATCAAATAGGTTTTTGCTTGACACTATAGAGAGTGTGATCACGTTTAGAATCGATAGCCGTACTACAAAGAGGGAAAATCTTTGGCTAAACGGTTATCGAGTACCACTAGGTTACATCGTTCTTGCATATGCAACTAGGAACCTAATGTGCTAACTTTGACCCTTGTAAAATGCTTTGAAAAATGCTAACACACGTGCACACAAGTTCTACACTTTGTGATTAGTGAGTTGGAAGCAAGGGTGAAGTGGTTGAGGACTTAGAAAAAGAAAAAGGAGAGCAAGCCTGCAACCGGACGCTGGCCGCGGGATGACCGGACTCACTCCGACGCGTCCGGTCATTTATAGCGAGGCAGCACTGATGGCCGAGAGGAGCAAGGAGCGACCGGACACTGGTCGTGTCACACCGGCGCGTCCAGTCATCTTTTGAAAGGAAGCGACTTGGCGTGAACGGACGTCCAGGGGCTGCGTCAGGTCTGTGCTGACGTACCATGATGTCAGCTTCGCAGGCTTGCGTAGAGAAGAGGGGCAAGGAACGGACGCTGGGGTGCGTCGGTCACACTTGATCCGATGCGTCCAGTCACGAAATTTGCGCTCGGGGATCTCTTAGCATAGATTTCGTCGCGACCGGACTCAAAGGATGCAGCATCAAGTCTCTTCCTTCCGTGCGTCCGGTCACTCTTTAATAGCGCCAGCTAAGTGTTTTAACTGTTGGAGATCGACGCAGACAATTCAAAGGAGAGGACACGTGGCGCAGGATCATCGCTCAGACGCTGGCGCGGGCACGTCCGGTCAACCTGACCGGCGCATCCGGTCAGTACGCAGAGCGCCCTCCCTTGACCCTAACGGCTCTATTCGTTTAGGGAGGTTTATAAATAGTGTTTGGCTAGCTCCAAGGTGTCTCTCTTGGCATTTTGACATACTTGACATCCTTATGAGGCTAGGCAAACATCTTCCACTCATCTCCATTATTGATTCATTATTATAGTGAGATTGGGAGTGATTCAAAGTGTATTTGCTTGAGTGATTGTATCTAGTGGCACATGGGGATCGTTGTGGTTGCGGATTTCTTGTTTCTCTTGGTGGTTGCCGCCACCTAGATGGCTTGGAGCAGCGGAGGAGCTTTGGCACTTATTGGTGATTGTTCGTGGCCAGCTCCAGTGATTGTGAGGGGTCTTGCATCTTCCCCGACGAAGTGCCGCAAGGTAGCTCTAGTGGATTGCTTGTGTCATTGAGTTACCTCACTTGTGGGTAGGTTCTTGCGGTGTCCAATTGTGTAGACGAGATTCATGCAACACCTCTTAGCCTCCAACTACCAAGTGTTGGTCAACATAATGGGGACTAGCGTGCCGGCAAGCACGTGAACCTTGGGAGAAAAATTGCTTGTCTCTTACCCATTGGTATTCTTCCAATAATTGAATTGGTATTCATCTTGTGATTGGTTCACTCCTCTACTCGGCGGTATAATCACCTTACTCTTTTTATTACTTTTCCACAAACTAGTTGTAGCAAACTCTTTAGTGTAACTAGAATTGAGAGCTTGCTTTGTAGCTTAAGTTCATCTAGTTGAACTCTTTAGTGTAGCAAGTTTGAGAGCTCTTAGTGAGTAGCAACTTAGCCTCTTGTGTGCCTAGTGATCATAGTAACTAGAATTATTGGATAGGTGACTTACAACCCTTGTAGAGCTAGAGCAAGTTTACAATTCGCTATTTGTCATACTAATCAAATTGCTTTAGTTGGTTTGTAGATTTTTAAATAGGCTATTCACCCCCCTCTAGCCATATTAGGACCTTTCAAGTGGTATCAGAGCCATGGTCATCGTTTGATTGAAGACTTAACAACCTCGGTGTCAAATTATAGCTCAAGTTGTGTTCAACCATGTGGGGGGCAAACCACCGTAGTTTGATGACACATGCTATGATTATTGGAAGTGAAAGATGAATATGTATCTTGGTTCAATCAATTATCAAGTGTGGGATATGACCGAGAGTGACTATGTTATTATTGATCCCAACAATCTCACCAACCAAGGCCAACAAGCAATGCAATACAATGGATCTCAACACCATCTATAATGCCATTGATTCTAAGGTATTTGAGCAAATCAAGGATTGTGAGAGAGCTAATGATGTGTGGAAGAGATTGGAGGAAACATATAAGGACATACCGGTGGTGAAGAGTGCCAAGTTGTACATTCTCAAAGACAAGTTGACAAGCTTCAAGATGAAGGATGATGAGAGCATTCCAGAGATATTCCATCATTTGCAAGTGATTGTCAATGGCTTAAAGGCTTTAGGAGAGAAGATCAATGATGATGATGTCTCATCGGTTCTTGATGTGCCTACCTCCAAAATTTGAGATGTTGAGATTGCTCATCACAAGAGAAGGATTGAAGGAGATCACCCCTAAGCAAGTACTAGGTGATATCATGACACAAGAGACATACCGTGTGAAAAGAGAGGGGGCTAACAAGGATGAAAAGAAGGAAGATGAAGACAAGAAGAACAAGAGTGTAGCATTCAAGGCTAGCTCATCATCCAAGAGCAACAGCAAGTCCAAAAAGCAAGAATCAAGTGATGATGAAGATGATAGTGACATTGATGATGAGGCCATGGCTCTCTTTGTGCGCAAGATGGGCAAGTTTATGAAGAAGAAGGGCTATGGTGCAAGAAAGAGAAGATATCACAACAATGAGTATATGAGGAGATGCTACAAGTGCAAGAGCCCGAATCACATTGAAGCGGATTGTCCCTACAACAGTGACAATGATGAGGATGAGAAGAAGAAGCATAAGAAGGAGAAGAAAGAAAAGAAGGAGAAGGAGAAGAAGATGTCCTTCCAAAAGAAGAAGAAGGATGGAGGCTATGTGGTCACTTGGGATAGTGATGTCTCATCCGATGATGGTGATTCTAGTGATGATGACAAGAAATATTTCAAGAAAGCACTAGCAAGCATCGCCATCAACAACAAGCCTTCCATTTTTTACACTCTATCGACATGCCTCATGGCAAAGCCCACCAAGGTAAAATATGATAAGAGTGATAATGATGAATGTGAAAGTGATGGTTGTAGGAGTGATGATGATGAGGAGTACACCAAGGAGGAGCTCATGGACATGTGTAAGCAAGTACACACTTGCTTTGAGATGAAGAGAAAGGAGTGCAAAGAATTGCAGAAGAAAGTCAAATTTCTTGAGCAATCCTTTGATGAGCTCAATGCCACTCATGAGAGGCTAATGGAAGCCCATAAGAAGATTGGCAATGCTCACTCTAAGCTTAAAAAGGCTCACTCCTCTCTCCTTGAGCAAGTCATGAAGGAGGAAGCCAAGAAGGAGCAAGTGATTGTGTCTTGTGATGTGGGACTAACATGTGATGTTCTTGATGAATCATTTTATAAGCCTATTGTTGTTGCTCCCACTAACCCCTCTTATAGCACTTCTACTTCTACTTCATCTTTGAGTAATGATTTTACTTGTGATGCCTCACTAATGGTGGAAAATAAGACCCTCAAGAAGGAGGTGAATGAGCTCACACGTGCCTTAGGCAATGCCTATGGTGGAGATGCCTCCTTGCTAAAGTGCTTGGGCAGCCAAATGTTTTCTCTCAACAAAGAGGGATGTAACACCCTTGATGTTACGAGCTTGCTTAGCACTGAGATTTAGGTTCGAGAGGAATTAGCCAAACAAGTTTTCGGGTTTTAAAAAAATTATAACGCGCGTGAAATGATAAGCGAATCCTATGTAACTCACTTTTGTATTTGAGAAAAATCAAAATAAATAGTGTTAACTAGTGCTCTTAGGGAGCTCAAAAATCAAATTTGACGTTAAGATAAGCTCTTTTCATTAATTCGGCAAACACTTGAACTCTTGTTAAAATACTATTTTTGATGAATTATATTGAGCAAAATAGTTAAATGGTGCTTAAATATTTTTCTTCTATGGGTTAGTATGAGGTATGGACTATTGCATGAAGTATTTGTTGGTTGAAGTTAACAAGGTTTAGACCTATAAAAATTTGTGACAAAAGAGTTAATGGTTACTTAGCCCCAACTAAAATCCTTAACTTTTTTAAGTATAAAAAAGTAGTAAGACAATGCTATTTGGACATTTAATTTCTAACAAAAATGTTTAACACACTAGCTGCATGTTTTGGTATTGTTGATTGCATCAAAGTGAGTACTTGAGCATGGCATAAATGGTTGTTGTGTTGGGTGTCATGTTGCTCTCATAAAAAATTCCCAAACTTTGTTGGAACGCACGGTAAACTATGATTTGGTGCTCGGTTCGTGAACCGGTGTTCAGCTTGATGAACTCATGTTGGCACCTCCCTATCTCCCTCTCTGGTCGCTCTCTGGATGTGAGGTTTGCTTCGTCAGTTGGGTGTTAGTATCAAATTTAGGTTAGGGGAATTAGTTGAACCTCGATCGTGATCATTAGTAGCTTTCGCCGCGCTTCAAAATTTGTGCACGTCACCGCTCGTCGTTGCGCAGCTCATGTTTGCGGTCACCGCGCGCGTGCTGCCGCTACCTGGCCATTCTTGGCCATGGTCGTGCCCGTGGCCGGCCTTGTGGGCTACCGGCCACGCGTCGGGCTGAGTTTGGCCTCGGTCGCCTCCATGGGCCCAGACTGCACTATTGGGCTGCTGCGGCGTGGCCGTCGCGTGCGCGCTGCCAGCCAGGCCATGCGCGGGCCAAGCCGATGCCGTGACAACCGCCGCATGACTGATGTGGCACCCATCTCGCCGCTTGATCCACCTACCGCTGAGTTGCTATCTGCATTCGCTGTCCGTCGCGTTGCTGCCCTTTGTTGTGGTGTCAATGCCTTTCTGTGCGACTGTTGTTCCACTACCGCCGTCCACGCCGTGCCAAGACCGAGCGGTCCCATCTCAGCACCCCATGGCACGCTACCTCTGAACCTCACCATGTGGATGCTCCCACTCATTTAACACAGCCTTGGTCGAAGTTGTCCGAGCCTGGAGGCCGCTGCCCCGTCTGCCTTGCCGCCAACGGAGCCACGCGGCTTCGCAAGCTTATACGTGCGGTTCGGGACACCACACCTCAATTCGGCATTCCAGTAGTTAGACAGGAAAGCCAGCTAGCAGCCCGACCCTCACCTTGGCGCAACTGAGCACTACTGGCGGCTAATTTTTGTTTTTTCTCGCCGTCGGCCAGGTGCGCCGCCGTGCCAGTGAAATTGGGGTAAGGTCCCAATTAGTTCAATTGTTTGTATCTATGAGCTCTCCTTGACCTCCTCTATTTGGTGCTCCCGTCATTTGGCTAGGGCGCTTACCGGAGATGTGATGACGCAAGGGTATCCATCCTGGAGCATCGCCGCCCCGTCGGCTCGCACGTGGCTAGGCCACCTCATCACTCCTCCACCTCAACCATCATCGTAGCATGAATTTCGGTGAGCTACTGGTGCTTACCCGCTATCCCTACCACCCCAATAGAACCTTAGGTCATCGGAACAGTCGCGCCGCCGCCATGGATAGCCGCTCACTGCTGCATCCCGCGATAGTGCGCCTCCGAGTCCCTGACTACCACCTATCCTTGCACGTTTGTTGTAGATGATGGCCGGCCCCTTACTTCCAAACCGCCTTATGCCATCGGCCGCCGCACCAGCGCGTGAGGGGATCCCAGGGACCTCCCCATGGTAAATGTAAGAATACCTTAGGGTATAGTTGCAAGATTACTGATGGTAGGAATAGTGCTTAGGGGCTTCTCTGCAAAACAGCCACGCGTGCAGGTGCCCCCAGCCTTGGACCGTACTAGGCCACCACGACGCGCGCGCAGCCATGCCGCGCTGGGCTGCCAGGCCTAAACGGGTCGCTGCCAGCCATTTCCTTTTTCTAATGCATTTTCTAATTTAGTTTCTAAGGTAAACTTGTAAATTCAATATAAAATTGTATAGTTAAGCAAAAATTGTGAAACCAATTTTGTTAGGTTCCTAAAATTATGATCTATCTGCTAGTATATTTTTTCACATAGTTTTATAATATTTTCAGAAGTGATCTAATTAATTTGATATGCTTAATATTGTTAACATATAAATTTGAAGGAATTTTTGTGATAAATTGGTGATAGTGTTGGCTCTAAAATTTTCACAGTAAATTCCTAACATTATTAGGTGTTCACTGTAATTTTTGTAGCTCCTTCATAATTAGTTTGCTAAGGTAGCTAAATGAGCCCTAGTTAGAATATATATATTTAATCAATAACCTACCGAAACACCTTGAGAGTTTAGAACTAAAACACTTGATGGGAAACGAAGCCTTACTTGACGACGTGGATACGTAGACTATTATGTTAGTCATTAAAGCTAGCTCGTAGCTTGCAGAGCGTAATCGTATTTTAAAGTTATAGTTGCCATTGATTATTTACATCTCTGCGTTGCATCCATGTATATCATAATAGGAACAATGATGGATCATGAAGTCGACTAAAGTAGTGGAAAAGATGGTGCCTTGATGATCATGCCACCATGATGGAATGTTAACTTTTGGTTATATCTTACCCAAGCAAACCCCGGTGTATAACCCCTATTATTCTGCACTTTATCTTATGCTTGTGCATTAAGTTTTAAAGAGTTGAATGAAAACCACTTGCATATATATATCCTTATCATATGAGTCCTACTAGTACGTCAGGATCCTATAGATTGCTATGCTATAGGATTTGGTAGAAGTCGAGTGATTATCTGTCACTCACGAGAGATAGGAAAAATATTATTGTTGTTATTATATTACTATCACATAGAATATATATGAATGATAATTGGAGACTGTGCAGAATGGTACTTGGATTTGGACTTGGTTAGGCATTTGAGCGAGGCTCGGATTACACGTGTTCCACCTGTGTTGATTGAGGACCGTCCGTTGCTATGGATGGTAGTCAGGTCATAGACTTATTATCCTAAGCACATACATGCTTATGGGAGCGGGAAGGCTCGTTACGCTCTTATTGCGGGTTCCGGCTCTTTCCGGACCGATTGATTGGAGATGGGAAAAGGTGGAGGTCTAAGCACCATACTAAGACCAGGTCTCAAGTGTGGGGGCTTGGAGTCCAAGTTTGGACGGGGACCTGGACCCTGTGACAGGAGTGAAATGGGTTGATCTTGTTTGTGCCTGGGGTACAAATGGGGCATGTATTTCGGGGTACCCAGCTGGGATACAATGTTCATGAATCACCATTCCTGTGAGACGGTACGACTTGGCTATAGTCTAGCACCATAGCAAGAACTAGAATATGAAAGATGGTAAAATGGTTCTGATTGCTCACCACCTGCTTGAAAGTAGCATAGGTGCTTACATAGAATGGTTAGTTAATGAACTAATGATGACTGCTAATAAAATTTAATATAAGGACGAACATTTAGTAATGCTTCCGCAGATGTAATAACCCATAAGCCAAATAAGCCTTGCATATCTTTGGAGTCTTTTACTTTCCTCCTGTCGGGTAAGTCTTGCTGAGTACAATCGAGTACTCAGGGTTTTATTCCCTCTGTTCTAGGTGATCGGAGGATACATAGAGCTGACCCTTGTGTGTGGAAACCTCCTAGTGGGCTTAGAGAGAATTCCTTCTCGCTACGACCGTAGTATTTATTTATAACCCTCACTAAAGGTTTTTATAAGAAAAGATGTAAAATCTACTATCATCTCTTTTATATAAATGTCCACTACGTTAATGCTCCACCATATCATTAAATTAAACTTTGTTTTTTCCTCTGTAACTCCGATAACCTTGTTATATCCCGCTGTTATAATCAATTGAGGTAATATTCTGTTACGATAATAAAGTGATGTAACAAATGGCTTAAGAATGTTGTAGGCTTTATTCTCTCATTTATGATCCTAATGAAAACATGTGGATTTTCAAGTTCTCCCTTAGGGTGTGCTCGATGGAACTGCGTAGTTTAGTGTTCTCTCTTGGGTACTTAGTGTCTAATGGAAGACAAGTGCTCCCGGGAGGCATTAGATTAGGCGGTTCTGCCATAAGGGATTAGGCTATATCCCCAAGAAAGGCAAGATAGCCTTTTTCACTCCCAAAACTAGCTTTGTGAAGGGCAATGGTCGGTTTTTCAATAGATGCAAGCAAGTTGGACATATAGAGCAATATTATAAGACTAACAAGAACAAGCAACCTAATGTATCCTCAATTAGATTTGATTCTTGTTATATACTTGTTAAGGGTGCCAATGGTGTAAAAGCTAAGTTCATTGGTACACTAATTGTGGGCTCAAAGAAGAAATGCATTTGGATGCCAAAGAACTTAGTAACTAACCTTAAAACCCAAGCAAGTTTGGGTATCTAAAAAGAATTGACCTTCTTTTGTAGGTCAATTATAAAGCCGGAGGAAAGCATTGGGTGCTTGATAGTGGGTGCACATAACACATGACCGGTGATTCAAGAATATTCAATTCAATTAATACAATTGAGAGCAATGGGATTGATAGTATCATATTTGGTGACAATGGCAAAGGCAAGGTCAAAGGGCTTGGTAAGATTGCAATATCCAATGACTTGAGCATTTACAATATGATACTAGTAGAGAGCTTGAACTTCAAACTATTGTTGGTAGCTCAATTGTGTGATCTTGGTTTTAAGTGCATATTTAGTGTGGATGATGTAGAGATCATAAGTGTAGATGGCTCTAACTTGATATTCAAAGGATTTAGATATGCGAATCTATACTTGGTTAATTTCAATGCTAGAGAAGCTCAATTGTCAACATGTTTGCTCACTAAGTCTAGCATGGGTTGGTTATGGCATAGAAGTCTTGGTCATGTTGGAATGAAACAATTGAACAAATTAGTAAAGCATGATCTAGTTAGAGGTTTGAAGGATGTCACATTTGAGAAGGATAAGCTATGTAGTGCATGTCAAGCCAGAAAGCAAGTTGGTAACACACATCCTAAGAAGAGCATGATGAGTACATCTAAGGCATTTGAGTTGTTGCATATGGACTTGTTTGGACCAACCACATACACTAGCATTGGTGGAAGCAAATATGGATTTGTGATTATGGATGATTTCACTAGATATACATGGGTGTTCTTTCTTGTTGATAAGAGTAATGTGTTTGCAACCTTCAAGACATTCATCAAGAGAATTCACAATGAGTTTGAGACCACCATCAAAAAAGTGAGAAGTGACAATGGAAGTGAGTTCAAGAACACAAGAGTTGATGATTTGTGTGATGAATTTATAAATAGGCATCAATTCTCGGTCAAGTACACTCCATAATCAAATGGTCTAGTTGAGGAAGAATAGAGCCTTGATTGACATGGCAAGATCAATGTTGAGTGAGTACAATGTGAGTCATTTATTTTGGGCCGAAGCTATCAACACAACATGCTACTATAGCAACCGACTCTATTGTCACCCTATAATGGAGAAGACACCTTATGAGCTCTTGAATGGTAGAAAGCCCAATATTGCATACTTTCGGTTATTTGGTTGCAAATGTTACATATTGAAGAAATACACTAGATTGAGCAAGTTTGAGAAGAAATGTGATGAATGTTTCTTGCTTGGTTACTCAACTACTAGCAAGGCTTATAGAGTTTGGAATTTGACTAGTGGTACTCTTGAGGAGGTTCATGATATAGAATTTGATGAAACCAATGGTTCTCAAGAGGAAGATGAGAATCTAGATGATGTGAGAGGTACTCAATTGGTTAATGCAATGAAGAACATGGA
Organism: Miscanthus lutarioriparius; assembly: GCA_904845875.1. Classification (NCBI taxonomy): domain Eukaryota; kingdom Viridiplantae; phylum Streptophyta; class Magnoliopsida; order Poales; family Poaceae; genus Miscanthus; species Miscanthus lutarioriparius. The sequence goes on from CAJGYO010000010.1 coordinate 59,585,653, forward strand.
CATTGATGACTTAAGGCCTAGAAAGGTGATTGAAGTTGAAGATGACAAAGATCAAGTGCTCTTTAACTCAAATGTGCAAGCTAATGGTTCTCATGATCAAGATCAAGCTAGTGCTAGTAATGACAAAGTGCAAGATCAACAACAAGTGGCTAGTTCATCATCTCAACCAAATGATCAATCAAGTGCAAGCAATCAAGTGTAAGTGCTCCAACCTACCAATGTTGCAAGAGATCATTCTTTGGACTCTATAATTGGTGATATCTCAAGAGATGTTCAAACAAGATCAAGATTGGTATAATTTTGTGAACACTTTTCATTTGTGTCATCCATTGAACCTAAGAAGATAGATGAAACTTTGTTGGATGTTGATTGGGTGAATGCTATGCATGAAGAGCTAAACAACTTCACAAGAAACCAAGTATGGGAGTTAGTTGAGAGGCCTAAGGTCATAATGTGATTGGAACAAAGTGGATCTTTCGGAACAAGCAAGATCAAGATGAAATAGTTATAAGGAACAAAGCAAGATTAGTGGCTCAAGGTTACACTCAAGTTGAAGATCTTGACTTTAGAAAAACATATGTCCCCGTTGCAAGATTGGAAGCAATTAAGATCTTGTTAGCCTATGCTTGTGCCCACAACATCAAGTTGTACCAAATGGATGTGAAGAGTGCATTTCTCAATGGGTACATCAATGAGCTTGTGTATGTTGAGCAACCTCCTAGTTTTGAAGATGAAAAGAAACCCAACCAAGTTTACAAGTTGAGAAAGGCTTTGTATGGATTGAAGCAAGCACCTAGAGCATGGTATGAGAGATTGAGGGATTTCTTACTCTCTAAGGGATTCATTATGGGCAAGGTGGACACCACTCTCTTCACCAAGAAGATTGGCATGGACTTATTTATGTTGCAAATCTATGTTGATGATATCATATTTGGATCAACCAATCAAGATTTTTGTGAGGAGTTTGAAAAGATGATGGCAAGTGAGTTTGAGATGTCCATGATTGGAGAGCTTAGTTACTGCCTTGGTCTTCAAATCAAGCAAATGAAGATTGGGACATTTGTGAGTCAAGGCAAGTACATCAAAGACATGCTCAAGAAGTTTAGAATGGATAATGCTAAAACTTTTAGTACACCAATGGGGACAAATGGAAACTTAGATAGTGATGCTAGTGTCAACGTGGTGGATCAAAAGATGTATCGGTCTATGAATGGAAGCGTACTCTATGTGACCGCATCAAGGCCGGATGTGATGTTTAGTGTATGCATGTGTGCTAGATTTCAAGCCTCACCAAGAGAGAGTTATTTGAAGGCAACCAAGAGAATATTGAGGTACTTAAAGCATACACAAAATGTTGGATTGTGGTATCCCAAAGGAGCAAGATTTGAGTTGATTGGATATTCGAACTCCGATTATGTGGGATGCAAAGTTGAAAGAAAGAGCACATCGGGCACATGTCAACTATTAGGAAGATCAATTGTGTCTTGGTCATCAAAGAAGCAAAATAGTGTAGCACTTTCAACCACCGAAGCGGAGTACATTTCGGCCTGTAGTTGTTGTGCTCAATTACTTTGGATGAAGACTACTTTGAGTGACTTTGGAATCAAGTTCAACCAAGTGCCATTGCTATGTGACAATGAAAGTGCCATGAAGCTCACCAACAACCCAGTTCAACATTCAAGAACAAAGCACATAGATGTCCGCCATCATTTTATAAGAGATCACCAACAAAAAGGAAACATTTGCATTGAGAGTGTGGGCACCGATGATCAACTTGCCAATATCTTCACCAAGCCACTTGATGAGAAAATGTTTTGCAAGCTAAGGAATGAATTGAACATACTTGACTTCTCAAATATGTGTTGATGCACCCCATATATGACATGCCTCTCCTTCAAGCAAAGCAAGGTAAAGTTGATTGACATGTCATTCATCCATTGCTAAGGACTTGTTTAGTGCATTAGTCATTCCTACCATGTCTTAGGCTCATTCATGAAAATCAAATGAATTTGTTGCTTGTATGGTACCACTATTACTTTTATGCTTGATATGATCTAGTGGTAGCATATGACATATTTGTGGGCTTGTGAACCTAGTGTTTGATCTAGAAAATGGGTTAGAAGTGTTTAACTCATCATGGTGCGTGATAACCCTTATTTGGAGGTGTGAAGAAGCTTGCCCTTGTATCAAACCGAGTTAAATATCTTTTGCAAGTGATCTAGATTGAACCAAATTGGGAAAATGATCCTCACTTCACATGGTTTCACCCCAACCTATCTAAAATTTGAGCTCACCTTTTGTGCTAATTGTTGACAAAGGGGGAGAGAATTCACAAAGATAGTAAGAGATAGGGGCAGCAAACAAATGAAATATCATTGTAAGGGGATCAATTAAAATTTGAAGCACACAAGTAGGGGAGCAAGCTCATAAATTTGTATGTTGCATTTGAATGTGCATTACATATGTTTGCTTGCATAGCACAAGTTCTTAAATTCCCTATCCATGCTTGTGTGGTGTATGCTAGATTATAGAAAATGATTGATGAAATAAAAAACTAGCATGCATAGGATAGCTAGATATTCCTTGATCTTTTACAAGTGGTACTAGAACCTTACTTCTAATGTTGATCTCACAAGGTATCTAGTTTACCTTTGTTTTCAAGTGGTATCTAGCAAATCATGGTGCTAAGGATGGTGTTTAAATGGCAACTCCGATTGGTATCATGCTTCGAAGGTCCATTCTTTACACCTTAGCATCATTTGGTAGCTATTACTCTCCTAAACTTTCTATCCATACATATGTGCAAGCTTTCAAATCTAAACTCTTAGCAGATATGTAGGGGGAGCTAATACTACCAAATTGGGTTGATGAAACTTGTCCATAACCTTTACACATGGTAATATGCTTGGGCAAGCAATATGAATCCAAAAAGAATTCATTGAATATCTTTGTAAATACGTTGTCATCAATTACAAAAAAGAAGGAGATTGAAAGCCCTAGTTTGGTTTTGGATAATTGATGAAACCTATGCACTAACCTTTGTCATGAGTTGTGATATGAGCTAGGTTGGTGCAATCTAGGTGTGAAGCATGGTGGCACTCAAGAGATGGTGATGATCACATGAAATGATGAGATGGCCACATGTGGTGATGATCAAGTGCTCAACTTGGAAAAGAAGAAAGAGAAAAACAAAAACAAGGTTGATCCAGGCAAAGGTATCAAATAGGTTTTTGTTTTGGTGATTAAGAGACTATAGAGAGTGCAGTCACGTTTAGGATCGATAGTCGTAATATAAAGAGGGGAAATCTTTGGCTAAACGATTATCGAGTGCCACTAGGTTACACTGTTCTTGCATATGTATTTAGGAACCTAGTGTGCTAACTTTGACCCTTGTAAAATGCTTTGAAAAATGCTAACACACATGCACACAAGTTCTACACTTTGTGGTTAGCGAGTTGGAAGCAAGGGTGAAGTGGTTGTGGACTTAGAAAGAGAAAAAGGAGAGGAAGTCTGCGATCGGACGCTGGCCGCGGGATGACCAGACTCACCCCGAAGCGTCCGGTCATTTATAGCGAGGCAGCGCTGATGGCCGAGAGGAGCAAGGAGCGACCAAGCGCTGGTCGTGTCACACCGGCGCATCCGGTCATCTTTTGATTGGAGGTGACTTGGCATGAACGGACGCGCAGGGGCTGCGTCAGGACTGCGCTGACGTACCGTGATGTCGGCTTCACGGGCGCGCGTAGAGAAGAGGGGCAAGGACTGGACGTAGGGGCATGTCCGATCATGAAATTTGCGCCCGGGGATCTCTCTACAAAGATTTCATCACGATCGGACTCGGAGGACATGGTGTCAAGTCTCTTCCTTCTGTGCGTCCGGTCACTCTTTAACAGCGCCGGCTAAGTGTTTTGACCGTTGGAGATCAACACATACAATTAAAAGGTGAGGTCACGTGGCGTAGGATTGTCAATCGGACGCTGGAATGGGCGCGTCCGGTCAACCCGACCGGTGCGTCCGGTCAGTACACAGAGCGCCCTCGCTTGACCCTAACGGCTCTATTCATTTGGAGAGGTCTATAAATAGTGTTTGGCCGGCTCCAAGGTGTCTCTCTTGGCACTGGGACATACTTGACATCCTTTTGAGCCTAGGCAAACACCTTTCACTCATCTCCATCATTGATTCATCATCATAGTGAGATTGGGAGTGATTCAAAGTGCATTTGCTTGAGTGGTTGCATCTAGTGGCACTTGGGGATCATTGTGGCTGTGGATTTCTTGTTTCTCTTGGTGGTTGCCGCCACCTAGACGGCTTGGAGTAGTGGAGGAGCTTCGGCACGTGTTGGTGATTGTTTATGGCCGGCTCCGGTGATTGTGAGGGGTCTTGCACCTTCCCTGGCGAAGCGTCGCAAGGTAGCTCTAATGGATTGCTCGTGTCATTGAGTTACCTCACTTGTGGGTAGGTTCTTGCGGTGTCCAATTGTGTGGATGAGGTTCGTGCAATACCTCTTAGCCACTGAACCACCAAGTGTTGGTCGACACAACAGGGACTAGCGTGCCGGGAAGCACGTGAACCTTGGGAGAAAATTGCTTGTCTCTTGCCCATTGGTATTCTCTCGGTGATTGAATTAGTATTCATCTTGTGATTGGTTCACTCCTCTACTCGGTGGTATAATCACCTTACTCTCTTCATTACTTTCCCGCAAACTAGTTGTAGCAAGCTCTTTAGTGGAACAATAATTGAGAGCTTATTTTGTAGCTTAAGTTCATCTAGTGGACCTCTTTAGTGTAGCAAGTTTGAGAGCTCTTAGTGAGTAGCAACTTAGCATGTTTGTGCCTAGTGATCATAGTAACTAGAATTGTTGGAGTGGCTTGCAACCCTTGTAAAGCTAGAGCAAGTTTGCAATTTGCTATTTGTCATACTAATCAAATTGGTCTAGTTGGTTTGTAGATTTTTAAATAGGCTATTCACCCCTCCTCTAGCCACATTAGGACCTTTCAGAAGGGCTGTCGACGATCGCCGTAGCCTGCTCGGGTTGGGCGAGGGGCATCACCACCGGATCCACGCCTCCTCATCCAGATCCACCGACGGGAGAGCATGGGCGACCAGATCTGGTCGCTCCACCATGGAGGAGGGATGTCGGTTTTGGAGTAGGGTTGAGGAAGAAGGACGAGGCCTTGCCACCATGCTGGGAGCCCGCGAGGCCGCGCCGCCGCACCAAGAGCTCGCGCCGGGAGGTCGTGCCCGTGCCCTTGCACCAGGAGGCCGCGCCGCGCCCGCGCCCTGAGCTAGGAGGCCGAGAGAGATGAGGAAGGGAAGAGAGTGAGAGAGGTGGCCGCACCGCTATGAGCCTGTGACACGGAGAGGGCGCGACTGTGAGAGGGAGGGGCGCGGTTGCGCGCCGTAAGAAGTGAGGGAGCGGCTGGGTGAGGGAGCTAACACTAAGTCATGGTTATATATGAACCCAATTAAATAATGGATGTGGGCTTTGCTTGGGGTGGAAACTGGGCTAGTATTTTCCGAGGCGGGTCTCCAAAAATAGATTTACGGAGACGGACAGCTTAAGACGACCGCCTCGGTTAATATATTAACCGGGTCGGTTGCCTTAGGGCAACGGCCTCGATTAATAGGCATTAACCAAGGCGGGAGCGTTATATTGCCCGCCTCGGTTAAGCATTAACCGAGGCGGTTGCTGGGCCTGCTGCCCTGCCACGAATAACTGAGGTGGGCAACCGGGCGCCTGCCTCCGAGGCCCAAAGGTAAAACGCCTTGTAGAAGATTTTGTGTAATAGTATAGTCCGAAAGCTCTCTGATCACCCATTTTGGCTAATCAATTAATTATTATCGGATTTATCGATCAGCAAATGACTTGGCAGGGTAGCTTTGCAAGGATACCCTCAGAATGCCAACAAGACCCGCGAAGCTAAGGAAGCTCCGGAGCATAGTCATCTTCAAATTTATCACCAAAGTGGCAAATAGTTGCCGCACAAAAATATAGTATGGTGCCATGCTTTTCATTATAACACATCCGTTTTTCTACATTCAAAAAGTTTTGCAAATAGTTTTATTTAATTATATTATTATAATTGTCTTCTCTCCTTGTGTCCAACTATATATACATCCATCAACACAAACTCCATATAGCTATCGTGGACTAATTCTTGTATCCCTTTCGTCTTCTTTTTCCCACTTTTATTATTTGACTATGTAATTTCTGACAAAAAACAACAACTACCATTTCAAGATCCTCTCAACGGGCTCCATTTCTCAATAAAACCACTATCAAGCCTATATTTTTTCTTCATTTTCTTGACCCTCCTATAAATTTAAATTTTGGATCATCTTTGTCTTCGGTTGCAGAACCATAGTTCCCCCTTTTTTCCTAAAATATCACCATATTTATTATAGTGCTACCCATGTCTGTTGTATCCATTTCTACCTTAAGTAGCTGCTTTGGTGAGCTAGTTGGCTATTTTCTGAGCCAACATCCAACGCTGCCTTTTCAAAACAAAATGTCGAGCCCTCACTACTGCAAATGAGCTACTGATCACTTTCAGTTTCAAATATCCTTTTTTTTTAAATAAATGTTAAAGTAGGTTCGACAGTGGTTTAAGATTCTCAAAATGGTTTAAAATGTATTTTAAAAAATAAGCTTAAATAATGTTTGAAAATAAAGTTCCAAAATGTTTTGAGAAAATAAATTAATCTGGTTTCGAATTGGTGTGAAAATAATTCTAGAATTATTTTAAGTCTAAGTTTAAACAATTTTCAAATTGGTGTCTATTTTTTTTAATTATATTCTAAAATTTTGAAACTAAATACTTTAAACCTGTTTTCAAGTAAAGTTTGAAGATGTGGATTTGGACAGTTTAATTTCCTTTCAAATACGAGAGTCCTAAAGGTTTACATTTCAAATAGCCCAAACATTATTTCAAAATCAGGCATTCAAAATTATGAAACGATTTAAAAACAGTCATGGGCCCAAATCCATCAAAAACCAACCCAATCCCTTCTCCTTTCAGCCCAGCACCACTGCTCTCTCGGGCCAGCCTATCCCCCGGCGCCCCTCCGCGGGCCACGGCCCGCGGACAAGCCCGTTCTCCTCCACGCTCCTCCTCCTCTCTCCCTGGTCCGCAGCCCAAGAGGCAGCAGCAGCAGCTCGGTCCGCATGTCTCTCCCTCTCTCTGCTGGTCACTGCCGAGCGGGCCCCGGCCGCCAGGCCTTCTTCTTTTTGACGCCGCTCTCTCTCCCCTTCCTTCTACAGTGGCACAGGAGTAGCTGCAAGGTCTCCAGGAATTGGGCGTATCTTCAACAATTTTCGATCTACCAGCTAACCTGACACTACTGTTGCGCAACACACTTGCAATAGCTGGTTGATATGTCCTACAGGAAAGATATGTACACGTGTTGCTGTGTGGCTGATCATTGGTGTGTTTGGAGTCTCCAGCATGTCTTTCGGCTCGACGTGTTCAAGCAACTTGATGATAAACTCACTTGGTAGGTGCTTTTTTGGTACCTTTTCCAGGCCACGAACCAAACATTTCTTTCTTTCTTTCTTCTTCTTCTTCTTCTTCTTCTTTTAATTGTGATGGTTTCAAAGCTCAAACCATGGGCGCTGTGTGCGGACAGGGAATTTCGACATTTGTGAAGAGGTGTAGTGCAGCACCTCCTGGTCCTCCTTTGTTCAATGTGACTTCTGTCACAAGATCCACCAATCCTGTGTTGCTTAGTCCCCACTTTTAAGGTGAAGGAAAGTTTTGAGTTGTTCTCTATTTTGGAGTTAGCTGGTGGACCAAAGTCATACATCTGTCAGCATAATGGAGTGACCATTAACAATGCACGCTTAACTATGCAATATATCACTTTGCAAAAATACAAAATGTACCGTCACTATCCTAAGTAATGCAGCACGTACCATTAGGTCTGGACAAAATGCTAGCTGAGCTCACGGGCGGATTTAGAGACCCGCCCTATTTTACAGCACTACTTCATCAGTGTTTTTCAGTGAACGAACAATATTTTTCTCTCACAATAAATCAGCATAAGCCAAATTTCAGCGAAACAAACAGGACAGTAGTAGAAGAAGAAAAGAGAGTGAGAAGAAGAAAATGAGAGAGAAGTGGAGACAGAAGTGGATGATCCCCTCCTATGTTGCCGGGCTGCGTTTGCTACTAGTTAGTCACTCATTTTAAATTTGATCTGAACAACAAGTTTTTTTAATAGAAAGTACTTGATTTCGAATGACTTTTAACATTAGTTTGGCTGATTAAGCTCAATTTGAAGTTTGATTCTAACCAATTTACGAGACCGATAAATAAAACAATAATGTTATGCCACGGGCATCCGTTCGTCAGACGGACTGACCCACCCGTGCTGCTCAGCTGCGTTGCGCGCCACGTGCCTTCGCTCGGGTCGCTCGCCCTCGTCGCGCGCACACGTCCCCTCCCCACTCCGCCTCGCTGCTGCCGCCCACTCCGCCTCGCTCGCTCCGTCCCATCACGGCAGCCTCCCGTCGCAAGCGTCGATTGCTTGGCAGAGCCAACGTCGGTGCTAGTGCTGCTGATGATGGTGGGGCTCGCGCGCCACCGCTGGTGCTGGTGCTAGGGGTGCTCGCGCACCGGCTCCCACCCAACGTCTGGAATCGACTAGTCCCGGCCTTTCCTATGTTGCAAAACGCATGCTTCAAGTGTTTCAAATGTTTCAGATGTATGTTGCAATAGTAGTTTTTTTATGTTGCACATGTTGCAATGGTTATACACGTATGTTGCAAGAGTTTGTTTAAAATGTTTCAGATGTATGTTGCAAGTGTTTTATCTAGATGTTGCATATGTTGCAATGACTATTTTGCAAACGTATGTTCCAGATGTTTCATCTGTTTCAGACGTATGTTGCTATTGTTTCATCCGGGTGTTGCAAAAGTAGATCTGGATGTAGGGTTGTTGAGCGATACAGATAGAGCTAGCGTGGGAGCCATGGCGGCGTCGATGTGGGGAGGAGGCGCAGGTCGCATGGCGCCGATGTGGAAGAGGCGGGGGAGTCATCCGATCGGTGTGGAAGAGGCGGTCGAGGCGCCGGTATGAAAGAGACATGGTCGAATCATCGGGGTGGCGTGAGCGGTGAAGCGAAAGGGAGCGGTCTGAATGCGAGCACAGGAAGTGGAGCTAGCGCGGGCGGTGTGCAAAGCTGAGCGACCAGGGTGGAGCAGGTGCGGGCGTCCAGACTCGTGTAACCGTCTGGACGTTTGGGTGCTAGTCTTGCCGTAAATAAAAGGCAAAATTCGCCAGAGGACATAGTTAAAATGTGGCTTTTGCCACATGCCACTTAAAAAACATGTCTTTTGCCAAAAGACATCATAAATCTGTACTAATATGCCACAAGACACTAAGTCAATTATTATATTTAAATTTTAATAGACAGCCACGCAAGTGACACAACTGACGAATATGATACAGCCTGTTCGCTTACTCGTAAACGATCGTAAATTTTCAGCCGGAAACAGTGTTTTTCTCTTACACCAAACCAGCCAGCAGTAAATAATCCACGATACGATACGGCCTCCCGAACAGGTTGATGACCTGCGTTCTATCCTCTTTCTGAACGGCTCGTACGCTCGCGTCGTACGGAACAGCCGCCGAAGGAGGTAAGGAGCGGGATGACCGCCAGGTCCAAGAAGCTTTCCCTCGACTCCATGATTGACTGGGAGAGCAGAGGAACCCCAAGCAATGGGACGACGCTAGCTAGGTAGCTATACAACCAAGCGCATGAGGCCGGGAAGAGGATAAAACGCATGGCATATTCGTCATTTGCTTGGCTGTCTGTTAAAACTAATAAATATAATAATGGGCTGTCCAGATTTATAATGTCTTTTGGCAAAGACATGTGTTGTAAATGGTCTATGGCAAAAGCCACATTTTAACGATGTCCTCTGGCAAATTTTGCCTAAATAAAATCAGGTCAATTTCAAAGAGAACTTGGGGAAAAAAGTACGGCAGATTCGTTATCCACCTATACATGGCATGTACAAAGCCGTTGATTAATTAATACTACTTCCAATGAAACAGGAACTACAAAGCGACAAAATCTCTCTTGTAAACACCAGTACATCACAAAAGTTTCAAGCACTGAGTCTGTTGCTAATAAACCTTCACCCGCCTTTTAACAAAGATGTTCATCACGGTGCCTTCCGAAATCTGGCACAGACTGACAGTCTGGTTAACTCCAGGTTCTTTTTGAAGCATTGAAATGGTGCAAAACCAATCTGTTCCTTCAGAATAAACTAATTGGATTAAACCGTAAAGTCACATGACTCCCAACTCACTTGACCATTCTACTGTTACTAATAGTAGTCTGATAGGATGTTCACGTTAATTCTCATGAGATACACTAGAAACACAAAATACCTATTTTTTTTAAAATCAGAAACATATATGGTCAATGCTTCATGATGTTACGGGTTATTGTTGGATAAAAATAAGTGTTTTTACTTAAGATATGGATAAAAATATTATTAAAAGTAATAAAAATGAAATATTTTATAGTGACAAATTTGGGTTCACAGCGTTACGGGGTATAGGTGGCAAGAAGAACAACCACAGCTTAAGTTTGGGTTTTAATTAAATGTATATAAAGGCTCATGGTTAACCATAGAAAGAGAAATCTATGAGTATGGATGGAAACCATACATAATCAATTGACAAAGTTTATGACAATGTGTAGAGGATAGAGAATGTACATGGGTATTCATTAGCAAATGAACAATGAGAGAGTATAGATTAGCAATTTTGATTAGTGGTATGTACTAAGAGAACATTTAGTTCGATTTACTTCCCCAACTATTTTAGGGTATTTTTTATTTCTCCATTTACATGTTGAGCTTTTTTATTTCCAATTTACCCCACAAATCAAAATATGATTTTTTTCATAATTAAGTCTTATACAACTTTAGATCCCAAGTTTTAATTTATTTTTAACTATACCAACCTATTAAAATAATGATTAAAAACTATGATGCTATTTTTAACATAAATCATGATGTCTGGTATCACCTCACAAATTTTACAATAAAACTCAAATCTTACATGAAAAACAAGAAATAAATAAATCTTGTTAGGAGGTAAAATTGAACGAAATAAATAGTTGGGCGAGTAAACAAAACCAAAAAAATAGTTTGGAGTTTTATCTTCATATTGACTAAACTTGAGAGGAGTAATTTGAACCTTTTTATTTAAGCTTAGTCCATAAAAAACCTGATGGACTAGTTTCACCAATTACCAGCATCTCCTTTTTGCAGTCTTGAAGGAGAAATTGAAAGTCGCCCTGTTCGTTTAGGCTGGTTTGGCTTATAAGTCATGGCTGAAGGTACTGTTGGCTGGTTTGGTGTGAGAGAAAAATACTATTCGTTGGCTGATAAGCCATGGCTTATAAGCTAAATACGACCAAGCGAACAGACTGAGTGTTTTTATCTAACATAATCTACTGGTATAATGGGCGGCTATACAAAACCACCAGTTCGATCTTTAAAGCAAAGCTTCTGATGGATTCCATGCAAACATGTTCATACAACAAATAAAGCATGCATATAATGTTTTGGAAAACTACTGTGAAATGTTTGAAATGAATCATCGACTTATCAGCTATAATACAATATTTTTCTCTCATAATAAATCACCATCAGCCGCAGCCCAGCCGAACAGCCCATCAAAATCACTACGACACTTTGACCAGCCAAGTGGCAACTGGCGAGGCTTCCAGCTGCCGGTGAACGTGGGTTTACCAAGCCCCAGGCAAAAGCTCGCAAGACTGCAGGTTTCACTGCCTGGCCGTGCTCGCTCGCTGCGGAGGCGGAGCGGAAGCAAAGCACACGCCAAAGGCCGTGCCTCCATTCCGCTTTCCACCGCTCGTCCACCGCCGCCGCCGCCGCTGTCTTGAATTGGCGGCCGGTGCAATAATTCAGCCTGGCCGCCGCAAGCACGCGCTGCCCGGCTGAGCACGGGCGGGCCGGGTGCCGGACGACGCCTACACGCCATGATGGCCGTTAGATGCGGCACGCTGGACTACTGAGACGAGCTCATATAATTGCGGTGTTGTAGGCCTGCATGTGTAAGTCTGCAAAGATCAGACGGCAATCCGCTGGTATCTTTTAATTCTCTTTTATGAAAGCTTTATTGGCCCTTTCAATATTGATGATCCCATCTATTTTGGCAAATATATAAGGTGGTTCGCTAGAGATCCACACAAAGAGATAGCGCGGTCAAGTGGATGGTTTGCAGGTGAATTGGAGAAGGCCACTATAAAAAGAAATATCCCTAATTACGTATGCTAGAGGAGCCGGGCTCTAGAAATTGATTGGACGAACTCATCCATATACATTGGATAATTTTTTTAATGAATTACACAATACAATATAGACCCTCACAACGTACACACACTCACCCCTATGAACACGTGCATATAAACTCTACATCTATGAGCATCTATACTAGAGCGACAAATCCTCGAGATTGATGAAATAGGCCAATAGCATTAATTAATTTTTCTTAACAATCTTCAAGTAGTTTTATCTCCTAGACTATTTATTTAATTTGTGATATGATCGTTTTTCTCATTGTATTGCAGTTAGATCTAAAAATAAGATCGTCCAAGTCCATCCACGTAAGCAGAAAATCGGCACATCCCATTTAAAGTCTCGTCCAACCAAAACAAAAAAAAAGTGTCATCCAATCTACTTAATCAAACAAACTACTTAAAAGAAACCAAAAGAGATCCCATTTAGATTATCATATCCCTAAAAGTAAAAGTATGGATGAGATGATCCCATCTGTCCTCGCCTGAAAACCAAAAGACGCAGCCATAGTCAGTCAACATCAGAAAGTTTGCAGGCAATTTCAAGGCATTACACATGCCTTAGCCACTAAGCTCCTTCGCTGCCAAGTAGCGGCAACTGTGCAAAAAGCTCCTTCCTTCCTTCCCGGCCGGCACCTGAAAATCTCTGTACCGAAAAGGTGGTACCGCGCACCTTTTGCCTCTTTTCTCAGAACATGCCATCGATCCAAGTACTGTTTGTTACTCGCAGCATGCGCGTTCTCTGACACTTCACTAAGACTAACTCAAGGATACAATTAAAGTTTAACGGAGTTTATATAGCGAAAGAAAAGTATCAATATTTATATATAATACAAAACAGACATATCATGGAACGAATGTAATGACATTTATTTAATTTCATAAACATTGACTTAGTTTAGGATACCAAAATTACACTTTTGTTCGGACAGGGAATATTATACTATTATAGTACTATATGATTCAGCAAACTAAGCACCAAACAAGTGTAAGATAAAAGTAAGTTCCCTGTCGATCACGGCAACAAGTCCCTTTCATCAAGGACCGAAAAAAAAGGCAAATGCTCTCTCGTTACAGGGAACAGGAGCTACTGCACTTCACTCGGTGATGCCAAATTGACCAGCTCGATCGTCTTCGCCGACGGCCATGGATCGAGTCAGGACGACGGCGACGACTCAGGAGCAGTCGTCGTGCACGGTGGCGGTGGCCATCCGGAAGGCGCGGTCCCAGGCGTAGCGGAAGCGCACCTCGGCGGCGGCCTCGATCCGGCGCCCGTCGCCGACGAGGTAGTCGCGCCCCTCCCGTCGGAACAGGCGCGGGTCGACGGCGACGGAGCTGGCGAAGCCCTCGGAGCGGAGGTACACGGCGCGGACGGCGCAGCGGCAGGTGTTGCGCACCGTCACCTCGAACACCGGGTCGTACCCGGCCTTGTCGCCCGTGTTGGACTGCGACACCGTCACGCTCGACGCCGCGCACTTGCTGGTGGGCTTCGGCTTCGACGCCGCCGCCGGCCGCGCCCCTGCATGCACGCACGACGCGAGACGACCGCCGTGGGTCAACCACCACCGTCCACCGTGCAGAGAATTGAGAGGGAAACAGGGGTTCATCACAGCAGAAGCTGTGTGGGGTTTGCGTTGGTTACCTTGCGCTTGGACAAGGAGGAGCAGAACGAGGGCAGGGAGGAGAAGCAGCAGCTTCGCCGACTGCGCCATGTTCTTCTTTCTGTTCACTTGATTGAGGGGTTCTGAGCCTTTTGCCTGTGGCATGGAACGGTGCCTGTGATGCCACCCGGCTCTATTTATAGAGGGAATGGGAGAGGTGTCCGTGCAGCTACAGAGTGCAGACCAAACGGTCCTGTGCATGTGCATCACTGCGTCCCAAAGTCTTCCACTGCTCGTGCTCTGCTTTTGGTCCACAGAGTAGAATGCACAGCTCAAAAGGACACGTCAATACTTAACTGCTGCCAATTGCAGGAGCCTTTAGAAACTTGTCATTTGTGTTTACTGTTTACCTTTTCTGACGAAACTAATAATAATAAGAAGAAAGTGTTACCCCGAGTAAGTAGTGCATTGATCCTGTCAGTGATGGTCAAATGTGGCTGGTGGACGGGAGCTACCTTTTGGAACTTGCTTGTCAGTTTGGTGTAAAAAGCTTTGTGTGTGTGTGTGTGTTGTTTTTTTATAGACGACTTGAAAAGGATTGTTAACTGATCAACATTGCTGTCTCCAAATGTCTATTTTGGAGTTGAGATTATGTCGAACTTTAGTGTCATCACTCACATGAAAAATGTGTTATGCTAGGTACTACCCTCGTCTAAAAAAAATTTAAATCTTTTTTTTCGAGAAGTCAAAGAATCTCACGTTTGACCAAATTTATAAAAAAAATTGAATATTCATATTTTGAAATATACTATAAAACTATATTCTATACTTAGTCTAATGATACTTATTGCGCATCACAAATATTAATATAATTTTATACTTATTTGGTCAAACTTGATATCGTTTGACTCCTGAGAAGACGAGATTTATATTTTTTTTTGACAGAGGAAGTACTAGATATGGTTAGTCCTAGTGTCGAAGGTATAACACCTCCTTATAAAAAAAAGAATGATTACAACAGAGAAATGCCAAATGCTCCTTACCAGTTTTTTTACACGGTGTGAACTGTGAGGTTCAGGGGATGTATCAACAACGAGTCTCCGTTCGCTGGTCTGAAACTAGCTAGTCATTATAAGAGAAAAACACTGTAGCGGCTGGTTGATGAACGGTGTCTTATGAGAAGGAGCAGCCAGCTGCCAGAGCAGCGAACGCAGCCCAAGCGGTTCAGATGGAAGGTGTCACTAAAATTTCTTCAAACACAAGACAATCTCAAGTCAATCGATTAGTCAATTGGCTTCACACAACAATTATTGCCATGTTGCTGCAGCGAAATTTCCAAGCAGTTATGCGTCTCTGTGCCCATGTGAAGTTCCTCGCACTGGAACGAAGACCTGAGGCCGACAGACCACTGATACTAGTACACGTCCGAGCCCTTACGTCTGGCCCTATTTAGTTTGGCCAAATTTTGGAAATTTGGCTACGGTAATATTTTCGTTTTTATTTGGTAATTAGTGTTCAATCATGGATTAATTAGGCTCAAAACGTTCGTCTCGCAATTTCTAACCAAACTGTACAATTAGTTTTTTTTCGTCTATATTTAATGCTCCATACACGTATCGCAAGATTTTAATGTGAGGACTACTGTAGCAATTTTAAAAAAAACTTTTAGAACTAAACGAGGCCCCTGTTTCCGAACACTGTTTGTTGTACGTACGAACAAATCTATGGTCCACACGCATGACTTGACTGGTCAGTCGACTCGCGAGTCTTCTTGGAGTATCTCGTTCGGGGGCTTGTTTAGATTCATCAAATTCTTAAATTTGATACTATATAAAAAGAAGATTTCTCGTCACGTTAAATTTATGGTACATGCATGGATTACTAAATATTAACGAAATAAAAAACTAATTACACAATTTAGTTGTACTTTGCGAGACGAACATTTTGAGCCTAATTAGTCAACGATTGGATAATTATTACTAAATACAAACAATAAGCTACAGTACACTACAGTGTTGGTGAATTTCAGGCGGCGCCGATTGAGGCGGCAACTAAATGCGGCCCGGATCTCACTTTCTGCATCCAGCGGTCAAGCTCGTAGGCCGTCGCCGAGTCTACTAGACGGGACAAGATAGCATGGCAGACATTAATCTGAGCTGTTGGATAACATGTGTGGTTCATCGGTACAGGAGGCGTCAAGCTCATCAGAGGACGGTGAATAAAATGTGGAAATACCGAGTGGCATATGGCGATTTTTCTGTGCTTATTTTTATGTCACCTGGCATGGTTTTTGCACGATCTGCTAAGTGTAAATACCAACCTTTTCATGACTATGATTATAATAACCAGCTAAAATATGATCTAAATAGATTATATTATAAGACGGATGTTACAATCAAAACATCATATTACAATAATCCTATAATCCACTCCTGACCTGTTTTTGGCGATTACGAGTCTTTATCACTTGAACTAAGAACACGCCATGGTAACCCAGAAATCCAAACACTCCAATTTTTATTGTTCATAACTCACATTGTAATAATGCAGTTGTGATCCAAATATACTCTAAATAGGTCAAGAAGAAGAGTCTCAACCTCGTATAGCATTACCAAAGAACAAGCGCGGTAAACTGCCAAGAGCGCGAGTGAGTGTGGGGGAACAGGGGAGCTATTTGGTGGGAAATGTCCTTACAGGGAGCTATGAACACCTGCTATAACTTTATGACATGTGTCCATGCATAAGGATCCGACGTATGTGAAACAAAAAGTAATTATTAGATGTTACGGGCTTGCACATAAACACATGTTGTAAAATCACAGTAGACATGACTCCCTCATGAGGATGGTGTTCACTCATTTTTTTTCTGTACCATAACCGGCACCAATCCACCATGAGCCGTCCCATCCTCCAACTCCTAGGTCTTAAGTTTCCGAACATGCCGCATGACTTGGGCTAAAGATGGCAATGGGCCACGACTAGAGACCCTGCCGATATTTACTTCATTAGGATTAGAGTTTAGGATTAGGATCCGAATTTGAACTAAATACATCACCCATGTGTTTCTAATTGGGGAAAACCTTCACCAAATGGGTACGCGGGTACTGGAACGTTCATATAGTTTCCATACCCATTAACCCATGGGTAAAAAATACCTAGAGGTCCATATACATGTCCCCGCCCAATATCAAACTAGCTCGGCCCAAATAAGGCAAACCCTAGGTATTTAAGCCAATATTTCACCCCATCCATCTATTTTCCACCCCGTCCCTCTATCCCCTCCTGCTCCTGGCGACCGCGAGCACACCACACAGACTCACCACTCATGGAGGACTGTACGAGCACGACAACCATGCATCCGCACCGCACGCTGCTGCTTGCACCGGCGTGCTGCCCGCAGCGGCAGGGCAGGCCACGGCCGCAGCCATAGTACTTGCCAGCCAGCAGCCTCCCGCCCTAGCCGCCTAGCGGCCACAGAACACATCGTCCCGCCCCTAAGCCGTAACTACTCCTTCTTCCTCCTCCCCACTCTCCCTACTCCCTAGCCATTTCTCACTGCCAGAGCCAGCCACCATAGCAGGGACCGAGCAAGTGCAAGCCAGTGTTGACGGACGGTGACCATTTTCTTTCTCTTATCCTTTCCTATTGCAGTTTTTAGCGTCCGATTCGCATCACTAACTACAGCAATTATGGACGTCCAATTTCAAAGGGACATCAGAGTCGAAGATGCTGACCACCTACTAAAGTCACTGGATTCAGAGGACACCGATGCCACGCTCGCTGGATTCGTTGCGGAACAAGTACAAAAGTATGTCCATTGTTTTGTTTTGTACTTTGGTTTTCTTTACTATGGTTCAATCCTAATTGGTGGTTTCCTTTTTCAGTTGATGAGAAGGAAAAACAAACTGTAACCTTCTGGTCTTGCCTCCAAGATATTCAAAGGTCTTTAGGTTAGTGCACATATCCAAACTAAATCGGTATTCGGCCATCCTTCTACTCCTAGGTCATGAGTTCCTGATCCCACATGACTCATAGTCTCGAACACCACTCATTCCAGTTGATTATGGATATGCTTTGACTCCGAATGACCAAGCTCATGCAAACTTCTCAAGATCATATGGCATGACACTATACGAAATTGTATATAAGACAATACTAATATACTTGGCTGCCAAAAGGGTAAAGAGGCTATAGATCAAGAGTGGAAACAAAGTCTTGGATCAGGTAGGGACTTTTTGACGCACCCCATCCCCCCCTTAAAAATATGTTGATATAGACATCGATGATCAATCACGATTACTCATTGCGGCGCATATATAAGCCATGCCTACACTCGCTCCAATTCTCATGTGCTAGCATGCATAGCATTGTACAAGTTGAGATAGTCTTAATACGCTGTGCACTAGCTCAGAGACAAAGAAAGAAGATAGCCACACACAATGGGTTTATCCAATCATTATGCACCAGCTTGCATAGCCTTTTTTTACAAGGACTTGCATAACATTATACAAGTTAAGACATAGTCGTACCTTATGTGCTAGCTAGAGACAAGGATGACAACCACACACCATGGGTTAATGAACGCTTGACACAGGCGGCACCAAAATAGAAAAAGACTTGGACCTGCATAAACCCCCAATAATCTGCTTTGGTTTTAGAAGTATCTGACAGCAAATTTCTAGCCAATCACAATTACCTAGATCATATTTTAGAAATAAAAAACAATATGATTGCTAAAAAAGAATGCATGAAACTAGTATGAAATGGGAGTGGCTTATCCATGGAGCTTGCTGCAATCACATTACAGCATAGGCTGGACTGGCATCCATGATGTGCTCTACTTATTGCTAGGCAGTGACGTGCTAGTGCCATTCATTGCCCGTCTGATTGAAGACGACGACACGACTGGTAGACCAAGAGTTTGTGTTTGAAGTTCCATCTAGCGCGTGTTAGCTCTTTGATAGTTTATGAAGGCAGACGCGGTTGATGGATCCACAAGCCTCAAAAGATGGGTTGCAGCCATAAGTTTGCTTGGGTAAAGGCCAGACTGTCCAGCAATCCTTCGATGGTACCTCCTACCAGTACCGGCCCCTACCAATACCGACCCCCATAGTTCTTGATGTGTTTACAACACTTCTACCAGCCTCCATAGTTAATGATGTGCTTGCAGCACTTCTTCCAGCCTCCATAGTTAATGATGTGCTTGGAACACTTTTTAGCTAAACCTGGCTAACTGCTTCCTTCGTTTAGTCGTACAAGGCCTCAACTACTAGAGGGTGAGCTGCATAGTTACTGGAAGCTTCATACACATGAATGGGAGCTGGATCAACTTCTTGATGTCGGTTTCTTGAATTGAAAACCATATGTTGAGGCTAGTAAATTCCTTGAAGTTGCCTTGAAAGAATCTCACATTACCTTCTTTCCCCCCTTATTTCTCTAGCTCTGATCGGACTCTTCAGAAATATGTTGATGATGTGGAAATATTGGTGAGGTATATGCAATGGTTACTTCTTTGTTACTTCAGAAATATTATTATTCATGGACACAATCTAAAATGTCAGGGACACGTAGCTTTGGAGGTTACAAAATGGAAGACCTCGTGATGGGTAATGCATGTACCTAAAATGAATTCTGCATTTGTGATTTTGGAAGGTGACCATTGATATCCTCAGTGCTGGTTGTGTGTGTGACACTGTGATAACTTCTGTGTATGTGAATCCTACGGATTCACATTGGGAGCATGTGTGCCAGATGATGCATGACCCGATAAGGACTTCTGCTTACTTTCTGATGCCAAACATTTGTGAAAATTAGTGTCAAGATCTGTTGATGTATCAATGGGGCCATCCTTGGCAGCTATTTCCATACAATCAATTGCAGCTATCTCGGGTCAAGTATGATTGTTTTCTAAAGAATTAGTGTCTTACACACATCCTGCATGCACCATCCGACTAAAGTAAGAAAACCTCAATGTTTAATCGAAGTAGTTCAGTAAAATAGGAGAAAAGAGAAACATGATATTTTACCTTGCACAAGATTCAGCAAAGCCTATCCTCTCTATCCTTTACAAATGATAATTGCTTGACAAAGAGAAATGTATCAATCTAACTATTTTCCAACTACAACACTCATCTCTACCTCACATTTTTCTCATATACTTGTTCTTGTCACTAATTATAGTAAAATTAGCTGGGTTTCTGTTAGTAACACAACTATCCTTTCTCACAAGCTTATCCAAAGGATGCACCATTTTCCCTTTCCACTAGACCAAGGTTGTCTGGTACCATGCCTTGGCAATCTATGTTTTGTGTTAGGAAAAGAGCTAACAGAACCCAACTGCAGGGCGTTCAATCCTGTTGAGAACATTCCTGACTTCAAGGTCTCATAGTTTCCTCCTCTGTCCATATCAACAAGCGATGTTGTCCCATTATTGTTCTCTGATCAGTTTGCAATGTCCTACTGCATCAACAAAACAAGCACACCTACTCGAGGGTGAGAGCGTAAAGGTCTATGCAAGTTTTGCTAGACCTGATGTCAAGACAAGTCTGGCAGCGTCAGTGGAACATTTTCAATTAGGTGGCCTCCATATGATGTGCTTGGTGATGCATTGTATTCATCATGCTATGCGTATTGTGAACCGAGAGTTTGAGTTTGAAGTTCCATCTGGCACAAGTTAGCTCTTTGATAGTTTGTGAAGCCTCATGCTATTGAAGGATCCATGAGCCTCAAAAGATGTGTTGCAGCCATAGTTTTGTTTGGGTAGAAGCCAGACTATCTAGCAATCCTTCGATGGTACAGTCTACCAATACCAGCCCCCATAGTTAATGATGTGTTTGCAACACTTCTACCAGCCTCCATTGTTAATGTTGTGCTTGGAACACTTTTTGGCTGAACATGGCTAACTGCCTCCTTCATGTAGTGGTCTAAAGCCGCAATTACTAGAGGGTGAGCTGATAGTTACTAGAAGCTTCATACACATGAATGGGAGTTGGATCAACTTCTTGAAGTCAGTTTCTGAATTGAAAACCATATGTTGATGCTGGTAAATTCCTTGAAGTTGCCTTGAAAGAATGCCACATTACCTTCTTTCCTCCCATATTTCTCTAGCTCCGATAGGACACTCCAACAATATGTTGATGATGTGGAAATATTGGAGAGGTACATGCAATGGTTACTTCTTCGTTACTTTAGAAATATTGTTATTCATGGACACAATCTAAAATGTCAAGGACACATAGCTTTGGAGGGTACAAAATGGAAGACCTTGTGATGAGTAATGCATGTACCTGAAATGAATTATGCATTTGTGATTCAAGAAGGTGACCATTGAGATCCTCAGTGCTGGATGTGTGCGTGACACTGTGATAACTTCAGTGGATGTTGCAAGTGTGTTTATCTGTATGTTGCATATGTTTCACACATATGTTGCAAGTGTTTTATCAGGATGTTGCGTATGTTTGCAATGATTTTCAAATGTTTTCAGGTGTTTTTACAAGTGTTTTAGACGCATGTTTCATGTGTTTCATCTATCTTCAAATTATGTTGCAAATATTATATCTAGATATTTCAAAAATAGATTAGGTGTTGCATGCACATGTTGTAATGTGACCCACCTGCTGTAGCTGCTGTAGGGGGCATGAGGGGTTGGGTGGGGTGTAGACGTCATGTGGGGTCAGGTGGGGTGCAGACGCCGTGTGGGGTTGGCATGGTACGCAGAGTGTAGGCGCGGGCATCCATCCGGACGTCTAGGCGCTAGCACTACCGATTTCAATACTAGTAAATGAAGTTATGATATTAGTGCTGACACTATTACCCAATCGTAGTATCTTCAAGAATCCACGCAATACCCATATTTTTCATGACATGAAATATAGGCGGCCATAGCTTCTTCTGTGGTTCAAAGTCAAACCATGGGCTACTATAATTGAACCACCAACAATGGAGTATCCATATCATGATTGTCAGAGTCAAAACTAGCCTTTGCAGATGAGTCGCACCGAGCGGGATAAAAAGTCTATCTTGAACTCAGCGTGGCACTGCATGCCCAACACTAACCCGATGAGGAAGTGATGCAGAGCACCGACCTCACCCGTGTCATCCCCGTGGGGCTCCTGGATGAGTTGGCGGCCTACGGCGATGGAGCCGACAGCGCCTTTCATGACAAACTCCTGGCCGGACCGTGATGTGGTCGGTTGGTGGCATTAGAGCTATCGCTGACTGTGCCCACAGGCTGCCGCCCCGCTTGGCTCACCGGCTGCCGCTGGCACAGCACCGCGCCGCCGAGCACTTCTCGTCCCTGTTAGTGGGAGTTCACCGACACATCTGTAGAAGAGCGCCTTCCCGTCCCCACGGTGGGCCGTACCCCAAATCTACACCCAGAATGCTTCGCCTGCGCCCGCATCCTTCACCAGTCAGCCCGATCTGCTCCTCTCCTCGCTCGACTTTGGATCCGTGGTAGGATTAATTGTTTGCATGGGGCCCACATTGTGTGGACGCACTATAGCACTAGGGCTATGGAACGTACTACTACCTCCGATGGTGTGAGTAGTGAGCTAGACCTCATAGTCCCGACTGATCCCACTGCAGCACACTAGAGTGGATCGGACCTACTCCTAACCTAGCTAAGGTATGGCTCAGGTCTCCAAGGGGCCCACACACACGCACAGCTGGTAGAGGATGAGAGCTAGCACCTGGACCTCACAGAAGGGAAAGTCAAAATTTTCTTTCCCCTTCGGATGTGACGGACGCCCCCAACCCAAAGAAAAAACTTCCCCACCAAACAAAGATTGTTTGTGACAATTTTTATCAAACCACGCTTGGAATCAAATTTGTCTTTCTACCATAGCTAGCTTTGATTAGAAGCAAAGTTTGTAAAATATGGCATTTGGGAGTCTACTTACAGGAGAAGTTCTGCACTCGCCTATCTTCTCCCAAAGGGTCTACTAGGGCCGCCGCTATGACCATGCCATCTTGCGGTGACCTCGCCGCAGGTAGGAGCACTAGATCGACAGATCCAATGCCTTATCGTCTCCTGGTGAAGGTCCTAGGGCAGCCATCGTGCTTGATCGAGGGAGATAGAGGGGCAATGCATTGTGGTGAGGGAGACTGATGTGCGGTGTGCTGCCAGTGAAGAGGAGGAAGAAGCAACACGGGCACTTACAAGAAGGAAGAGGCCACATGGGTGCTGACGAGAAAGAAGAGGTGGCACCAGCAACGGTGCGGAGGAGGAAGAGGTCGTGCGGCCGTTGAGAAGAGGAGGGGGTGCGAACGCCGATGAGGAGGTGTCTGGCAGCTAGGAATCATAGGGAAAGAGGGATGAGTAGTGTGATGGGGGCACGAGGGGATGCGACTATAGATGGCCATGCAACCCATGGGCCGGCAGGATGATCCGAAGCCTGATTTTTTGGCTCGGCCCGAGCACGGCACGACATGGCCTGGTGGTGATCGTGCCCATGCCAAACAGTGGCTTGAGAAATCAGCATGATTTCTCCCACTAGGGTTTGAGAACCACTTTTCCTTCAACATTGAAAGAGCATGGGGAGGAGAATCACGGGAAAGATAAGTCACTTAGGAATCGGCACATTTGCGACGACCGAACAACTTCTTTTCACCACAAACGATCCAGAAGCGGTCCCAAATAGGCTCCAAAGCTCCGAGCACAGTGAAGAAGCGAGCAAAGGTAATCCATGGGGGGCGGGAGGAGATGGATCAAATCGGATGATGAAAATAGTAAAGGAGAGGTGGGAAAGGAAAGCAAGCGATGAAAAAAGGATAGCAATCATGACACGACGTACCCGATGTTGCACAACAAGAGGTGTTGTGACCAGCAAGTCCTAGATCATGGTGAGGTGGTGGGCCGGGGTGGCGTGGTTGAAAGGTCCTAATATAGCTAGAGGGGGGTGTATAGCCTATTTAAAAATCTACAAACCAACTAGAGCAATTTGATTAGTATAACAAATAGCAAAATACAAATTTGCTCTAGCTGTACAAGGGTTGCAAGCCACCTATCCAACAATTCAAGTTACTATAATCACTAGACACACAATTTGCTAAGTCACTACTCACTAAGAGCTCTCACACTTTCTACACTAAAGAGCTCTACTAGATGAACTTAAACTACAAAGCAAGCTCTCAATTCTAGCTATACTAAACAACTTGCTACAACTAGTTTGCAAGAATGTAAATGAGTGAGTAGGGTGATTATACCACCATGTAAAGGAGTAAACCAATCACAAGATGAATACCAATTCAATTATCAGGAGAACATCAAAGGGCAAGAGACAACCAATTTTTTCTCCCGAGGTTCACGTGCTTGCCGGCACGCTAGTCCCCGTTGTGTCGACCAACACTTGGTGGTTTGGTGGCTAAGAGGTGTTGTATGAACCTCGTCCACACAATTGGACACCGCAAGAACCTACCCACAAGTGAGGTAACTCAATAACACGAGCAATCCACTAGAGTTACCTTTCGGTGCTCCATTGAGGAAGGCACAAGACCCCTCACAATCACCAAGAGATGGCCACGAACAATCACCAACTCATGCCAATCCTCCTCCGCTGCTCCAAGCTATCTAGGTGGCGGCAACCACCAAGAGTAACAAGCGAATCTGGTAGCGAAACACGAACACCAAGTGCCTCTAGATGGAATCACTCAAGCAATGCACTTGGATTCTATCCCAATCTCACAAAGATGAAGAATCAATGATGGAGATGAGTGGGTGGCCTTTGGCTAAGCTCACAAGGTTGCTATGTCAATGCAAATGACCAAGAGAGTGAGCTAGAACCGGCCACATGTCTTTAAATAGAGCCCCCAATGAAATAGAGCCATTAGGCTATCACTGCAGCCCAACTCGGGGCGACTAGACGCGCCGGTCAGGTTGATCGGACGCTGAACCCCTGCATCCAGTCGCCTAATGATCGCCATGTGTCATTAGCTTCAAATGCTGAGCGCCCGATCTTAATGGCTAGTCTGCTTCATGCCACGTGTTAAGTTGCAACTGAACACGCTGCTCAAAGTGACCGGACGCTCCACCACTAGAGTCCGGTCATTTCCAATAAGGTTCTAGAGATGGTTTTTTGCGGCCGAACGCATTCGGTCATGCTCGACCGGACTTGCCAAGCGTCCGGTCACTCACCCTCTTCTCTATGCGCCGCCACATCAGTAGGACCATACGCTGAACAGTGTTCAGCTAGAGTCCGGTCACCTGCGTCTAGTCTCAGGTCGAGAGTAGCCCGAGCACTCCACTGATTTTTATAAATGACCGGACGCTGCACCCTTGAGTCCAGTCACTACGTGACTAGCGTCTGGTCAATGTTTTGCAGTGACAATCACCTCCTTTACTTCATTAACTTCTCCACCCATGTTCAAATGTGCCAACCACCAAGTATATCACCTTGTGCACGTGTGTTAGCATATTTTCACAAACATTTTCAAGGGTGTTAGCTTTCCGCTAGATCCTAAATGCATATGCAATGAGTTAGAGCATCTAGTGGCACTTTGATAAGCGTATTTCGATACGAGTTTCACCCCTCTTAATAGTACGGCTATTGATCCTAAATGTGATCACACTCGCTAAGTGTCTCAATCACTAGACCGAAAAGCTTCTATAAATTTAACCTTTGCCTTGAGCTTTTTGTTTTTCTCTTTCTTCTTTTCCAAGTCCAAGCACTTGATCATTACCATGGCATCACCATCATCATGTCATGATCTTCATTTGTTTTACCACTTGAAATGTGCCACCTATCTCATAATCACTTTGATAAACTAGGTTAGCACTTAGGGTTTCATCAATTCACCAAAACTAAACTAGAGCTTTCAATCTTCCCCTTTTTGGTAATTGATGACAACCCTTTCACAAAGATATGAATTGAAATTAGTTTGAATCCATGTTGCTTGCCCAAGCATATTTATTATGTGTAAAAGGATATGGACAAGTTTCATGAATCCCATATGGTAGCAATTGCTCCCCCTACATATGTGCTACATATGTTTAGGTAGGAAATGTAGGGGTCAATGTCTACCAAATGATGCTAAGGTATAAGAGATGGACCTTTGAAGTGTGATACCAATCGGAGTGCACCAATATACTATCCTTAGCACCATTAGTAACTAGACATACACAAAAACTAGAATACCCCATGAGATCAACATTAGAAGTAAGGGTCTAGTTTCCATAAAATGAACATAAGTCTAGTTATTTAACCTATGCATGCTAGTTTTTCATTTCATCATTCAAACCTACAACTAGCATACACCACACAAGCATAGATTTTGAAATTTAAAACTTGTGCTATGCAAGCAAATATATGAAATGCACATTCAGAATGCAACATACAAGTTTATGAGCTTGCTCCCCCTACTTGTGTACAATTTTGATTGATCCCCTTACAATGTCATTTCATTTGTTTGCAATGTCATTTCATTTGTTTGTTTCATTTGTTTGCTTCCCCTATCTTACTATCTTTGTGAATTTCTCTCCCCCTTTGTCAATAATTAGCACAAAAGGCGAGCTCTAATTTTAGATAGGTTGGGGTGAAACCATGTGAAGTGAGGATCATTTTCCCAATTTAGTTCAATCTAGATCACTTGCAAAAGATATTTAACTCGGTTTGATCCAAGGGCAAGCTTCTTCACACCTCCAAAAGAGGGTTATCATGCACCATGTTGAGTTAAAACACTTATAGCTCATTTTCTAGATTAAGCACTAGGTTTACAAGCCCACAAACATGCCATATGCAACCACTAGATTATTTCAAGCATACAAGCAATAGTGGTACCATACAAGCATTAAATTCATTTGATTTTCATGAATGAGCCTAAGACATGATAGGAATGACTAGATGCACTAAACAAGTCCTTAGCAATGGATGAATGACATGTCAATCAACTTTACCTTGCTTTGCTCGAAGGAGAGGCATGTCATATAATGGGGGTGCATCAACACATATTGGAGAAATCAAGTATGTTCAATTTATTCCTTAGCTTGCAAAACCTCTTCTCATCAAGTGGTTTGGTGAAGATATCGGCAAGTTGATTATCGGTGCCAACACTCTTAATACAAATATCTCCTTTTTGTTGGTGATCTCTTATGAAATGATGGTGGACATCTATATGCTTTGTTCTTGAATATTGAACCGGATTGTTGGTGAGCTTTACGGCACTTTCATAGTCACATAGCAATGGCACTTGCTTGAATTTGATTCCAAAGTCACTCAAAGTAGCCTTCATCCAAAGTAATTGAGCACAACAACTACCGGCCGAAATGTACTCTGCTTCGGTGGTTGAAAGTGCTACACTATTTTGCTTCTTTGATGACCAAGATACAAGTGATCTTCCCAATAGTTGTCAAGTGCCCGATGTGCTCTTTCTCTCAACTTTGCATCCAGCATAATCAAAGTCCGAATATCCAATCAACTCAAATCTTGCTCCTTTGGGATATCACAATCCAACATTTTGTGTATGCTTCAAGTACCTCAATATTCTCTTTGTTGCCTTCAAATGACTTTCTCTTGGTAAGGCTTGAAATCTAGCACACATGCATACACTAAACATCACATCCGGCCTTGATGCGGTCACACAGAGTAGGCTTCCAATCATAGACCGATATATCTTTTGATCCACCATGTTGCCACTAGCATCACTATCCAAGCTTCCATTTGTCCCCATTGGTGTACTAATTGCTTTAACATCATCGATTCCAAACTTCTTGAGCATGTCTTTGATGTACTTGCCTTGACTCACAAATGTGCTATTCTTCATTTGCTTGATTTGAAGACCAAGGAACTAAGCTCTCCAATCATGAACATCTCAAACACACTTGCCATCATCTTGCCAAACTCCTCACAAAAATCTTGATTGGTTGACCCAAATATGATACCATCAATATAGATTTGCAATACAAATAAGTCATTTCTGAGCTTCTTGGTGAAGAAGGTGGTGTCAACTTTTCCCATCTTGAATCCCTTAGAGAATAGGAAATCCCTCAATCTCTCATACCATGCTCTTGGTGCTTGTTTCAATCCATACAAAGCCTTTCTCAACTTGTAAACATGGTTGGGTTTCTTTTCATCTTCAAAACCAGGAGGTTGCTCAACATACACAAGCTCATTGATGTACCCTTTGAGAAATGCACTCTTCACATCCATTTGATACAACTTGATGTTGTGGGCACAAGCATAGGCTAACAATATTCTAATTGCTTCGAATCTTGCAGCCAGGGCATATGTTTCTACAAAGTCAAGACCTTCAACTTGAGTGTAACCTTGAGCCACTAATCTTGCTTTGTTCCTTATTACTATCCCATCTTGATCTTACTTGTTCTGAAAGACTCACTTGGTTCCAATTACATTATGATCAATAGGCCTCTCAACTAACTCCCATACTTGATTTCTCTTGAAGTTGTTTAGCTCTTCATGCATAGCATTGACCCAATCAACATCCTTCAAAGCTTCATCTATCTTCTTAGGTTCAATGGATGACACAAATGAGAAATGTTCACAAAATGATGCCAATGTAGAT
The DNA here is from genome assembly GCA_904845875.1 of Miscanthus lutarioriparius. Classification (NCBI taxonomy): domain Eukaryota; kingdom Viridiplantae; phylum Streptophyta; class Magnoliopsida; order Poales; family Poaceae; genus Miscanthus; species Miscanthus lutarioriparius. The sequence continues at coordinate 59,614,107 of CAJGYO010000010.1, forward strand.
CTTGTTTGTACACCTCTAGAAATATCATCAATTATAGAGTCCAAAGGATGATCTCTTGTGACATTGGTTGGTTGGAGCGCTTGCACTTGATTGCTTGCATTTGATCGGTCATTTGGTTGAGATGATGAACTAGCCACTTGTTGTTAATCTTGCAATTTGTCAACACTAGCACTTGCTTGACCTTGATCTTGAGAACCACTAGGTTGTACATTTGAGTTAGAGGGCACTTGATTCTTGTCATCTTCAACATCAATCACCTCTCTAGGTCTTATATCACCAATGTCTATGTTCTTCATTGCATTGACTTATTGAGTGCCTCTCACATCATCTAGATTTTCATCTTCCTCTTGGGAACCATTTGTTTCATTAAATTCCACATCATGAACCTCCTCAAGAGTACCACTAATCAAATTTCAAACTCTATAAGCCTTGCTAGTAGTGGAGTAACCAAGCAAGAAACCTTCATCACATTTCTTTTCAAACTTGCTCAATCTAGTGCCTTTCTTCAATATGTAGCATTTACAACAAGAAACCCAAAAGTATGCTATGTTGGGTTGTCTTCCATTCAATAGCTCATAAGGTGTCTTCTCCATCATAGGGTGACAATAGAGTTGGTTGCTATAATAGCAAGCCATGTTGATTGCTTCGGCCCAAAAAGAATGATTCACATTATACTCACTCAACATTGATCTTGCCATGTCAATCAAAGTTCTATTCTTTCTTTCAACTAGGTGATTTGATTATGGAGTATACTTAGCCAAAAATTGATGCCTAATTCCAAACTCATCACACAAATTATCCACTCTTGTGTTCTTGAACTCACTTCCATTGTCACTTCTCACTTTCATGATGGTTGTTTCAAACTCATTATGAATTCTCTTGATGAATGTCTTGAAGGTTTTAAACACATCACTCTTGTCAACAAGAAAGAACACCCATGTGTATCTAGTGAAATCATCCACAATCATAAATCCGTATTTATTTCCACAAATGCTAGTGTATGTGGTTGGTCCAAACAAGTCTATGTGCACCAACTCAAATGCCTTAGATGTGCTCATCATGCTCTTCTTAGGATGTGTGTTACCAACTTGCTTTCTGGCTTGACATGCACTACATAGCTTATCCTTCTCAAATATGACATCATTCAAGCCTCTAACTAAGTCATGCTTGATCAACTTGTCCAATTGTTTCATTCCAACATGACCAAGCCTTCTATGCCATAACCAACCCATGCTAGACTTAGTAAGCAAACATGTTGACAATTGAGCTTCTCTAGCATTGAAATCAACCAAGTATAGATTCTCATATCTAAATCCTTTAAATATCAAGTTGGAGCCATTTACACTTATGATCTCTACATCATCCACACCAAATATGCACTTGAAACCAAGATCACACAATTGAGCTACCGATAATAGGTTGAAGTTCAAGCTCTCTACTAGTAGCACATTGGAAATACTCAAGTCATTGGATATTGCAATCTTACCAAGACCTTTGACCTTGCCTTTGCCATTCGCCAAATGTGATACTATCAATCCCATTGCTCTTATTTTCATTGATTGAATTGAATATTCATGGATCACCGGTCATGTGTTGTGTGCACCCACTATCAAGTACCCAATGCCTTCCTCTAGCTTTATAATTGACCTACAAAAGAAGATCAATTCTTTTTAGGTACCCAAACTTGGTTGAGTCCTTGAAGGTTAGTTACCAAGGTCTTTGGTACCCAAATGGCCTTCTTCTTTGGGCACCCTTAATAAGCATGTAATAAGAATCAAATCTAATTGAGGATACATTAGGTTGCTTGTTCCTGTTGGTCTTGCAATATTGATCTATATGCCCAACTTGTTTGCATCTATTGCAAAACCGACCATTGCCATTCACAAAGCTAGCTTTGGGAGTGACAAAGGCCACCTTACCTTTGTTGGGGGTATAGCCTAGTCCCTCTTTGTTGAGAGAAAATCTTTGGCTACCCAAGTACTTTAGCAAGCAGGCATCTCCTCTATAGGCATTGCCTAAGGCATGAGTGAGCTCATTCATCTCCTTCTTGAGGGTCTTATTTTCCACCATTAGTGAGGCATCACAAGTGAAACCATCACTCAAAGATGAAGTAGAGGTAGTAGTGCTACAAGAGGGGTTAGTGGGAGCAACAACAATAGGCTTATAAAAAGATTCATCAATAATATCACATGTTAGTCCCACATCACATGACACAATCACTTGCTCCTTCTTGGCTTCCTCCTTCTTGACTTGCTCGATGAGAGAGGAGTGAGCCTTTTCAAGCTTAGAGTAAGCTTTGCCAAGCTTCTCATAGGCTTCTATTTGCCTCTCATGAGTGGCATTGAGCTCATCAAAGGATTGCTCAAGAAATATGACTTTCTTGCGCAATTCTTTGCACTCCTTTCTCTTCATCTCAACGCAAGTGTGCACTTGCTCACACATGTCCATGAGACTCCTCCTCCTCATCATCACTCCTACAAGCATCACTTTCACATTCATCATCATCACTCACATCATATTGTACCTTGGTAGGCTTTGCCATGAGGCATGTTGATGGAGTGTCGAAGATGGATGGCTTGTTGTTGATGGCGATGCTTGCTAGTGCTCTCTTGATAGATTTCTTACCATCACCACAAGAGCCATCACTATCCGAAGAGCCATCACTATCCCAAGTGACCACATAGCCTCCACTCTTCTTCCTCTTTTAGAAGGTCATCTTCTTCTCCTTCTTCTCCTTGTGCTTCTTCTTCTCATCCTCATCATTATCACTATTGTAGGGACAATCCGCTACAACGTGATCGGGGCTCTTGCAATTGTAGCATCTTCTCACATATTCTTTGCTTTTGGTGTGATCTCTTCTCTTTCTTGCACTATAGCCCTTGTTCTTCATGAATTTGCCCATCTTGCGCACAAATAGAGCCATGGCCTCATCATCAATGTCACTAAGATCCTCATGATCACTTGATTCTTTCTTGGACTTGCCCTTGTTCTTAGATGATGAGCTAGCCTTGAATGGTACACACTTCTTCTTCTTCTTGTCTTCGTCTTCCTTCTTGTCATCCTTGTCAACCCCTCCCTTTCCACACGGTATGTCTCTTGTGTCATGACATCACCTAGTACTTGGTTAGGGGCAATCTCCTTCAATCCTCCTCTTATGATAAGCAATCTCAATATCTCAAACCTTGGAGGTAAGCACATCAAGAACCGATAAGAGACATCATCATCATTGATCTTTTCTCTCAAAGCCTTCAAGTCATTGACAATCACTTGCAACCGATGGAACATCTCTAGAATGCTCTCATCATCCTTCATCTTGAAGCTTGTCAACTTATCCTTGAGGATATACAACTTGGCACTCTTCACCGTCGGTGTGCCCTCATATGTTTCCTCCAATCTCTTCCACACCTCATTAGCTCTATCACAATCCTTAATTTGCTCAAATGCCTTGGAATCAATGGCATTGTATATGGTGTTGAGAGCCATTGTATTACATTACTTGTTGGCCTTGTCTTACTTGGTAAGATTGTCGGGATCAATGATAGCATAGTCACTCTCGGTCACATCCCACACTTGATCATTGATTGAACCAAGATACATCTTCATCTTTCTCTTCCAATAATCATAACATGTGCCATCAAAGAACGGTGGTTTGCCCCCCACATGGTTGAACACAACTTGAGCCATAATTTGACACCGAGGTTGTTAAGCCTTCAATCAAACGGCGACCATGGCTCTGATACCACTTGAAAGGTCTTAATATGGCTAGAGGGGGGTGAATAGCCTATTTAAAAATCTACAAACCAACTAGAGCAATTTGATTAGTATAACAAATAGAAATATACAAACTTGCTCTAGCTCTACAAGGGTTGCAAGTCACCTATCCAACAATTCAAGTTACTATGATCACTAGACACATAATTTGCTAAATCACTACTCACTAAGAGCTCTCACACTTGCTACACTAAAGAGCTCCACTAGATGAACTTAAACTACAAAGCAAGCTCTCAATTCTAGCTATACTAAACAACTTGCTACAACTAGTTTGCAAGAATGTAAATGAGTGAGTAGGGTGATTATACCACTACGTAAAGGAGTGAACCAATCACAAGATGAATGCCAATTCAATTATCGAGAGAACATCAATGGGCAAGAGACAACCAATTTTTCTCCCGAGGTTCACGTGCTTGCTGGCACGCTAGTCCCTGTTGTGTTGACCAACACTTAGTGGTTCGGCGGCTAAGAGGTGTTGCACGAACCTCGTCCACACAATTGGACACCACAAGAACCTACCCACAAGTGAGGTAACTCAATGACATGAGCAATCCACTAGAGTTACCTTTCGGTGCTCCGTCGGGGAAGGCACAAGACCCCTCACAATCACCAAGAGATGGCCATGAACAATCACCAACTCATGCCAATCCTCCTCCGCTGCTCTAAGTTGTCTAGGTGGCAGCAACCACCAAGAGTAACAGGTGAATCTGACAGCAAAACACGAACACCAAGTGCCTCTAGATGCAATCACTCAAGCAATGCACTTGGATCTCTACCAATCTCACAAAGATGAAGAATCAATGATGGAGATGAGTGGGAGGGCTTTGGCTAAGCTCACAAGGTTGCTATGTCAATGCAAATGGCCAAGAGAGTGAGCTAGAGCCAGCCAGATTTCTTTAAATAGAGCCCCCAACGAAATAGAGCTGTTAGGCTATCACTGCAACCCAACTCGGGGCAACCGGACGCACCGATCAGGTTCATCAGCTTCAAATGCTGAGCTTCCGATCTTAACGGCTAGTCTGCTTCATGTCACGTGTTAAGTTGTGACCGGACGTGCTACTCAAAGTCACCGGACGCTCCACCACTGGAGTCCGGTCATTTCCAGTAAGGTTCCAGAGATGTTTTTTCACGACCGGACTTGTCCGGTCACGCCCTACTGGACTCGCCCAGCATTCGGCAACTCACCCTCTTCTCTATGCGCCACCACATCAGCAGGACCGGACGCTAAACAGTGTTCAGCCAAAGTCCGGTCACCTGTGTCCGGTCTCATGCCGAGAGTAGCCCGAGCACTCCACTGATTTTTATAAATGACTAGACACAGCACCCCCGAGTCCGGTCACTGTTTTGCAGTGACAATCACCTCCTTTACTTCATTAACTTCTCCACCCTTGCTCAAATGTGCCAACCACCAAGCATATCACCTTGTGCATGTGTGTTAGCATATTTTCACAAACATTTTCAAGGATGTTAGCTTTCCGCTAGATCCTAAATGCATATGCAATGAGTTAGAGCATCTAGTGGCACTTTGATAACCGCATTTCAATACGAGTTTCAGCCCTCTTAATAGTACAGCTATCGATCCTAAATGTGACCACACTCGCTAAGTGTCTCGATCACTAAACCAAAAAGCTGCTATAAATTTCACCTTTGCCTTGAGCTTTTTGTTTTTCTCTTTCTTCTTTTCCAAGTCCAAGCACTTGATCATTACCATGGCATCACCATCATCTTGTCATGATCTTCATTTGTTTTACCACTTGAAATGTGGCACCTATCTCATAATCACTTTGATAAACTAGGTTAGCACTTAGGGTTTCATCAATTCACCAAAACCAAACTAGAGCTTTCAGCGGTGGCGGCTCCTATCAAAATTTGGGGGTGTGTAAGGGGAAAGACGCAGTCTTTAGGGTTTCTTGGTGTGGCGGCGGCTATGACCAATCGAATTTCGGGGATGGGGTAGAGGAAAATTGTGAGCTTTAGGGGTACGTGCCATGGGGGATGAATCTCAAATCATGATGAGGTAGGGGCGGCGAAGGCAGCTTTTGGGGACGCGCTTAGTGGTGACTCCTCTGTTGGAGTTTGGGGTGAGGGAGTGGAAAGAATGCGGGAGTGGGGGGGGGGGCAGGGGACTAAGTCCTAGATTGTGTCCAGGCGAGGACGGAGGAGTTGGCTTCCGGTCAACATGGTGGTGGCTATGACTCGATTTTTTGCGGCGGTGAGCGGAAGGCGTGACCTTTAGGGTTTCTTAGGAGATAGAGAGTGAACAAGAGGGAGGAAAAAGAAATGGGAAGATGGGAAGGTCATCATGTCCGGGGTTTTGTTGTGTGGACTTCAATGTTTCTGCTCTCTAGAGATGCTGAGGCCTCCCCCCACACCCCACCACCACCCTGACACGTCATCGCTTCCCCGGGCTGCCAAGGGTTATCATCTATTTTGACCAACCACACTAGTTGTTGCATTAATTTGTTACTACTCTAGCTAAGATAGTGACTATAAGAGAGTGGTGATAATAAAACAGATAGAATGAGTAGCTTTCTTTTCTTCCAATTAGGTGTTAGTTTATAGAACAATAGCATCTAATTTAAATAATAATTCATATCTAAGATTGTCTTTGTCACATAAGATGTTTTCTTTTCCAATATCTAGGTATTTGAGATGATTGATATACATATAAGAATTTGCCAATAATTTGATAGACAAGTATTTCAAACTAATTATCTCCTGATGTGTTTCACTGTATCAGATGTCCTAGTTTTACTTCCAGATAACATACAACTAGCTAGATTTGATTTGTCCTACTTCCAATTCCTTTCTAGATTTGAAAATTTTCAAATCCAGGACATAGGGCATGTATCATGTGGTCATATGAATTATATTGGTGCAGCGATTGCCTTTTTTTAAGGGCAGTTATAGGCAACTCACAAAGATTTGTGAGGCAACAAACACCAAAAACTAAATATATGTCACGAAAACCTCACAATTTATTTAGTATTTTAATGTAACTGGCAAACAAGTATATGAATTCATTTAGAGACAACAAAATTATAGATTCAGACCAAGTATCTATCATGAAATCCTTGTCGTTTACTATTTCAACACTGCCTGCTGGTGGTAAAGATTTTCATCGTTTACTATTTCAAAACATTGGTGGATTGCCAAAAGTAAATTAAGATGGCAAGCCATTGGATCCAAATCAAGTGTACATCGTGAAATCCTTGTAGCTTATTATTTCGACACAGCTGGCAGATAACTGCCGTACAAATTTATTAAAAATGACAAAGTATATATTGGATTCAAACCAACTACGCGTCATGAAATCTTTGTGGTTTACTGTTTTGCACAACTGGCACACAATTGTGTTCATTAAATTATTTAATTAAATAGTACAAGCTGTTGGATCCAAATCATGTGTGTCACGAAATCATCATGGTTTACTGTTTCGATAGAGCTGGCGAACAATTGTCATGCTGGTTTATTTTTTGATTAAATATGATAAGTCGTTGCGTCCAAATTAAGTAAGCACCATGAAATTCTCATTTGTCTTTACAAAGGAGTCTCTATGTGCAGTCAGGCCAATCCATTGACGTCGCCTCGGTTAAACGACGTCGTCCGATTGGTTTTTGACACCTCTCCTTCCACCCACACGTCCTAATCTCTTTACTCTCCTTCATGCCGCCCTCTAGTTGGACCAATGCCTCTAGAAGGCTCATGTCGGCCTAATTCCTTGAGTCATATGCCGCATTCTCGCCTCCCCTCTGCTCGCCTGCTCGACATGCATAGCTGCTAGGCAGCTATCACACATTGTTTATTGTTTGAGCACAGCTGACGAAAATTAATCGCATGGGTTTATTTTAGTGTATACGACTTATATTCACAATTTCTCATAGTGTATAATGAACTCTACCTGCTACCACTCATCAGATCCTGCTCTGCGTCTTCATCTTCATCCACGTCTGGAAGCAGCCTTGTCAGATCCTGCTCTGCGTCTTCATCTTCATCCACGTCTGGAAGCAGCCTTGTCTTGATAAGAGCATTTGATGGTTCGGCAAGCAGCTTTAGAAGACCTGCCCAGAATCTTAGAAACGCATAGACATGACAGATAATCTCAATAGGATTATTCAACAATTTTCCATCAAAACATGGTCTGTTTCGAGTTTTCAAAATTGCCCAGTAGATGGCAGCAAGCCAGCAATCCCCACAGAAAAAAGTTTCTTGCCATTTGGGAGCCACTTTTCACACCACTTCCATCTTTGAGAAGCATTTGTAGAGATATCAGAAAACCCCAGGCAAGTAGCAATAGTAGCCCACACCGTTCTAGCAATACAGCACAAAAACAACATGTGATTCACATTTTCACCTTGATCACAAAAATAGCAGGAGGGATGACACTTTCCTGTTTCTTCTAATCATATTATCTTTGGTTAGTATGTCATTATTCTCAACTAGCCATAGAAAGATTTTTAATTTGGCTGGGATCTTTCCTTTCCAAATGTTTTTAAATGCAGGACCACCTTCATTAATGGTCAGAGCATTATATATGTAGTTTTCACAGAAAATCTACCTTTATTGTCCAATTTCCACCCAACTCTATCATATCCAGAGCATAAATAAAGTGAACAAGATAGTGTCCTCAACTATTTTCTTCCTAGTTACTCCTTAAGTCATCACAAGCCAACAACAAAAGGAGACTTGTACTTCCCTATTTATCATTTTGGAGACCGATCCCATTACTTGTATCGTCCATATATACAAATTTACGTGGGAAGCACAATTTGAGGTTAAAAAACACTCACTCAAATACGACACAGATCCCCTCTACGCACCTATTTAGCTAGCTCAACTAGTAACTAGCTCTAGCTCATCCAAACCAAACTCTAAGGTACAGAGTTGTTGTGCTGGCCGAGAAGCGAGAGCAAATCTTGATCAACAGTGGCATATCGTGACTAAATCCAGATTGCGTAAGTACAGTGCCAACTGTCAGCCGTGATTATTTTCACTGACCACTCTGTAGAAACTAAAATAATAGTGATCCATATCGTGGTATCCGATGAGCTCCTTCTCTAGTTGTTTTGTTCCTCGTACGTGACAAGGCTAGCCTTGGCAGTCAGGACGAATTTCTGTATACTATTCCAATTCCACTTTCAAGGACACCACAGACATATGCATGACATTTGCACACGTCACCCGCTTATGTAAATTGGTCGGTATGAAAGCATTTTTAAAGACGGTCAAAAACAATTTAGAGGCAGAAACCGCAGCTGTCTGTGGCAAATGATCACTGTTAATCAACCATGCATTTTCAGAGACGGACATACCTAAGATGTCTGCCTCTATTAACGGTTAACAAAGGCGGCATCTATTACACGCCTCTCTCTATTAACTATTAACAAAGGCAGCTGTCCTAGTATTGGAGCCGGTGTTAATAGTTTTCGGATTTGAATTATTTCATTTCCAGCTATCATGTTTGAATTTTGTTGTCGCAATTATAAGCTTATATATACTTATCTTGTCATCATAGCACGAACATTTACAAACTAAACTAAACAAAGCTAGGATTTAGTTTAATAGTCTAAAACAGGTGTGGCGGTTTTTATTGGAGCAGTTAAGATCCGTGATCTAGGCATACACATCAGGGAAGATGACGTATGATGGTTCCCGGCGGAAGTGATGTGACGGTGTTGGAAGTTGGGACATTCAACACCCACGCTGAATTTACCGCCGGTAAACCAAACGGTCGTGTAGGGCCGGCGGCCATAACACGTATCTCAGTCAGCTGAGCATTCCATACGACTGTGGAATTCAACCCCACTAGCGCCGTCGCATCGATGGTTCAACTGTCGGTGCTCGAAGTTTCATCTTCTGGTTTGATTCCTTTCCAGGCCTTGCTATCAATCCAACCGACGGTGGAAGTATCACACCGTCTCTTCTGTCTTCTATGGCAGTGAAAGTGGTGACAATGGTCACTCAATCTGTAGTAGTGCTGGACTAAATACATCACCCATGGGTCTCTAATTGGGAAAAACCATCACCAAATGGGTACGCGGGTACTGGAACGTTCATATAGTTCCCATAACCATTAACCCATGGGTAAAAAATACTTGGGGACCCAAATACATGTCCTGGCCCAATATCAAACTAGCCCAGCCCAAATAAGGCAAACCCTAGGTATTTAAGCCAATCCTTCACCCCATCCATCCATTTTCCACCCCGTCCCTCGGTACCCTCCTGCACCCGGCGGCCGCGAGCAGACCGTACGGGCACGGCAACCGTGCATCCACACCTCACGCCGTTGCCGCGCCTGTGTGCTGCACGCTGCTACCCGCAGTGGCAGGGCAGCGCAGGCCACAGCTACTTGCCAGCTGGCAGCCACCTACCCCTAGCCGCCTGGCGGCCGCACGACACGTCATCCCGCCCTAAGCCATAACTGCTCCTTCTTCCTCCTCCCCACTCTCCCTAGTCCACAGCCATTTCTCACTGCTAGAGCCAGCCACCATGCTAGGGACCACGCAAGTGCAAGGTAGTGTTGATGGACGGTGACCATTTTCTTTCCCATGACCTTTCCAATTACAGCTTGTAGCATCCGATTCGCATCACTAACTACAACAACTGTGGCTGTCCCAATTCAAAGGGACATCAGAGTTGAAGATGCTGACCACCTGCTGAAGTCGCTGGATTCGGAGGACACCAACGCCACGCTCATAGGATTGGTTGCAGAACAAGTATAGAAGTATGTCCATTGTTTTGTTTTGTACTTTGGTTTTGTTTACTATGATTATATCCTAATTGGTTGTTTCCTTTTTTAGTTGATGAGAAGGAAATACAAGCTGTCACCTTCTGGTTTTGCCTCCAAGATATTCAAGGTCTTCAGGTTAGTGCACATATCCAAATTAAATCGGTGTTGGGCCATCGTCCAACTCCTAGGTCGTGAGTTTCTGACCATGCCGCATGACTCATAGTCTCGAACACCACTCGTTCCTATCGATTATGGATACGCTTTGACTCCGAACAACCAAGCTCATGCAACTTCTCAAGATTACACGGGACGACACTATACTAGATTGTATATAAGACAAACTAATATACTTGACTGCCAAAAGGGTAAAAAGGCTATAGAGATCAAGAATGGAAGCAAAGTCTTGGATCAGGTGGGGACTTTTTCACGCACCCCATCTTCCCCTTAAAAAATGTTGATATACATGTCGATGGTCAATCATGATTACTCAATGCAACTCATATATAAGCCATGCTTGCACTCACTCCAATTCTCATACGGCAGCTTGTATAGCATTGTACAAGTTGGGATGGTCTTATGTACCTTGTGCGCCGGCTCAGAGACAAAAAAAAGAAGACAACCACACATAATGGGTTTATCTAATCCTCATGGGACAGCTTGCGTAACATTTTTTTAGGACTTGCATAACATTGTACAAGTTAAGTCGTACCTTATGTCTTCAATGTGATTGCTAAAAAACAATGCATGAAACTCCAACGCTCCGAGAGCTGCTGGGCTACAAGGCAGGATGGAATGAGGGAGAGGCACGCACTGCTAGGTAAGGCAACACGTGGAGCGAGCAGAGCGCACGGCAACACGTGCACACCGGAGAGCGGCAGCACGTTGAAGGCCCGGTCCAGGGCGCCCTCCGCCGTGGCGCCGGCGTTCTCCAACCACTTGCGCGTGGCAGCGGCCATCCACGCCGGGGGCTCTGCCGCCGGCCCCCGGCCCATGCCGTGTCGTCGTGTTGCGTAAATCGTGGTGGGCTTTGGCTCTGAGCGGACGACAATGCTGCTACCTGACTTCGCCACGTGCTCCCTTCCTTCCTTATAAAGGCATCCGCCACAGGCCACTCGGCTTCGGCTACGCTTCTGAATTCCTGCCTGCTGCATTTCTACAATTCTACTACGTACGAGTAGTACTACTTCAGAAGCACAACCCATCTTCAGAGCTAGAGGGATTGAACGCAAGCAGGAGTCGCGGCTTCACCTTCTCGGTTCAGGCTCTGCTTTTGCTAGCAACTGCGAGACACTAGCAACACATCTGCCAGACTGCCACCGGGTTCCCATCCCATTGCTGGCACAGATCCTCTCTCTGCCACTCACCAGCCACGCATCACAAGCTGCTGCTCCATTCAATTATTCGTTCTAACTTGTCTACTCAACAATGGCACAACTGCAGGCCCCAATGTCCGAGAACAGCATAATATCATGACGTGCCTCTTCTGAGAATCGTAACTCATCTAATATTCAGCCATTCTTTCAAGGCTTCGTCAGGGCAGCCTGAAGCTTTACAACACCCAGAGAAAGAAACCGCTGACCTATACGGTTATACCTTACAAATAGCACAACCACACAGCCCCCCTTTGGTACTTTCACATTTCTATTCTATGGCCGCAGTACAGTCTGACATGTTTCTCTCTTGGGCTTGTACAAAACAACTAAACTTTACTGTGGTTTTCCATGGCCACCCGGCATCAACTCTTCGCCTATATACATTTGCAAACAATATACTGGAGGCTGCACCTAGGTGCAGTACCTATTGCTTTTCCATCCAGGAAACAGCGCATCCATCAGTGTCTTACACACAACCTGCATGAACCATCCAACTAAAGTAAGAAAACCTCGATGTTTCATCGAAGTGGTTCAGTAAAACAGGAAAAAGAGAGACATGATATTTTACCTTGCACAAGATTCAGCAAAGCCCTTCCTCTATCGTCGACAAATGATAATTGCTTGACAATTCTAGAAGGTGGCCATTGAGAACCTCGGTGCTGGATGCTGCGTGACATTGTGATAAGTTATGTGTATATAAATCCTACGGATTCACACTAGGAGCCTCTGTGCTAATTGATGCATGACCCTGTAAGGACTTCTGCTTACTTTCTGATGCCAAACATTTCTGGAAATTAGTGTCAAGCTCTGTTGATGTGTCAATGGGACCGTCCTTGGCAGCAATTTCCACACAATCAATTGCAACTATCACAGGTCGAGTATGACTGTTTTCAAAAGAATTGGTGTCAGTCATCAACCGTCTCTCATGCTGATTTCTGGCAAGTGAGTATTTCATAATATCCAGTTATCCAGAGAAGCAAGAAAAAAATCAGTGTGTTTTTCCATTGCTTGCACCAATGTAAATTAATATATCATACTAAAGACTATAAGGAAAGTGTGTGTCATTTAGGATTCGCTGCTTTGCTCACTTGCTATCCTAAACTAGCTATTTGTGTGTATGACATTAGAATTTGTGTGCCAAGCTGCCTAGCCCTACACACAAGTTTCAGTGGTATAAACACAAATAACTAGTTCAGATGGCAGTGTGAACTCAAATGTCACAAAAAGTGCCAAAATTCTAGTATTGCACACAATAGAGTATGAACAAAGTGGATAGACACAAATGTCACAAAGGGAAAAGGAAAAACAAACCATATACTGCACAAAGGTCCCTAATTCAGATAAGGGAAACTAGGTAAAGCAGGTATAAATGTAATAATCTATTTACATATTCTGTAGGACTTTGCTGGATTTTGTTCTTTATTCATACCTTTGCCGGACATCTCTGCATAGTGCCTTCAAATTCCATTTGGGGCAAATCATGAGGCCTGAGCATACTTCTCTTTATAGTATTGTTCTTAGTGTTCTCATCACGTGAAATTGTAGTTGACAGTACCTTTCTGTTTAGCAAAATCATTGATTTTCCATTTGTGAACCCCTGTTTCAAGTTCCCTCATTCATTCTAGCATAGGTGATCCCCATTCTGCATTGCTAGTAGATATAATCTTTTCCTGACCCAAATCCCCAATAGTAGAAGCAACTGTATCTGGACTAGAGTTTGAAACAGTAGAAGAATCAAGATTCTCTTATCCTGGGTCCTTTTTTATGCTCAGATTTTCTAACTATGAGTGCTTTTCATCCGGTTCATTAGAGAAGATCCACCATCAACCTTATCTACTCCTTTGTGATTCACAATGTTCTTGACTACTCTTGATTGTGTTTCACCCACTTTCTGGAGTGTCATTATTATTTCCTACCTCAAATGGCATTTTGTTTTTATCATCCTCATAGAGATCAACATTGTTTGCATGGTCAACTTCAACAGCGTCCGCATAACCACCTACCTGGACAGTGCCTATCTAGGATTCCGTGTCTAACATGTTCCGTGTCTCCGAATATTGGACCAGGCCATGCTAGCCATATCCAGGATGGAACATATGTCACAGACTACCTATTCACTGATGATCTTCCTGAGGATCTTTACAGTATGTTGTATCCTGGCTTTCTCTGACAAAATTTGAGATCTGAAATATCACCCAAGTTAGTGGATTTGTTCCTTTTCTTCTTACCAACAGATCCAACATTTCTTTTCAAAGATGCTCGATGTCGAACCAGGTTGTCGACTCACAGATATTTGTTTAGAGCCTTTATGCCCAGATGCCGGTTTACGAACATTAGGCTCAGTGCAGTCATCATTAGGAACACCTTGAGCTGTTATATTATCATCTTCATTTGGTACCACACAAGGTTCTGGACTGTGTGGATTTTGTGTACCGTTTTCTTCTATGTTTGATATCATTTGGGCAACATCATCAGGTAAATCACTGACGTCCACGGAGACATCATTCAGGATATTTGCCGATGCATCAATATTATTGGGAAAGCTTCGCAAATCTGAGGACATACTGTCATATTAGCTTATTGTATACAAAGAATAGTACTGATTAGCAATTCACCAAGCTCAGCCATACCTTCTGTGGTTGGAACACTTTCAATGAATGTGTCTGGAACATTTTCTTTAGCTAATGTGGCTGCAACATTCATAGTACCGACTACTCTTTTGCCAAAACGAGAACTACATTTTGAATTGCATTCTTGGGCACTCTTTGAAAGGGTTGATCGATCGTTCCCTTGAGATGATTGTTGTGACCAAGAAAACAATCTTCTGGAATCAAAATTATTAGGAAAAGTCCGAACTATTGAAATAGAGCAACCATCATTAGTTCCATCCTGTTGTATTGAAACAGTCTCAGATGTAATTTTGGGGTCTGAAATTTCACTCTATCCGGACATTTTGCGCAATTCCATCAATGATGCTTTGTCACTGAAACTAGAAATGAGTAATCGTGGTGTTCATCACATTGTTGCTGGTTACAGGAAATGTGAAGAGAGCAAAGCTTCGTATCCTTCTTCTCATACAGAGCAACATAACCCCCACAAAAGCATCAATCATCAATAAGACTAATGATATATGCATACACAAAAAATCAAATGTTTGCTCTCTAAAAAAGGGGTCAATATCCAAAAGCACTTAATCAGAAGTTGTGGATAGGCAATTTCACTCATGGATCTCATTTTGTAAGTGTGTAATACATAACGGAAGAAACATTTACATCATATGCCCATTTTGACTTGGGATAGGTTTAGGGAGCAATGGCTAAT
This sequence comes from Miscanthus lutarioriparius, assembly GCA_904845875.1. Taxonomy (NCBI): domain Eukaryota; kingdom Viridiplantae; phylum Streptophyta; class Magnoliopsida; order Poales; family Poaceae; genus Miscanthus; species Miscanthus lutarioriparius. The sequence continues at coordinate 59,629,302 of CAJGYO010000010.1, forward strand.
GCTGGTGGAGGAAGCACTGCTTGCGATGGGTTTGAGATTGTTGAAGTATAAGTGAATTGCCTACCTCTCCCCATCAGTCTAAGGTTTTGAGTTGACCTAGTCGGTGCATGCAACTCAATATGGTATCAAAACCAGAGGTCTCGAGTTCGAATCCTAGCGAGCACAATTAAATAAAATAATTGTTGTGCGCTCCTAGTCCACCTCTGAGGCTGAGGGAGCTTCCATGTGAGGTGGAGTGTTAAAGTATTAGTGAATTGTCTAGCTCTCCCCATCAACTTAAGCTTTAGGTTAAACTGGTCTGTGCATGTAACTCAATAGAGATTGCTGCTAGTGTGTGTGACAATAGAGAGGAGTAGGAGATTGGAAAGAGTGACTAGGATGTGGAGAGTGTGAGGGATGAACGTGCCCACAAAAACAAGAAGTGGCATGTCACAGTGGAGAGGAATATGAGATTGGAGACAGTGATGAGGATGTGGAGAGTGGGAGGGATGAGTGTGCCCGCAAAAACAGGAAGTTTGGGCTGACGGAGATCTGACACGAGTTTGTGGATAGGCAGTCTCACTCATGGATCTCATTTTGTAAGTATGTAATACATAAAGAAAGAAACATTTACACCATTTGTCCGTTTTGACTTATGATGGGTTCAGAGCAATTGCTAATGCTAGTGGAGGAAGCACTGCTTGTGATGGGTTTGAGATTGCTACTGGTGTGTGACAGCGGAGAGGATTATGAGATTGGAGAGAGTGATGAGGATGTGGAGAGTGGGAGGGATGAACGTCCCCGCAAGAATAGGAAGTTGAGGCTGACAGAGATCAAACATGAGTTTGTGGATAGGCAGTTTCACTCATAGATCTCATTTTGTAAGTGTGTAATACATAAAGAAAGAAACATTTACATCATTTGTCCATTTTAACTTGTTATGGGTTTAGGGAGCAATTGCTAATGCCGGTGGAGGAAGTACTGCTTGTGATGGGTTTGACATTGTGCTGGTGGTGGTGAGAGCTGAGAGGATTGTGAGATTGGAGATAGTGATGAGGATGTGGAGAGTTGGAGGGTTGAACAAGCTCGCGAGAACAGGAAGTTCTGGCTAACAGAGATCGGACACAAGTTTGGGGATAGGAAGTTTCACACATGGATATCATTTTGTAAGTGTGTCATACATAAAGAAGGAAACATTTACATCATTTGTCCATCTAAACTTGTGATGGGTTTGGGGAGCAATTGCTAATGCCGGTGGAGGTAGTACTGCTTGTGATGGGTTTGAGATTGCTAACGGTAGTGACAACGGAGAGGTGTGTGAGAATGGCGAGAGTGATGAGGATGTGGAGAGTGGGAGGTGTGAACGTGCCCGCAAGAACAAGAAGTTCAGGCTAACGGAGATCAAACCGGAGTTGCGCCGGATGGAACTAATGAAGGTGACAGTGAAGATGGTGCTTGATGCGCTGGAGGGTTGATTGAGGAGGGTAAGCTAGGAAGAAGGAACAAGCAAAAAAATAAAGAGCAAATAAAAAGAGAACCAGCCAGGAACAAGTAATGGAGCAGGCAAGGTAGAAGAAAGAAGCCAGTAAAAACATTAAATAGGGATAAAATGGTCTTTTTTACGTCGACGGGCGGAGCACAAGGTGATGCAGTTGCACAAGGCCCTATATGGGCTGAGGCAGGCCCTGCGGACCTCGAACATCAAGCTCGATGCAATTGTGGTCTCCCTCGATTTCACCAAGTGTATCATTGACCATGATCTATACACAACGATCAGAAAAAGAGGATCTCATTGTCATTGTGTACATAGATGTCTATTCATCACCAAGTCAAGACCAAGTGACATCGACAACTTCAAACGCGAGATGGCGGTTCTATCGCATGAGCGATCTTGGTTTGCTCACCTACTACTTCCGCATAGAGGTGAAGCAGGGGAAGAGTTCAACAGAAGCTAGCGGAGCAGGATGACCGAGTGCAAGGCGTGCCCGACACTGATGGAGGAGAGGCTCCAGTTGTCGAAGGCAAGCACCGTGCCGAAGTTCGATGTGACATGCTATGGAGCATCGTCATCAAGCTCCATGTTGGAACCGGTTACGCTACGGAGGTAGTAGCCATGGGAGACGGGTGGCCGGGGCTTGGGTTCCCGGTGACAGAGAGGCTATGATGCCGTCCTGTTGGCCAACGTCTGTGAGTGTGTGTGTGGAGGAGAGCGAGAGCACAAGTGAGCAGGAGAGATTGAATTCAATCTCCAGCTGAGTTTCTATTATCGAACGTGCATTACATATATAATCAATGATGCAGGCTAAAGTTACAACAGTTGAACTAATCTGGATCCGTGCTAAGATGATGGAGCTCCTGGTGACTGTGCATCCTTCGCACGTTCTCATGTGCGGCTGACTGGTGATTGCGCACCTGCGTGAGCGTAGCTGCCTTTGGCCAAGTCCTTGTGCTATTCTCAGCCACGGCTCCTCTTTCGCCTCTGATAGGTCTGACCAACCATAACACTGCGCTATTTGACTCACAGACAACCGGACCTTGGGTTCGCTGATCACTGTGGGCTACGTGAGTCCTTTCATGGAAGACCCATGGGAAGATCATCTAGCTGCAGTCAAGCACCTGCTACGCTATGGGGTCATCTTCGCAAGTGTTACAACAGTCCGGACCTTGGGTTCGCTGATCACTGTGGGCTACGTGAGTCCTTTCATGGAAGACCCATGGGAAGATCATCTAGCTGCAGTCAAGCACCTGCTACGCTATGGGGTCATCTTCGCAAGTGTTACAACAGTCCACTGAAGCTGATTGGGTTTAGCAACATGGCATGGGACGTCAACGCGAGGCGGAGCACCTCAGGTATGTTCTTCATGCTCGGATCAAGTCCCATTTCCTGACAGTCACAACAGAAGCAGAGAGTGGTCACACTCTCCACTTGTGAAGCAGAGTATGTTGTCGAGGCGGTGACAACCTGCTAGGGAGTCTACCTGAGTCAGCTTCTTCGTGAGCTCACAGAGCAAGAGCTCGCTGAACCGACACTGACGGTGGACAACAAGCCACGAGTTATCACTTCATCCGTGATTACGTCGATGGAGGACAGATATGATTGTCCTCAAGTTCGTCAACTCTGGGCGGCAGCTCGCAGATATCTTCATCAAGCCACTCGGACGCATGCGATTGCAGGAGCTTTGGGCCAAAATCAGCGTGATCGAGATCAAGAGTAGCAGGATTAGTTAAAGAATTATTAGATAATCTACGACTTTCTCCCTTGCATCATTACATCATAGGAACATGTGTACAGTGACCGTTCCCTCCATTTTCCTGTCAACAGGACAGAAGTAGTGGAAGTATGGTGTAGTACTGTGTAGTAGGTAGAATAGTACATGTAGTAGGTAGCATGATCCGAGTAGTGAACATCATGGCCAGTGAGACATTGGCATGCTACAGACAAACAGTTCAGTAGCTCATCTGCTTGTGTGTGCTCTATTCTTCTCTTCTTCAACCTCCAGCTCGTGTGTGTGAGAGAGAGGTGAGTGATACACTCATGTGTGACCTTACTAGAACCAATATCACAGCAATGCACATGCATTGTTTGTGCCTGCAGACAACAAATGATCGTATATATAATATAAAGTCAGAAGTATTTTCTTTTTGAATCGGGTTGACCCCTTGGCATTTATCAATGAAAAACATCCATTACACATCAATAAAACAAGGTAGGGAAAGCACGAGCAACGCTATCTGCAGAACGAAAAACAATCAGCAGAACTAACACTTGAAACCTGGCTAAGAAAACTAGCGTTAGCTCAACTGCCTAATGTAGTTTATAATAAAGGCAGAACTATGGAGTGTGTATGAAGGGAGACGTATGATAAACCATGCTCTTTGCTCTCACCCATTAAAAAGTGCTACACTACTAGATATAGATGCATCATTGCATGGTATGAAAAACATTACCTTAGGGAGAAATGGTCGCACTCCAGCTCTGCTGGTCCCTCATCAGGTTCAGCAACTGCAGATAGACACCGCAGTTTCCACTAGTAGAGAACAGACCTTTGATCCTCGGCCAAAATGGACTCTAGTCCCGAAATTTTTTGCGCCCGGGACTAGAAATACCTTTAGTCCCGGTTGGTGTCTCCAACCGGGACTAAAGGTCCCTGCCCCAACGGCTACTGCGCCAGACAGAGGTGGCAGGGACCTTTAGTCCCGATTGGAGCCACCAACCGGGACTAAAATATACTTTACTCCCGGTTGGTGGCTCCAACCGGGAGTAAAGGTCTACTCCCGGGCCGTGGCTGCGCCTGGGTTGGAAAGTTACTTTTAGTCCCGGTTGAAGCCACCAACCGGAACTAAAGGTCCCCTTTATATCCCGGCCGCCTCTTCTTCTTCCTCCCCGAGCCCGAGCTCAGCACATTTTGAAGCTCACTGCACTAGTGTTCTTGCTTCCTCCCTCCCTCCATTGTTCCTCCATCCATTATTCGATTCCTCCGTCGATTTCTTCGATTCCTCCGTCGATTCTTCAGTTGTAAAGGTTCATACTCTCATTTTTCACCGTTGTCTTATCTCATTTTGTTCACTATATATATATATGGTTCTTTATTGTGGTTTTTTTCATTTGTAAGCAATTTGAGCTCAAAATCACTTCAAGCTTGCATATTTACATGAAATAAGGTTAAAGTAGCTAGTTGAACTTGCGGACCGTGTTCATCTCGGCGAGCACGTTCTCTGCCGAGCGATAACGGACGTCAAGGAGGAGCTTTGATTCTACGAGGGAGAGCGGCAACGGTCGTGGAAGACCGTGTTCCCTTCCTCGTAGAATTGGAGCTCTTCCGTGGCCAAGTACGGTGCCGTCCGGTGGAGAAATGCTCGCCGAGATGATCACGTAAGCAAGGTCAACTAGTACGGATGGTTATTTATTCACATGTCCCGATATCGCCGCAGAGTCCATCAATCACCGTACTCCAAACGTAGTATATATATAAATATAAACTTAGAAAATAGTTAGAAAATTATAGAAAATCCATACTAGTTGAACTTGCGGACCGTGTTCATCTCGGCGAGCACGTTCTCTGCCGAGCGGTAACGGACGTCATGGAGGAGCTTTGATTCTACGAGGGAGAGTGGCAACGGTCGTGGAAGACCGTGTTCCCTTCCTCATAGAATTGGAGCTCTTCCGTGGCCAAGTACGGTGCCGTCCGGTGGAGAAATGCTCACCGAGATGATCACGTAAGCAAGGTCAACTAGTACGGATGGTTATTTATTCACACGTCCCGATATCGTCGCAGTAGTCTGTTATGTGTGTACACTCCCATTCTTCTGTTAATTTGCGGAAATATCATGTGAATTACTTACCTGCCGCAGTAAAAGACGAGAACACAATGACCATTAAAAATATCATTGTTTAGAGATCTAGATAATTTTATAGTTTGTTAATTTTATTTGTTTATAAAAGGAGAAATTTATAGTGTATTAAAAAATGAGTATAGAGAGTAGATGGCAACTCGCTTCCGGTCCCTCGCCTCTCATGGGTTTCCAAAGCGACTTATGCTGGGCCTTCCTCTCATTCCATGCGGCAAGTGTCGTGACGAGACGAAGATTGTGATGATGAGTACCGAGTGAAGAAGGAGGGTCCCAACAAGGATCGTATCTTCTACAAGTGTCCGGATCGCAATGTGAGTTATTTTATCGTATTTAATGATTATGGTTAGTTTATACCTATTTTCATGATGGTTGTGATTAAAGTTCTAATTTTTGTTTTAATTTCAAAGTGGGATGGCAGTGGACGATGTTCAGGGCTTCTACCGGGGAGGAAGATTATGTTGAACTCGTGTAAAAATATCTTGCACAACAAAAGAGATCTGGCGGCTAATGAGGCGTGATCCAAATTAAGAAGCCCAAAGATGTTGCACAATCGGGGATCTGTCTCATTTTAGTTGAGATTGGTCACAAATCCTTGTGCTCCTGAAATGTATTTTAGCTTTAGTTCTTTTAGTGGTAGTTGGGATTGTCTACATTGTAGCGATGCTTTCATAAATTTGTATCTTTTGTGGTGGCACGCATGTTGTATAAATAATTAATTATGATCTAGGTTTTAATATAATATTTATGTCATGTAATGCAGATGAGCCGTCATTGGATGTATAATGCTGATCGCCGCTCCCAAGAGTTCATTGACGGCGTGCATTCTTTGTTACGTGCGGCCGAGGCAAACAAACGCGATGGTTTCATGTGCTGCCCATGTGCTATATGTAAGAATACGGTGGAATATCCTTACTCAAGGACTCTTCATTCACACTTGTTCAAGTCGGGTTTCATGCCAAACTATATTTGTTGGACAAAGCACGGAGAAACCGGTGTTGTAATGGAAGAAGGTGAAGAAGAACAATGGGACGACAATGATATTATTCTTGATGGTGCGTGCTTCAATGATACTGCAATGGGAGAAGCTGAAGAAGAGGTAGCCGCAGAAGATGAGCCGGCTGATGATCTTTGCCAGGTCATTCGTGACGCACAAAGAGAATGTGAAAGTGAAAAGGAGAAGATCAAGTTCGAGCGGATGCTAGAAGATCACAAGAAATTGTTGTACCCAACTTGTGATGCAGGGCAGAAAAAGTTGGGAACCACACTAGAATTGCTGCAATGGAAGGCAAAGAATGGTGTATCTGACAAGGGATTTGGAGAGTTACTAAAAATCCAAAAGAAGATGCTTCCGAAGTACAATGAATTGCCCGCCACTACCTACGAAGCAAAACAAGTTGTCTGTCCTATGGGGCTAGAAATAGAGAAGATACATGCATGTCCTAATGACTGCATCCTGTACCGTGGCAAAGAGTACGAGAAATTGGATGCATGCCCGTTATGCCATGCGTCGCGGTATAAGATCAGGCGAGATGACCCTGGTGATGTTGAGGGCGAACGTCCGCGTAAGAAAATCCCTGCCAAGGTTATGTGGTATGCTCCTATAATACCACGCTTGAAACGTCTGTTCAGAAACAAAGAACATGCAAAATTGTTACGATGGCACAAAGAAGACCGTAAGGTAGACAATATGTTGAGACACCCTGCTGATGGGTCCCAGTGGAGAGCAATCGACAGAGAATTCCCGGAGTTTGCAAATGACGCAAGAAACTTAAGGTTTGCTTTAAGTACAGATGGTATCAATCCTTTTGGAGAGCAGAACAGTAGTCATAGCACTTGGCCTGTTACTCTAAGTATCTACAACATTCCTCCTTGGTTATGCATGAAGCGGAAGTTCATTATGATGCCTGTGCTCATCCAAGGCCCGAAGCAACCTGGCAATGACATCGATGTGTACCTGAGACCACTTATTGATGAACTTCTCATTTTGTGGAATAAAGAAGGTGTACGTGTGTGGGATGAGTACAAACAGGAACACTTTGATCTGCGAGCATTGTTGTTCGTAATAATCAATGATTGGCCTGCTCTAAGTAATCTTTCAGGACAGTCCAACAAGGGATATAATGCATGCACACACTGCTTCGGTGATATTAGAGGTGTATTCTTGAAAAAATGTCGAAAGGTCGTGTACCTTGGCCATCGTCGATTTCTTCCTGCAAATCACCCCGTAAGAAAGAAAGGCAAGCATTTTAAAGGGAAGGCAGACCACCTGACCAAGCCTCGCAACCGAACCGGTGAGGATGTACTCGATATGGTCAATGATGTGAAAGTCGTCTTTGGAAAAGGACATGGAAGCCAACCTATTCCAAAAGACGCTAACGGTCACGCACCCATGTGGAAGAAGAAGTCCATATTTTGGGACCTACCCTATTGGCAAGTCCTGGAGGTCCGTAGCTCGATCGACGTGATGCACCTGACGAAGAATCTTTGTGTGAACCTGCTAGGCTTTATGGGTGTGTATGGAAAGCCTAAGGACACATTTGAAGCACGACAGGACTTGCGTTGTTTGAGAGAAAGAGACAACCTGCATCCAGAGAAGACAGATGATGGACGCCATTACTTACGTCCTGCTAGCTACACTCTAAGCAAAGAGGAGAAGGAAATCATGTTTGAATGCTTAAACAACATCAAGGTACCATCTGGATTCTCCTCGAATATAAAGGGTATTATAAATGTGCCAGAGAAGAAATTCTGTAACTTAAAGTCCCATGATTGTCACGTTCTCATGATGCAATTACTTCCAGTTGCATTAAGAGGAATTATACCTCCAAATATACGTCTAGCCACCGTGAAGCTATGTGCATTCCTTAATGCAATTTCTCAGAAGGCAATTGATCCAACTGATCTAGCTAAACTACAGAATGATGTGGTTCAATGTCTCGTCAGCTTTGAGTTGGTGTTCCCTCCTTCCTTCTTTGATATTATGACACACCTCCTAGTTCACCTAGTCAAGGAGATTTTCACTCTCGGTCCTGTGTTCCTACACAACATGTTCCCTTTAGAGAGATTCATGGGAGTCCTGAAGAAATATGTTCACAACCGTGTTTCGTCCCGAAGAAAGCATCGCCAAGGGCTATGGAAATGTAAGAGGTCATTGAGTTCTCAGGTTGACTTTATTCCCGACCTTGACTCGATTGGTGTTCCCGAATCGAGACATGAGGGGAGACTAAGCGGAAAGGGGACACTAGGGAGGAGAAACATATATTGGTACGGATGATGATTATTTCAATAAAGTGCACTACACAGTTCTCTGAAACTCCTCTTTGGTAGATCCGTATATTGAGACACACAAGGATCTCTTACGATCCGAGTTTCTAGGGAAGATCAAGCTTGGATTACGCATAAGCACATGGAAACTTTCGGCGGTTGGTTGCGAAAAAAAATGTCAAGGTGATGAGAGCATCCATGAGCAATCAGATTTATTGGCTATGCAACCATCATGGCATATCGTCACATACAAAGGGTACGAGATAAATGGGAACATATTCTACACAAAGAGCCCAAGATAAAAGGAGTACCAACCAAAATGTGGGTTTCCGTGATAGATGCCACAGACCCGAATGGGAATAAGCGTATATATTATGGACGATAGATGAAATATGGGAACTAGAATATGCACCTACTTTGAAGATCCCATTGTTCAAGTGCCAATGGGTCAAGGTGACCGGGCGGGGTAAACAGAGACAACGAGTATGGAATGACAACAAGAGACCTTAGTAATATTGGGTACAAAGACGAACCATTCGTCCTTGCCAAGGATGTTAATCGTGTGTTCTATGTCAATGATATGTCTACCAAACCAAAAAGAGGGAAAAAGCGATAATGACTCAACCAAAGAGCCAAAGCGCCACATAGTTCTTTCAGGGAAAAGAGTCATCGTGGGAATTGAGGACAAGTCGGACATGTCAGAAGAATATGAAAAGGATGACCGAATTCCGCCCTTCAAAGTGAACAAAGACCCTAGCATCTTGATAAATGATGAGGACACTCCATGGTTACGGCGATCATAACCAAGGGACATACGTAAAGAAGAAGTTCACCTTGTGCCCACTTGATGATATAGTGATTTAATATAGTGTGTGTTTGAGATATTATGTAATAATTGTGAATTCAGATGTTTATTATGTCATGTTTCAAATTAAATCAATGTTTGATTTGGTGGGATTTCTCTCTCAAAAAGGTAAATTAGGATACTGAGTGATGAAAAATTAAAATATTAACGTTAAAATGACGTGAAAACAAATTTCCTGTCCAAAACCAATAGTTTTAATAATTTTAATTAAACACTACATTTTTGCATTAACGAAATAATAAATATTAGTTACATTATGTTTTATAATTCTAACAAAAAATAAAAAAAGTTAGGTTATAGATTTTTCCTATGTGCAATAAACAAAAAGAAAATTCATATTTTTAACAAAATAATTTTATGCCTTTTATTTAATTTACTATGTATTTAACAAAAACTATTGCATTTCTATTGTATTTAACAAGACTATTGCTTAAAACAGGCGGGAAACGAAACTGCAGGCCACCTTTACTCCCGGGTGGGAAGCCCACCCGGGAGTAAAGGTGGGCTGCAGTTTCGTGGCCCGCCAAAAATATCCTTTACTCCCGGTGCGTGTTACCAACCGGGAGTAAAGGTATACCTTTACTCCCGGTTGGTAACACGCACCGGGAGTAAAGAGACCTTTACTCCCGGTTGGTAATACGCACCGGGAGTAAAGGGTTTTTACTCCCGGTTGGTGGCTGGCGCCTAGCGCAGATCGATCCGCTTGTCTTCTTCCTCGTCGAACACCGCCGCCCTCTTCTTCCTCGCGCCGCCTCCACCGCGTCCGTTCGCCTTCCGTGACACCGGCGCCGCCCTCTTCTTCCTCGTGCGGCCTCCACTGCGCGCGCCCGTGCCCCTCCTCCGCGCGACCCGTGGCCCTCCACCGCGCCCTCCTCCGCGCCCGAGGCCCCTCCACCGCGCCCGTGGCCCCACCGCGCCCGAGGCCCTCCACTGCCGAGCTCGAGGTGATATGTTCGTCGATCTCTTTGTACATTCGCCCGAGCCCTCCACTGCCGAATTATAGATCACGTCGAAAACTACAACTTTGGTGGAAGCCATGTCAACGCTCGAGATCGATTGAAAATTCCAAATTTTGAATCACAAAATCTAGGAACTGAAAATGAATATTTGGAACTCTATATATGCAGCGAGCGAGGCCAAAGAGAGAAAGATGGAGTTGTCAAGCTCACATCTCAAAACCATATCTTAACGCAAGTTTTGAATATTTGGATATTATATGGATAAATTAGCAAGTTTAGAGTGTCAAAAACTGCATTTTATGGTACTAAAATACATTTTAAGATCACTGGGACCTGAACTCATGACAAGTTTAATTAAGGACCACCAATGAAATTACTTTAGAAATTAATTAGATCGATGTAAATCCATGGCTTGTATAATAAACACGCTATATATTATTTGGAAACCATTGTCGTTGTCACTAAAGCTGAAAATGATCCAGCCAATCAACCGCCATATATTCATCACTATATGATATGCCATTATTCCAAGATGCAGTTTCAATAGAAGAATTTTTTCTATCTTCATAGATCAATGTTTGTTAACGAAATTTTATCCAAATATATTCATGTAGGGTCTTTTTTTTGAAGGATTTGTTGTAGGATATATAATGGTCAAATAGGAACTCAATTTTGATACCCAGTTTGTAAACTAAGCGTTTTTTAGTTTATAAAAAATATCACATGTGATGATGTAAGCAGTTTTGGTTGGACTTGCATGCATGGCTACAGACAAATGAAGGAAAACTTCAACGTTTCTTCATTTGTGAACTTTGAATATACAGATATAATATATTAATGTTGCTAAAGTAATATGATGAATGACACATATACTTACATTTCATAATGACTTATACTTACATTATCAACATAGAATTTTCTCATATGATGAATGACTACATGGTTCACATGGTACATAGGATCACAACATCACGCACCGACACCGCCCCGGCCCGCCTCACGTCGTCGTCGTCGTCAGCACATCAGCCCGCCTCACGTCCTCGTCGTCAGCACACCGCCCGCCTCACGTCGTCGTCGTCAGCACACCGGCCACCGCACCGACACGTATATATAACGTCATTTGTATTCATATGCATGTATATATATCGTCATGAGCACCGCCGCCCCCTCGTTAAATCCATGCGTTTCTATGTATACGGCGAAGCACCGCCGCCCTCGCTCACCCATGTGTACAAACATATATACGGGCGGAGTGGAGCACCACCACTCTTGTCACACCGCCTTTCTCGTGGCCTAGTTGATCAACATTCGTATTATCGTTATCGTTAATGCTAAACAATCACACCGTATGAACCGCTACTGTTGATGTACTATATATTGGTTTTGTTTTTTGAAGCTAGATGGCCGACCCGAGAAACATGGATGAGGAGGAGTTGATGATGAATTTGACCAACACTGGCACTCAAGTTGCCGGCGATGATGGTGCTAAAAATAACGTGCAAGAGGATGTAGATGACGGGAGTCAGTACTTAGCTCTTGAACAAAATGAGCAACAACAGATTGGCCAAGTATATATTTTTTATTATTAGCTATATATATTATCATATGTCTTTATGTGTGCTCATGACATTAAAAATAATGTTTATGTTTTGTAGCCCTCTAGATCGACATCAACAACTACAACGAAGAGTAAAAATGTTCGAGGTCCCAAAAAGCCATTGGAGGGCCGCTTCATCATCTCGGAGTTCAATGTGGATACAGGAGAACCGGGGGGCCGAATAAAATGAAATTTGTGCACCACTGTGGTTACCTTGTATGGGACCGGCTCCCGATTAGTACCCGTGAATGGAAGAAGAAGACCAATGCTCCTCATATCAGTTTTATCTCCGATCGTGACAAGGCGTTAATTTGGAATGATGTCTTGGTACATTTCACGCTCCAAACAGATGGTTATGATGATATAATAGATGATGATGAATTGAAGGAGCGAGTTAGGGATTGGGCAATGAAGAAGATGGCCACCCAGTTTCAGACTTGGAAGAAACACCTATACACGACGTATGTCAAGAAGAACATAGCACCAGATTTTACTGTCCCAGGCCCGATCTCAAAGCAGAGGCCCTATTGGGATGAGTTTGTACAAGACAAGACTTCGTAAGAGGGTGTGAGTCGGGTGATAAAGAACCAACGTAATGCCCAACAGAAGACATACCACCATACCTTGGGATCGGTGGCTACCCGACCGCCATTAAGAAGTGGAACAAAATGGAAGCGCACCTTCTTGCCAAGGGTATCGCACCGTAATCACTCGAGTGGGGAGAACGTGCAAAGAATTGGTTTTTCGGTCATGGGGAGCACTAGACCAGAGACAGGGAAGTGCGTTTATGGCGCAAGACCGCAAGAAGCAAAGCAGAAGATTGTTTTATGCTCGAGAGAGCTATCGCTAGTGGTGCGTTCAGCCCAACAGAGAGAGAAGGATGAGTGACATACGCCATCGGGACTATTGAACATGGTGGCCGAACTAGAGGCAAAGGAAGTGTCTCGTGGGAGCATGGATTCCCTCAGGACAGACCTTCTTACAGAAGTCGCCAGAGAAAGAAGGAAGAAGAAGCAAGGAGAAACCCGGAGAAACCGTACTTCTTCGTAGCTCCATATATTCTAAGAAAAAAGGTGACTTCTTACCAGCAACAACAGCGGGAATCTCGTAAGCCGTCCAAATCAACGTTATCAGACTATGACCGCACTCTCACCAAGTCAATTGAGGCGGCACAGAAAAAGAAGCGGGCAGGGAAAGGCATTGCCCAACTCGGACAACAAGCGCACCAATCAATCCCCCCGCTAGTTGTTGGTAATGAATATGGTTCGAATTTAGGATTAATGCATCAAGCAAACATACCTCCGGATGTCGATTTGGATCACCTTGGTGAATTTCTTGATGAGACTGGTCTCGACCTTTACCAGATGTTTGGTGATGGAAACATTGAGAGTGCGGCGGAGGTTGATATTTGGAAGAAAAAATTTATACTAGGCCAGAGTCTATACAACCCTCAAGCCTTATCTGATCTGGGGACGCAAATGTACCTGCTAAACAAGTGGTACATGCAAAGTCTACCAATGGAGACTTCTGCGTTGGTGTCGAAATTAGAGACGAACATTGGTTCCGTATGCGATGATGTTATATATGTTGACTTTGCGTAATTTCATCAACTATGCCACCGACCTCTCCGGACAAAGTTATCATTAGTCGCTATTGCCTGTAAGTAATAATTCTTTCGATCTATTATTAAACTCATCATATGTGTGTATATGCATATAAATTATCCTAACAAGTACTATATATATGCAGATTTACAATGACAGAGCTCGTAAAAGGAAGGCTGCAATGAAATTGGTTTTGTTGATCCTCATATAGTATTCAAAGACCCAATTACTCCAAAGACTAATTGGAAGTCCGAGTCGAGAGTAACCTCATGAACTTCTTAGTGAACCAACGCCACAAGAAGGATATACTCTTTCCTATAACTTCAAGTGAGTGTTAATCATGTCGATCATATCCTTAATGGCTCATATGTTGATTCTAGTTAATTAATGAGTGTTATGCGTTATATCCTATAAACACATGCAAAGAATCAATCGGATATTGATGGACATCGATCCGGTGAAAAGTCACTTGATAATCTATGACTCGATGAGAAAACCACAACAAGACTACCAAGATATGATAGATATTATCCAAAGGTAATTTCGGATCTCTAGCAACTATATACACACACAAACATGATGATTAACTATATCCGATGACGTGGCAAATTTTTTTATTGGGCGTGTTTGGAAAACCTTTATTGAGAAGCAACACATGGAAAAATGCAAAGCGCCACCCGAATGTAATCCCTTTGAAAGTAAGTCCCCGAATCGCATCATCTTTATTAATTAAACATATAGCTTTCACCGGATCACCAGATTGGATGACAAATCTTTTTCTCGTAAAGTGGTGTCTAAGGCGAGGATCAGGGAACAACTATCGTGGTTACTATGTTTGCAAGTTTATCAAGGTGCTCTCCCAAAGAACTCCTACAGAGAGACTCAAAGTACGTTAAAATACACTATATATTCATTTAATTATTATTATTGATTGTGTTACTATGTCTTTATATATATATATATGTACATATATTAATTTATTTTCCTTTAATTCAAACCTCAGAGACTCGATGGTTGGAGGAAAAGGTCATACAACAAGACCAAATCAAAGCAATTCAAGAGTCTATAGCCGGATTTTTTAATGAGCAGGTCATCGATTCCAAGGGCGAGTTCTACTTCACCCAACACCGCCATTGAAGCCAAGCTAGAGGATGAGAGGAAACTTGTTATGTCACAACAACTGTAATGCAATCTTTTGTAATATATGCACATGAAATAATATAATGTAAAATACACATATGCATGCATGCATTTAATATATATATGATGCATGCATATATATATATATATATATATATATATATATATATATATATATATATATATATATATATATATATATATTTCTATGCTTGAATTGTGTGATTTAATACGCTCATTGTGCTTGAACCAAAACATACTATATGCGCAGATAAATGTATAATTAGCAGCGTATAATACGACTTCTTTCAAAACCTATTTTGAAAAGAAAACAAAAAAATGAAAAGAAAAGAAAAAAGAAAAAAACCTTTAGTCCCGGTTCGTATTACCAACCGGGACTAAAGGTGCCGGCCATCGTGGCATGTCAGGAGGCACCTTTAGTCTCGGTTGGTGTTACCCACCGGGACTAAAGGTCTTCCTTTAGTCCCGGTTCCTGACCCGGGACTAAAGGACCCCCCTTTAGTCCCGGATGCTTGCTCCCGGGTGGGGAACCGGGACTAGAGGGGGTTCCCTACCGGGAGTAAAGCTCGGTTCTCTACCAGTGTTCTCCACTGCTGTGGGTCTACGAGCAAGAGCAGCTGTTTCCATTTGCTAGAAGTAGAGTGTGCAGCACACAAGTTTGCCACGTCAGTCTTGTGATCTTGGAACCAAACCAAATACCTCACACGTCCCTGAAAAATTAAAACAGCAAGCAAAGCATCACATGACATGCCTTGGTTCATCGAGACTGCAGAAAGAGATAGTCAGTAATATGCTGAAACAAAGAAGCGCATACAGGAAGAAGAAACAAGGAGGCTGACAGCCTGACACTATCCATCCCAACATAACACACAGCCTACACGTACTGCTGTATATCTTGGTTCATAGAATATAACACAGCATAACGAGCCATATATATAGACATCCCTAAAAATTACAAAAAGAAATTAATACAACCTAGACCTCGAATTAATAAATTCCCAGACGTACTGTAGAACCAAGTAAGTATGCATCGTCAGCTACCAAATAAGGTAGAGATGAGCAAACATGATTAACTTGCATGCATGTCAATGCCAGCAAATGAAGCAATGATATTAGTGCTGACACTGTTACCCAACCGTAGTATCTTCAAGAATCCATGGAGAACCCGTATTTTTTGCGACATGAAATATAGGCGGCCATAGCTTCTACTGTGGTTCAAAGTTGAACCACGGGCTACTCTAATCGAACCACCAACAATGGAGTACCAATACCTTGATTGTCAGAGCCAAAACCAGCCTCTGCAGACGAGTCGCACCGGGCGGGATAAAAAAAGTCTATCTTGGACTCAACCTCAATGCAGGCCCGACCCTGTCAAATTATAGACCTGGAGCGAAGCCACAGGCGATAGCCCCTTAATATAAGTCTAATAATATAATGATAATTTTAATAAATGTAATACATAAAACAATTCTTATGAAACAACAAAAAAAATTATACATCTTATATTGGAGGTGGTGGTGGTGCTAGCTCCGCGCCGTCGTGCATGCCACCGCGACCGACACGTCAGCCGCCAGCTTTGGAACAGCGTGCCGTGCGAAAAGCGGCGTCGCGACAAGAAGGATGGAACAAGGGCCGTGGGGCGCTGGCCTCTCTGCGCGGCTTTTGCGTTGCTGCCGGTGCGTGCCAATGCAGCGGGCGGGGGCGCGGCACGCATGCACGGCAGTGACGGCACCGAGCAGGTCCGCTCGGGAGCTCGGGGTCGTTCCGGTTGTCCGCCGCCGCCCGTCGGCCGGAGGTCACCGGAGATGGGTGTAGGCATTGTCCGTCGGCCCACAGGACTACAGGAGCATGTACGCATTCCGTTGTAGTAGTACTCCTAGCTAGCTTGGTGTAGTGTAGGCATTGTCCGTCCTCTGGTGAATTTCTAGTGCAGACGTGCAGAGCGCGCAGGAGCCTCTCTCGGGTTTCCGTGCCCGTAGCGGCGTAGTACTCCGTACTCCGTACTCCGTATGGTACGTGCAATGCAGGCAGGGCACCGGCCTACCGGCATTGCCGCCATATTCACCGTACCGCGCAGCTAGCAGCAGCAGTAATAACGGTAGTACATTCTACGTACTCCTGGGCGATGGAGACGAATCCCAGCGCCCGCTCCACTGTAGCGGCGCGTCATCATCTTCTGCTGCCGATGCGTACGTACGTTGCCGCCGCTTTGGGCGGCACCTGGCGTGCTGGGCCTGCCTGCCGCAACCCTCGCTGCTGTAGATGATGACCGGAGCAGAGCAGCACCGCAGTCCCCAGTCCAGTCCAGTCCGCAGCGGCGTTAATTCGTGGCAGTGGACTACATACATAAATGGGGTTGGCCCCCTGGCCTCGAGGGCCCAGTGCGGCTGCACAGCTCGCACCCCCAACCCCCCCTGGGCCGGGCCTGCCTCAATGCCAAAGTGCCCAACACTAACACGGTGAGGATGTGATGCAGAGCGCGAACCTCATCCGCGTCGTCCCCAACGAGCTCCTGCCCGGACCGCGTGTGGTCGGTCAGCGGCGTCGGAGCCAGCAACGACTGCGCCCACTGGCTGCCACCCCGCTTGGCTCACCGGCAGCCACTGGCGCTGCACCGCGCGCCACGCCGTGCTGCTGAGCGCTTCTCGTCCCTGCCAGTGGGAGCTTACCAGCACATCGGTAGAGGAGCACCTTCCCATCCCCGTGGCGGGCCGTGCCCCCAAATCCGCACCCAGATTCCCAGAATGCTCCGACGACGCCCAGATCCTTCGCCGGCCAGCCCGATCTATTCCTTGCCTCATTCGATCTATGGATCCACGTCGGGATTAATTGTTTGGGAGAGAGGTGGGTGAGGGTGAGGGAGAGGAGGGGACGGTTCCAGTAGGTCATGCGAGTATGAGGACGGACAGAGGAAGTGAGACAGAGGAGTGAGTGCGAGCAAAAAATACTTTTTCATATAATCGTGCATGGGGCCCATGAGGCACTGCATGCACACACTATGACACTAGGGCTATGGAACGCTTTGCTGCATGCCTCTATTGGCGTGAGCTGGACCTCAAAGTCCTAGTTGATCCCGCTGTAGCGCACTGGAGTAGATCGGACCTGCCCCTAACCAAGCTAAGGTATGGCTACCGAAGGGGCCCACACGCAGGCACAGCTGGCAGAGGACGAGACCTCGCCGCAAGTAGGAGCACTAGATCGATGGATCCAGCACCATATCCTCTCCTAGAGAAAGTCCTGGGGCCGCCGCTGTGCTAGATCGAGGGGGCCAGAGGGGCAATGCGTTGTGGTGAGGGAGACCGATGTGTGGTGTGCTGTCGGTGAAGAGGACGAAGAAGCAACGTAGGCGCCGATGAGAAGGAAGAGGCCACATGGGTGCTGGTGAGAAAGAAGAGGTGGCACCGACATCGGAGCAGAGGAGGAAGAGGTCGTGCGGCCGCCAAGAAGAGGAGGAGGGCGCGAGCACCGACAAGGAGGGGTGTTGCAGCTAGGAATCGTGGGGAAAGAGGGAGGTGTAGTGTGACGGGGGCACGAGGGGCCACGACTATAGATGGTCATGCTGCCCGTGGGCCAGTAGCACGATAGGAAGCCTTATTTTTGGCCCGTCCTGAGCACGACATGACACGACACAACACAGCCCAGTGGTGACCATGCCCAGGCCTATGGTGGCATGAGAAATCAACATGATTTCTCCCTTTGGGGTCTAAGAACCACTTTTGCTTCTACGTTGAAAGAGCGTGGGGAGGAGAATCGCGGGGAAGATAAGTCGTTCGGGAATCGGCACATTTTGCGGTGGTCAGACGACTTGTTTTTGCTACAAGTTATGCATAAGCGGCCCCAAACAGGCCCCAAAGCTCCGAGCGTAGTGAAGAAGCGAGAAAAGGTAATCCATGGGGGAACATGAGGAGATGGATCAAATCGGACGACAAAAATAGTAAAGGCGAGGTGGGAAAGGAAAGCAAGAGATGAAAAAAGGACAGCAATCATGACACGACGTACCTGATGTTGCATAGCATGAGGTGTTGTGACCAGCGAGTCCTAGATCATGGTGAGGCGACGGGGGCGGGTGACGTAGTGGCGGCTCTAATCAGAATTGTTGGGTGGGTGAGGGGAAAGACGCAGTCTTTAGGGTTTCCTGGTAGCACCGGCTATGACCAATCAAATTTCAGGGATGGGGTAGAGGAAAATTGCGAGCTTTAGGTTTTTGTGCCATGGGGGATGAGTCTCACATCATGACGAGGCAGGGGTGACGAAGGCAACTTTTGGGGATGCGCATAGTGGTGACTTCTCAGTTGGAATTTGGGGTGAGGGAGGGGAAAGGTAGGGGGGGGGGCAAGGGACAAGGTCCTAGACTGTGGCCAGGCGAGGATGGGGGAGTTGGCTTGTGGGCGACATGGTGGTGGCTATGACTAGATTTTTGAGGCAGTGAGCGGAAGGCATGGCCTTTAGGGTTTGTTAGGAGGTAGAGAGTGGGACACGAGGGAGGAAAAATAAAAGCGAAAGATGGGAAGGTCATCAAGTCCGGGGGGTTGTTGTGTGGAGTTCAATGTTTATGCTCTCTAGAGATGTTAGGCCTCCCACCACACCCCACCACCACCACCATGTGTTTAAATGCAGGACCACCTCCATTAATGGTCAGAGCATCATATGTAGTTTTTGCAGAAAGTCTACCTTTATTGCCCAATTTCCACCCAATTCTATCTTGTCCAGAGCATAAGGGAACAAGATAGTGTCCTCAACTATTTTCTTCCTAGTTACTCCTTAAGTCGTCCACAAGCCAGCAACAAAAGGAGACTTGTACTTCTCCATTTATCATTTGGGAGACTGATAGAAAAGACATTACTTGTATCGTCCATTTATACAAATTTAGGTGGGAAGCACATTTTGAAGTTAAAAAACACTCACTCAAATGCGACACAAATCCCCTCTACTCACCTATATAGCTAGCCAACCTTGGCTAGTTTGAGCTAATTTTTAGCTCAGCTAGTAACTAGCTCTATAGCTCATCCAAATCAAACTCTAAGGTACAGAGAGTTGTTGTGCTGGCCGAGAAGCGAGAGCAAATCATGATCAACAAGGGCATAGCGAGAGCAAATCCAGATTGTGTAAGTACAGTGCCAACTTTCAGCCGTGATTATTTTCACTGACCACTCTGTAGAAACTAAAGCAATACAGTGAGCCGCTTCTCTAGTCGTTTTCTTCCTCGTACGTGACAAGGCTAGCCTTGGTAGTCAGGACGAATTGCTGTATACTATTCCAATTCCACTTTCAACGACACCACAGACATATGCATGACATTTGCACACGTCACTGCTTATGTAAATTGGTCGATATGAAAGCATTTTTGAAGACGGTCAAAAACAATTTAATTAGAGGCGGAAACCGCAGCTGTCTCTGGCAAATGATCACTGTTAATCAACCACATACCTAAGATGTCTGCCTCTATTAACGGTTAACAAAGGCGGCATCTATTAGACGCCTGTCTCTATTAACTATTAACAAAGGCAGCTGTCCTAGTATTGGAGCCTGTTAATAGTTTTTGAATTTGAATTATTTCGTTTCCCGCTTTCATGTTTGAATTTTGTTGTCTCAATTATAAGCTTGTATATACTTATCTTGTCATCATAGCACGAACATTTACAAACTAACTAAACAAAGCCAGGATTTAGTTTAATTGTCTAAAACAGGTGTGGCAGTTTTTATTCTTAATCCCTATTTTCTCCCATGCTCTGATTTTGTTGTACTTGTCGTCCGTGGCTGGCTTGCTATCCCTGCAGAATAATTGCCATTTCGATGAACACATTTGTGCATGACGAAGTGGCAGAAGTCCACTATAATCCTTTATGCATGTCACTCTGCTAAGAATGTGATCTGTGCTGATAGCCAAATTTGTTTTATACTAGAGCTGATGCAATCACCTTTACATAATAGCCCCTATAAATAGATTTATGGTGGCAGGTCCCAAAGGTAATCAAATTTCCGTTGTTGGTTGTGCCTTTCTTGAGTGTTGCCGCCACGAATGGTTTCTGTATCTATACTCGGTGGTCCTTCCTTGAGTGTCGATCGCCACGAATGGTTTCTGTCTCTATACTCGGTAGTGAATCAGCTCTAAACACATAAGGCTAATTTTAATGGAGGGTATCATACACATTTATTAGATGTCATGTATCATGTTTTATTTTGCATAGAAATAATTAGGAGAGAGCGTGTGAAGCGGCATCGCCTTGTTGACACAGTTTGATATGAAATCGAACGGTTCGGTTCAGCACTAAATTCAAAAGTTTGAAGTTTGAGCCCATTTTCATAAGGCTAGTCTCAGTGGGTTTCATGTCCCAGTTTTCATCACAACCATATTTTTTAAAAATAGTGCAGAAAAGTTTTATCCCCATGAAACTCTTTATACTCCCATGAAACTTTCATCATCTCTCTTTGTTAATACAATGCCATGTCGACGTATTTAATACTCACGAAACTCCATGAAATCCCCGTTGAGATCTGCCTAACACTATATAGATAAAATAATTAATGATTCTGATAGTATTGCATCAAGTGACATGACGATATTATACATTATACGGCTGTTTCTTCCTTAGGAATTTAATGGCTTTTATGTGACGTGGCAGCTTTGGTACCCAAGTATTCGCCAATACGATATACACTGTCAAGCTGTTGTTTTTGGTTCCGACGATTACTTTTTCCTGTTTCGCTTCTGTAGGGAAGGGCGCGACAGACCAAGATTGTTACAGGGTGAACTGATGAACTCCTCCACTACAGTCGTCTTGGACGGCGGCCGGGGTTATGTTGAACGGGCGCTCCCAGGCGTACTGGAACCGCACCTCGCCTCCGCTCTCGATCCGGCCGCCGTCGGCGACGAGGTAGTCGTTGCCCTCCCGGCGGAACAGCTTTGCGTCGACCGGAATCGAGCTCATGAAGCCCTCGGAGCGGAGGAACACGCCGCGCACCGCGCACGCGCAGGGGTTCCTCACGGTCACCTCGAACACTGTGTCCACCCCGGCTTTGTCCCCATTGCTGGTCTGCAGCACCTCCAAGCCCGCGGCCCCTTGCCCGCACTTCTCGGACGACCTCGCCCCTGACCACCATGAACGATCAAGATGATAAAAACAACCGAGCAGATTGACTGGGGGAACTCAAAAGGAATTCCAAGGAGGAATTGGTTACCTTGCACCAGGACGAGGAGGACAAAGGCTGGAACAAGAAGATTGACGGACTGTGCCATGCTGCTCAAGTTGATCAGGGTAAAGTTCTTGCGATTTGCGTACCCTCAGAAACATTTTCACCCTCTATTTGTATAGTGAGCAAGGTATGTGGCTGGGAGGGGCTTGTGTTCTAAATGGGTGGTGTGCATGCCCTCTGACTGCAATTCACACTATTTTTTGGAGCTCTGCTTTCTGATTCAGCTAATTTCTGCTCGAGCGAGCTCCATTACAACAATGGTATAACTCAATTTGGCTAAATTTGGCCAATAATACTTGCAAAACAAAAAATAGGTACTATCTGTATGTTTGTGGAAAGATGTTCACCCCTGAATATATCACTTTCTAAATGGTTAGATTAAAACAAACAGTTTATATTCATCCTATGAGGAAAATGGCATCTAGAAAGGGCCATTAGTGATTTTGGTGGTTGATTGGCAACATGATGAAATGGACTAGTGTTAGTACTCAAAGTATTTAGTTCATTTGGATGAAAGAATGGCTTGCACAAAGGCAATATGAAGATCAAGCAGTGATCAATACCTCAAGGAAGACCATGTAGTAGTATTCAAGATCCTAGAAGACTTGCATAAAGCCTAGACGAGAAGTTGCAAAGAAAGGAACTCACTGAATGCTGACAACAAGCACCAGAAACCTCCGGTGGTTATCTGTGAGGGAGCACCAGAAGTTAGGGTGAAGAATAGTTCGAGGTAGCTGAAGAAAATATGCACTGGAACTCTACGGTGACACCGGAGCTATAACCCAGAGAGGGTTGCACAACGTGGTGCAGAAGACAGAAGGCAGCGGATTTGTCTGGTGCAAGGAATCCGAAGAGCACTGGAACATAAGCTAGGTGCGTTTGGCGACAGAATGACAGCACTAGTTAATGCATTAGATCTCTCAGGCTGATACACTAGAGCTCTCAAGCAGCAATGGTGGAATTCCAACCGCTAGTATAGCACGTGGCTTCACCGGATACCTGTGGTGGTAGCACCGGACATCATCGATGCTTGCTATGAAACAACAGTACACCCAAAGGCTAGTTTTTGACGTTGGAGGCTTGGAGCTATATACAGACGTTGGAGGCTTGGAGCTATATACAGCCTGTTCGGGAGGCCGTATCGTATCGTGGATTATTTACTACTGGCTGGTTTGGTGTGAGAGAAAAACACTGTTCTCGGCTGAAAATTTACGATCGTTTACGAGCAAGCGAACAGACGGATAGAACCTCACCGCCACCCCCCCCCCCCACACAACCGACCATTTCAAGAGTGTAGGAGCTAAGGAATATATTTTGGGAGTCGAGGATAATCTCTAGTACTCTGACCACCAATAGTGTTTAAGGGAATATATATTCTTAGGTGATTAGCATTGTGCATTGTGAAGTGCTTAGGCTTATTGTTTAGTGAGATTTGCATACTCTTGCCACTCGATTTTTGTGTGCACCATAGCTTGTACACTATGAGTTTGTAGTCTTGTGATACCCTATGATGTGTGGAGAGGCTGCTGAGTGGGTACTCAAGGGAACGTGCGTCGTACGACATTTTGGTCAGAAACACGATAGTGAATTGAAGATGTCCATGGAGGGGTTTGGAACACTACCCCAGATCTGGACGTCACTGTCGGTTCAAAAACCCCCTTCACTGCCGGATTTTGAACCGACAGTGACATACCGGCAGTGATGAGGGGTTGACATCATTGTTGGTTCTTAAAAACCGACACTGGTCTATAGGAAACAGTGTCGGTTTCTGGCTCCACCCGACAGTGTCTAGTTGAACAACACTGTCGGTTTGTAGTCCCAACCGACAGTGATGGTTGCTTCAAGAGTGTCGGTTCTTGGCTCAAGCCAACAGTGTTGAGCAAGCCTACACTATCGGTTCATGGCTCAAGCCGGCAGTGTTGAGCTAGCCAACACTGTCGGTTGATGGCTCAAGCCGGCAGTATTGAGCAAGACAACACTGTCGGTTTATGGCTCAAGCCGGCAGTGTTTTGCAAGACAACACTGTCGGTTCGTTGCTAACCGGCAGTGATAGCTCATTCGCATTTTATTGTTTTATAATTGATTTTAATTTATATTTTTTCATGGAATCGGGTTTCGCTTTATATACGCTACGTAGACGACAGGTCCATCAATATTAAACATTATAAATGTTACGGTTACAGTTCAAATGTTCTTATCCAGATCTCGATCCCTCAAAATAAAAAAAATGATCTCGGACTTCACAGATTGTGCAATGCTTCTCGGACTTCTTACAATAATCTGGCGAGCCGCTCTGAGCCATACTGGTCCTTGTACCTCACGGATTGTGCAATGGAAAATACTTCATCTTTTTCCAATACCTCGGCTAAGATGAATTTTGCGAGCTCCGATTGCAGTGCGACGATCTCCATGTCTAACAGCCTTTGGTGGTTATATTTCTTGCGCTGTCGTTCAAAAAAGATGATATCCAAAGAGGAACAGTAGATCATTTTGTTGAATTATTAACAGATATAAATGAAATGGGGATTATACACACCAACTTATCGGCTTCTTCCGATTTCCCGCCGATGTAGCGAAGCATTGCCCATATTACATAAAACCCGCATTCATTGTTTCCCGCCGGTTGTGACAGGTACTTCCCCTCCATTTCGACAACCTTGAATGGGACCGGCGTCCCACCAATATGTCTTCTTCGGACACTGAGCAACATTAAAGGGAGAAACATTAGAAAGCGGTATGTGTGATTAGAAAATAATATGTTATTAGGATCGCTTACTAATTCAGCACTGCCACCAGTGCATCCAGATGATAAAATGGTTTTTTCTTCGAGTCCCACACCTCGATCAGATTTTTAGCAAGATTGACACAAATGAAGACGAAATGGTTGCTACAATCACAGAATCCTAATTATTGAATAATCTTAACGAAAAAAGAAGCATAAAATTAAAAGCCGAGAATACATACTCGCAGTTTGTAGGCTAGAAGTATGTGTGTTTTCTTTTTCATCGTGAATTCATCGAAAACAGCAATCAATCTCTGTTTCAGGTCTTCCACGTCACATCCATAGAGGCCTAGACATGTCCTCTCATTGACTCGCAAGGGGTCCAAGAAGCCTATGTAATCCTATTTGCTTTTTGGAATGCAAAATTTTGCTATACACCAACATAAAATCATGGGAAGTGCTCAAAAGTTAATAATTTGTCTCGAGAGAGTAGTTAATTATAATATCGTGCGTGTAGGGTACTTACATAGTCCACAGCGTCAACATTTGAACATCGAGAGAGCGTTTCTGGTATACCTGGAACAAGCACTCCCACTCGACATCGAAGTTCTCTTCTTCAGGATAATGGAAAACATGTAGCGAACGGATAATAACATCAAAACCAAAGTCGTCCGTTTCTATTGCTTGAGCCATGTAATATTCATGGAACTGGCGCATATATGTTGTCAAATTTTTATACTCATCATCGGGAACCAAAAGATTGCCCCTTTCATACTTCATTGCCGGTGTTCCCGTCCCTTGTACATCATAATAGATGTTCGCGGACTCTTCCATGGTTAATCCTGGGTTGTCTTCGACGTACTTCTATATGTTCCTTAAATCTTTATTGTGTATTTATTCATCTCTTGTTGTAGCGTATTTATTCTGTGTTTGCCTTTCAAATTCGGACTTCAACAAAGACGAAGGCAGTGAGGCACAGAGATTGAAGAAACTAACATAATCTTCCTTCGAGATGTGTGCTGTAAATTTTTATTTCATCAAGGTGGTAACGCTGCCACTAAACGGCCTTTTTCTTTTCTGTTGGTCCACTTTGGGAGCATTAGCAACCGAATCCAAGGACCTTTTCTGTGACTGCGAGGATATCCTTGATCTTGTTTTGGGCTGAGGTGGAGGAGGAGGAGGATGATGACGAGAATTCTGTTTTCCCGACGCTGATGAAGATGGAGGAGGAGGGGGAGGAGGAGGAGGAGTCTCTTTTCTCGAGGTTGATGAAGATGGAGTCAGACGAGGAGGAACAGAAGGAGACCTCTGTCTTCTCGGGGGTGATGGCTCTGGATGAGGAGGGGAGTGATCTCTGTTGGGAGATGGTGAGTGATCATCGCGGGTGGGTGAAGACTCGCAGTCGTCCTCATCATTAGAGGATAATTGATGGTCAAGCTTAATGAAGCGCTTGCGCCAGGCCACTTGAGAGCCCTTGTTTTGACCAAGTTTCAGCCTGTCTTCCGCTATGGGGTACTCAATGTGTATCTTGTTAAACTTCTTATCAAGTATTCTGTCAATGGTGACGCGAGTGTACCCCTGTGGAATTGGGCGGCCATTAATTGTCCAATCTCCCACAGGCCAGGCCTGGCCAAGCACCACCTTGTCCTTTGTTCATTCCTAACGGATGTACAACTTGACATTGATGGGTTCAGTGATGCTGTCCACCGAATGCTGTCGATCCGCAGCTGTTGCGACCCCTAAACTGTGGGCTAAAGGCAGTAGGAGTAGGGTTTTGTGGTACTCCTGACCCCTTGGACAGCAAAATTTGCTCGACTCACGCTTCAACAGTTGCCTCAATCTGTGCTTCCATTCTGTCTTCCATCTCTTTTAGTCACCTCAAATACTTGCCTCCTGTTTCGCTCTACCCCTCGAGCGGCTCCGATAAGTGTTAGATTCTTAGGGGAATGCTAGTTTCCAAGGAACAACACCAGTTCCTCTAGTGCAACTAGGGTGCTCCTTGATTCCGAGTGCTTGGGTGAGCATGTCTTTCTCCCTATTAGAAGTGCGAGTCCCTTGCCTCACCCCCTCAGTTACCTAGGAGATCCTTTGGATGAGTTCGCTCATGGGTTCATTTGTGGAGCTAAAGCTCCCGTCCTCGGCATGCCGTATATTCCTCCCCATATAGTATAATACCGATCTGGGCTCCTAATCCGCTGTCTCAACCTGAACGCCTTCCTCAGCAAGGCGATCCATCTTTTAAAGTTTTGCTTCAAATTCTGGCATCTTTTTGGCGTAGCCACGAGAGCCGAGATGATGAGGATTCGTCGCTTTCTGTGAGTTCTCCTTATTCTTCCTGCTCAGTGTTAAGTACTCCTCGGATAACCTGTATTCCTTGAAATCCTGCCAGAAGTCCTTCTGCTTGCTAAACTATCCACCATCGAAATCTGGCTCTTTATTTTGGAGGACAAAATTCTTGTACAATGTCCCCTTGAAATTCTTGAAGCATATCCCCATGATTTATTTTGCTTTTTTCTTGACTAACTCCCTTTCATACTCAGTTGGAAAAGTGAAATACCCTGGGATCTTGACATCTCATATGTAATCCTTCTCACTTTCGGGAACCCTCCATGGGTCATCATCTTTCCCAATCCACTTCCTGTACCTAATCGAGATGAAGTCCCTAACAAGTAACCTAAGGTTAGTCCTGTATTTGGTCAAAGCTATAGGCGGTGAGAGTGGATCCCCGAATTCATCGAACTCAGTAATGTGCTAGTGTGCATTCCTACCAATAGGAATCTTTGACACGCCTCGCTTGGATCTGGCCTTCCTGCTACCCGAACCCTCTGGCTCCTCGACCGGCGGAGGCTCCTGCTAGAGACACAAAGTAAGCTATGACCCTCTCAATTGATTAGCGTGTGTGGCTACATAGTCACATGATACCAAAGTTACCTGGCCATCTTGGTCATTTTGACCCAGATCGAGCAGACCGGATGGGGTCCATTGCTGCTCGTTCTCACCGACCTGATTGACACCGTCACCATTTGTCGGATCATGCGGCTCTCCCGTCCCAGCGACATCAGCCGCTTCTTGTTGCCGATCTATTCTTCGGCAATGGGGTAACAGGCGACGATGAGTCATGGCTGTGACACGATCGTGGTTAGTTTTGGCCGTGGACAACTACTAATAGCATATGTTCATATATATATAATATGTTTAATGCAAAGTCTAATAATAAGTCCACATACAACAAAGTCAAATAATAGCATATGTTCACCTAGAACAAATTCATTGTTTGATTGACCACATACAACAAAGTCCACCTACTGTTCTATGAAACTAAGCCTACATCAACTTCCAAATAAGAAAAATGATGACCATAACCATAAATAAAAGCATGACTTCTTTCCAAGACCAAGGAGCATTTCTCCTAATCTTCATATCTCTGGCGGGTGGCTTCTCTTCGATCTCTAGTGCCAGCGGATGACCATGGTTTGCATTCATTGGACCATAGTAGGCCGGTTGCCCATGGTTTGCAAGGTAGGCCAGATGACTATAGTAGGCCCTCAAAGCTTCAGCTTCTGTGTTGTATTTTTTGTGTAAATTACCAAGGTAGCGATTGACTTGAGCATAGCAATCTTCCTAGGTTCGATAAATCCCAGGCATGTGATCAACATGCACTATATACCATGCCATGGTTGCCTATACATTTAAGTAAATTAGGTTGTCATTCAAACATGATGTATTCTTATACAATTTAATATATTTACGAATAACACACAACCATTGCATAGATAGGAGTGTTTGGAAAATAGCTATTCACGTGCCTTAGTAATAGTTGTTAGATGTAGGAAAGATATAAAGAATATTTTTTATTCGTTAAAAACCAAATGATGATTTAGAGAGCCAGTTTAAGACTTTTGGATATACTCCTAGAGATGTCTCAGAGTCTTCAGTCTCACTATAAATCCCTCAACCATCGGCGCGAGGTTCTTTCACAAGTATCAGTGCAGGTAAGGATCTTTCCAAATTAGTGATACTTTGATCTGAAACTTAAATGGTTTGTAGGGGCAAATATGCATCTCATACTATCCCAGTAAAGTGACATGCATAAACTCATAATAAGATAGGATTCTTGGAAAATATTCCCAGTTTAATGCACAAGGCTACAAAACTATGCATTACTTGTAATCTTGCATAAGTTAATAATTATGCATCTTTATGCTGATAGCATGGAGAATTCCATGACAAGTTTGGACATATATTAGTTCTATAGGTCTAAAGTATATATACTCCATCCTCACATCCAAAAACATTGAGCATTGGTGGCACAGTTCCAAAAACATTGAGTATCCGCCTGATGGGAGCGTAGTTGCAATTGCAAGCTACGAGGTGAGGCCAGCCATTGGTTTCACATATGTATCCGGCCAAGCTCCAATGATGCACAAGATGGTTTCACAGAGAAAATGTAAGTTTGTTTCACAGAGAAAATGCAAGTACTCCGAAAACAAACTACCATTAACGTTCAGAGAGCAATTTCTGTCAAGTATTACGAGTCCCTGTTATGTTTATCCTGGCAACCAAAAATAAAATTACGCTTTTGTTCTTATCAGTATACTGATGAATAGAGCTGAGCAACGTGCTACTAAGTAACAATGTACTACTTACTAGCAATGCATCCAGAAACACAAAGAATCAGATAGCACACACTGTGTGCCAAACCTAGGTTCTAGCATTTACAGCTGCATGATCAAACTGTATGACAGCACACACTGCATGATCAAACTGATTCAAGTAAGCAGTTGTGGGACATTTCATCAGACACGTAGCGGGCAATGAGCCACACACTCACCGTGGGGGTGGGAAAGCAGCTGTCCGCGCTCTCCTAAAGGCCTCGGTGGTGGGATGGACGGCGCGGTGCTCTGGACGGCGTGGTGCTCTGGCTTGGCACAGAAGGCACGGTGCTCCGGCGTGGGGCGGTGCTCCGACATGGGGCGGTGGACGGCGTGGGGCGGTGCTCCGGCGCGGGGTGGTGCTCTGGCGGTGCGGGGGGAGGGGTTGGCGTGGGATTGAAATGAATTAGGATAATTTCAACCCGCGCCACTTTTATAGCAGTAGCTCATCCCTGCCGGTTCTGCTTGTAAACCGACAGTGATGGGGCACATCACTGTCGGGTCACTCCCCAAACCGGCAGTGATGTGCTGTAGTAGTTAGGTGTTAAGTAGGATAAGTTTCCATTTTCTTTCAAACTTCTCCTACTGGCGCAACGGTTAAGACCCCTCAACTTAGCCCCCAAGACCCGTGTTCGAGTCCCAGGCGGCTCAAATTTTTTTGTTCTATTTTATAAATTATTAATTTATTTCGGGAAATAGCTCATCACTGTTGGTTTTGCTTGCAAACCGACAGTGATGGGGTACATCACTTCCGGGTCATTCCCTAAACCGGCAGTGATGTTGTGTAGCAGTTAGGTGTTAACTTAAGTGTTAAGTAGGATAAGTTTTTGTTTTTTTTCGAACTCCTACTGGCGCAACGGTTAAGACCCCTCAACTTACCCGCGAGACCCGTGTTCGAGTCCCAGGCGACCCAAAATTTTTTGTTCTATTTTATAATTTTTAAGCGGCCTAAAGGTCAAAAGAAAAAAGTAAACAACCCTTGGCACACATCCTATACTAGCGCAGCGGTTAAGTCTCTGAACTCTACAGCCCGAGACCCGCGTTCGAACCCGAGGGCTGGCATAATTTTTTTAATTTTTTATATATCACTCTCGGTTTTCAAAAATAAACCAACAGTGATAATCAATATCACTGTTTGTTTATTCTCATCAATGCCGTTTTTTTGAAACCGACAGTGATGTTTATATATATTAAAAAATTTCTTTTATATACTGAATAAATAGAAGCATATGTATTCTTATGTCGAAATGGCATGAAATTTTTTTGGCAAGCTTGTACACCCAAATTAAGACCCTACACAGGATCTTAGGTTTTTCTGATCAGTTTTGTTATTTATTATATTTTTCTGTGTCCTAAATGAGATAAAAGAGGGTGAATTTCATCTTGGACCCAATAGTTTTTTTCATCCACCTCCACAAAATTCTTATCCCTAGGGCACATTAGAGACTGTGTAAAAGTTTGGCACTATTCTGGATCTTTTCGTGGGTAGACTCAGTTCAACCTATAATTAAGCGGTGTCGTCGCGCGGAAATTCAATTAAACCTTAGAAAGTAGCAAACCATCTCCGAAAAATCCCAAACTTAGTGTTTCCTTCACACGTGGCATGTGCAAGCCTATGAAAAAGTTTGAGACGAATACGACACCGGAATACCTATGAACCACAGAAACCTTGATAACCTATGTGTATAGTCATGGTTCGATGAAAGGGCATGTGTAACTCTGTGAAGCATGTATACTCCGCCTATGTTGAAATAGCTTGAATTTTTTTGACAAGCATGTACACTCAAATTAAGACCCTACATAGGATCTGAGGTTTTTCTGATCTTTTTTTTATTATATTTTTCTCTGTGCCGAATGGGACAAACGAGGGTGAATTTTATCTTGGACCCAATAGATTTTTTCATCCACCTCCACAAAATTCTTATCCCTAGGGCACATTAGAGCCTGTGTAAATATTTGATACCATTCTGAATCTTTTCGTGGGTAGACTCCGTTCAACCTATAATTAAACGGTGTCATCGCACGGGAATTCAATTAAACCTCACAAAGTAGCAAACAATCTCTGAAAAATCCCAAACTTGGTGTTTTCTTCACACGTGGCACGTGCAAGCCTAAGAATAATTTTGAGACCAATACGACACCGGAATGTATATTTCTAGTTGCCCAACAAATATTACACGAATTATATGTATGACAATAATGAAACACACAAAGCCGTACATATTAAAATTAGAACCCAATTAAACTATGACCTTGAAAACTTAGCTAAATAAACATTAATTACTATCGGAATCACTGCCGGGATCGATCAGGCCATGCACACTAACATGCCTCTGTAGCCATATATGGTAATTGATGTCACGGATTGTGTATCTGCTTGTATCGATGAAGTCCAATGCCCATATGAGTGCACTCTCTCGTTCCTCACAATACCGAAAGAATAGTCGGCCATAGATGTAACTTACTGAACGACCACTGCCCCTGTTAGTAATCCTTATGCAGTATCGGCGTCCTTCTATAGTGAGCTAGCCGAGGTTTCCATTGCAGAAGTCCCAATTGTACCTGAGTTGCTCCGTAGCTTGGTCTAGAATGGCCCACAAGCCACATGCAGCATAGGTAAGGTCCTAGAGTGCAATCTGCATACGGAGAAAAAGAAAAAAAATTAGGGAATGTTATTACAATAATAAACAACAAATAACCATGACTCAGGTATAAGTGATCATTTTACCACATCCGTATGGTTGTAGCTCGCAAACTATTCGCTTTCTTGTGGGACGGGGATATCACCAGCATTCAAAGCAAGTGCCTTGAAGTGCGAGAAATCAGACACATCATAGCAAATACGTCGAAGTGCCTCTAAACAGATGCGCACAACACTTAATTGGGCGCTTATCACGTCTGGGCTCTGTATTCATGTCCCGTGGATATGGTTCTGATGATTTGAACCCCTCACAGGGATGGAAAAACTGAGTTCACACGTCCATAGCCGACCACTTGCATTAGATGTCGTGTTCTCGACGATGTTCGAGATAAAGAACCAGCTAAGTGCTATTCGTAGTCAATCTATTAGGGATATAGTCTGCGACATATATGCATGCAATAATGATATTAAACTAATTACACTTATTTGTTAGCATCAAAAAATAAAAGATGTTGGAAAATATTTCATACAATAGCTAAACAGGAAACCATGGAATGGCCATGTTAGAAGCGAATGGCTCATCACCAGGGTGGAAACCTGGTTCTTGTGGTGGGGGAGGTTCGTTGTTCATACCACCTGATCGATAAAATGCAAAAAAATATGAACATAAAATATATGCAAAAAATTCTTCCAAGTAAAATGTGGCAACATAATTAAATATAGATCGAATGCAAGGAATAAGAATATATATAAATGTAGAATGTAAAGAAACATGAATATAAATATAGATCAAATGAATATAGATAGAACATTGGAGAAGACAACATATCAATATTATTGAAAAATACAGGAGCCATAACCAATTCACGTAGAGAGAGAGAGAGTGGATGTCTTGAGAAGTGAGAGTGAAACGTAAGAAATGAGACTGAGAGAGTTCGTGGGTGGGTGGGATAGATGTATGTGGCCGGCAGTTTGTTTTATATAGGAGGGCATAGACATCACTGCTAGTTTTTAAATAGAACCGACAGTGAAAGTTACTATCACTGTCGGTTTCTAAATAGAACCGACAGTGAAGGTGCATATATGTAAAGGATATATTTATTTAGATACTACAGTGGGAAAGTTTTAACAAGAACGATATATTTATTTAGATAGTAATGAAATACATCAAAAAATTACAAAAAAATTAGAAATAAGTTACATATATGATAACAAAGACCTTATACTAAAATTCCATATATGATAACAAAGACCTATTTGCGTACTGGTCAATGTTACCATCAATGTATATCAACACATTATAATTTAATCACCTCAGTAGCATTCTTCTAGCACCAACTAGGGTCAAACAACAACACTGAGGTGGTCTACGATCTATACCGGTTGAAGATGATAAGGTGGCATCGATGAATCCATGCCTCTGCTGTACATGGCATTTTTCTCGGTACAGTCCAGAGCACATCGGATTCTGCTCGGCACCGCACCGATGAACCAGTGCTGCTCCAGGACAGGAAATTACTAAGAGCACACCAGGTCTCTCTAGACATATAGTCCAGAGCGCACCACAACGGATGGCTCTGTGAACCTCGTGGCATTTCTAATCTTCGGCGTTGCTCTATCTTCAGTAGCATTCTTCTAGTACCTCATGTGTGCACCATTTTGGTGGACTACGATGCATAACGATATATGTGGTTTGTTGTGAGAGGAAAATATTGTATCATGACTGATAAGGTATGGCTGAAACCAACATGCATGGAGAGACTAGCTCCTGGCCGAGGGCCATTTTATAGGGGCTAGCAGTCGTGGTACATTTTTATTTCTGAACTAAAGTTGCCGTGGTAGGTGGGAGCAGTGTTTCAACTGTTGTGGTCATGGGAGCACTGTTGGTATGTAAGGAGCATCTACACATCACTATCGGTTTTAGTTTAAAAACCGACAGTGAATTGGGCCTTTTATGTCGGTTTGAGCAACCACCGTGATAGAAGCTATCACTACCGGTTTGAAAACCAAAACCGACAGTGAAGGGCCCTGCCGCCATCTTTTAGTAAAAAAATATAAAAAAGTTTGGCCCGCCTGAGATTCAAACGCGGGTCATGGGGTCAAGAGTGCGCGGCCTTAACCGCTGAGTTAGGATAGGAAGTTCGGTTAGAATGGTTTTATTTTTTTCTTTTATCCCATCGTAATGCACTACTAAATAATAAATGCAAAATCAAAAAAGTTTGGCCCGCCTGGGATTCGAGCGAGGGTCTCAGAGAACAGAGTGCGCGGCCTTAACTGTTGAGCTAGGATAGGGAGTTCGGTTAGTTTGTTTTTCTTTATTTATTTATTAATAGAAATAATGCAGTTAGTTTATATTCTAAAATAACACAAAAATTTGTGTCTTGATTATTTAATTCTATGATAATTAATTAATGGTCTATAATTATCAAATAATAGTGTCTGTGAACATCATCTTAATATTTGATTACATAGTCAATAATTAAATTGTAGAGATGCACACACAATATAAATTAAATATTCAGTGCAAATTACTGATACAACGTCTGCATAATAATTACATAGTTAACAATAATCTAACTATCTTTAGGTGCATCAACAATGAGGACCTCATTGTGATGAATTCGTATGTAAGCAGGTTCGTCACCCTCTTGAAGGATAGGTAGGGGTACGTTCGCCCCGAATGGATGCATTTCCTGATAGCCCATGTAGTCTTCTTCGTCCGTCACTCCATCGACATCGACAATCTTCCTTTTTCCTTCTAAGATTACTTTTAGCCTTCCTTTTGTCTTGTTGTCCCTTGCATAGAAGACTTGCATAACATCTCTTGCAAGGACGAAGGGGTCGTCTCTGTATGCGGTCTTAGTGAGATCAACGGTAGTGAACCCTTCGCTGTTAGTGTTGATTTCCTTGAGCCGGACCCACTGGCAGT
Source organism: Miscanthus lutarioriparius (assembly GCA_904845875.1). Lineage (NCBI taxonomy): Eukaryota > Viridiplantae > Streptophyta > Magnoliopsida > Poales > Poaceae > Miscanthus > Miscanthus lutarioriparius. The sequence goes on from CAJGYO010000010.1 coordinate 59,664,221, forward strand.
GAAAAAGAGTTGCCTTCAATGGACCATAGGCTAGCTCCCATATCTCCTCTATAAAACCATAGTATGTTGCTTGCACGTTGCCGTTTTCATCGTGAGCATCAAAACGAACACCATAATTTTGGTATGTGCTCTTTCCATCTTGCTTTTTTTGTGTAAAATGTGAATCCATTGATCTCATACCCTTGGTACTTAAGATATGTATTCGAAGGCCCCTTGTCTAAGGCATCCAGTTGATTACCCAACTTTATTCTAAGCAAGCGACGTCGCAACCAGTTGACAAATTCCTCCTTATGTTTTTTATCCGGCCAAGCCTGTGACCTGCTCGGATACAGAGTTTGCAGCGATTGCCTGTGCTCGTCAATGTATGGCATTACACCCTCGGCTTGCTGGAGAACAGCGAAATGTGCCTGTCTAAAATAAATAGGGTCGCCTACTGTAACAGATTTCTCCCTGATCATTCCTTTGCCACGTAGTCTTCCCTCGTGATGAGATTCTGGAACGCCGACCCTTTTGATGTCCAGATAATATGTGCAGAACTCAATGGCCTCCTCCATTGACCATCCTTCAACCATGCCCCTTCTGGCTTGAATCTGTTCCTAACATACCTCCAGCAAAGTTTCATCAATCTTTCGAAAGAGAACATCTGATGCAGGTACATTGGGCCAAGGGCTCTAATTTGGTCAACAAGATGAATGAGCAAATGCAATGAGATATCAAAGTAAGTCGGCGGGAAATGCATCTCAAGCCTAACGAGAGTTTCGGCTATGTCCTGCTGCAGCTGCTCTAGCGTGGACACATCAATGACCTTTTTTTGAGACCGCATTGAAGAACGAGCAAAGCTTTATGATTGGGGTGCAGACCTTTGGGGGGAGGTTACCACGCAGGGCAACAGGGAGCAGCTGAGTCATAATGACATGACAGTCATGGGCCTTCATAGGGCCATAGTTGAACTTGAGTTCTCTCATGTTCACTAGCCTCTTCGGGTTCGCACAGTAGCCCGTCGAGACTTTGAGTTGATTGAAGAAAGAAATAAGCGCATGCTTTTCTTCCTTCTTCAATGTCCATGACACAACCGAAAGTTCAAACTGGCCATTCTCTAGCTCCACGGGATGTAGCTCCTTCCTGATTCCTAAGTGTTGCATGTCCAGGCGTGTGGCTAGTGAATCCTTTGATGTCCCCCCGGTGTCCATCAAGGTGTTAAGAGTGTTAGCACACATGTTTTTAGTGATGTGCATGGGATCAAGACAGTGGCGTACACTCAGAAATGGCCAGTAAGGTAGTTTCCAGAAAACCATTTTTTTCTTCCAAACGCTCCCATTAGGCGCTTCTACTGCATTGTCCCCCTTCCCAAGGACAACCTCCAGTTTGTTGAGTTCTCGAAGTATCACAGGCTCGTCTCGATATTTTAGAGCTAAGCGTTTCTCAATAGTACCGTTGAAATCTTTTCTATTCCTGCGGTAAGGGTGATCCTTAGGTAGGAACCTACGGTGTCCCATATAAACTATCTTTGAGTTATAGGCAGATTTACAGCAGCGGTGTCGTCCAAGCACTCGACACATCCAGTATAGCCTTTTGTCTTCTCTCCGGACAACGAACCTTGACCTGGCAGGTCATTGATTGTAGCGATAAGTACTCTCTTGATCGTGACATGTTCCTTTTTGTACTCGTCCCAAACATCCGGCACACCCTTTTCAAACATCTCCACTAGTTCATCGATCACTGGTTCTAGAAACACATCGATGTCATTCCTAGGTTGTCTTGGCCCTTGGATCAGTAGTGACATCTGGATGTACGACCACTTCATACAGACCCTAGGTGGAAGGTTGTATATACAGAGCGCCACTGGCCAGGTGCTATGATTGCTTCTAACCTGGTCAAAAGGATTCATCCCATCTGTGGTCAAAGCAAACCAAAGGTGCCTTACCTCTCCACTGATGTCCTTATAGAACATAGTATTGATAGTCCTCCAGTTATGCCCATCGGTGGAGTGCCTCATTATTGTATCTTTCTTACGCTCTTCGCCATGCCAGCGCAACAGCTTGGCTGACTTTGCACATGCAAACAGCCTATGCACCTAGGGAGCTATAGGGAAATACCAAACGACCTTTACGGGACCTCCTCTGGTCTTGGTACCCTCATCTGACGGCCCTTCCTTGTACCGTGGAGCTCCACACTTGGGGCACTTGTCTAAGTCTTTGTATTTTTCTTCACGGTACAATATGCAATCATTGGAACACGCATGGATTTTATCAACCTCGAGGCCGATGGGGCAGATCATTTGCTTGGCCAACTATGTCTTTTCTAGCAACTCGTTTTTTTCTGGGAGCATTTTCCTTATTATACCTAAGAACTAATTGAAGCCTTTATCGCTCAATTTGTTTGTCGATTTGAACTCTAACAGCATGATGTCGGCTTCCAGTTTGCTCATTGGACAATCCCTATACAATGGTGTTTTGCCATCTTGTCTTATTTTCTCTAGCTTTCTCAGCTGTCTTTCACTAAGACATCCGGTCTCTACATTACATAGTAGCTGAGAAATGCCATCGTTATCCTCGGTGCCGTCAGCTAGCGTGTTCCTAAACACATTATTAACTGTGGGCATAGGTTCCGTGTTGACACTGGGTTCCTCATCACCATCGTGGATGGCTACGTCAGGCATGTCCACATCATCATCGTTTTCCTGCAGAACATTCACACCAACCTCGCCATCTAGTCCATATCGTATAGTTTGGCATGAATCCCCTGGTAATCAAGTGCGATCGTATAAACTCAATTTGATGAAAGTTCCTTTGATTCTTGCAATCTTTGCATGGGCAGAAGACAGGGTTCCCATTCCCAGCATGGGCTTTGGCATTAGTGATAAACTGGCTGACGCCATGCATGTACCGCTTGTCCGTTCGGGACAGATGCATCCACTCTCGATCCATCTCTGAACAAAAAAAATACTGAGACAGTAATTACAAAGAATTAATAAGAAATCGAGCTTCATGAACAACAATTGTAGCTCAAAAGTACCATTTTTGAAAAATATTATTGTACACTAATTATTGGAAAATTGAAATTGGTAGCCCCAGCCATGTAAATTGAAAATCGTAGTAAAAAACAATTATTGCACAATATTGAAGAACAACTATTCTACTCTACTTCTAAGAACTAATTATAGCATCACATACTAACAATAATGATCTTGACCACCATGGAATAATTAGCCACGAATTTAAATGTGTTCATAGACACCAACCGTTTGGATGATGGATTCACCATATTTTGAGCCTTGCACAAATGTCCAATTGGAAAAGTGCTCTCTAGAATGGAGAAAGAACTAGAATGAGAATCAAGCAATGTAGCTATCAAAACGAAGCTAATTAAGCAACTAAATCAAAGGAGTGGATGTTTGTTACTAACCTTAAAGAAAAAAGATCAAGCTATTCTTCAAAATCCAAGCGCTAGCTTCATGGTGAAGAGCAGCCGCAACAATGGAGGGAAGGGCCCAAACGCGCTCCTCTGTTCTCGGGATGGAAGAGAGGAGGAAGAAGAGGATGGCTGCAGCCTTTTTGTGATGTAGGCTTATCACCGTCGGTTCTTGGCTAGAACCGACAGTGATAGAGCCCAATCACTGCCGGTTTGTGGCTTGAACCAGCAGTGATGAGTGCCCGCTAAAATACTGTCGGTTCAAGCCACAAATCGGCAGTGATGTGGTGCTTCACTGCCGGTTTTAACCCAGCCCCAATCATTTTCTCATTTTCGAGCTCATAACCGACAGTGAAGGAACATCACTGCCGGTTCTCACAAATCCGGCAGTGATGAGGCCGGCAGTGATGTCCAAATTTGGCGTAGTGGAAGAAGGCCATTATGGAGACCGACTTGCATGTGGGGAAGGACTTTGAGCTATTCACGGAGTTATCCGATCGGGAGCTTGGTCCTCGTGTGGGCGTCCTTACGAAGGGCTCCAACGAGGATTATGGGGGAAGCATGAGCTTCTCGATACCTCAAAAAATTATTGTCGTTAAAAGGAGTTTGAATCTCTATCACAATTAAGCTAACACATTTTATTTGCTTACCTAGGTTATCTTTCTAGTTTAGCTTGCTAGGGTAGGGTAATTTGGAAACTAGGCTGTATAATTTTTTTATGTAGAGATAACAACACTTGGTATAGAGTATAGACCATGTTGACATGAGAGGTGTTGTTTTGAAATTTTAAATTTAAAAATTCATGAACTTAAAACAATATTTTGGCACTCTAAATAGTTATGTCAAAAACTTTTTAAATACAAAGTTGTAGTCACATCGAAAGCTATAATTTTGATACTATAAGTTTTTCTTCATCCGACTTCATATAGAAAATATATGAATTATTTTTTGATGCAACTGTTTTTAGAAGTGGGCCTCTCAATCTCAATATGCCAACCTCTGTTAATCGATTTCTATAGTCAGATTCTTACAACTCCCACCTCCTATGTTAATACCATTTTTCGCCCACCTCTATTTCAATTTACTGAGACGGATGTTCTAAGATGGGCCTTGTAATCATTGATTAATAGAGACGGTTGCCTTAGGATGCCTGCATCCATAAATGATTAATTAACATATTGGTAGAACATACACTATCATACATAAGGCAAGAAAATTATTGTCATTTGTCTCCTACCTATTATTAAACATGCTAATGAGAGGCCTTAACCATTTTATGTCCGGTGCATTGCCCCGCCGTCACTAATCTTTTGCAGAGATGGCCCTAGATATATCCATCTCTATTAATTAGAGAGGTTGTATTTCAAAATCTTTTTTATAGTGGCGGTCTAGTAAACATCAACCACATTGTGTTATATTTTTTTAAACCCTAGTTTTTCTAACTTCGTCATTTGTTTGTTGTTTCTCATTTGTCTCCATGGCATGTGAGAGCGTTTTAGTTGACTTGCTGATCCCTAAACAATTTTAGACGATGGATCTCACAAAGTTTTGCTTCCTAGAATGTGTGGGTCCGTTGAGGTGCTCTTTGTGCGAGCTTGTGCCTACTAGCACTTTAGCCGTGTGGCTCAGATTTAAGTCAGCAGCTATATACCAATATAAAAGCATTTCCATCGATATCCTATCCAGTCTCGTACCTAAAAAAATAGCTACTCTCTAAAATAATTTATAGAATATACAATATAAAAGATATCCGATGGAGAGGCTCTAACACATTTAGTACGTGTGATGCTCAAGAATGGAATATGGAAATGTGTCATGCCTATTCGTGTTTGCAATCTTTTGTTCTGTCATCTTTATTTTTTTCATTTGATGACTAAAAGAGGAAAGGAATTAGTACATGACCTTGTTTGAATGCACTAGGACTAGTTGTTAGCCATGGCTAAAAAGTATGAGCTAAAAATTAGCCAACTAGTTGTTAGTCCACACATCTTAATTTGAATCCTCAGCTAATTGTTAGCCCTTTTTATTAACCCTGTTAGTTGGGTTTTGCTAACTACTGAACTAACAACTAGTTGAAGCTTTGGCTAAACTTTAGCCCACCCATTAGTATTCCTGTTTGGACCTCAAGAGCTAAATTTTAGCAACTAATTGTTAGTCCAAGGGATCCAAATAGGCCCTATATACGAGTATACTCCTTCTGTCATGTAGTACAGTGCATTTTTTAGATTTTAGGATAGTTTAAGACAGAACACTAAAAACACATATACCCTCACTTTATTCCATAATTAGACATTATCATCAATAAGATTAATGCTGATTAGCTGATAAATGGCAAGTAACACTGTAATACCTATGAAACTTATACAACTATTTAATACAAAACAATATTTTGTCCCTCTAGAATCTCTTATATTTGAGTATAAATTTTGAGTGGTTGAATGTGCTATATTACATGACCGAGAGAATACATGAGAACACCATGATGCAGATGCATGTATGCAACTTCCTGTGGCATGTTTTCTAGTGGTTTCTTGGAGAGTAGAATTAGAAATAAATCCTTCCTTGCATCGATTATAAGACAATAAATTATATTTTTTAAAAGACTCGTCAGAATCAAGGCAAATTATATTGTTCAGGATTTCATCCGATATACTACAACTAAAAAGACATGTCTTAATAATGTGTTTGCAAGATTTTATCATATACGCAAGAGCACGGTTCAGGAAATCCATAAATATAGAGGCATAATCTGCATCCAGCACTGCCTACAGGTAAGATTACATACATACAACAAATTAACGCTTGTATTTATCTCATACCTATTATCTCCTCCCTCCCATAACCAAGCAAAACCCTGTCGCTGGTTATCTTGGTTCTATAAAGTCCTACGGGAGTACGGGACACCCATTTCGTTCACTGCCTTGTTCAATCAAGAACAATCATCATAGAAGAAGAGCCAAAGAGACACGAAACCACTCAAATGGCAGCAGCTTCCATGGCTGCCAGGGCCGGTGTCCTGCTCGTCGTCGCCGCCGCCGTGACCTGCTGTTTCCATGCAAGCACGGGTAACGCGCAGCAGATAGGCGGGCGGTGTCAGCTGTCGGACATCAAGGTCTCGCAGGAGAAGACGGGGAAGGTGGTGCAGGGGCAGCCGGAGTACTGGGTGACCTTCGAGAACCTGTGCGAGTGCCCGGAGGACTACGTGGACGTGCGCTGCAACCGCCTGCCCAGCGTCGAGCCCATCGACAGCAGGCAGATCAAGGTGATGGATGAACTCTGCATGCTCGCCACCACCCTCTTCAGGGGGTCCAAGATCTCCTTCACCTACGCCTGGAACACGCCGCAGGACTTCACCGTCGTCAGCGCCACTTCGCGGTGTGGCGAGGGGAGTGGTCGAAGCCTAGAGGCTGCCCTTCAAAATTAGGTTTCTCTGTATGATTCCATTCATGGATGCCACTAAGAATTTTTTTAATGTAATAAACTCGTACTCTATTGGGGTGCAAGTGTATGTCGTCTCACAAGGATAGAACCATCCCGTTGGAGATGGAGACCGCCGCTCACAGTAGTCGCTCTGAAATCCAGATCCAGAGCTCCTGCAGTTTATCTAGCTATCTACGTGATAGTTACTCTAGGTCTCTAGCAGTTCTCTGAATAAATAAAGTTCTTTGATGTCACCCATTGTGGTGGGTTTGATGTTCGACTTGTTCAACAGCATGCCCGTGATTCCAGTTGTCTTCTCTAGGCGCTCCTTCCAAACGAAAGGGTGGTTCTGGCCGTCCTCGTCGCGGATGGTATGTCGCCACCACTTTGTAGTAGTGATGGATCCCTGCCACCCCAGTCTTGTTGCTCCCCTGAATTCTGAATATAAGATGTTCTACGTGTGTGATGAATGCGCCAAGATAGATCTTGACCATGAAACTACATTTGGGTCCATGGGCCAAAGGGCAGACAGTGCTGCAAGTCTGCAACTATAACTCCGACGTTTGGCACATTACATTCAGACAAACTGTAAGGGTGTTGTTTAGAAGTTCTTGAGGTGCCTGTGGTGGCAGCATGGACGATGCTACCGCTGAAAGCCTGCAACTCTACAAGGAAAGAAGTCGGGTGGCTATGTATCCATAGCAAGCAATGACATACACCACGGCTTGAACACCAGCACAAATTCATGAGAGTATGATGAGTCGGATAGACGATGTGTTTTGTAGTAGTGTAGCTCCAATGAGATGTTTTAGATAAACCTTTCTATAGTATTCCTCTTTCAAAGAAGAGTATTGTTCTAGCCTTATTCATCTGTGTTGGGGGCAGCCCCAGTCTGTGGGCACCCCCCGGGCTCAAACACCGTCCCCCGACATGCAGCTGGCATTTCGCTATGGCGAAATGGCAAGAGGCACGCTGGAAGGAGGGACCCAGAGCGCGGCACCCATGCCTTCATCGGGCGGTTAGGCCGACCTTAGCTCGCAGGGAGTCACTATCATTTCTCCACGGCGAAATGTCGGTCCAACTCAAGTACAAGGTCTGCCCCATTCGCCTGGTCGAAGGGGGCAGGCCAGTGGCGTCATTGTACATTGGCGAATAGTGAGCCCAGGGATGCCGCCATTGTGCCACCGCGATGCGCCACGCCACGCACGTGCTTTCGGCCCAGCGAATAGTCGGTTCAACTTGGCCAGAGTTGTGTGGCGAGGCATTGGCGGAGGCGATAAAATAGCCAGGACCATTCGCTCAGGCGAATAGCTAACACTAGTCTGTGTGGCTCATTTTGCAGGTTTCGCCTGGAGAGGAGCCTGCCGAGAGACAGGACGCCGGCAGCGCCAGTCCGCCGGGGCCCGCTCGGTCGGCAAATGGCGACATGGTGCAGGACCATGCGGCGACCTGAGGGCCGGTGCCATCCAGGGTGGGCGACATCTCCAAAAAGGCGAGCAAGCCCAAGGTGGACGGGAATATGCCCCGAATATGTAGTAGTTGCAGGGGTATTGTTATCCATAGAAAGCCTACGGATGTGTATAAATAGCCCCAAGACGGGGATTGTAAGGGAGGAGACAATACTTCACAGTGAATACACCAATTACATTTTATTCATCTTTGTTTAGCTCCGCTATTAGTTTTATTGATTCGTTCGTGTGACAACCCAATGTTCGAAGGCAGGGGCCTAGAACAACATTGACGCCCACTGTGGTTGTTGCCCGAACTTATCATGCCACCAAAGAAACCAAAGATACCAGCAGATAAAGCGTAGCCATTGTGGGGGTACGACCCCGGGTACCCACGATGCAAGACATGGGCCACACCATCAGGGACGGTCTAGCCCAAGACATGAAGACTTGCGGCGCACGACACTGGTCAGCGTACACCGCAAGGTATATAGAAGATATGATTTATTAGGACTCTTACAGATTTTGTAATCCTACCATATAACCGACTAGGATATTTTTCTTGTAACCCTACACTTTTAGAGTATATAAGGAGGGGCACGGTCCCTGGTCGGCATCCCCACATGGTCATCCAGATCAATACAAACCAACAGAGCACAAGACGTAGGGTTTTACGTCATCTTAACGACCTGAACCTGTATAAATCTTATGTCTTATGTATCTGTTACCATATAGTTCCTGATCACGCGCACCTCTATCAAACAATCTACCATCGTGGGCATTTGCACTACCGAGCGTCTTTAGTCGATAGTTGGTGCGCCAGGTAGGGGTGTACGCTTGATCCTCGGCGAGCCAGATGGTGTACCTCAGGATCAGCATCACGTTCTCGGCAAGATTGTTCTTCGATTTTGCACCGGAATTTCTTCATTGCCGTCGTCTATAGCGATTCGTTTTCTGGCATACCTCGATCTATAGGGTGCCAGCCCAGTGCGACCGCCTAGTCCTCATGGAGCACTTCGTCGAATCATCGATAGCGTTGTCGGCAAGGTCCGTGTCCAGGCTTAGTCCGATTCCACGGGCAATCTGCCTCGATCAAGTTCAATCCCGGCATCCAGCCTCCGCCGACTCCAGGACTGACCGAGTTCGACTCCGACTAGCATGCAAGACCTAACCCTGTCTCGGGTCCTGACGTCATTGCAGCGTGTGGCCAAGGGAGGGGCCCGGGCAATCACCGACGGAGGCAATAAGCATCGGCCATGCAAATTGACTTGCATGTGCTCATGCACGTGCGGATACATGCACAGAACTGCCCCTATGACTACGACTAGATTCAAAAGATCGGATCAAGACTACACGTCGACTCCATGCAGAAGACGAAAAGCGTCACCGACTCGAGTTGAAGCCATATCCTGACACGATTGAAGTTGTTGCCGGTGGCCGGCGGCCCACGGCCACGACTCCAAGGCAAGCAAGGCCACGTCCGAATCCTCAACTAACAAGCAAATAAGGAAGGAGCCATGCAAGCTACCAAGACTTGGGGAAGGAAAGCTGCGGGTTTTACATCTATGTATGAGGCAGACCGGCTGCACGTCTTCGTACGCGGATTGACACCGCCAAGCTCCGACTACTTCCGTCCCACTCCAACACGAGACCAAAGCATCCCGTCCGACTACATCAAGCAAGCAGACAAAACGCGATCAACTCCATTCCAGCAGTCAAGCGAGCTGCTAAGCGAGTCGTCCAAGCCATATCCATCTACTCTGACATCTCCACACACCAACTACTCCACTCGGTCATCAATCAAGCTAAGTCACGCTTTAATATTTTTCTAAATATTCTCCAACCTTCATAAATCTCCATGATATTTCTCCATGCTGTTTTCTCCATAATTGTTCTCCAAATAATTTTTTCCTACATGTATACCATGTTAAAGATGACATACAATTTTGCCATACGACTTGCCGAATAGACACATTTTCACTTGTGTTTTCCGGAAATGGCAGTGTCCTTGGCTTCTCCCTACATGTGCACGGGCTCCAGCGCTCTGCATTATGGGTGGTCGGTAGTGGCTCCTCGGTGACGCTTGTCTTCGCACACGTGCACAAGCTTCGGCGCTCTGCGTTATGGACTTCAGGCTAGCCGGGGCAGGGGGCTCAACGACGAACTAACTGGTCAGGCCGGTTTATATTAAATATGAACACTCCAAATAAACTTAATGTTTATCTACAACTGCTCGCCATATGCTATTTCATCACTGCTGATTTTAATCCAGAGTTTATTTATTTTTACATTTCATGTACTACCTATTCTACATATCTGTTTTGCAGGGGATTGGTTCAGTCAGCGAGCTTATTTTTTACGCTCGGGGACTGGATCACCCGAGAAGGACAAAAGGATCATCGTCCGGGTGGTCGCACCACTTGGCATTCAGACTTCTCCGCCGATCAACTGGTCGGAACGCTAGGTTCATCGACTTCATCGCCGACCAGTTGGTCGGACTGTTCGATGCACACTTCTACTCGGCGCTCACTTCGCCGCTGACCTGTTGGTTGGGCTGCTCGATGCTCGATTCTTCGTCGACCAGCTAGTCGGATTGTTCGTCACTTCACCGTCAGCTATGCTGGGGCTCGCCAGGTAAGCGAGGGACTCCTCGACGTTTGGATTCTTTGTGCAAGTGTCACCAGCTAAGCTGGGAACTTCTTGGCGTTCGGATTCTTCATGCAAGCATCGCCAGCTAAGCTGGGGACTCCTTTGTCAGTTGGATTTTACTATGTCTCATCAGTGTGCTACCAAGTTGCTCCATGCTGTTCGGGTCAGGGTGCTGATCTTGAGCAGCACATCCGGGGTCCAGATAAGTACATGGTAGATGACGTTGGCAAGCTTTCACTTGATTTCTTTGACCCTGTGTTTACACCAAAATTTGGAAGATGAATTACAGGGTCTCGAAAGCTCCTAAGATCATGTCATTAAGGAATCAATTGCGTGCAGGTCGGTATCAGCTGATTCGAATGCAATACATGAATTGGCTTTCTTCAGATTGCGGCAACAGATAACGACAAAGGCTACGATCGGCGCCGGGACAAAGCATGTTGGACTCTACAAAAAGTGAAAGATTAGAGTCAAAGTTATCTTAAATTTGGAATGTTTTCTCTAGGGCTAAAAATTGTGATGAGTCGTGCTTAGGTAGGAATCATACGTAAGTTTCGGGTATAAATATTGGACCCCGGCTATTGTAAAGGACACACAATCAATCAAATACAAGTTACTTACTTTTTCGGCTTCGGCCACCCCTTAGGCGTAGAAGTAGAGTAGATCTCGGTGAGTTCTTTAGCAAGTACGGCTGCATCGATCCGATCAACCTCCACTGCTTGTCTGTAAGTACCGTCATGGCTTATACTTCTGTTCGTATGGCTACATCGATCTGGTCGACCTCCACTACGACTCTAGTATAAGTTAGTTATCGACTCTTGTCTAGTTCAAGTAAGGCTGCATCGATCCGGTCGACCTCCATTGCTCGAGCTAGATTAAGGTCAAGTTATCGGCTCTATCTAAGGGTGGCGTTCCTTCGGATAGATTCATTAAGTTACCGATATTGCCTATTGCTTTCATTATTTATTTGATTATAGCAATATCACTTCGCCCAATTGGGATTGATCTAGATCGGCCTTATATCCTTTTTAACCCATCGTTTGTTAATCTAAATTTGATCTGATCCGCACTTTAAACGATGAGTTATGTTTTATCGGCCGTTTTATGTCAATCTTGATCGCGCATAGTGTGCGGTTAAGGCATGTTTTGTCTTGAGTAGATCTATTGGCTAGCGAAAACCGTTCCATGGCCCGTTATCATGGCCTATGTGATTCTGCCTCACACCCCACTGTTAGCACCGTAGAGTGGGGATCGTTATTTGGTAGATCTGTTCCTAATAGGACATGACCTTAACTGTGCGCTATGCCTGAATCGACTGTTTTAGCCGATATTGAGTGCTTTCATGAATAGTTCATGTCACGAGACCGTTGAAGTAAAGATAGGTTGAAAGATGTGTTAGCCCCATGATCATATTATTGTATTACGGCCTGCATGATTCTGTCTCATGCCCCACTGATATTAGTAATAATTTAGGATCGTCGAATCTATTGTTATTTCTACGGCCTACATGATTCTGCCTCATGCCCCACTGGTCGTGGCGATAGATGAGATCTAATATGTTCATTAGATTTATCTTTATTAAATGGTTAAATGATGATGAGCTATTTCTTTTATATAAAAGGGATTCGGTTACTTGTAGTCATTGGCTTAGCATAAACTAATTATTGTTGACATCTTATTGCCATTGACTAATGCTTGTCTAAATAAAGAGATCTATCTTGAGCGATAACCGATTTATCTTTTATAATTCCATGAGCTTTTAATTGATTTATTCTTATGAGTATGCTAGAATAGACTATTTAGTCGATTTCCTTCCATATCGGCTCTCAGAGCCGCACATTTGGGACTGTTTGGCAACACCGGCATGTTCTGTCTTAAATTACTGATTAGCTTTCTCTCCTTGTCCATTATAGGGTCAAATTGACTGGCACGTCTCGGGAGGAGTGCACAGGATCGATCATCCCTGCGCTGAAGCTAGGCGGATCTCCAGCTCCATCGAGCGGACCCTTCCGGCTTGCTCGTGTGCCTTCGGCACGGGATGAAATTTTGTGCCGACACACGTTCTTGGCACTCCCGGTGGGACACCACAATCGTCATGGTGGTTCACAACAACGACATCCTTATGGTACATTATGAAGATCTACCTGATGGAGATAAAGATGTCATCGACAAAACTATAGAAGAGTTTCAGAACAAGTGTTTGTTGTCCTACACCAAAATATGTGATAACACAATTGTTCAGAAATATCCACTACCAAGGGTTCTATTGAATGGACAGACAGATACAGTTGAAGCTGAAGACAGGCGTTTCTTTACGGAAGCTGTAAACAAATCTGTTCATGATGCCATATCAAGCCATAACGAAGCTTTCTTAGACACATTCCATAACGCCATGAAAGAGGTGTTTCATGGGTTTCCAGTTGGTCAGGTTGGGCTGGCTTATTACAACATTCCACATCCATCGATCTAAGGGACTAATCAAGTTGGTACCAGCTATCAAGAAGCAACACCAGCTAGTAATGATGATGTTCAGGCAGTCCAGAGTTCATCTGAACAAGCTCAAGGTATTACTACGAATTAGATATAGTATAATCTTGGATCGTTAGTGCAGCATATGTAACAGCCGACGAAGCAAGGTCAGAACTAGGTGATTAATTTTGGCACATCGGGCCACATACCGTCGTCGGCTCAAAAAATAGCACCATCAGTTCAAAGGATCCGTAGAGATATAGATCCTCATGTCTATAATTAGAGACTTCAAGCAGCAAACCAGCAAAGGACCCAACAGATAGAGATTCCACAAGGGTATTATTATGACATAGATTATAACACCCTTCACATGATTCTGAATCTAGGGTATCAAGGCACACGGGATTTCAATCCACAGATGGGTCAGCAGGTGCAGAGAAGTCCAAATTCACATGCTGATGAGTTGTTGCTAAAGGTGACCGAGATGATGAAGAATCAGTTCGCTCTGAAGCCAAAAGGGTTGACCTTTTCATATAAACGTCCATATCTAGAATGGTATGATTTGGTCGCTCTTCCTGCGAATTACAGGCTTCTAGAGTTTGCCGAGTTCACTGAACAAGACAGTACAAGTATAATAGAACATGTCAGTCAGTATCTTACACAATTGGGCAAGGCATCAGTTGAGGAGGTCCTTCGAGTTTGTTTCTTCTCCTTGTTCTTGTTAGGGCCAGCCTTCACTTGGTTTTCATCACTGCCGGTCAACTCCATTGCCAATTGGGCTGATCTGGAAAAGAAATTTCATACATATTTTTATACTAGGACTGGAGAAAAGAAGATTACCGATCGGACAACTATAAGGCAGAAGACTAATGAATCGGGCACTGAGTTTCTTCAGAGGTTCTAAGAAACTAGGAACTTATGCTTCTCATTAAACTTGGCTGACGATCAGCTAGCTGCTTTAGCCGTTCAAGGAATGCTGCCAATATGGAAAGAAAAACTGCTGGAACAAGAATTTGACAACTTGGGTCAATTAGCTTAACGAGTGGCAGCGCTCAATGGCCAATTCCAGAGTATACACAGAGATACCCGATTCTAGAAGAGTACCACAGTGGCCGAAGCTTATAATCCATACTCAGTCGATGACGGCTATGAAGATGAAGAAGAAGAGGTTGCTGTGGTTGAATGGAATTGGGGCAAGAAGACAGTAATGGTGACAAATCCTTAGGGAAGAGGAGTCGAGGAGATCTATGACTTTGATGTCACAAAATCAGACAAGCTCTTTGATTTCTTGCTTGAGAAGGGACAGATCAAGTTGCCCGATAATCATGTTATGTTGCCCCCTGATCAGTTGAAGAATAAGAAGTTCTACAAGTTCCATAACGCTACTTCTCATTCCACTAATGAATGTAGAATTTTTCGGTAGCATATACAGAGGGCTATTCAGCAAGGAAGGCTCAAATTTGATACACCTCGGAAAATGAAAGTTGATGATAATCCTTTCCCAGGAGATCAAAACATGGTTGATGCTAGGCTGCTCAAAGGAAAGACTAAGGTCCTAACATCAACCAAATCAAGAGAAGCTAGAATAGTCGATCCCGAGAGGCAAATATCGGTTGACGAATACAGGGGAATTAAAAGACATCACGACAAGCAAAAGGGCCGATATGAGCAGGGAGAAATGTCAAAAGAAGGGACGACAAAGCCACGAGTTACATCTCGAATTCTGTTGAATAAATGGCAGTGGCAGAAGGAAAAGGATTATTAGCATTGGTTGGAAAAGCAAGAATACCAGCGTCAACAGGAAAAAAAGAGAGGTATGAA
This sequence comes from Miscanthus lutarioriparius, assembly GCA_904845875.1. Lineage (NCBI taxonomy): Eukaryota > Viridiplantae > Streptophyta > Magnoliopsida > Poales > Poaceae > Miscanthus > Miscanthus lutarioriparius. The sequence goes on from CAJGYO010000010.1 coordinate 59,679,439, forward strand.
AGAAAGCAAACTGAATTGCATTGGAATTGTCCTTTCTTCAGACATTGCTAGAACGAAGGTTTGAAGTTGCCTACCAGGAGTAACTGTTCAGAGTGCAGTGATCAGTATTGAGAGTTTATGCAATCTCAAGCCAATCGCCGGTCTATTCATGCTCAAGATGCATATCACCATAATAACATGGTTCGACGCTTAAAAAATGGAAGTGTTCATAATCGACTGGGAAAAAGAGTTGTTGATCAAGACTGGGCTGATTATGAAGAAGAAGGCAACAAGAGAGAATATGTTTGGTAGGAAGGCCAATGGTGTCCAGGAGGTTTGACAAGAAGCCAGAAGAGAAGGGTGCAATGCCTAAGGAATAAAGAGTTGGAACAGGCTCAGACATCCGGTAAACCTCAAGTATGGCGTGCTAAGCAAACAGCCGATAGAAAGCAACCATCGGCTAATATTCAAATGGCTTTTCTGTTGCCATCAGAGTTTAGAGCTCCGACAGATCAAGAAGTTTATTTGGATTTCGATGAATCAGAGTATGAGGTGATAGTTGCCAAGTTAACGGTTATACAGCAAGCAATATTTGATAAACCAGTCAAGCATCGGCACCTAAAGGCTTTATATGTAAAAGGTTTGGTTGATGGGAAGCCGATGAACAAGATGTTGGTGGACGGAGGTGCTTCTGTTAATCTCATGGCTTACACCACTTTTCATAAATTTGGCAAGGGACCAGGAGATCTGATTGAGACTAACATGATGCTTAAGGACTTTGGGGGTAATGCGTCTAAGACCCGGGGGGCAATGAATGTCGAACTGACAATCAGGAGTAAGACTCTGCTCACCATGTTCTTCGTCATCGATGGAAAAGGGTCATATAGTTTACTCCTTGGTCGTGATTGGATTCATGCGAGCTGTTGTGTACGATCGACCATGCATCAGTGTTTGATTCAGTGGCATGGAGATGATGTTGAGCTGGTTCGCGCTGATGAGTCTGTGAGTACCGCAACAGCCGATCCAGTCTTTTGGGAACTAGGAGACTTCGAATGCTTTTCTGGCAAGTCATGGGAAGGAGGCTTCATTAGAATCAACGATGAAAGCCAATAGTCGATCCAAGCAGTCGGCTTTCAAAAGTTGTCTTAATGGATAATCCAATAGATGGTATAGATGGCAAACTAGGACATGGTTTCACGTAGGCTGATGAATTAGAAGAAGTAGATATTGGTTCTAGAGATAGACCAAGGCCGACGTATGTAAGTGCCAAGTTGGACCCTGAGTATAAATGAGAGTTAGTTGATTTGTTAAAGGAATTTAAAGACTGCTTTGCCTGAGAGTACTATGAGATGCCTAGTCTAGACCGGTCAATTGTTGAACATCGGTTGCCAATCAAACCTAGATATCGGTCGTTTAAACAGGCTCCAAGGAGATTCAACCCGAACATGCTTGATGATATAAAAAAGGAGACTGAAAGGTTTCTGGAGGCAAATTTTATCTGACCGTGCCAATATGTAGAGTGGATATCGAATGTTGTCCCTGTGTATAAGAAGAATGGAAAATTAAGAGTTTGCATCGATTTCAGGGATCTGAATAAAGCCACACCCATGGATGGTTATCCGATGTCGATAGCTAATATGTTAGTAGATGCAGCAGTCGGGCACTAGGTTATTAGCTTCATGGACGGCAATGCAGGGTACAACCAAATTTTCATGGCTGAGGAAGACATAGCAAAGACCGCTTTTAGGTGCCCCGGCACAATCGGTTTATTCGAGTGGGTTGTGATGACCTTTGGTCTAAAGAATGCTGGTGCAACTTATCAAAGGGCGATGAATTATATTTTTCATAAGTTGATCGGTAGGATTGTTGAAATCTACATCGATGATGTGATGATAAAATCCAAAGGGTACAAAGAGCACCTGGCTGATTTGTGAGAGACTCTGGAATGCACAAGAAAACATGGTCTAAAGATGAATCCTAATAAGTGTGCTTTTGGAGTGTCAGCTGGACAATTCTTGGGATTTATGGTCCACGAGAGAGGAATCGAAGTTGGTCAGGAAAGCATAAAAGCAACTGATGAGGCAGTTCCCCCAACTAGTAAGACATAGTTGCAATCTCTGCTTGGTAAGATTAATTTCATTAGAAGATTCATTTCAAATTTGTCGGAAATGATCCTGCCGTTTTCTCTCTTGTTGAAGTTGAAAAATGATCAAGAATTCAAGTGGGGTGACATACAACAAAAGACATTTGAAGAAATAAAAGAATACATGAAGTGTCCACCTATGCTGGTCCCTCCTCAGCAAGGTAAGCCTTTTAAGTTGTACATATCGGCTGATGACAAGACAATTGGATCAGCCTTGATGCAAGAATTTGAAGGAAAAGAGCGAGTTGTTTTCTATCTGAGTAGAAGGCTCCTGGATCTAGAAACAAGATATTCTCCCTCCGAAAAGTTATGCTTGTGCTTATATTTCTCTTGCACTAAGTTGCGACACTACTTATTATCAGCCGAATATACGGTTGTTTCCAAGGCTGATGTGATCAAGCACATGTTATCAATGCCAATACTGAATGAGAGAGTGGGAAAGTGGATTCTTGCGTTATCGGAATTTGACTTGAAGTACGAATCGGCTAAAGCAGTGAAAGGACAAATAATGGCCAATTTTGTCACCCAGCATCATAAGCCAAGCATTGGTTATGTAGAGCCGATGCCTTGGACGTTATTCTTTGATGGATCATCATGCAAGCAAGGTGGTGGCATTGGTATTGTTATTATTTCGCCTTGGGGGGCAAATTTTGAGTTTGCTCTTTCAACTGAACCAGTGATTACCAACAACCAAGCGAAGTATGAAGCTATTCTTAAGGGACTTCAACTTCTTCATGAAGTAAAGGCCGAAGCAATTGAAGTATTTGGAGATTCACAGTTAATTATTAATCAGTTGATCGGCCTATATGAGTGCAAACACTAGTAGAGAAATGACCTTTCATCTACTTCAATTTTGGGCTATAGTCTTGATATTTTTTGCGTCCGGGAGTAGAGGGAGAATTAGTCCCGGTTGGAGCTACCAACCGGGACTAAAGGCTCCTGTCCTGGCAGGCTTTCGCAGCATGCCACTTTTAGTCCCATTTGGAGCCTAAAACCAGAACTAAAGGTCAACCTCTTAGTCCCGGTTGGTGTTACCAACCCGGACTAAAGGTCCTTCAACCTTTAGTCCCGGTTGGTAATACCAACCGGGACTAAAGGGTGACCTTTTAGTCCCGGTTGGTATCACCAACCCGGATTAAAGGTCTTTCACCCGGGACTAAAGGTATCCCATGGGTCAATTCAAAAGGAGAGTGTCCAGGACTCTGTCACATGTGGTGTATAGCTAAGTTGGTAAGGAGTTTATGCGCGAGGAGAGAGGTCCTAGGTTCGAATCTCATACACCGCAAGAGAGGTCTCCCTAGTATTTTGTTTATTTTTTCTCCTAGGGATGGACCTTTAGTCCCGGTTATGTGCCCGGGACTAAAGATCCCAACCTTTAGTCCTGGATTGCTAGTCCCGGTTGGGAAACCGGGAGTAGAGCTAGTTCCCAACTGGGACTAGATCTCATTTCTCCACTGGTGAAAGAAGATACTTTGAAAGGATACTATGATGAGTGCCAAAAGTTGCTCAAAGAATTTCTTCATATCTCTTTCCAACATATTCTGAGAGCACAAAACCAAGAGGCTAATCATCTAGCTCAAAGTGCATCAGGATATCGAGTGTTTCGAGAAGTCTTGAGTAGTGAAGCTTTGAATGATGATTGGAGAATCAAAATAGCCGACTACCTTAGAAATCCATCACAGAAAGTTACCAGAAAGCTAAGGTATAAATCGACTAAGTATGTTTTACTAAATGATCAGCTGTATTACAAAATAGTCGATGGAGTATTGCTCAAATGCCTAAATCAAGAAGAAGCTAAGGTGTTGATGGGCGAGGTGCATGAAGGGATATGTGGAGCTCATCAATCGGCTTATAAGATGAAGTGGATTATTCACAGAACTGAATATTTCTGGCCAATAATATTGGAAGACTGTTTTGAATATTACAAGGGGTGCTAGGATTGTCAATGTTTTGGTAATATCCAAAAATCGCCTACATCGGCCATGAATCCAATAATCAAGCCGTGGCCGTTTCAAGGTTGGAGAATTTATTTAATTGGCCAGATTTTTCCGCCCTCAAGCAAAGGACATAAGTTCATATTGGTAGCAATAGATTACTTCACCAAATGGGTTAAGGCAATTCCTTTGAAGACGGTAACCTCAAAGAACATGGTTGATTTTGTCAAGGAGCATATTGTGTATCGTTTTGGGATTCCTCAAACTATAACTACCGATCAGGGGACCATGTTCACATCAGAGGAGTTTAGAGATTTTGCTGCCAGTATGGGAATCAAGCTACTAAATTCTTCTCCTTACTATGCTCAGGCTAATGGCCAGGCAGAGGCGTCCAATCAGATTATGATTAAGCTGATCAAGAAAAAGATTGAAGAACAGCCAAGGAAATGACATTCAACACTTAATGAGGCACTATGGGCATATAGGATGGCCTATCATGGATCAATTAAAATGTCGCCTTATGAACTTGTGTATGGCCATAATGCAGTTCTTCCTTGGGAAGTTTAGATTGGATCAAGGCGTGTTACATTGCAAAATAATTTGTCAGCCGAAGTCTACAAGAATCTTATGATAGATAACTTAGAGGACTTGAGTTGCCTTCGGCTGTGTGCTTTTGTAAATATCAAAGCCAATAAACAGAGGATTGCAAAATATTACAATAAAAAGGTCAAGATTAAGCAATTTTCTGAAGGAGACTTGGTCTGGAAAGTGAAATTACCGATCAGGTCAAAGGACAGTAAATTCGGCAAATGGTCACCTAACTGGAAAGGACCTTATCGGATCAAACGTTGTGCGCCTGATAATGCTTATATTTTGGAAACACTAAGAGGAGAGGAATAATTTGGTCGAGCAATCAATGGGAAATATCTAAAGAAATATTACCCTAGCATTTGGATTAATACTTAATAACTGATTTGTTCGATCGTTAGCTCTAATAGCCGATATCAGAAAGGTATCGCCTCTAGTGCAAAAATAAACCCGAAGTGGTAAAAGCCGGTATGATGTGTATCGCCTATAGGAGCAAAGCAAACACGGACAAAGTGATGCATATAATATGGAGTACAAAACAAAGGAAAATCACTCAAGACGAGGAAATTGTTTGCTAAATATCGCCTATTACAAGCTACGGGGCAGAAAATACTTTGCTTACTATATCATCGGCTAGGGTGTTGAAGGCTATAGAGTTGGCGGCGCTAAAGAAATCCTCAACCAAGTGCTCATGATCCCTAGGGTGCGCCGCGTCTGGAAAATCATGGGGACGAAGCCGAAGATTGTGGCCAGAGCGGGCTTGTGCAGCAGCCAACACCAAGGCAGCACCATGACGAACGCCATGAAGAGCGACCTCCCTGACACGGTTCGGGATGTCATGCAAGCGAACCACCAGAACGGAGCCCCTAGCATTGACAAATCCCACCACGTGATCCGTATCTAATTGGAGGCTTTCCAACTAAGCAGTTAGATCTAAAAGATTTAAGAAAAGAATGATCAGAAATCTTGAAAGTGAAATTAAGAAGACAGAGAAATTGTGGTAGACATCTCACCTATGATTCTAGCTTCCGCCCTGGCCAACCTTTCCCCCACCGAGCTGGCCTCAGGGGGTGATCGGCCTTGAATCATGGCCAAAGCCTATTCTACCAGGGAGAGGCAGCTGGCTAGATTCTGGTCAGTCCGATTGATGGAGGCCAGCAGATCGTCATTGTCGATCTACCTCCTCGGATAGCGGGGGAGCTGGCGGTGAATTGGTGTTGAAGATGACCTCGAAGGCTGAGCAGAGTCGGCCCTCTGCTCTAGAACGATGGGAGCATCCCAAGTTGCACCCTCTTAGCGATGAAGGCATTGGTGTGATGATGCAGATCCGCTGAGGGCCTCCTCAGCAGACCTCTTGCTGTTCTCCATGATCTCAAACCTACGGAAAAGCAGGAACTATACTAAGGACGCAGAAGGTTTGAGACGAAGCGGGTTGTTTTTCGATCCATAGCCGTGGCCCGTATATATAGCCCAGGAAGGCGAGAAGATAAACTTCGCCCGGGGTGTGAAATTGAAATCAGATACGGAAACGGATCGACACTCCAGAAATTCAGGGGACAAATAATGAAGAGATAATAGATTCGAATTTATTGCTTCCCCAAATTACAAAATATCATGGGATGGATACAAAAGATTTACATTGACCAGCAATCAGCCCACCAAGGCTTCTTTTGATTGAAGGGAGTTTGAATCCCCACAGGGCCGAAGGTCATCATAAACCAAGTCACATCGGCCCGTTGATAAAATTATGCCAGAGAAGGGGAAAAGCCGCCTGCCTAACACATGCCCAGCTGATTTCTCGGTGACTGGGAAACTACGGGAAAGAAGCCTGTGGCTTTCCCAATGGGCATTTGATGGAGCAAACAAGGGGAAGGTGTCCACACATTTAGCCCTTGCAAACACTAGAACAGCTCTACGAGCATGGAGAGAAGACTCAGGTGATATCACAAGAATTCTTCTAACCGCAGTAGCTGATCCTCTTGCTCGATAAGGTGCTAAGATGAGCGACACAATCACCCTATGCACAAGAATTCTTCTAACCCCTCAAGATCTTCATAGCAAAAAGATAGACCATGGAGGGTCCGACAGAGTCAGAAGCACTCGAGGGGGCATATGGAAGAGAAACATAGCTGAATTGTTGAGTTGCTCTCGCTAGGGTTGGATAGACATTTTATAGCCGCCTTGGAAAGATGAATCCAAGTACCCGTGAAGCAATGATGCTCTCATAAAAAGTTTTGAAGCATGGGCTCATGAGCTGACATAGACGGCACCAAACAGTAGATCCCAGATCAAGATTCTCTACCCGTGACTACGGACCTATCAGGGGTACAGACGTGATAATTTTGGAATAAAATTACTTTTATCCCAAAATTGGGGGGCATGTGTTTACCCCAAAATTTGGAAGAGGAATTACAGGGATTCGAAAGCTCCCAAGATCATGTCATTAAGGAATCAATTGTGTGCAGGTCGGTATCAGCTGATTCGAATGCAACATAGGAATCAGCTTTCTTCAGATAGCGCCAACAGATAATGACAAAGGCTACGATCGGCGTCGGGACAAGGCATGTTGGACTCTACAAAAAGGGAAAGATTAGGGTCTAAGTTATCTTAAATTCAGAATATTTTCTCTAGGGCCAAAAATTGTGATGAGTCGTGCTTAGGTACGAATCATGCGTAAGTTCCAGGTATAAATATTGGACCCCGGCTATTGTAAAGGACACACAATCAATCAAATACAAGTTACTTACTTTTTTCGACTCCGACCACCCCTTAGGAGTAGGAGTAGAGTAGATCTTGGCGAGTTCTTCAGCAAGTATGGCTGCATCAATCCGGTCGACCTCCAAGGCTTGTCTGTAAGTACCGTCATGGCTTATACTTCTATTCGTATGGCTGCATCGATCTGGTTGACCTCCACTGTGACTCTGGTATAAGCTAGTTATCAACTCTTGTCTAGTTCAAGTAAGGCTACATTGATCTGGTTGACCTCCACTGCTCGAACTAGATTAAGGTCAAGTTATCGGCTCTATCTAAGGGTGGCGTTCCTTCGGATAGATTCATTAAGTTACCGATATTGCTTATTGCTTCCATTATTTATTTGATTACAGCAATATCACTTCACCCAATTGGGATTGATCTAGATCGGCCTTATATCCTTTTTAAACCATTGTTTGTTAATCTAAATTTGATCTAATCCGCACTTTAAACGATGAGTTATGTTTTTTCGGCCGTTTTATGTTAATCTTGATCGCGCATAGTGTGCGGTTAAGACATGTTTTTGTCTTGAGTAGATCTATTGGCTAGCGCAAACCGTTCCATGGCCCATGATCATGGCCTGTGTGATTCTGCCTCACACCCCACTGTTAGCACCGTGAAGTAGGGATCGTTATTTGGTAGATCTATTCCTAATAGGGCATGACCTTAACTGTGCGCTATGCCTGAATCGATTGTTTTAGCCGATATCGAGTGCTTTCATGAACAGTTCATGTCATGAGACCGTTGAAGTAAAGATAGGTTGAAAGATGTGTTAGCCCCATGATCTTATTATTGTATTACGACCTACATGATTCTGCCTCATGCCCTACTGATATTAGTAATAATTTAGGGTCGTCGAATGTATTGTTGTTTCTACGGCCTACATGATTTTGCCTCATGCCCCACTGGTCATAGCGATAGATGAGATCTAATATGTTCATTAGATTTATCTTTATTAAATGGTTAAATGATGATGAGCTATTTCTTTTATATTAAAGGGATTCGGTTACTTGCAGTCATTGGCTTAGCATAAACTAATTATTGTTGACATCTTATTGCCATTGACTAATATTTGTCTAAATAACGAGATCTATCCTGAGCGATAACCGATTTATCTTCCATAATTCCAAGAGCTTTTAATTGATTTATTCTTATGAGTATGCTGGAATCGACTATTTAGTCGATTTCCTTCCATATCAGCTCTCAGAGCTGCACATTTGGGACTGTCTAGCAATACCGGCATGTTCTGTCTTAAATTACTGATTAGCTTTCTCTCCTTGTCCATTGCAGGGTCAAATTGACTGGCACGTCTCGGGAGGAGTGCCAGGATCGACCATCCCTGTGCTGAAGCTAGGCGGATCTACAGCTCCATCGAGCGGACCCTTCCGGCTTGCTCGTGTGCCCTCGACATGGGACGAAATTTTGTGCCGACACTCTGCTACAAGATTTATTTCTTCATCTTCCAGCAGGCTCGGGGACTAAGTGGCTACACTTCACCTGGCAGTGAATGTAGTGCTCTTTTCTTGATTTACCGCCCTTATTGACTAAGTCATGGATGATTCCTCGTAAACGGAGTCTAGGTTGCTACACTTCGCCTAGAGAATTTTTCAATTTAATCTTGAGCCCCTTATATCCTTCTAGGCCTTACTTGGCTAAGTTCGAGATCTACTGGTCTGCCAAACTGGTCGATGTTTATTTTTCACCGCCCAGGTCACTAGTTAAACTAATCGGCTTCAATTTTCACCATCCAGATCGCCAGTTAAACTGGTCGGCTTCACTTTGAATTGACCAGACTGATTCAAGACGGCGTTGCTCAAAGGGTATAAGGCGCTCGGGAACTAGCTATGGGGGGTATGACCTGGGTACCCATGGCGCAAGACATGGGCCGCACCATCAGAGACGGTCCAGCACATGACATCAAGACTTGCGGCGCACGACACTGGTAGGCGTACACTGCAAGGTATCTAGAAGATATGATTTATTAGGACTCTTATAGATATTGTAATCCTACCATATAACCGACTAGGATACTTTCCTTGTAACCCTACCCCTCTAGAATATATAAGGAGGAGCAGAGTCCCTAGTCGGCATCCCCACATGGTCATCCAGATCAATACAAACCAACAGAGCACAGGACGTAGGGTTTTACGTCATCTTGATGGCCTGAACCTGTATAAATCTTATGTCTTGTGTCTCTGTTACCATCTAGTTCCTGATCACACTCACCTCTACCAAACAATCTACCATCATGGGCATACCCCTCGGTGGACTGCTAAGCATCTTTAGTCGATAGCCATCCAAGGCAACAGCCATCGCCGTGGTGGTCGCGGAGGCAGCCGCGTGAAACAACGCGACAGGAGCGGCATCAATGGAGCCGCCGGCACCACAACCACATAATGATGACACCATGGCAACTTGAGGCCGAGAGAAAATGCCAGAAGGCATTACGTAGGAGGTCGAACTCGATGAAGTCAGGAATGAGATTCTCGAAAAAAGGAAGATGGCGAAATCACCGAGCAAGCTAGAGATCAAAAAAAGTTGGATCAATATCGGCAAGATATTATCAGGCTACCGTAGGAGAAGCAGCTATTGCAGCAAACAGCGGCACAAAACAGAGCCAACCAAACTTAGCGCGCTCTTCGGCAAGCCGAGATTCAAAGAAACATATTGCTAAGAGAGATTAAGGGGCTACACAGGGCAGGAGCAGCAGGTGCCGTGCAGGGTGGTGAAAACCTCATCATTCTCTAAGACCCTAGGCAAAATGAAGATGTAGAGGCCTATGACCTGACCTCCCCCCTATCCAAAGAACTCCAACTCCACCCATGGCCACCAGGTTATAAACCACGCATCCCAGCTTTTGACTGAATAACAAATCCAAAGAAGTTTTTAGCTAGTTACGAGACCATTGTGGTTTTCGCCGGAGGAGACACACAAACCTTGGCAAAATCACTTATCATGGCAGTCAAAGACATCATGCATGATTGGTACACCTCACTGAAACCTCTCTCAATCTGCTCCTAGCAGCAACTCAAGGTGAAGCTGCTGTCTACCTTCCATAGCTATCAGTCATGAGCGAAAACGACAAGAGACCTCCTGAATTGTATCTAGCGGGACCACGAGCCCTTATCCAAGTACTTGGAAAGATTCATTCAAATCAAAACACAAGTGCCAAACATCCTAGAAGCAACAGTGATAGTAGCTGTGATCGAGGGTTTGGACATAGGCCAATGTGCCGCCCATTTTGCCGGAAACAAGCCTCAGACCATAAAGTAGCTGTTTGAGGTAATGAGCCAATATGCCAGATCCGATGACGATCTGAAAAGGCGAAAAGCAACACGCAATTCGTGGAGGCAGGCGAACAAGACCCCAAGACTGCCACAAACTCCGGCGCAGCAAAATGTCTAGCCCTTTTGCTCAATTAACAACCTCTAGGAGTTAGGGCAGTCAGCACCAAATCAAGCGCCCCTCGGGCCACCGCCAAATCAATAATACAGAAGTTTTGACCAGCCTAACCGCAGTGGTCGCAGAGGCCATGGACCACGCGGCGGGCGAGATGGTAGAGGCAGAGGCAGAGGCCAAACATCCCCATACTACGTCGTCTATGGTGAAATTGCAGGCCATGTCACAAAGGATTGCAAGTACAATAGAATGGCAAGAGAGCTAAAAGAAAAAGATGATGTCGCAAGAAATAGCGAAGCACCAAAGCATGTCTTCCACGGCACTGGCTGCGAAATCGCGCCCCATCAGGTGTTTAGTCACCCTTACATACTGACAAGCAGCAATGCTTTCCAGCAACCTAGCTAAGCGTAGGGATATTACCAGTCCCCGTATGCCTGGCAGCAACCCGCATACCAACCATATCAGCACTTCGCACAACATCCAGTGCAGTTAGCCATTGTATCTTCACCGGTTCAGCAACAGTAGCAGCAGTCTAGCCAAATTCACCCAGCAAAGCAAGAAAATTCCTAGGAACACCAAGCCATCAACAACATCATACCTTCGCAAGGCCACATAATCGCAATCACTGGAGGGTCTAGCCAGGAGCATGAGAGCAAAAGGGCAAGAAGGGACTATGAAAGAAGAGTTCACACTGTCTCGCCCAGGATACCTCTGAACTAGACTAGCATGGTCCATGGTCCCCATAACTTTCAATGAGAATGACTTCCAGGTGCAAGACTACCCACATACAGACGCATTCATCGCAATGGCGAATGTGGCCGGTTTCACGTTAAATAACATCCTCATAGAGAACGGAAGCTCCACAGACATTCTGTTCATCAAACCTTTTGAGCAAATGAACCTCGACAAGCGCACGCTCAAGCCAGCCGCAAACTCCTTATATGGTTTTGGTGGGAAGAAGATTGATGCACTAGGAAAGAAAGCTATACCTGTATCATTTGCCAAAGGCGAAAAGGTCAGCACGGAAAGAATCACCTTTGACATAGTGAACATGGATTATCCTTACACTACCATATTCGGCAGGGGCATCCTAAACAGGTTTGAGATAGTCATAAAGCACAGCTACTTGTGCATGAAAATGCCCTCACCATTCGGTGTTATCACAGTGCATGGAGACCAAGCGGCCTCCAGGCGAATAGAAGGCAAACCTATCCCAAGTTATAGCCTCATCAATGAGGTGGGGAAGAAGCCAAGCGTCAATGACACGAGCAATGAAGCCATCACTAGCCCAAGGGCACAGGCAACAGAAGACACGGAGAAAGCTACACTATCTAAACTGGCGCCAGAAAAGTGCATGCACATCAGCAAGGATCTCACTCAAGAAGAAAGAGACCGACTCAAAGATTTCGTCCATGAGAGTAAAGACATTTTTGCCTGGTCTGCAAACGATCTGCAAGGAGTCAGCGAGGAGTTGGCACAACACAACTTGAATGTCGCCCAAGGTTCAAAACCAAGAAAATAGAAATTGAGGAAAATGTCCATAGAGCACGCACATGCGGTGAAAGCTGAAGTAAATAGGCTATTGGACGCCGGTGTAATCAGGCCAGTACAATACCTAGAGTGGTTGGCTAATGTTGTCACGGTCAGAAAGAAAAATAAAAAATGGCGAATGTGTGTGGATTTCACTGACCTCAACAAGTGCTACCCAAAGGACCAATATCCGCTACCTAGAATTGACAAGTTAGTAGATATCGTAGCAGGCTACGAAATGATGAGCCTACTAGATTGATTTTCGGGTTATCACCAGATTTGGATGAACCCCAAAGACAGAAAAAATGAGTTTTATCACCCCTGGAGGCACGTACTATTACCAACGAATGCCGGAGGGGCTATGCAATGCAAGCCCAACATTCTTGAGAATGGCCGACGAAGCATTCAACGAGCAAAAGGGGAAAACCTTGGTCACTTACGTCAATGGCATCGTTGTAAAAAGTGGCCTCAAGTTAAACCCTAAAAAATGCATATTCGGCATCAAAAAAGGGAAGCTACTTGGTTGTCTGGTATCGGCAAGGGGCATTGAGGCGAAACCAGAAAAGGATAGCGGCGATAATAAACATGAAGCTGCCAACTAGCAGAAAACAGGTACAGAAGCTAACCAGAAGACTCGCGACACTAAATAGATTCATTGCAAGATCGGTGGAAAAAGGCCAGCCATTTTTTTAGGATTATGCGGAACACCGAACGCTTCGAATGGGGACCCGAACAGCAACAAGCTTTCAAGGACCTCAAAAGCTATCTAACCAAGCTAACAAGATTGTCAAAACCCTCACCCTCAGCCACCTTGCTGTTGTATCTAGCAGCTTCGCCCACCACCGTAAGTGTAGTACTGGTCGAAGAGAAAGAACACAAAAATAGAATGAAACAGTTCCCCATATACTTCATCTCGGAAGCAAAGTTGAACTACTCAGAGCTAGAAAAAATAGCATACATAGTTGTCATGGCCACAAGAAAGCTAAAACATTTTTCCCAGCCCATCAAATCAAGGTCCTATCAGCGCAACCTATTGAAGCATTATTTCAAAACAGCGAAGCTATTGGTAGAATTGGGAAGTGGGCCACCGAACTGAACGAATACATGATCGAATTCGAGCGAAGATCAGCAATCAAATCCTAAGTGCTCGTCGATTTTATTGCCGATTGGCTACCGCCAGCCTTTGACACCACACTTCAATTTGATGAACCAACTTGGATTGTGCATTGCGACGGTGCATGGGGTATGTCCGGCGCAGGAATATCAGCGATCTTAACGCCGCCGAATGGGCCAAAGCTCCATTACGCAGCAAGACTAGAGTTCCTCACTACCAACAATATAGCCAAATATGAGGCAATGTTATTGGGACTGTGAAAGCTCAGAGCGCTTGGCATCCACAGATGCATAATCAAGTCCAACTCGCAAGTTGTTGTGGGTCATGTCAAGAAAGAGTTCACTGCAAAAAGAACCAGAGTTGATCAAGTACTTGGTGGCAGTAAGAAGGATGGAAAAGCACTTTATTGGTTTCTCCTTTTGCCACATCCCGAGAAGTGAAAACCTAGAAGCTGACGAGCTGGCAAAATTAGCAACGCAAAAAGCGTCGTTACCAGCTGATGTGTTCTACCAGGCATTAACTATAAAGGCCATCAAGGAAGAAGAGGACCACCC